>CM070679.1:22999489-23599489 GCA_036346265.1 Melocanna baccifera
TAAGCATAACTACCGGGAGGCGAACCGTCCACACCCCCACGATCGCTGCCGTACCAGCACACACATGTGTGCACGGAGCCCAGTCAAGCGGCGGTCGCACTAAGGGCCCCGGCAGGGCACGGCGCGCCAATCGCGCCTCGCTACGCATCTGCTCGGCAGTTTAGGCAGTATAACCGGCGGCATCTCTGCCTTCGCGGTGCAGTCTCGGCTCTGCCCCCAGCACCGACACGCACCCGCGCGAGACCTCCCGCACGTCCAGAAGCGCAATCGCCAGAGGTCGACGCGTCGCCCACGCATCCGGGGGCGCACCCGGAGGAATCCAACGCAGCCCGGCCGCTCACACGCGTACGGCATCAAGACCGAGCTGCACGTGCGCGCATGGCTGCGCCGGCCAGGTCTCCACCCGCGCAGGCCACATACGACACCGCCAATGGCTCGCCGACCCGCCTTTCGTGAAGCCTTCGTCTCAGCGGAATGACTCCGACTCCGCCCTCGACGCCATTTTCGTCGCCACAGCGCAGCCACGCCTCCACAAGCCGCGCCACAAGGGCGCCCCTTTTGCTCCAATAGCTCGGGACAACCCCGGAGCTTCCTGCACTCTATACCTCTTCGATCTTACTACAACCGTTTTGCTATTCTAATGTGTCCCATGCCTTTCCACGGACGCCAGGTTGCACACAGCACCGACGCGGTAAGTCACTTGGTCGAAGCACACGCCGGTCACGGCATGGCCAACCGGCGGCCGACGAGGCGACATGGGAAAAATGCGCACGCGGCGCACTCACCAGGATGCGGGATAACGCAGACACGCCGTAGTCGACTTCCGTCTGCCACCGCACATTCGTGGCCCGACGAAGCACGACCGCCCCAACATGCACCGGTACCACGCCCCTACAAACATATTGCTCCAAGCTCGGAGACGATCTTGTTCTCATAAACAGGCGTCGGAATCGACAAAGCCCTATTTATGAGAACAAGACCATCGCAGAGCATGGAAGCATGGCGCGTAGGTCTGGGAAGCACAGTGCTTCACCACGGCCATCTATATACACCAGCTTTCCCATCGGGAAACGCAACTGACGGGAGTCGAACCGGCGCAATCATCGCGCGTGCGCGTGCCGTTTCAACTTGCCACCCCCGCATATCCCTCCCACAACGGCAAGATCCTTGCCTTCGTGAAGCAGCTCAGCCCCGTCTTCGGTGAGGTCTTCGCACCCTCGGAGCGGCTCAGCTCCACCCTCGGCAAGGTTGCAGCGGGCATCAGGGCCGCACATCGGGAGGATGGCGTCCACACCGACCACCGCAAGGCCAGCCGCTCGACACGCGCTCAAGGACGCGGAACACGGCCCCGGGCTTCGAGGACGTTACGGATGCCTTCGGGCGGTCCCACCGGCCACGGCCCGGTGGTCCACCCCCTTCACGCGAAGAGCCGCAAATCTTCTCGCCAGCTCAAGAATATACCTTCTTCCTTCCACAAACATGCACAGAGCCGCTCAACCGACGCCAGCCCTACCGCATGTTCGTGAGAGGAAGAGGCACATTCTTGAGACAAGCTGTCCCCAGCAATGGTTCATCGCACTGCTATGGTTGTATATATATAGCCGTTTCCGGGAAGTGCAATCGACGGGAGTCCAACCGACGCGGTCGCATCGACGGGAGTCCAACCGACGCGGTCGCTCACGTGCATGAGACGTCCCAACCTCCAACGCCCACCTGATCCTCCTGCATTGACGAGGCCCTTGCCTCTGCAGCACAATTGTCGAGCTCTTCGCCTTCACAGCGCAGATGTGACTCCGCCTGCAGCCGTTCAGCGCAAAACTCCGACAGTGGCTTCGCTGCGAACCCCCGGCTTCGACTCCGCTTCGCCCATAAACACACGACATCACAAGCCGCAGGGACGGAGGGGGCCAAAGCGCTCGGCAACATGGCTTCGGCCTGTGAAGCCTTTCACCATGAGAGGCTCCTGTTGTAGGGGTGGCCCCCACCTAAACCCAGCTAGCCTGTTGAGAACTATGTAGTAAGGAAGGCTTCGGTGCGAAGCTACAGTTGTAAAGACACTCCTTACGAGTGTACGTATATATATATGATATCGAGTCTTGGGAAAGACCCAAGAGGTCATTTGTTTACCTAACTCTCCACCACCATACTCTCTCTATTTGGTCTGTAGCCACAACAATGTGATTAGCCTCGATATCAGGAAATCACAACAAGGCCTTTACAATGCTCTACCTCAACCCAATCCTGCCCGCTAGGGTTTCGCATCACACCCCCCCTTGCGCCACATGGAAATCAACAACCGTGTCCATCACAATGGCAGAATTGAACTGAAATATTAGAAATTAATCAGCCAGGTCTATCCCATACTAGACATGTGGTTTGCACGATTAAGCTCAGATCAATGGTGCACAAAGTTAAGTCCTTAACATTACCCAGGCGAGACTACCACATCCCCCGAAGTGCATCTGCACCTCCCCCTCTACTGCACGATCACTCGCCCGAGCGTAAATCCAAATTTGTATCTCCTTGCCAATGACACACCAATGCCACGGCACAAATTTTAATTAACGTGGCACCAACCACAGTTCCATATGCCATTAAGTCAAATTAATGATTTACATGTGATGATGAAACCAATCGTAAGTATAAGCCAGCTAAGCAGTCTAATCGTACCAACCCATGTGACAAGTATCATAACATCACTAGTATGTTTCCCAACCTAAGGTGACAAGGTATCATGACAATCCAAATTATCAAGGAAGGATAAATTCAATTGGGACGATAGCTACCAATACAAGGGTTTGAATAAAAGTAGCGATGAAATGTAATTTAAAGCAAAATAATTAAATAACAGATTGCAAACTGGGTTCAACATGATCAAAGGACACGACTTGCCTTCGTTATGCTCAGCGACGTACTCCTGGTCTTCGGGCGTCGAACCTGCTCCTCTGGAATCCGAATCTAACGAGAGAGAAAACGACCGAAAGAAAAGAAACACATAAAATGATAAGAAAATGAACTCCAAAAATCATGAAACTAGAACCAAAAGCTAGAGCTCAATTTTAGATGAATTTAGGAAAAAAAATGGGGTCAATCGGAGCTAGGACGGAGGAGAACAGGCTCTTGGAAAATAAACCCTACACTTAAATCGGGAAAATCGGAAAAGACACTGTGCTGTGAACCCGGTCCATGAGAGAACCAGTCCACCGTGGACCCGGAGCATGGAACAGTACGCGCAGGCGGAGGCGGTGCTGACGTGGCAGCTGCTGGTGCTGCCACGTGTCCTGCTGACGTGGCGGCTGACGTGGCCGCCACGTAGGCTTAGGGCTGACGTGGCTTGCCACGTGGTAGGGCTGACACGGCACAGCTCGGGCGCGGGCGGCGGCGGCAGGGATCCGACGGCTGCAGGCGTGACGCGCGGCGTGATCTGGATCCTTGATCCAGATCTAAACGGGCGGCGAGGATGAGGCGGCTGGGTGCGGCTGGCGGGCGGATCGCCGACGCAGGCGCAGCCGCGCGCGCGGCGCGAGCGAGGGCGCGGCCGACGCGTGGCGGCGGCGCGCTTGCGCGTCGCGCGGGGTGCGCGGGTGAGCAGCGCGGTGACCGAGGTGAGGCGCGGGGACGACGGGAACGGCAACGCGGGAGGCGACCGACGACGGTGCGAGGAGGGACAGCGGAGGGCTCACCGACGGGGAGAATCGGGGGTCTCCGGCGGCGGCGACAGCGGCGACGGGCGAGGGCGGGGACGAACGGCGGCGCGGACGCGAGGGCGCGGCAGCGGTGAAGAACTGGCACGCGAACCGAGGCGGGGTACGGGGTTTTAACACGCGAACCAAGGCAATCCCGATTGAATACGGTGACGGTTGCAACTCGTACGAGGTTTGGACGGCCGGGATGCGAGCGCGGGCGATCCAACGGTCACGGTGCGCGCGGGTTAGGGTTAGGGTTTGCGGGCGCGGGCAAATGCGCAACGCCTGGCTCGGGGGCGGATCGGGCGACGACGGCTGAGCGCGGGTGGGATGCGCGGGGCGCACGCATATGCTGCCGCGTGCCAAGGCGGGCGAGGGCACGGGCGCGGCCGATGCTGACGTGTGGAGGGGCGGGGCATCGGACGGGCGAGCGGGGCGCAGGTGATGCGCGGGAAGGGGGGTAGGACGGCGGCGCGGGGAGCGAGCGGATGGCCGCCGCGTGGCAAGGGAGGTGGATCGGGCGGCGGGGAAGTTTTTTAATCTTTTTTTCCAGAAATCCAATTAAAAAGCTAGGAGCTCTAGAAAATAGCAAATAAATCCCAAAAATTCACAAAAAATACCAGAAAAATCCTTGAGACCTGAAGAATCCAAATAAAATATTTTCAACTTATGTTAATATTTATTTTAATCATATTAAATAATTAAAAATTCTAAAAATTCATTTAAAGCTTGAATTAATTCCAGAAAATTCCAAAAATTCATTTTTAAATTTCTGGTTTTAAAAATAGCAGAAAAACAGGATGTTACAATTAGCCATGTAAAATAGCAAGCATTCTTAGTGTGTAGAACTAAACTTGGTATCATGTCTATGCCTTGAACCAAACAACTCGATCGGTAAAATACTACGAAAATATCCCTTGAGTTAAATCCATTTCCGGGATATTGACTTAACTTTATATGTCACTTTGTTTCAACTCAATGAAAAACTTTAGTAGGGGTCTCCTTATTCTTGTAAATATTCTCCTTATTTAATTAAATTTTGTAGGGGGTCTCCCCTACGGCTTCTCCTAAAACTGCATATCATCCTCCATAACCGTTTACTACATGATTAAGCAACCCCATCAACAAGTTATTGTATTGGCGGTGTAAAAGTTTAATACTAATAGTAGCTGAATACCCATATTTTGCTAAAAAAAAGTCATATTGTCCTAGTACGTTGAGTCGACATTATCGAGATTGGCCTGCCTGGCCCACACACTTGGCTGCGTTGTGCCTCACCCTTAGCTCTGCTATGCGCGTACCCAATAGAGCTCTGTTGTTTTTTCTTATTAGAGAATTTTTAGGGTAGTGAAATTTATATTTTTTTAGAAGATTATTTTTCTATTTTTGTTAGAGATCTTTTAGGGAGATGAAGGGGGAGTTGGGAGAGCCAGATGAATCATCACTACTAACTCTCTTTTTTAAGTAGCGCAGACATTCGAAAATACTATCAATGTAACATTATGTTAGACTCATGGTCTTTTCATTAACTGCATGGCACTAGTTTCCTCATCATCTCTTTGCCGAAGGAATATATAACTTAATTTTTAAAATATAGCTTCTATTTACATAAAATAAAATGGTGTTAGAAGAAAATAATTGATAATAATAAGATTGACTTGCCTGGGATGTACATAAAATTTTAGTTAAAACTAGGTGGAAATAATGGTAGTTTTTAGGGGAAAAACCTTTGTCTTTGGGGTAAGACCAACTTGAGATTTTGCCATTTGTGGCCCCCTAAGAATTTTATTTATGCAGAAATAGCCCCCTCCGGCATAATTTACAGATCTAGCCCCCTACAAGGCACTTGCCCCCGGTACCGGGTGCGACAGGGACCTACCCCCAGCCCCGGGTGCAATTGGAGGCCCTTTCTCGTTCATTCAACTAATTCCCGCATGATTTGTCTTTGCGTATCATTTTCGCTTGTTGTTTTCTCCAGTGCTCAGCTATTTAAACACACAGCAGTCCGGATCCTCATGACTCGGTTTAAGCTCTCTCCTTATCTCCCTCTTACACTCTCTCACTCACGCATTCCCTATTCTCTCCCGTGAATCCTAGAGGTGGCAACGAAGGTGTCTCGAGCACCCACTTAGTGCTTTGGGTGTGGGTTGGATGTCTGTCGTCATCGATTCCAGCCAGGATAGGCAAGGTGGTTGCAGGCTATCGGTTGTAGGCTATCGGTTAACTAGGTATTTCTGATGTGGCCCTTCTTCTGGGTGAATTTGGTTGTTCTTCCTACGGTTTTTATTGGGGTGCTTCTTGTCGTCGTTCATGCATTTGAGTGTGTGTTCATGTGGTCTAGGGCTGAATAAGGTGGTATGCCATGTTCAATGGCAGAATTCAGGGGTGTACAATAGTTGGGAACACTGCCACATAGAAATCCGTTCATTCTCGAATGCGAGCTACTGGCGATTCGGCACCAAAGAAGAGGCATTGGAAGCGTTCATGGTTTATGAGTCATCGCATGGTGAATCAACTCGGAATGGCAATGCGACTATGCGATGACTACACTGTGAAAGTCATTCTATAGATGTGTCATACTCAACAAAAACCTTAGTGATTCTTGTCTAGTTCATGGTGATTTTAGCATTTTTGTATATGTATATGTTGCCATGAGATGCATTGGTGGTGATAGGATGCAAATATTGCTCTGTTTATGATGTCTCTGTTGGAAGAAATGAAATGGAATAGCAATGTGTACTGTACTTTGTATCAAGTCATGTAGTTGAACGTACAATTTTATTTTGGTAAGCTTATTTGCAGCAAGTGATGTGTTCAAATGAACGATCCATATGATGTGTGAAAGTGTCTGAAATAAAATGAAATAGAATTGAAACATGGTGTCTGCAAGCACAAATAGATGAACTGAGCCCCGTCCCATACTTGAACAACCTAATTAGTTTTTTGTTGGCCCCATGACATTACGTATTCCATGAAAGTTGTTGGGCTTCTTGTCGAGAATTTTAGGGTTTTTGTGAAAGACGGTCGAGTTTTTTTTGTTTGGTGGTGTCTGAAATGTTCTTGAGTGCTTTGTTGCATAGTACTAAAATGTTGAAAGAGATAAAAACACACACCACAACATGGATCACAAAGCAACATCCAATAGATAAAAAAATACATACCACAACGTCTACGAATAGGGAGTACAACAGGAAACAATAGTGCTTGCAACCCTAAAAACTACCATACCAACCAATGCTAGCTAGCTTGAGCTGCAACCTATGAAGTACTACATGGGGTGATGGCCACCGCATGTGTTGCAGTCCGTGGGGAGCAGGAACGAGAATGGCTACACCTAAAACTGGGTGACCTGGAGCAAGAGTGAGAAAGGCTAAGGCTATGTTCTCGGCTATAACCTGCAATGTCGATAGCAGGTGGTGAACTACGGTGTCACACGCCCTTGCGTGCTGTACTCATTAGGTAGGGTCCCAGGGGTCAAGTCAGTGGTAGGTTGCTGGGCATGACAGTGGGCGCAGGCGAAGAGGGAGTGTAGGTGGCTGCAGCCCTGATAAGCTCAAGCTCTGCCTCAGCTAGAGAGCCATCTCACACCGGGTGAGCTAGGTGCAAAAGGTGTGAGAGTGCTAGTAGCTATAGGTGAGGAGCATTCAAAGCTGGCCAATCTCCAGCAGGGCGTTGATATAGGTGGTTGCCATCACCTAGGTGAGATGAACCTAGTGTGTGAGCCCTCGTCCTCTGAAATCTCAAGACGCTCTAGGTAGCGCTCTCTTGCCTAGGTGGATGGAAAGTAGTAGAAAGGTGACTACAGTAGGGTGTCCTCGTGTATCTGGCACGAGCAACCTATGGCGAAATGTGGCACATCTTGGATAGTGTCTGAGCAACGGGTGCGAGAATGCTTGATCTGGTAGGTACAGGAGTCAAATTCCATTTGCTGTCCACATAGGAATACCTCCCTTGACCAAGAATCATGGTCCATAATTCGGGTTTTCCGACCTCTAAAATTGGGCAGGTGATGATAACCCAGATACTACATCAGCTGGTGGAGGAGGCTGATGAACTCTTCCTCATCCTTGCCGTGAGAAATGTAATCCCATGGGGGCACCAAAGATGATTCGACCATCTACCATTTTGAACAACAAAGGGTTAGAGCAGGGTAAAACATAAAGAGTGTAAACGTAAGTAAGTGCTGCATGCATATTTTGTATGTTCTTCCTATTTTTTGTTTCAGGTGTCACATGGCCCGAGCATTACGTTCAAATTGAATATGGAGAGATCGTGATGAGGACATGGCCCCGGTGGTTACAACTAAATTAGCAATGGTTGCTGTTCGAATTACAAGAGATCCTACGCATCACTTAAATTATCAGCTATGCAAGGAGGATTCATCAATACTACGAGCTCATAGTTGGGATCTACCAAAAGGGAGGCCAACCAACATGTCAAGACCATATCGACATCTCCCCCAACTCTTCCTCATGGTCACCACGTCACTTTTGGACCAATTCAAGCAAGAGTTCAAGTGGGATACGTTTTGGAATCCAATTCGGCCTCCAGATCAGTTCGGATTCAGCCCAATAAGTCTAACTTCAAACAAGCATAACTTTTACAAACGGAGTCCGTTTGAGGTCCATGAGTACTTGATGGAAAGATTTTCTCGTCCTCTTTCCAACGGATCTAGCCTTGCCTTCAAATTCCTTCTGTACGGCCTGCAATCATCAAAAGAAGTTACTATACTACCTGTTTAGGCCAAATCGGGCCTTGTAACGCGTGGGCCAAAGAGGAAGGTGCTACCCCCACAATTTATGGGTGTGCTACTGTTCACGTGAACAGTAAAATTGTACCACCCCTTGTTTTCTTAGTTTTGTGTGGTTTCCACTCCCCTATTTAAGGAGACCGCACCCCTCTAGTTTTCTTAGATTTCGTTTATGTTTAGTTTGCCTGTGTTGCAACTTGTATCTTTAGTTGTATCGGACGACCACTATTAAGATCCTTATTCGGAATCCCACCAAATTCAAGTATTTCAATCCTATTTGCAATTTGAGATTGCTTTTTATCTTGTTCTTGCGTGTTCTTCGGTTGCATACAGGAATAGACCTTCGTGGTCAGGTCAACCGTGTTCTTGGCACGGTTGATAACAACTCAGAGTGTGGTTTAGCGATTGCTTGGCGTTCTGGTTGTGACCAGTTAGTAGCCGCATCGTCAAAGTCGTTCTCCCTCAAATCGAAGTTACCATCCTATCGGAAGATCGGGACCCCGTCGCCTCATCAGATCGAGAGACTCCACATTAGGATATTTGTTTTGTTGCCCCTAGCAGCATCGTTTTTCCAATTATAGATCCGATGAGTAGTTTCTTACAAAGTGTTCAAATATTTTGACCATAGCAAAGTTGTGAGGCACGGAACCTGAGATATATTAGAGTCCCAGAACAGACGCATATTACACATGGTTGCATGGCATGGTGGTTTGACTAATTGCTTTTGTCAACCTCACTAGTACTACTGTACAGAGCGACAGAAGCATCTAGATCATGTACGAATACATGTCTTTAGGAAAAAGAAAAAACATGATAGGTGATCGGAGCCATTTTCCCTTTCTTGCGAGGTCGAAGTTGTAGTCCTCACCAGTCGCCCTGGCCTTGGCCACTCTTTCGCACTTTCTGTCGCGCTCCTCATGAGCCTCATACTCCCTGTGCTTGCACGTCTCCAGATGAGCCTATGTCTCCCATCGGATATTCTCGTTGTGCTCTTTGTTGCACCGCTACTCCTCCCTCCTCTCGATATCCTTCTCAGATGCCATTGGTCGTACAGGTGGATGTCTTGGTCGATCTTTTTTGCGGAACTGTAGGATCAAGGATAACCGACTAGACAAGGTTCTAAAAATTCTTACTTTCTAAAGCTAATTTCCACAATTTGAAACCTAAACAAGGTTTCTATTGCAATTCAAGTCTACACAATTCTAGTAAACTAAAGCACCACAAGCAATGTCTCCACAAATATGATTCTAGACCAACAAGATATGACAATTTCAATTGCTAGACATATAAATGCGGAATAGTAGACATAAGTAGTAACCAAATGAAGACACATGATATTTTGACATGGTATCAAAGATTTACCGGTCCTCACTAGTCCACTAGTGATTGTTCTTCCTCTGCTCCGGAGATGGCAAACACTGAGCCACTCATAATGTGGCACCGTGCCTCTTCACAATCTCCTTGAAGAGATCACTGCACAAACTCCCACTAAGCCATCTAGGTGTCGGCAAACATTAAGAGTAATAGACTACGACTTTTACTTCAAATTTCAAGTGCCAAGAATCAATCTAGAATGAATTTGGCTTAACAAGTGTAAATGAGGGTGGAGAATGTGCTCTAAGCTCAACGGTGTTAAATGAAATCTTTATCTTTGTCCTTGAGCTGGTGAATGGGTATTTATAACCTCCACCAACCAAATTCGACCATTTAGGAGAAGATCATAAAAGATCAGGGCAATCGGTAGTGTCGCCATTGTAAGTCTATTACTACCGCTCCTGCAAAATTTGCATAGTAACGGCTGTAGCAGTTGAATTAAATGCCTCTAAACTAGCCATTGAATCTACGGCGCGGTACTACTGCCGTTGGAAGTGTGGTAGTTCCGCTCTCTGGTAGTTCCGTTTATTTAAAGTGGTACTACCGCTTCCCTTTGAAGGCCAAACCTGGCCCTCTCTGGAAATAACGTACCACCAACTATCTTTCGATACTTCTGGTGTGCAGTAGTTCCGCTTAGGATATGCGTCATACCGTGATATGGTAGTTCCACCAAATGAACTTTGGTACTACCATTTTCCAAGGGATTAAATATGTTCCAAAAGTTTATCTCTAGAAAATACATATCACTAACTAAAGTTTGGTATTTCTGGGTTGCGGTAGTACCTTACTACCTTCCCAGTATTACCGCTGTATAGTAGTACCGCCATGTAAACATCGGTACTACCGACTTATTTTGAGAAAAGCATAGTTGGCTTTCAAATTAAATTCTAAGTGCATGCATGATTCTAGATTGATCCAAATGGCACAAGAACATACTATCAAGCTACTAGTCATGATTTCTCTTAATAATACGGTATTTAACCTAAAATTCGATCGTTCAACCTTTTCTCCTATGATCGATAAAATCAAAAAGAGATCCTAGACTCCTTATACATTTGTATTGAGCCATATTGATCATCATGTTAGTCCATAGCACGCATTTAAAAGTTGTCACATTCGTCATCAGGACTAAATCTTTTAAACACACAATAAATATGTTAGTCCCATATTCACTTATTGTCATTAATTACCAAAATAATTTTTAGAGGCCTAGATGCTTTCAATCTCCCCCATTTTTGGTAATTGATGATAACCCAACCAATATGAGTGAAGGATAGAGTTTTGAATATACCACATGTTAAAGAAACGAGTTGTATACTCTTGTGGCAACTTTAAAAAATAAGTAATTTTTGCAATAAGCTCAAGGGAGTTTTGAGAATTATTTGTTTTTAAAGTCTCTTCAAAGAAAGCTCTTCCTAAACATGTGCATATAAATTTGAGAAGTTGTTTTGCAGGCACATGTAGAATTTTTTAAAAATTTTGGCAGAGTTTCTTTTGTTGTTGAACTTGAGTGAAATGACAATGTCATAATTAAACTCAACAAGATAACGATTGTAGAGTAATATAACTTAACCATAATATCAAGTTTAACATATTACATAAGATGCCCACAAAGCAATTACAAGGTTCATTACACCAAGAGACAAAGTTCACAAGATTATATAACAAAAGTATTATATATAGAAGGGAGATTGGATCATATACCCTCCCTTTAGTTGGGAAATTGAGGATTTACCCTCCACATCTCAATGACACGTGGGGTCATCACGAGTCACTGACACATGGGCCAAGAGGGTAAATCCTCAATTTCCATCTAAATGGAGGGTATAAGATCGATTTTTCCTATATAGAATAGTAGATAGATTTTCTTGCTACTTCTTCTTCACTTTGCTTTTCCCCATTTGCGCCTTCCTTTTCTTTTTTCTTCTCTCCTTTGGCATCAAAATACCAAAAAGGGTTACTCCTGTAGTCCCTAAGGAGAAGGATCATAGCAGCGACAGCGACCGTATTGGACTGGAGAGGGAGGACAAGCTACGGCACGCTCAAGAGAGTATACTCTGTCCCTGAGAAAAGCAACTATGCAGTCAAGGAGGTGAGTTGTTCAAATGTCTCTAATTAGTGTCCCTCCAACATCAACATTGCAGAATAGATTTGAGAAAGAGAAACTTGTTCTCTTTCTAGTGCATTTTCTTCTTGTTGAGCCCAGGGATGAGGAGCTACAGGGATAGAATGACCCTCTCATGGCTTGTAGG
The DNA here is from genome assembly GCA_036346265.1 of Melocanna baccifera. NCBI lineage: Eukaryota > Viridiplantae > Streptophyta > Magnoliopsida > Poales > Poaceae > Melocanna > Melocanna baccifera. The sequence goes on from CM070679.1 coordinate 23,011,552, forward strand.
GCTTGTGGGTGGAGCCCAAACCTCCATGATATCTAGACTTTTAGATGATCATGGTCATGCTATAAGGAGCATAGTTTATTCTTTTAACCCAATCATTTTTGGAAAAAAGCAATTTCCCCAAGGATAAAATTGACCACATCAAATTTTCTACTATGCATGATGTTATCAATCAAGTTCCAAGCATGTCCTCCAATGGCATCATAGTTCTCGATTTTAGGGAGAATGGTGTGGTTGATGATCCTATTGACTAAGCTACGGATGGAGAGAAGACCGGCTAGCTTGCCTAGAGTATATCTGACAATTGCATCATAGTACTCCATCTAGGTTGCTCGACGGAGCAAGTTTGTCATAAACTTTCTCATAGTTGCTCGACTCAGTCCTTAGAGCTAGCTCAAATTCATTCTTTTGGCAATCCAAGTAGGTAGTTCCCATCATTCTTGCCATATGAATGAAATCCGGAGATATATATAATGTGGCATAGAATTGCTGGATAATCTTCTCATCGTAATCACATTTTAGTGCAATAAGGTCTTGAATACCAACCCTTTGAGACAGCCGATATGTTCCATCATACATGTCAAGAGAGTCCAGATGGTCCTAATCAACATATTTATGATCAACGAATTGCCTATTGGGGCCATACATCTGTTTATACACTAGCTCCTGAACTCTAGTGTGGAACTTTGGATTTTTGGATGTCCTTGAGAGCACAAACTAATTTCTTTGATGCAGTATGATGTAATCATCATTGGTAATTGTCATCAAATTGATTGGTTGCTCCTCAGGATCTTCCATTCCCTTATTTGATTCTTCGTGTGAAGAGCTCTCCTCATGGTCAAATTGTGTTTCTGACTCAGAAGCTGCAACCTTGCCTCTATCTTCTCTACCCTTTTGAGTTGCCTCTGGAGTGACTTTAGTGAATTGGGCAGAAACCTAGGCTACAAGTGGCTAAGAAGGAGAGGAGGTTTGACCAGGAAGAATGGGTCATGATCTCGGAGTGGCATAGAAGTTGTGAGTGACATTCCTAGTCTCAGGCATCTTCAACCAGAGAGAACAGATCACAAAGAGGAATTAGGAATCATCTAAAATAGGTTTCAAATTAAATGGAATAAAGTGGCTTTTTATCAAAAAAAATTAGTAGTACCAACGACGGTAGACTGGGATGCAGAAGTAGCGTGCGTGTTGAATGGTATTACCATTTTCTCTAAATATGTTCTAGGGCAAATCAATGCGCAAATTTTCTGGTGTTTTACTTGGCTTGAATCCATGGGATGGATACATAGACATCATAGGACACCAATTGTAGTCATTTGCCCAAGAACAAAGCACTAAATCATCCACATTTTCAAAGAAACCTATTTTGACCTAGGGTTCAAGAGCAAGGCAAAAAAGAGTATTTGCAGGCAATTTTACCTTGAGATTTGATGGGAGGAACACTTAGGCACCAATAAATCAACAGGAAATGAAGAAAACATGGGAAGATTTAAAGATCTTTGAGATGTGGAGGAGTTCTTCAGGGAGAGGAGTTAAGGGGGGGTCATGCACGGGCGGTTAATGTGATTCTCATTTCGACCACATTGGTTTCGACCACATATATTCACCAACTAACGCGGTAGCACCATGATCTCAATGCCGATAGTACCATGCATTATATGTCGGTAATTCTACCTAGTGGTAGTACTGCAAGTTATATAGCGGTAGTTTCGATTTTTCTAGAACTTCAGGGATAGAACTTGGAATTTTGAGAACTATGCAAATGATCCTTAGTTTTGCACTCAAATAAATATCATTTAGGATCATTACGCATTAAAAAAGCTAAAGGATATCTGAAAACATAATTTTTATTAACATAGAGGTTTTAAGAAAATATTTGAAAATATCTTTCTAAAAAGCTCCAAATAGCACCAAATAAGAACAAAGTGCATGAGGCAAGAGTTCAAGAAATATTTTAGTAGTCTATGACATTTAATTCATTCCTCAACTTGCAAAAATGGCTTTCATCTAATGGTTAAGTGAAAATGTCCGCTAATTGATCTTCGGTCTGAATATAGCTAATGATTATATCGCTCTTGCTCACATGATCTCTCAAGAAGTGATGGAGAATATCTATATGCTTGGTTCTTGAGAGTTGCACCAGGTTATTGGCTATTTTTACAGCACTATCATTATCACAAAAAGAGGCATTTTATTGAATTTAATTCCAAAATCTATCAAAATTTACTTCATCCAAAATCCTTTGTTGTTCTTTTGTCTCGTGGGTTGAGGAGTTAGATTCGAGGACGAATCCTTTTTAGAAGGGGAGAATGTAATGCCCTGAACGTCTTTACGACGTCCCTGAGAATGATTAGTGGAATCGCGGAGTTTCCTGATTTTTTGGTGAATCGCGGGAGGCAAAAATAAAATTTACGAAAGTGTTCAAAATAAAAAATAAATTAAATAATTAAAATTGAGGGTTTTAGGCTGTCCGAAGGGGTGGACCAGCCACTTTGGGCCAGCCAGCCCAAAGGGGGCCGCAGCCCCCCAAACCCTAGCCTTAAAAACCCCTTGGCCGCACCCCTTCCCCCTTTTCCCTCTTGGCCGCCACCCCCTCCTCCCCCTTGCGCCTCCACCTCCTCCCCAACCTACTACCCTACTGCTTGCTGCAAATGAGAGATCAATCAAGAGAAGGGAGAAGAGAAGGAAGAGAGGGGAGAAGGAGGGGAGAAAAGAGGAAGAAGAAGAGAGAAGAGGGATGATTTTGAGGGATCACCTAGGTAATTTTTTCTAACTCAATTCTCCCTACTTTAGATGTTATTAGGATTCATGTCACGGGATTAGTAGGGTTCTATGGGTGTAATTAGCCGATTAACGTTATTCTGCTGTCAACGTGCAGGTTGATTCGTGCAGCGCGACTGTTTGTCTAGATTAGAGTATCAAGATGATTTTTTCTGCAGATCTGGCCAACATGCAAGTTGTAGAGGACATTGAAGCCTAGCTTCTGTAATATTTTTATATTTTTTGGTCGTGGGGATTGGCTACAGAAGAGTCGGGAACTTTGCTATGTAGCAGAGGACTAGTCTAAAACTAGTTGCTGTTCAGGTGTAGTTTCATATGGGTAGATTAATATTATAATTTTGGCCACAATAACAAAAATTGTAGGAAATCTTGTAAACTAGCTTCTGTAAGAAAATCATGATTTTTAGATCATTATACAGAAGGTGGGATTCGTTAGAAGTTTGCCGGCCAGATCGTCGAAGCAACGTATGTATTTTACACCACTTTAGCAGCAGATTGAAAATAGGGTGTCTACATGAAAGTTGTAGGTTTTTCTCTGTAATTTCTAGAAATATCATATTTCGCTATTCTTGGCCTAGTAGATTAAAAGATACGAAAAAAACAAGCAGCGCTGCTGTAGTGGGCTGGGCGTAGAATCAACGTGCTAAGAGGGTATTTGTCAGGATTTGGGATTAGCGGCAATTTATTTTCTTAAGATGTGGATACGTTGCTGTAGTCTGGTGCTGAGGGATGATTTTTTGGACAGGTGGCTTCGCTCCTTACCGTGCGTGAGCGCTTCGCTTCATCGGTAGAGGCAAGTAAACGTAGCGGATATGCTACCGTTTACTCGTTAATCATACTATATTCACATTAGATAATTCTCTTAATCTGAGATGCTTTGCCATTGTTATGTGCTTTTTTAATGTGGTCTATGTAGTAGCATTTTAAGAATCAATTGTTTATGCTCTTGATGGATTAATTATGGTTATGTGGTATTGTTCTTAATGAACTAAATATAGTTGTGGGTTAGTATTCTTTACGAGGATATTGTGATCTAAGTGGCAGTATTTTTAGTGAGTACATTGTGGTCTTAGTGGTAGTGTGGTCTATGTGGTAGTATTCCCTCTGAATCGATTGATTATGATCTTGGTGAATCGAATGATGATTATGTGGTATTGTCTTTATTGAATCATATATGAATTATGAGGTAGTATTCTTGATGAATATATTGCTGATCTTTGTGGTTAAATTCTTATGAATCATTGGTATCATATCATGCATATCATCAGATGTCATTTGCATCGTGGATGTCGCCGCACATAGCTGCGACTGTACCGGTACAGCATCGTGCATTGCCGTAGTACGATGCACACTCTTACCTTGTTGGGTAAAAGTGTAGTGGATCATACGCATTTCATTGTGAATGGATCATTTGCATACTTATGCAATGCATTGTGGATAAATGATTTGTAAACAAATGCAACTTCTTAGTTTTTTATGTTCAATGGGCTCATAAGAGTCCCTTGTGGTATGAGAAATGTAGTTGTGGTCGTGGAGTAGGGTTCACCCCCTTATGGTATGGTAGGAGATGTGGTTGTGGCATGAGGTATTTTTTTTGTGGTAACTGTTATTAGCGGGTGTGGTTGTGGGAAAGAATAAGGTTAGTAAGGAAAATATGTTAATACTTTATTGATGTTGGTAGTAGTGGTGGTTGTGGTTATGAAGTTGACAATCGAGACCTCTTTGCTAATGGTGGTTGTTGGTAGTAATGGTGGTTAAGGTTATAATTGTGGTCAATATGAAAAATAAATATTGATGCTTAAACTATTGTAGTTTAATTAGCTTGTTAAATAATTTGCTTGCTGAGATTTTTATATCACTCTTGTTTTCCCTCCCCTTCTAGGTGATCCTTCAGCATGAATGGGAAGGGTAGAGCGACCCAACACTATTACACGCCATTTCATGATTTATGCTGTAATAAATATGAGAAGTCTCTAGTAATTTATCTTTTTCCCTCATTATTGATCACTTTTAAATTAATAATGTTAGACTGTGGTTTGTTTTATTTGGTTAAAATTATTAGTGGTTGTTTCTTAATTAATATTTTTTATTACTTTTTGTTTTGTTATGATTCCGCTTAGCTTATTATGTTTTAGAAGATGTTGCCAGTTCATCTTATCTTGTAATCTGGCTAGTTGTGGAGAGGTTTAGTGGTATTCCAGGGTAATGTTGATCCTGGGGTGTTACAAACATGATGCTCACCTTGGTTGTGGTCATACATGCACGGTCGACCGATGGCGAGGAGAGAAACAATGACGTGATTTGGCCCACGGTGGTGACGATGCTCCGAGCTAGTTCCGGCAAAGGTGAGGGGAGAATCACATAAAACGTGCGAAGATGAAGCCAATGATATGGTCAATGGTGTCGGGGCTCCACTGTAGGGCGTTTGGACAGAGAAACAAAAACTCTGATTGCAACCAAGAGAAAGGGGATGGGGACTTGAGATTTTCGAGGATGAGTGAGGATGGGAAGGGGCTCTCGGTACTCCCTTTTATAGGGGCTGAGGAGGTCCGAGGAGGGAGATTGATGTGGCATGTCTTTCAGTTGGCTTGACACGTTTTGGCGAAATTAGCGCATGCAATTGGGGGCTAAGGCTGGGAATGGAAGGGTCTCGATGAGGAGAATTAAATACAATTGATTGCGCATGAAATCATTGAGAAAATCACGAGTTTTTAATCTTGAAGAAATGGTCATGGCAGCGCATGCACGCAATACTCTGGTCTAGAGGTTGAAGAAAATAGGGAGGAGAGAGAAAAGTGAGAAAAGAAGAAAAGAAAGAGAAAATTTGCAAAAAAAAAATTAAGAAAATTTCACCAAAATCCTTGAAACCTGAAAAGATCAAATAAAATAATTTTTGATTTATTTGAAGTTTATTTTAATTATTAAAACTGTTTTTCTTTTTCTAGCTTTAAATTAATCCATTTAATTACAAATAAAGCCTAAAAATCTTTAAAAAATCATAGAGGTTTCTAAAGCTATTTTAGACTTATAACAATATTTTCAACTAATAGTTGGATATTTTTCTTTATAAAATATTTTTTAACGGAAGGCTTTTTTTGAAGTGAAAAATCAGATTAGCTAAAATTTTAAAATTCACACAACCAAATAACATTGATTTTTATTTTAAACTAAATTAATTATTATTTTATTTATTTATATTATTTATTATTTTTTAGAAAAATATTTGTGCTGTTACAGCGTATTAATCAAAGATCACATAATTGAGCAACAGATAGCAAATTGAAATTTAATGTTTCTACAAGAGATACGTTTAAAATTGAAAGGTTGTGTGATATAGCAATTTTACGCAAACCAAGAAGCTTTCTTTTGTTATTGTCTCCAAAGATGATCTTTTTATTGCTCCCATTTTTAAAGGTAGTAAACATTTTCCAGTCTGATCATGTGTTGAATGCAACTGCTATCAAGCACCCAATGTCTTCCGCCGGTCTTGTAGTTCACCTACAAAAGAAAATCAAGTTCTTTTAGGAACTCAAATTTGTTTGAGTCCTTGTAGGTTAATAACCAAGGCTTTAGGCATCCAAATAGCATTCTATTTATCGCCTAAAATTGAAGTGCTAAAAAATCTTATAATAACTTTACCATCCTTAGTTTTCTTAAGTATATAACATGAATCATATAAACCTATAGATAGAGTCTTACCAATAGGACAAGTTTGTTGCAAATGTCCTACTTCCCGACACTTGTAGCAATATTTACTGTTTTGTTTAACAAATCTTGTAGGCTTGTTTATCGGTTTCTTACCCTTCTTGGGCATATACCCATGTTTTTCTTTGTTGAATGAGCACCTTTGATCACTCAAAAGCTTAGCAAGGGTGGCCTTACCCTTGAAGCACCATTCCAAGCTTTTGTTTAGCTTGGTTACTTGCTCCATTAGCTCATTATTTTTAGCAACAAGCTTTGTACCACAAGACTCATGATTAGAGTCAATATTCGAGCAACATGGCATGGCAAGAAAATCATCATATGAAGTAGATATACTAGTTCTAGCAATTTCTACACTAGGCATTTTATTTGAAATATCACAAGTAATTCTAATGCTAGTGCACGACTTGTTTGAATTTTCTTGGATAAGCAAGTCATGAGCTTCTTCTAGCTCCTCACAAGAGTCTTTAATAGAGAGATATTCTTTCTTTAAGACCTTAAATTTTTGACTTTTTTTTTCAAGATATTCAATTAATTCTTCCAATATATCCATAAGCTCATCATATGAAAGTCCATCTCATCAAAAGATTTTATCTTATCTCCTTTTGCCATGAGGCATGTGTGAGATGAGAAGAGTGTAGAGCCTCCTTGATGGCGATGCTGACAAGTCCCTTCTTCTTGGGGGACTTATCTGCATTGGAGTCAGAGTCAGTATACTCCTCATCGGAGTGCCACTCTCCATTGTGAGCTTCGTTCTTGCCATCCTTATAAAGCTTCTTGAAAAGCTTCTTATTGCCATTTAATCCTTCTTGGATGACTTACTCGTGTTATTCTTCTTTGTGGCGATAAGAAGCAATATGCCCCTTCTCATTGCACTCATAGCAACAGATGTTGCTATAGCACTTGTTATTGTTGTAGGAGCACCCCTTCTTGCCTTTTTTATGACTAGCGCTTTTGTATGAGCGCTTTTTCATGAATATCTTCATTCTTCTCACTAGGAGGCTCAATTCCTCCTCAAAATCATTCTCATCATGTTCGAGCTCATCACTTGACACTGCTTTGGCTTTGAAAGCGGTGACCTTCTTGCTCTTGGAGGAGGATTGCTCCAAAAGCTCCTCCTTGTAATTCTTATATAATACATTGATTGTGAGATTGCCCAAGAGTTGTATTGGTATCATCCTTGTCAACTCGGGAGAGTTGAGAAAAAGATTCACCAATGTCTCATACTTCTCGGGCAAAGTCCTAAGTATTTTTCTCACAATATCACCAATGTCTCATACTTGAGTTCATTTACAATGTTGTTGAGTTGAGAATATATTTCATTTATGTCCTCACAAGGCAACATTATAAATGCCTCATACTTAATCTGGAGTCTATGCAATTCGGCCTCTTTGACCATAAATGTTCCCTCATGGAGCAGTTTCCAAATCGCACACTCTATTGAACTCTTTCACGTTCAAAGTACTAAAGAGAGCATTCATTGCTTGAACATGCATGTTTAGCAACATGTCCTTGAGCTGGTGGGGGATATTTATACCCTCACCAACCAAAACTAGCCGTTACAAAAATCAATTCTGAAAAATCAAGGAAATCGAAACTACCGGTGTGCATGGTGCGGTACTACCGTAATGTACTGTAGCATACAGTAACGGCTCTGTCAGAACATCAGAACTAGCTGTTGAAAGTTAGTGCGGTGCTACCACCATTGTAAGTACGGTAGTTCACTTGTGTCGGCGTGGTACTACCGCACTGCGGTAGTTCCGCTGTGTACTTTTCGGTACTTTCGATTTCTGCTAGCCTAAGTTTCCACAGGGGTGCTCTCTAGAATAAACGTACATGCATGAATTTTTCTAGAAGAGCACAATTGATTTTTAAACTTAATTTTATGTGCATGCATGATCTTAGATTGATCCAAATGGCACAACAATATGCTATTAAGTTACTTTCTATGATCCCTCTTAATAGTACGGCGACTATCCTATAATCCGGTCTTCGAACCTTTCTCCTAAGACCGGTGAAATATGAAAAGGGATCCTATACCACCTGTACCTTTGTTTTTGAGCCATCTTGATTTTCTTTTCGTCCTTTCGCATGCAACTTATTTTTGACATATACGCACTTATGAGATTTAACCTACGCAATTTTCAACAAACATATTAGTCTCATATTCACAAATTATCATTAATTTCTAAAACCATTTTTAGGGACCTAGATGCTTTCAGACTATCGGCTTGCCTAGCATGAATTTTTAGGCCAACAGCAAGTAGGAGGTATTATCATCGGTCTTCTTTTATTTGCCCTTGCCGCCTTGGTTGTAGGTCGACTTCACGGTAGTCGATCGTGGTCTTAGCACTGGTGCAAGTAACTCTAGTGCGAATAGCCCCTATAGACTTGGCACCAATGCAGATAGCTCTAATGTGAATAGTCCCTATGGACTTGGCACTGGTGTTGATGAGGACATCATTTCTACTGATATAAACACTCCACTTACTGCTTCCCTGAATGATGGGCAAGGTCCAATCACTCGGGCATGTGCTCGCCAACTCAACTATCAGGTAAACTCGTTTTTGGGAGTCAATAATATTTTCGCTGAGCATTCGATACTTCCTAAGACTTATGATTTTCTTGTCCTTAGGAACTATGGAGAAGGACCACACGAGCTCAAGTGTAGAAGTGGAACCGTCAAGCGTAATTTAACTCATATTCGTGAGTTCGACTCAGATTCGGACTGCTGGACAGCATCTACTTCAAACGACCATAACTTTTGATTCAGAAGGTTTCTCAGGGCCCGTGAGTACTCGTTGGAAAGATATTAAAGTCTACTTTCAGATGAATCTGGTCTCACCTCAAAATTCCACCTAAGGCGATCAGAAACTGTGAAACAAGACACATCACTTTTGCAGTCCGAGTCAAAGTGGGCCGAGGGCCTTGTAACTTAGGTTATTTGGGCCGGTAGTGTTCACATGAATAGTACCACAGCCATGTGAACAGTACCCAAGTGATTAGTCCCACCCCCTCTTCTTTAAATAAGTGTGGCCTCCCCCTTCTCTATTTAAGGAGGTCACACCCCTTTAGTTTTTCTTGGGTTTTTCTTAAGAGTTTATTCTGCTTAGCAGTTTCACCGCATGTCTGGTTGAGGAAGCCCAACTTGTGAACTTAATCTTTATTCGTAATACAATTTCAGATTGCATTTTTTACTCTCTTACTTGTGTTCTCGATTCGCTTGCAGGAGATAGCCTTCTTGGCGAGGTCAACCGCGTTTGGCACGGTTGATAACCATCGGAGCAATGGTGTAGTGATTGCGAGGGGATCGATCTATTTTGGTCAGAGCCTTTGGATCATCAACGTTGAGTTCTCCACAATCGACTTATCAGTACCTCTCGGAAGATCGGGCCATCGTCACATCAGGTGGTATCAGAGCAACGGTTGCCCGTGAGGTAATTCGTTCCTTTTGGATTAGTTTATGTTCATCATCCTAAAAATCTAGAAAATTAGCCCACAAAAATATTTGTTCGTATTGCTCTTCCGCTATCCCAACACCCCCTTGTGTCATTGCAATTTTTTTCGGTATTGCTCGTTGAAATTTTGGTTACATTATCGTGTTCAAGTTGCTAATTCCTAGTTTAGTCAAAGTCCAGTTCTTCATTGTCTAGTTTGCAACTCGTGTTCCTTTGCATAGCTTCGTCGTTGTGTTTTTTTCTCTCCTGACCGCAATAGTCCTTGCCGCAATCACCTTCCATCTCAGGCCGCGCCGCGCCTTCCATCCGCTACCGCACCTTCCATCTCAGGCCGTGCCTTCCATCCTTGCCACGTGCGCCTTCCATCCGTTACCGCACATTCCATCTCAGGCCACGCCGCACCTTCCATCTCAGGCCGCACCTTCCATGCTTGCCACATGTGCCTTCCATCCATTACCGCACCTTCCATCCGCTACCGCACCTTCCATCTCAGGCCGCGCCGCGCGCGCCTTCCATCCGCAGCAACCCTTGCCGCAAACCCCCCATCCGCCGCCATCCTCTGTGACAAAAAGAAAATTAGGGTTTCGGACCCAGAAAAAAAAAGAAAGAAAAGAAAAGAGAGAGATTGACTTCGGTTTAAAAAAAACAGAGCAAAGAGTGCCCTTTTGTCCGAAATTTGAAAGTTATCAAACCTTTTCCAAATCCAGTGAAATTTGGTGGAGTCCTTCTTGACACCTCCAAAAGCCTCCAAAAACATTTTGGTGCAAGTTCGGTCACGGGATCAAAAGTTATAGTAGTTTGATTTGAGACCGATTCCAATTCGAGTCCGTTTCCGACCCCCCTTCAGTAAAACGGCCATAACTTTTGCATACGGAGTTGGAATTTGACGTTCTTGTACTCGTTGGAAAGCTATCGACGGCATGCATCCAATAAAAACAACCAGCTTGTGCTAGTCACCCTCCAAGATCCCCAAAATCAGCCATCTTTAGCCCCAAAATCGCATCGCAAGATTTTAGCTTTCTGTTTTTGGGGTTTTATTTGGCCTTCCCTTCGGAATTTGGGGTTCATCCAGTTGAAAAAGTTGTAGATCTCGTCGAAACCTTTCAAACGAGTATATATAAGCCACATAAAACTCTGCCTTTTCATCGTTTGAGACTAGCTGTTGTATCTGCTCAAACTAGAGGGTTGTTCGCGTTTTGCCGATGCCGCTGTTTTGTGCTCTCCTTCGCGCGAATAGTCTTTTGCCCTTAGAAAAAAGTTTGAGTAGTGGGCTAGCGTCTCTCCTAGCACTTGTTGTGAGGTTCTCCATTGCTTACATCAAGTCACATTGATCGTTGCGTGTGCGTATACACTTCCTTTCATAGGACTTTGATTGGCTAGCTATGATTAGGCTAAGAGATCGGCAACTTTGACAAGTATTTTGAACAATCTTTCAACTTGCATTTACTGAACTAATTATTGCTGATTCTTTGCTACTATATTGTACCTTCCAAGCTCCACCTACTCTTGATCAGAACAGGTTCCCTCTTGCAATCGTACCCACGCTCGACAAGGTATCATGAACCAGCCACCGGTTATACCACCTACTGTTTGCAATGGTAAGAACACTCGTAAGAGTGTGGTAAGACGCTTGAGAGTGTGTGATTCCACCTTCCATCACCTAGTAGTTGATAGAGATAATTCCTTTGTGTTGTCTTCTGTTTTCTACTAACCATGGCAGGTGAGTCGTCTAACGCGCAAGAGTGTGTTGCAAAGGGAGATATATTGCAGCGATCCATCAATGAGAGTATTGCAGCACTCACCACACGCCTTGAAAGAATGGTGAATCGGCCACTAAACAACGGACGCGAAAATGAACATGATGCACCCCAAGACCTTGAGGAGGGAGATGATAATGAGAGGCAAAATCGTGATGCTCAGGATGTACGTCTACGACACCGCCTACAACGCAACCGTCATGGTATGGGAGGTAATGACTTTCAGCACCACAATGCTCGTGCTAATGATGACCCATTTGCTAAAGTTAAATTTTCCATACTATCTTTTGCGGGTGTTTATGATGCTGAAGTTTATCTAGATTGGGAGATGACAGTTGAATAAAAATTTAATACCCATCTAGTTCCTGAAATACATAGAGTCAGATAAGCTACTAGTGAATTTAAAGATTTTGCTATCCTTTGGTGGAGTCAAGTAGTTAATTCTGGTTTAGCAACTGATACTTAGGATAGATTGAAGGTAACTATGCGTGCTAGATTTATTCCTCCTGCTTTTAAACGAGATATGTGTAAGAAATTACAGTGCTTAGACCAAGGTAATAAAACTGTTGAGGAATATTATCAAGAACTACAAATAAGCATGCTGCGTTGTAATGTTGTAGAGGATGAGGAGGATAAGATGGCTCGTTTTTATAGGGGCTTAAGGCGTGAAATTCAGGACATAATTGATTACAAGGAGTATAATGATATTAATAGATTGTTCCAGCTTGCTTGTTTGGCAGAAAAAGAATTGAAGGGAAGACAACAATGGAATAGGAGCAGCTGTGGAAGTGCTTCAACATCGAGGTCGACACCGGGGCAAACCAAGCCAACCCCACCTCCTGCTTTTCGGTCTGCTGCCCCCTCCGTGAGTAGGGCACGTTCAGCAGCACTGCCACCACCGTCACGCGCACCTGAGGCGAGCAAATCCACTAGTGTGCAGACACCAGCACAGAGCTCTTCATCAGTTGCTTCCACGGGTCGTACGACGGGGATTATATGCCACCGTTGTAAAGGGATGGGACATGTCATGAAAAATTGCCCAAGTTAGCGAGCGTACATTGCGACAGAAGACGGTGGATATGTAAGTGCTAGTGGTGTTGAGGATGAATATGTTCTTGCAGCTAGCCTTGCAGATAATGATGATGATCCAGAGGAACATAGCGAAGAGGAGGAAATTTTAGGTACTGCTGCTACGGAGAATTATAGGACCATAATTATGCAGCAAGTTTTGAGCACTCAAAAGGAGCAAGCGGAGAAGCTACAACGCCATAATTTATTTCAGATGTTCCTCATCGTCAAGGATTACCGTGTTTGTGTCATAATTGATGGCGGGAGTTGTAATAACTTGATGAGTTTAGATTTGGTCAAGAAGCTTGGCTTGACCACACGTGCACATCCTCATCCATACCATATTCAGTGGTTCAACAACAGCGGTAAGGTGAAGGTAACACAATCTGTGAGAGTGTATTTTTCCATTGGTTCCTATCATGATGCAGCTGATTTCGACGTAGTACATATGCAAGCTTGCTCACTTTTATTAGGTCATCCATGGGAATTTGATACTGATGCAACTCATCATGGTAGAAGTAATAAGTACTCTCTTATGCACAAAGGAAAGAAAATAATATTGCTACCTTTGACACCTGTTGAAATTGTACAATGTGAAAAAGAGATAGCTGCAAATGAGAGGAAAGAACATGAACATGAATCTGAAAATCAGCAAGTAGTGAAGAACATTTTTCCACCCAAGAAAGAGAAATTGGCATCTAGTTCTAGGACTGAGGGAATTAAATTCTCAAGACTCGCTCCGAAGTATCCAGTATACGCATAGGCCGACTCTCCACAATGAGATCCTGATCCACTGTGACCTGTTCCAAATCAATCTTGTGCTCGGGATCCCGCAGATATTTCCTCAGCATCGACACATGGAAGACATTGTGCACACCGCTCAACGAGCTCGGCAAGTCCAAACGATAAGCCAAACTGCCCACGCGAGCAACCACTAGGAAAGGGCCAATGTACCGCGGGCTAAGCTTTCCGGTGGTACCAAACCGAACAATACCCTTGGTCGGCGACACCCGAGGAGCACTAGGTCACCAACCGAAAACTCCAACTCTCGGCGTCGGACATCCGCATAGCTCTTTTGTCAGCTTTGAGTGGCCAGTAGGTTCTGATGAACCTCCCGCACCTTTTCCACGGTCTGCTGAACAAGATCCGGACCAAGGAAAGACCTCTCGCCCACTGCATCCCAACAAATAGGAGGGAAACACACCTCCGACCATACAAAGCCTCAAAAGGAGCCATTTTGATACTCGCCTGGTAACTGTTGTTATAAGCGAATTCTGCCAAAGCGAGATGGTCCTCCCAACTGCCCTTCCAAGACAGTACACAAGCACGAAGCATATCTTCCAAGATCTGAATGGTCCGCTCTGACTGACCATCCGTCTGAGGGTGAAAAGCTGTACTGAGGGATACTGTCGTGCCCAACGCAGCCTGAAGACTTTGCCAGAACTTAGAGACAAATTTGGCGTCTCGGTTAGAAACAATTGGCTTAGGCACACCATGCAGTCTCACCACCTCCCGGATATATAATGGGGCCAGATCCTGTGCCGTGTTGGTCGTCTTCATTGGAATGAAGTGTGCGGACTTGGTAAGCCTGTCCACCACGACCCAAACTGCGTCTCGCCCTCGGGGCGAGCGCTGCAAACCAACCACGAAATCCATAGTGATATGCTCCCACTTCCACTCCGGGACCTCCAAGGGCTGCAACAGACCAGCAGGCCGCTTATGCTCGACCTTCACTTGCTAACAAACACCACAAGAGGCCACAAACTTAGCAATGTCCTCCCTCATCCGTTTCCCCCAGTACACCTTCTTTAGATCTCGGTACATCTTGGTCTCTCCCGGATGTACAGTATACGGAGTCCGGTGAGCCTCACGAAGAATATCGTCCTTCACCTCGGCCTTTGAAATGGACCGCCCCACACTCATCCAAGCTGAAGTCTCGGGAACGCCCCTCCAAGATCCTTTTGCGCACTTCCGAGAGAAGCCGATCGTGCTGTTGAGCCTCACGAACGCGCTCGGGAATGGCTGACTGGATGATCATCTGAGTCTCCGCCTGTGCAGCTCCAGCGAGATAGAAAGAGATACCCAACCTCTCAAACTCCGTGATCAAGGCCATTGCTACCTGAGGTACTCCTATCCTGCTCAAGGCGTCAGCCACCACGTTCGCTTTACCAGGGTGATACTGTATAGTCAGATCATAATCCTTGATCAACTCCAACCACCTTCGCTGCCTCAAATTCAGCTCTCGCTGAGTGAATATGTATTTAAGGCTCTTGTGATCTGTAAAGATATCACACTGCTCCCCATACAGATAATGCCTCCAGGACTTTAGGGCAAAAACCACTGTTGCCAACTCGAGGTCATGAGTAGGATAATTCTGCTCATGAGTCTTCAGTTGTCTGGATGCATAAGCGATCACCCGGCCTCCTTGCATCAACACACATCCAAGACCAATCCGCGAAGCATCTGTGTACACCGTAAAACACTTGCCACTCTCGGGCAAGGATAGGATAGGTGCATTCACCAACTTATTTTTCAAAGTCTGAAAGCCAGCTCACAAGCGTCCGTCCACACAAAAGGAACTCCCTTTTGCGTAAGTCGGGTCATTGGATTAGCGATGATAGAGAAGTCCTGCACAAAGCGCCGGTAGTAACCGGCTAGGCCAAGAAAACTCCGGATCTCTGACACATTGGTTAGCCTTCGCCACTGCACCACCACTGCTACATTCTTCGGGTCCACTGTAACACCATGCTGATTGATGGTATGGCCGAGAAATCCCACCTCGGATAGCCAGAAAGCACATTTCTTTAGCTTCGCGTAATACTTATTCCTCCGAAGAGCATCTAGAACCAGACTGAGATGCAACTCGTGTTCCTCCTTCGTCTTGGAATAAACTAGGATGTCATCGATGAAAACCACCACAAAAGAATCTAGGTACTCATGGTGCATCCTGTTCATGGCTTCCATAAAGACAGCAGGGGCATTGGTCAGTCCAAAAGACATAACGACATACTCAAAGTGCCCATACCTTGTACTAAATGATGTCTTCTCGATATCCTCCTCCCTGATCCGCAGTTGGTGATAACCAGACTGTAAATCAATCTTTGAGAATACTTTGGCACCCCTCAGCTGATCGAAAAGATCTTCAATGCGAGGCAATGGGTACTTGTTCTTGATCGTCACTTGATTGAGTGTGCGATAGTCCACGCAGAGCCTCTTGGTGCCATCCTTCTTCCCCACAAACAATACCGGAGCAGCCCAAGGCGACGTGCTCAGTCTTATAAACCCCTTTACCAGGAGCTCATCCAACTTCTTCAACTCTACCTGCTCAACACGTGCCATCCGATACGGTGACTTGTAAATAGGCCGCGTACCCGGAACAAGCTCTATGCGGAAGATCGGCTCCCGCTCCGGTGGTAAGCCTGGGAGCTCACCAGGAAAAACATTCGGGTACCGGCAAACCACCGGTATATCCTCTATCCTTAAGACGGCCTCGTGATCCTCAACCATGGCCCACAACAAATCTGACTTCTACATCCACCGATCGGGAAATAACTGGCACAGCAACGAAAGAGAGTACCGCGGAGCACTCCCTTGGAAGACCACTTCACGCCCAGACGGAGACTGCAAGGTGACCGTCTTCCAAAAACAAGAGATAACAGCCTGATACTGTGAGAGCCAATCCATGCCAAGGATCACATCGAAAGGCTTCAGAGGTATGACAACTAAGTTCTCCACGAACTCCTCGTCCGCCAGAACCACTGCACAACCAGGGCAGATACGGGCACTGGAGATAAGCCCACTAGAAGAACTAACAACCACTGCCCTCCCAATCAGCTGAACTGAAAGCCCTGCCCACTCGACAAAAACCTCCAAAACAAAAGAGAAGCTAGCTCTCGAATCAAAAAGTACACAGGCATCGAAGGAATCAACAGATATAGTACCTGTCACCACATCCCCACGACTCCCGCCATCGGATGCAGGCATGGCATACACCGCAGGTACAGCCGAAGAAGAAGATCCTCCTGCGTCAGGGTAGGTCGGTGCAGAGTCCACCGTAATCGGGCGTCGGCGTGGTAGGTCGCTGCACCCGTATCCTCCGGTGGGGCGCGGAACGATCGATGAAGGTGCTGGAGGCGCCGGCAGATAATGCGGTGTAGGAACCGCGGGCAGGAACTGCGGAGTAGGAGCTGCAGTCGTCATCATCTGCACGGTGCCGTCAGGGCAGGTGGATCCCGCCGGAGGTGTAGGCGCTAACTCCCATTGCAGCTTCCCATTGGGATTCTGCCTGCACACCACATCCTTGTGGTTCTGCCCACAGATAGAACACTGCCCTTCCAAGAGCAGTCGCTCCGCTTGTGTGGATTCCCACAGCGAAAGCACACCAAGCCCATCCCAGGCTTCGACGTGGCACGTGCATGCAGAGCTCCTCCAAAGAGAGTGGTCCGCCTGCATCCACGGTAGGGCTGGTGACAACGTCCCTTTGCGAGGCTGATCTGACCTCGAGGCTGATCTCCCTCTGAGGCCTTGCGAGTGTCCTCTGTGAACATCTGCTACATCTCGATCCCCAAGGCCTGCTCCACCAGGGTACGGAAATCCGTGATCGGAAAAGCTCCCAGCAGATGGCAGATCGAAGGCCTAAGCCCCTGATGAAACTGCCTGGCCTTCTCCACGTCGTCTCGAGCCACATGTGAGACAAAGCGGACTATCTGGTTGAAGCCCACCTCATACTCTGCCACCGACTGCTTGTCTTGGGTGTACTTGCCCAGTTCAATTTTCATCTGGTCCAGAAAGGTCTCCGGATAGAACCTCCTCTCGAACTGACAGACAAACTCCGCCCATGACAGGAGTCCATGTGCACCGCGTCGAGCGCATCGCACTTCTTCCACCGATCCGAGCCTCTCCTTCGAAGGCTGCGCCGTAGCGCACGCGATCGAGGACAGCCACCTTGAACGCCTCCATCTTGTCCTTCACATAGGACAGCCAATCGACGGCCTGCACTGGAGTGACCGCCCCGTCGAAACTGTCCAACCTCAAACCGACCCACTCGCGAAGCGAGATGCCTTTAACTGCTCCGGTTGCCACAACCTCGCACCGGAGGCGGCGCCAAAGATCGGGGCCACTCGCCGCTTCAACGCCCTCAGCTCCTGCTGCAAGGCCCTCACCGTAGCCAACGGCCTCCTCTGATCGCTTCCCACCGGCCGAGTTTCTCGCTCTCCACACCGCCGGCCGCGCACGGCGGGCGGCACGGCCACTACCCTTAGGCGGCATTCCTGCAGCCCACACAATCCACAATTCAAGCAAAACATCAACAAGCAAGTAAAAGGCACATGCAATAATTTCAACGAATTCACAAAGGTATATGCAAGATATGCAAACCCTTCCCCATCCTACATGTGCAAGTGTGTCATTTTTCCTTATTTTTCCTAGAATCTAAAGCCTAAGCTCTGATACCAACTGTAACACCCCAGGACCCACATTACCCTGGGATGCCACCAAGACACTCAACAGCTAGCCAAAATTCAAGATAAAAATAAACTAACAACAATTACTAGATAAAAAGTATCAAGCGGAAGCATAATTAACAAAGTTAACGCTAACAAGTTTCAATAGTCCAGCTGTCCTCTAGTAGTTTAAAACCATTAATGGGCAACCAGTTCAACATTATTAAAAGAAAGAACATCCACGAACATCCGATCAAAAGGCTAGTTTCCTCTCAACTTTATTACAATCATAAATTGATGACTCAAGTGCTTTATTGTGGTGCCGCGCTACCCATCCCATGAATGCTCAAGAATCACCTGTAGGGGGGAAAAACAAGGGTGAGATATACATCTCAGCAAGTAAATTGTTTAACAGGTTCTTCAGACAACAAGCAAAGCTACAACAATATTTAATTTATTACATGATCACAACCACATCCAACATCTTCATTCATTGAACCACAAGGACTATCACGAGTCCTGTCTCATAAGGTTTTTAAACCAATAACATATGAATGCAATACTTCCTTCATACTTTCAATGCATATGCATGCTATACTCCACTGCACTCTTACCCAACAAGGTAAGAGTGTGCATTGTACTACGGCAATGTACGATGCTGTACCGGTACGGTCGCGGCCATAAGCGGCGACATCCACAATGCAATGTCATGACATGTTATGTATGATATGACAATCATAATCTACATGAATTTCAACTTCGAAGGGGCATCAACATGATTAACATGAACTTAGCCTCAAAGAAACATCAACATAACCACCATGTGTACATAAACTTGTTCCACATTTGGCATAAATAGCAACTACCTCAAGACTACGAGCAAGTCATTCAAAGCATAACATTCAACTGATAACTGCTAGTATCATCTCATTTATAAGTCATCCATCCATGGCAAAATACTCCAAGTTACGATTATCATGTAGATTGCAAGTAGTAAGAATAACCAATTAAACAATAGCATTAATGCTACAATCACTTGCCTCTACCGACGAAGCGACGAGATCACGCTCGATCAGAAGCAAATCCACCTGTCCAACAAGGTATCTCTCAGTACAATAAACAGCAATACAATCACGACTCTCAAAGAAAAGTGTCGTCAAAACCCTAAACCCCACAACGAACCTCTCCACTTGCGGTCCTAACCTCACCCCGCTGCAGCAACGCCATTTATTATTTTTGTATCTTTAAGATTACTAAACATTTTACAGAGGGGGATGTATTTCTGGTTTTCTTACTCATTTTCCTACACTTTTCATGTTGATCACCTATTTTAATTTTGTTCTTAGCATGGTGTATCTCACTGCTCAAAACAGAGATCATCCTCTGTTCTGTCAGTCAGGACAGTCCAGTTCAAACGTTTCCCAACAACAGAGTAGTGCTATGGAAATTCTGATTTTTTTACAGAAGCTATCTTATCAAATTCTCTAAAACTTTCTCAATGGTGACCAAAAATATAAAATTCATCTTCTATCCCTAATTCCCCTCTGAACAGCGGTCTGTCCCTGTCTGCGCCCCTGACGGACAGCGATATTGCAGACCCTAGTACACCTAAATTACGCAGCCAAAAATTCTGAAAAAAAAATAGTAGATGCGTATCGTCGTCCTCTATGTTTTTCCTTTTGGGGATACCCTCGGTAAAAATCGTTTTAGGGGTCTAAACTATAGGAACAGTAACATCGCGTGATTTGATCTACAGACAGCATATCCGGATTCTCTAATCGGGGTTTTCTAAAATGCTATCCCCTTCAAAACTGGGGCTAGGAACCCTAATTTCAGCATAAAATAGAGAGATTGAGGTGAGCGAGATTTACCTAGGGGATTGGGATCACCCTCTTCTTTCTCTCCTTCTCCTTTCCCTCTCCTCCTTCTTTCCTTCTCCTCCTTCTTCTCCTTCTCCTCCTCCTCCTTTTCCTTGCACAGGGGCAGCACTGGTTTTTGGGGGGTGCAAGGGGCAGGAGGAGTGGCGGCTTGGGGAGGAAAGGGGCAGGGGGTGCGGCCAAAGGGGATAAAGGGGGGGTGGCGGCTAGGGCAACAAGGGGGTGCGGCCACCCCTTGGGCCCCCCGGCCCAAGGTGGCAGCCCACCCTCCCTAGAAACCCTTTTTTTATTTAAAACATATATATGATTTTTTTATTCTAAAGCAAACTCACAAATTTAATTTTCCCTCTTTCCGCGATTTACCGATTAACCGGCGACTCCGCGTTTTAAAGTACATGTTTAAATATATAATCTCTTTCTTTTAAACCTACGCCGAAACCACGATCAGGGTATTACAGTATGTCTCCATTCGGCTCTTCCAGAAGGGGTAATCGATGCCATCGAAAACGGGCGGCTTGATCGTGTACTTGTCCATCGCCATGGCTCTTGAGACCGGTTAAGATCTATTAAAAAGAGTTAACCGGCTCTGATACCAATTGTAGAATCGGAAATGGCAACAGAGGGGGGGTGAATGATGCCTTCTAAAAATCGCCCCAAGTATTCATATCATTTTCTTCTCCAATAGCTACAATAGCTATAAAGTAAGAAATTGCATACACATCGCAACTACTGAGAAAAACACAACTGAAGACTGATTACAGGGAGCAGCATCAACTTCTAAAGGACTAACCGAAAATAGACAGGAAGGAAAGATTAAAACAGCAGCTGAACACTAGAGAAGGTGAAGGTCTGACTACAAAAGAACATGTAGCAACAGCAAGAACTACAGGCTGAAAATGAATTTCACTGCTGCTGAAACCTGATCATAGTAATAAGCTCGGTAGACAAGCTGAAAACAAATGGCTAAATCTGAAATATCAGCAAACTGTGCAATCAGCCGAAAGGAACTTAATTAGATTGAGAATAAAGGCAGGAGCAGTAACTAGCAAGTACACTGACAAGACTACCTGCACAAGAGTAAATCACTGAACTCAGTCGACCCAACAGGGAATCAGTCAAATCTGAAACGAAGGACTACCCCCAACTGAATTCATGCTGCCCGAAAGAAAAAGGGTAAGTGCAGACTGCTGTGAACTAAGAAGGAGTTGACTGCTCCCAGGAAAGCTGCCGACCGAAGGAACTAACTGAAGAGAACAGAGTAGGAACGAAAGAATTTAGTGCTGGACTTCTGCTGCTAGCCGAACAGAATTCTTTGCTGCAGCAAATTAGCAGCCGACCAAGACCCACAAAGAATTAACAGATCGACAAAGCAGAGTAAACAACAAACTGAGACTTGAACTTGCAAAAACCACCGATCATTGCGATTACCTAAAGATCGCAGAGAGAGCGATTCGGTGAAAAGGGGTGTACCCGAAATTCAGCCTGGCCGAACCACACCACACAAGTAGGGACTGCAGATAATCGAAGACATGGACTTGGCTTAAATTCACAACAGCAGGAAATGCAGAACTGAAAACTGATCAGATAAGCACTTCTGAACTTGCGCCCAAGGACTCAGCAAGGGGCCGAGTGAAATTTCAGCACAGTAAATACCGAAGTGCTCCAAAAACAGAAGGAGCTAAAGATTTTAGCTGTTCTTCTCTGATCACAAATTCAGGACTTCGAATTAAACACCAATTTAAACGCAAGAGACAAGAGAAATCATCCACAGAGCAAGAAAATGAAGATTGAGCTAAAATCTGAAACATGAGCAGATATTTGGACTTATTCCCAAATTCCTTTCCATCTTTTAATCCTTTGCTCATGAAACTTTAGGAACACCAGAAGGAAGTTTTCTCAACAAGAAATTACAGACTAGGAACAACAATCCAACAAGACATCAAAGATGCAACCTCGCCATGACTACAAACCCTAGAAAACACAAACAAAGGAAACCCAAAATGACTCACCTCCAGACTTTCTCAAATGAATTCAACACCATGAAGGATTACAGAGGTATGATTACACTAAGAAATTTACTCCACTCACTACATGCTTGAGAGGGAAGAACACACGCGCACTAGCTCAACCCATCTCCAGCTTTCTCATCAACTCACTAAAATGCTACTGCTCACATTTCTTTCCTTTCTAGCACGCACACGCACTAGCTCAAGAAGAATGAGCAGTTTCACCTCTCCTACACACCCAAGGAGGGGAACATACCAACACACCAGAGCAGCCCACCAGAGAGCTCTCTACCTCCTAGCACACACCTGAGCTCAACTCCAAGAACACACACAGGAGTACACTTGCATCCATACGCAGGGGAGTCACACTCACAGGAGAATACCCTCTCCCTAACTTCTACCTGCAGCTCTCCTCAAAAGGAAAAACAAGAAGTGGCAGCATCCACTCCCAAGCTCACCTACTAAAACAGGCAAAGAGTCAACCTCAGGGAACAAAATGGAGGAAAACCTCAATTCCACTCCAAACCCTAACCTCTCCTTTGCTATCCACTAACGGGTCTCAAACCTGTTATCTCCAACTGAAATCGCTTCCATTTTGCCGCCTTGTGCATTTTACCGAAATGCCCGTGCCACACTTTCCTGAAAGCTTCCTGTCGACGCACGACCGCACCCGGCAACCTGACCGACTGGACCTCGACTCCACCTGAGTCTAATCCTGGTCCACCTCGCCACTGCCTGTCGTGTCCACCACCGGTAGCTTCAGCTCCAGTTCCTCGTCTCCTGACTCGCAACCACCTCAGCAGCCTCGATCATCTTCGACGTCTCCAACCGTCTAGACCTCGACACCTCCTGTGCCTAGTCCCAGTCTGCCTCGCCTCACCATGACCTAGCTCCGAAGTCCTGCAGTCACACAGATAAGCAAACCGTCACATAGCACCGCACGAAACAGCATGATCAATATTTGCACAAGTAAAAGGTACTCAATCCTAGAATACCCAAAACAAACTCAAACTCACTAAACCAACTATCAATTACTCATCACAAACATGGGGACACCTCCACATGGTCTCTCAATCTCCCCCTTGATGAGTATATTGACAAACACAGAAAAAGCATAAGTTGAGTTTGTTTGAAAGTCGTACATGGTCCAAGAGAAGGAAAAAATGCTAATGACCATGTAGACACAAGGAGCAAAAGAAAGAGCAAGTTTTCCTCAAACAAGCTCCCAAAATTGGCTTTTTCTCCAATATTCTCCCCCTTTTGGTAATAGAATCATCAATATGCAAAAGAGAGAATATAGCATGGTGTGACTGAAGTTGATTCAATGCTAAGCAATGAGAGCCATGAAGATTATCCAAAATGACCATTAAGTATTACACCAAGCCATGACAGATATGAATGCTATCAAGATCATGACAAAATATGCATAATCAAGCCAAGCCACATAAGTAAAAATCTGAAGATTTGATAAATTTGTTAGCATGTCAAGCCACTCAAGAGTATAGTCTAGCTAGAGGTATCCAAAGATGATGCAATCCATGTCAATAATCTAAGTGGAACCAAGAATCTAGAATTGAGTCAATTCAGAGTGCTACAAGCTCAAGAATGAATCATTTGTCTAAATACTTGATTCTTTTAGTAGTTAAGCAAATTTTAGCACACTTCACATGTTTTCTTTTGAAATGCATGGTTGTCTCAAACCAAAATTTTAGTGATGTGCTAGATCTCAAGCCTTATGCGACCATTCCAAGCGAAAAGCTTAAGGAGATGATCTTGGTCATCCAAAACTCCCCCTGAGTTCATGCCTAGTGCAATGGCAAGCAGTCTCATGGGAAAGGATTGGTGAGATCAGTTCTTTCGCACATAAAAGAGATCTTTTTACTTTCTTAAATAACTGTAATAACTAATTTTTCATCAAGAAACTAGCATAGCTCAATCTAAAGCTCAATTAAAGATTCAAGACTCAACTTAGCCTATTTGACATGGCATGAATCATAAGATGATAACTAAAGATAGACTAGTCTCAAGAGCTAACATGACATGTATTAGTTCAAGTTGTGCAATTTTAATTAACTTATTAATGGCAAAGGCTTGACGACATATATGAAGCAATGATAAATCTAGCAGTTAAGCATAATCATGGCAGGATGTAATGCATTGTAAACATGTCATATAAGGATAATAGTCAAGGCTCTAACAGTTATATTACAATATAGAATGCTGAAATGAAATGTGAGAAATCCAGCTCCCCCTCAACATGTGAAGCACTTTTTAGTTCAAGTTGAGTTATTTCAAAATTAAGCCCCAGAAGCTCCCAAAAGAACTCCCCCTGAACCAAAGTTATAAAACGAGAAGCTGGCAAAGAAGTCAGAATAGGCAGTCCTTAAAGCACAGAGGAGATATAGAGGAAACTATAGCTCAAACTGACTCTCATCTACCCCATTTGACACTAGGACTATTAGCTGCCCAACTAACACACTAAGGAGCAAACACGTTCCCTGTCTACCCAATGGTGGCCCAACCCTTATTAGAACCTATAAGAAGTGAGTGAGTTCAACCTAGTGAGAAGAGAGACAACTAATAAGTAGCATCCTAGAACCACAAGATGAGAGGAAGAAGTCTGACCATCTAGACAATAGAACCACTCTAATCTATGCTAGAAAGACTAACCCGAAGGCACCCAAAAACAATGCAATACAAAGGAGCAAGAGCATAATATACAAGATAAAACAGTAAAGCACAAAGCTCCCCCTCACTACAATCCATAAGGACAAACCACCCCAAGCTCTCCCCGCAAAGCTGAGAACCTAGAGTTATCCAACGGCTTGGTAAAGATATATGCCAACTGGTGGTCACTCTCCACAAACTGGAACACTATATCACCCTTCTCCACATGGTCTCTAAGGAAGTGATATCGGATATCAATATGCTTGGTCCGAGAGTGCTGCACTGGGTTCTTAGCAATATTAATAGCAGAAGTGTTATCACAAAAGAGTGGAACACTTTCTATAACTAATCGAAAGTCCCGCAGTGTCAAAGCCATCCAAAGTATCTGGTCAGCAAAGAATCGGCAAGACAACATACTCGGCCTGTGGATCAGTGCAACAACGGATCGCTTCCTAGAAGACCAAGAAACGAGAGAAGTGCCAATGAATTGGCAAGTGCCAGATGTGCTCTTCCTATCTATCCTACAGCCAGCAAAGTCTACGTCCGAGTAGGCTCTGAGGGAAAGACAGGATGAGGAAGAGTACCAGATACCATAGTCAATGGTAGCTCAAGGTACCAAGGATGCGCTTCACTGCCTGGCGGTGAGATACGCGAGGAGAAGCCTGAAATCGAGCACACAGACACACGGAGAAGTGTATGTCCGGTCTCGAGGCAGTGAGGTACAAGAGGGAGCCAATCATGCTGCGATACTCATTTTGGTCAACTGGCTCGCCATCCTCATCTGGGTCAAGTGAAGCTGAAGATGCCATGGGAGTTGACACTGGCTTGCCATCACTCATGTCAAAGCATTTCAGGAGGTCACGAGTGTACTTGACCTGATGCAAGAAGGTACCCTCCCGAGTCTGCTTGATCTGGAAGCCAAGGAAGAAACTCAACTCGCCCATCATGCTCATCTCAAACTCTGAACTCATAACATCGGAGAACTGAGAAACAAGAGTATGAGATGAGCCACCAAAGATGATATCATACACATAAATCTGGACGAGTAGGAGGTCATTGCCATGCCTGCGAATGAACAAGGTCTTACCTACCTTACCCGTCTCAAACCCATGACTCAATAGATAAGACATAAGCCTCTCATACCAAGCTCTAGGGGCCTGTTTAAGTTCATACAAGGCTTTAGAAAGCTTGTAGACATGGTATGGTATTTGGGGTTCTCGAAACCTGGAGGCTGTCTAACATAAACTTCTTTCTCAATAAACTTATTGAGGAAAGCACTCTTGACATCTATCTGGTAAAGCTTGAAACCCTTAGAAACTGCAAAGATAAGCAGAATTCTAATGGCCTCAAGTCTAGCAACAGGGGCAAAGGTCTCCTCAAAATCTAGACCCTCAACCTGGGAGAAACCCTGAGCTACCAGTCTAGTCTTGTTTCGAATGACTACCCCATCCTCACTCTGCTTGTTTTTGAACACCCACTTAGTCCCAATAACATTGTGACCTCGAGGGGGCTCAACAAGTGACCAGACCTTATTTCTCTCAAAATTTTCCAACTCCTCATGCATAGCATTGACCCAAGACTCATCAAAAAGAGCATGATCAACATCCTTGGGCTTGAAAGAGGCAACGAAGGTAGAATGGAGACATAAATGAGACGTGCCAGATTTTGAGCGTGTGACACGCTCAAAAAGATCTCCAATTATCTGCTCTGAAGGATGATGTTCTTGTACTTTACGGGGACGTCCTTGATGAGAAGAAGGAGAAATGGCCTCTACCTCATGAGGTGATGAGGTAGGAATAGAGCCACTAACTGCAGAAGAAGCGGAAGGCATGGGCTGATCTCCTCGAGGTGCAGTGGTAGAAGTAGGCACCTCAAGGGGAGGAGGAACTGGATCAGGTAGACAACCCTTATCTCCATCCTCCTCATCATCCACAAAGATGGTCTCGGACTACTCTACAGAACCTGAGATATCGGGCCTAGTCCCCAGACTGGCCTCATCGAAGGTTACCTCACAGATCTCTACCAATTTACTAGACTCGTAGTTCTAGACCTTATAAGCCCGCGAAGAAGTCGAGTAACCTAGAAAGATCCCATCACAAGATCGAGACTCGAACTTATCTAGGTTTTCAGACTTCAGAATAAAACACTTGCAACCAAATACGCGAAAATGAGAGACACTGGGCTTTCGCCCGTATCTTAACTCATAAGAGGTGCGATGCAAGTGTGCCCTAAGAAAAACTCGATTTGAAACATGGCACGTGGTGGCTATCGCCTCAGCCCAAAACTTCCTCGGTGTAGAGTACTCATCAAGCATCGTCCTGGCCATCTCGACCAAGGTACGGTTCTTCCTCTCCACAATGCCATTTTGCTGAGGGACGTATGGAGAAGAGAACTGGTGATCTACACCGGTCACATCACAGAAACTCTTAAAGTAGGAATTCTTGAACTTCGTGCCATTGTCACTGCGGATCGCTCGTAAGGCACCCAGGAGCTCAACAGAAAGCCTACGAAAAAGACCTCGAAAGTGTGTAAATGTCTTATCCTTCGAGGCTAAGAAAAATACCCAAGAGTACCTCGAGAAGTCATCGACCACGACAAGAACATACCACTTCCCTCCTGCTGACTGCACTCGAGCTGGTCCAACTGTGTCCATGTGGAGCAGCTGTCCTGGTGCTTCGATTATAGTCACTGTGATCGGAGGATGAGAATCAGCAACCATCTTGCCAGGTCGGGAAGGAGCGTAAACAAGATCTTTGACCATCTTGAGTTTCGGCAAACCACGAATGAGATCGTGGCCGCTAACTCGAGTCAAGTGGTAAAAATCAATATGACCAAGTCTCCTATGCCAAAAAGTAAGGTCACGGGACTCAGAAGCAACTAAACACCTGAGAGGATCACCAGAAACTAAACAAAATCAGCACGAAAGATCCTCCCACAACGAAAAATCCCGCAAACCAGACTACCCGAAGAATCAAGAATCTTACAAGTATTTTTCTTAAAACTTACCTCGAAACCGTCATCGGTAAGCTGAGAAACCGAAAGCAAGTTGTACTGCAGCTTACTCACTAAGGCAACATCTTTTAAAATAAATGAATCATTAACATGCACAGTACCTTTAGCGATGACGCGCCCAGACGAAGCGTCTCCAAAGGTGATCGTCTCATCACCTGGAGCACGAGCTAGGGAAGAGAACCAGCGAGAGTCTTCAGTCATATGGCGAGAACAACCGGAGTCCACAAGCCAAACCTCTCCCTTCCCAACCCGGTGAACCTGAGTCAAACAGAGAGTAATGGCTCAGTACTGGGATAAATCAGAAGAGATTTTGGCACCCAATACTGAGTCACACGCCGAGCAGATGAAGTAGCCACACACGACTGACCACTAACTACCCTACGCTCTCTGTTGCTCAAAGAGCCAGAAGGTCTACTAGCAGACTTGAAGCTGTTATTGAGTCTGACTGCTACGGGGGAGCGAGTCGGAGCACCAACAACACGCTGATCACGCTGCGGGTAGACATCTCGACGGGGGAGACGAGATCTACCCTCAGAACGGCGGATATCACGACCAAAGGCAAATCGAGGACGAAAATCAGAAACACCGGAAAAGCCAAGTCCTCGATACTACCCAAACACCTCAGAGTGATCAACCCTAAGCCTCGTGTTGGTCTTAGGTGCACTCAAGGTCTGGGGCTGGCCCTGAATACGCCTAAGATCACGAACACGATCTCTCCGCGCGATCTTGGCGCGCCTGAAGCATCTCTCGATCATGTGTCCATCCTTCTGACAGAAGATACAGTGAAACTTCACCTTCTGAGAGGTCGAAGCAACAGGTGTTACCACCTTACTATCAGAAATCCTTTGGATAAAGCCCACTGATTTGAATTGAACTTTTTCAGTTCTGGGCTTGACCTCGATCACACCTGCTGCTATGGGTCTGAGAACAGCAGGTGGATGCTTCCTAACATCCTTAAGAAAATCATATCCTAGACCTTGATTGAATTTGCAAATCTTTGATTGGTCTAGAATAAGATTTAGCTTCTTCTTGCCTCCTACAAACCTCTCAAGAGTGTTCATAAGATACTGACACTCCCGAAAGAGAGAGGTGTAAGAAGAGCAGGGGAAGGAGAGACAGCAGAAGGTAAGGAAGTAGAAGAAGAATCAACAGTAGAGGAACGAATAGCATGTGCACGCACAGCAGCCTCAGAAGGGACAGTCCTACTGCTAGCAATTTGGTTCGCGTCACTAGACGTCTCTACCTTACCCTTGGGCTTCTCCCCAACACCAGCACACACATCACAAGCAGATGGTTGCTTCTCTAGAAGGTCCTTAGTTAGCTTCATACATTTTTCATCCAATGCAACGAGTTCAAGTTTTAGTTTTTCATAACTATTGCAAGGTGAGCTAACAGGGTCCTTAGTCGCATACTTAGCCAACTTGTTGTTATGTCAATCATTTCTTGAAACTGTTTTGAGACAGATTCAAGTTCAGCAGTTAATTTAGGACAGTTCAAATAAGAAGCAATGGGCTCAAGTAGTGAAGCTTGCAGTTCAGCAATTTTATGATCTGCCCGTTTTAGGTTCATCTTTAAATTATTGCAGTTTTCACATGACTCGGGCAAATCCAGAAGCATGGCATAAGGTCCTCTAACAGCAATATCCTTAACCTCACATTAGGTGGGAGAAGTAGTCTCATCAGTAGTAAGTAGGGTAACAGCCATCCTACTCAGTTCTAACTCGGCAAGCAGACTAACATTCTTCACCTTAACAATATCAAGCTCGGAGGACAAACTATCATGCGAAGTCCTTAATTTCTCCATATCACCCAACAGAGCACAGCATGTATCACACTCATCACAGGAGGGAGCAGATGTAAGAGCAATAATCTCTAGTGACAATCTATCTACTTCCTTCTCTAACTCAGTACACCTAGCCTTAGCTCTAGCATGAAATCCACCTAGCTTAAGAAAAGCATGATTGAGCTGGTCGTAGGTGGGGCATACCTCGTCCGAGTCGGAGTACAGCTCGCTGTCGCTCAGTTCGCCCTCAAGGGCCATGAAGCACATGCCGGAGAAGTCATCGCCGCTCTTGGGGTCATGGTCACCCGTCCCGTCGTCGTCGCTCCATCCCTCCACCTCACTGAGGTCGAGGTCGTCGAACGCGATGAGGACGCGGTGGAAGAGCTTCTTGGCCTTCCCGAAGTCGCGGAACTTCTTCTTGCCTTGTGGATGCGCTGGAGGCTTCTTGTTGCGGTTCTTGTCGGTGTAGTCATTCTTGCTCGAACCGCCAAGTCGCTTTGCCCTTCTCCGCCTTGGGGTAATTTGCCGAATGTGGTTGGTGCCACCACACTCGAAGCAAATGACGAGTCCTCCTCTTCTGTCCCTCCTCTTCTTGTAAGCATGGGAAAACTTCCGAGCTAGGAGGGCCAGTTGCTCATCCTCGAGCTGCTTTAATCGATCATCGCTTACATCACGAGAGCAGCAAGGAGAAACCACACAATCGAATCGGACGAAAGACCGGTTTAACTGGATCGGTGACTAGGGCCATCGACTGTGACTTCGACTTGCGAGAGACAATGTCAATCTCGTGAGTCTTGAGACACAAGTACAGCGAATCAAGAGTCAAAGTCGAGAGGCCCGTGGTGTCCTTGATGGTAGTCACTTTCATCTCCCAAACACGCAGATCGAGTGCAGTGAGCATCTGTCGAGCGTTGTCCGAGTCGGAGTATGTGAGACCGACCGCTCGGAGGTTGCTCAGAATCTTGTGAAAACACGCAAAACACTCATCAAGGGACTCGCCAGTGAACATTTCAAACTTGTTATAATCTCGCTTGAACTGGTCCTGTCGTACCGTCTTTATTTGGGTGGTGCCCTCATGGTAAGCATCGAGGGTCTCCCAAATATCGAAGGCGGACGAAAGATGAGATATACGATCAAACTCACTACGACTCAGGCCCTGGATGATGATGTTCCTTGCCTTTGCATTCGCCTCAACATCAGCCATATTCCCGGCATTGATGTTCTCATCGGCAGGAACAACAAACCGGACCTTGACCTTGCACTAGATGGCGTACTTCTGGGCCTGGATGTATTTCTCCATTCGGCTCTTCCAGAAGGGGTAATCGATGCCATCGAAAACGGGCGGCTTGGTCGAGTACTTGTCTATCGCCATGACTCTTGAGACCGATTAAGATCTATTGAAAAGAGCTAATCGGCTCTGATACCAATTGTAGGATCGGAAATGGCAACAGAGGGGGGGTGAATGATGCCTTCTAAAAATCGCCCCAAGTATTCATATCATTTTCTTCTCCAATAGTTACAATAGCTATAAAGTAAGAAATTGCATACACATCGTAATTACTGAGAAAAACACAACTGAAGACTGATTATAGGGAGCAACATCAACTCCTAAAGGACTAACCGAAAATAGACAGGAAGGAAAGATTAAAACAGCAGCTGAACACTAGAGAAGGTGAAGGTCTGACTACAAAAGAACATGTAGCAACAGCAAGAACTACAGGCTAAAAATGAATTTCACTGCTGCTGAAACCTAATCATAGTAATAAGCTCGGTAGACAAGCTGAAAACAGACGGCTAAATCTGAAATATCAGCAAACTGTGCAATCAGCCGAAAGGAACTTAATTAGATTGAGAATAAAGGCAGGAGCAGTAACTAGCAAGTACACTGACAAGACTACCTGCGCAAGAGTAAATCACTGAACTTAGTCGACCCAACAGGGAATCAGTCAAATTTGAAACGAAGGATCGCCTCAACCGAATTCATGCTTTTGAAAGAAAAGGGTAAGTGCATCGCAGTGAACTAAGAAGGAGTTGACTGCTCCCAGGAAAGCTGCCGACCGAAGGAACTAACCGAAGAGAACAGAGCAGGAACGAAAGAATTTAGTGCTGGACTTCTGCTGCTAGCCGAACAGAATTCTTTGCTGCAACAAATAAGCAAACACCAAGACCCACAAAGAATTAACAGATCGACAGCGAAGAGTAAACAGCGATTGAGACTTGAACTTGCAAAAACTACCGATCATTGCGATTACCTAAAGATGCAGAGAGAGGCGATTCGGTGAAAAGGTGTACCAAATTCACTGGCCAACCACACCACACAAGCAGGACTGCAGATAATCGAAGACATGGACTTGGCTTAAATTCACAACAGCAGGAAATGCAGAACTGAAAACTGATCAGATAAGCACTTCTGAACCTGTGCCCAAGGACTCAGCAAGGGGCTGAGTGAAATTTCAGCACAGTAAATACCGAAGTGCTCCGAAAACAGAAGGAGCTAAAGATTTTAGCTGTTCTTCTCTGATCACAAATTCAGGACTTCGAATTAAACACCAATTTAAACGCAAGAGACAAGAGAAATCATCCACGAGCAAGAAAATGAAGATTGAGCTAAAATCTGAAACATGAGCAGATATTTGGACTTATTCCCAAATTCCTTTCCATCTTTTAATCCTTTGCTCATGAAACTTTAGGAACACCAGAAGGAAGTTTTCTCAACAAGAAATTACAGACTAGGAACAACAATCCAACAAGACATCAAAGATGCAACCTCGCCATGACTTCAAACCCTAGAAAACACAAACAAAGGAAACCCAAAATGACTCACCTCCAGACTTTCTCAAATGAATTCAACACCATGAAGGATTACAGAGGTATGATTACACTAAGAAATTTACTCCACTCACTACATGCTTGAGAGGGAAGAACACACGCGCACTAGCTCAACCCATCTCCAGCTTTCTCATCAACTCACTAAAATGCTACTGCTCACATTTCTTTCCTTTCTAGCACGCACACGCACTAGCTCAAGAAGAATGAGCAGTTTCACCTCTCCTACACACCCAAGGAGGGGAACATACCAACACACCAGAGCAGCCCACCAGAGAGCTCTCTACCTCCTAGCACACACCTGAGCTCAACTCCAAGAACACACACAGGAGCTCACTTGCATCTATACGCAGGGGAGTCACACTCACAGGAGAATACCCTCTCCCCAACTTCTACCTGCAGCTCTCCTCAAAAGGAAAAATAAGAAGTGGCAGCATCCACTCCCAAGCTCACCTACTAAAACGGGCAAAGAGTCAACCTCAGGGAACAAAATGGAGGGAAACCTCAATTCCACTCCAAACCCTAACCTCAGCAGCCTCGATCATCTTTGACATCTCCAACCGTCTAGACCTTGACACCTCCTGTGCCTAGTCCCGGTTCGCCTCGCCTCACCATGACCGAGCTCCGAAGTACTACAGTCACACAGACAAGTAAACCGTCACATAGCACCGCACGAAACAGCATGATCAATATTTGCACAAGTAAAAGGTACTCAACCCTAGAATACGCAAAACAAACTCAAACTCACTAAACCAACTGTCAATTACTCATCACAAACATGGGGACACCTCCACATGCATGGTCTCTCGAATTAATATAGTGGAATTATCACAGACAGTTTTTAGTACAAACCGTCTGTGATGTCTTAATTATCTTAGTCGGTTCAAAGAAAAATTAGTCTATGATATTTGGTAATATCACAGATGATTTTTAACGCTGGCAGCAACACAGACGGTCTCTAAACTAAAATATCTATGATAGTATTTTATACTGACAATTTTGAGAAACCGTATATAATGTGGTGTCTAGTATTAGGGTTTTTGTAGTAGTGATATATCGTCATTAGTTTAGACCAACTAATGACATATAAGATATAATAATCTCAATAGTGTCTTAAGGTGGATTAATCCAATACCATTTTTGTAACATATGTCTACATTATTGATTTGATATCTCCATATCTAGATCGGTGAAACATAGTCATCAATCAATATAAATGCTGGTTTATAAGTCACTAGTGTCCTAACCAGTGACATCTGATGAGGGTATTTTAGAATGATATCATTCAACAAATAAAGAACTTCACCAACAAGTCATATGTTTACCAATCGTTATAAATGATAATTTATTCAAATAACATAACAACATTCATTCAAAAGATTATAAATATAGAAGTGATACAATCATTTCTATGATTACTTTTAAGACATATCACTAAAAGATACTCCAGGTGCACCCATTTAAGGCGGCCAAGAGTAATCGGCAGGCCCAGGTAACGCATGGGAACTCTACTTGCGTCCCTTGGAAGGGCTGTAACACCTCGTCAACATCAATTCCTTCTGCAAGTTTACTTGCAGCCCCGTCGCTTGACCGAAGCGCTGGATGTTTTGAACAGTTGTTGCAACGTCCGCTTTCGTCGGGCTGACGAAAATAATCGCGTCGACGTCCGCATAAAGTGGAAGACCTCACTCGTCGTCCGTACAGCGGTGAGATTGCTCCGGACGCATGCAGAGACTGTAAGGGATCGATGGCAAGGATGACAAGGTACGGGGACAAGGGGCCTCCCTGCCGAAGTCCCCGTTTATGCTGAATTTTCTGTCCCGGTCACCCATTGGGCAGAACTGAGGAGGATGCAGCCAGTGCTAAGGATTAAGGATATCCAATATCTACATTTAGCACCGGCATCATATCGCTGTAACTTCGAGATGGAATACGACAGGAGTCTCTCCATCTCAAAAGATAAAAAAGAAAAGGTCCTTGATTGCCTTTTACCGTTTGGGCAAAGAAGGTTTGAGTGCCCTGCAAGGAAAGAATATCGGGACCGGCCGTTAAGGTTGCAATGATTCACCACAATCGATCATAAAAGATAGTGATAGACAGTGATAGTGGCGGAAACGGTTGAGGCTACGCATAAAATTATAAAATTTGGTGAGTGGCGACCACTTACGAGGAAAGTGCGTATTCGGTTTGTTTAATTAACTACTTGTAATGCTAGCTAAATAAACTAATAGAGTATCAAGCTAAAACTAATTTGAAATGGTTTAGCTACAAATTTACTTCGGCAATGCATCAAGTATATATAGTGGTACAGATTCACCGTACACAAATTGGTACTCTTGTAAAAAGAATACATTTCAGACGTGTTTGAAAATTTTTTTCCTGATTTCGGCACGAACTAAACTGTTTTCTATAAAATTTTCGCATTTCAAACATGTACCAGCCGGAGCTAGCCAAACTTCTCGAATGATCTAATAAGCCGGAGGACGCACGAGAGAGGCGTTTTTCTGGACTTGCTTAAGAGGGACTCTCATTGCCATATTGGAGGTTCTTGTATGTTTACAAGACAAATAAGCACCA
The DNA here is from genome assembly GCA_036346265.1 of Melocanna baccifera. NCBI lineage: Eukaryota > Viridiplantae > Streptophyta > Magnoliopsida > Poales > Poaceae > Melocanna > Melocanna baccifera. The sequence continues at coordinate 23,046,500 of CM070679.1, forward strand.
GCAAGGAGGTGCTCGTGTCACAGGTTTGAACTCTCACGTAAACTTAACGATGAGTGCTAGCTGTCCTTACATAAGATGATGAGGCTGTTCCCTCCCTTGATCTGACCCCCGTGTTGCTCCATAATGCGCGCCATCCGCCCTGATTAGATCCAAAACGCTACACCACCGTCTCGAGCTAATGAAACCGCGAGCACGTGACTCCTCCAGCCACGCCCCCATCCACCAACACCTGTTGGGACTCACTGGGGACCCCATCCTTTTAATCATGCCTGTTAGTATAACACCTGCAAATCTCAGCCCTTCAGATAGAGTGCGTGTGCAAGCTCCAAACTAACCACTCTGGCACGCAATAAACTATCCTGTAGTCTCTCCTCTGCGGTGGACGTATCACTGGATGTGCCTCAGATCGTCCAATCAAATAAAACTAGGCATGGCCTGGATGCCAAATATTGCCTCCGTTCTTTTGAGGTTTTCAACAGTTTTTTATTTTTAATTTATCTCGATAATCACTATTTATTAATGTAAAAGCTGTTGCCCAAATAAATAAGCCTAAATTGTCAATTTGTCCATGACTTGTATTAAAAATCCATCCATCGATCCGACGGTCCTTGCATTTGTATCTTGTGCCTTTGGTTAGGTGATTCTCAGTTGCTCGATCCGTAGATCTACTCAATTTTATAGCATTTTGCTAGAAAAATATTCCCTCTTTACAGTGCTTTTCGGCACAGTAATTTGCTACTGTGTTTTACCGTTTCAACTCTTCTTTTGTACGGTGATCCTTTGCCCGTGCTGCCCCAAAGGCAAACAGTAACAGGGATCCAACGGTCTAGATATGTTCAGTAGGCCTGCAATAACGACGGTACTGCAGAGCTGCTGAATCCCACAGCACAAGGCATAGGAATATTGTCAGCTCTAGCACACCAAGACCACCTTGTTCCAATTTTTTTTTAAAAAAAGACCTTCGTGGCATAAGAATATTGTCTCTGTCTCTCTTCTTCATGGTGCAGCGCTACCGATCAGAAGAACTGCAGACAGAAGCTCGAGAGACTGACTAGCAGCACAGCAAGACCAGAAAAAAGGAACAGAGGAAGGGGGTGGCATGGGGTCCCCCAAGGCGGCCAAGAGTGTGATGAAGCAGGGCATCTGGCGCCGCAGGATCGGCGCGCCGTTCGCCGCGGTCCTCGTCGCCGCCGCCGTCGCGGTCGTTGTCTTCTCCGGGCAGTTCGCGCAGGGCCCTAATGGTCAGTTTGGATGGTTTGTTGATGCGGAAGTGTAAAAATGCTTGCTTTTTCCCTTTATTTTTGCCATATGTCTGCCTTATTAGAGGTTTCTCTTAGCTTCCTCGCAATTCACTCCGGTACATGTGGACGACACCCTCCGGCCAGTGCGCGATAAGGCAGTCTCCACAGACCAAGGCAAGAAGAACAAATCCATATGGTTTCAAATATTTTTGCAATTCTTCGTCCTGTTTCTTTTTCTTGAGATGGTTGCTTGTGTTGTTCAGACTTGGAAAGATCTGGTTCCTCAAAGCAAAAAGGGGAGGGCAGTGAACAAAAAATTGGTAAGATTAAAGAGAGGAAAGAGGGGATTTTCCTTTAATTACTGAAGCTCGTGGATTTCAGAATCCAAACCGGATTAGTAGAATTTGATGGTTTGGTTTTGGAGATGCAGAGCTTCCTGAATCTCCCACCAAGGAGGAAACCGAAGAGCAGAAACCATCTCAGACAGCGACACCTGATCAAGAGGACAATAATACTTTAAATCCTGGTGCGGCATGGTTCTTGTACTACTGTTTCATGTCCCAATTTGACGTATCAGATAGTTTTTTAGTTCTTAATTCTTGTGAATTGGGGACAAAATGTAGAGGCCAAAAGAGCTTCCCAAGACACAACACCAGCAAACGACTCAGTCGGCGAGGGAGGGACGGCGACCCCGGTTCCAACCCAAGAAGAAGAAAGAAGCACAGGAGGATCTGGTAAGACTTGCTATTTTCATTGCAAATAAGTTAGGAATTGTTAGTTCTTTAGCTTTTCACTTTGTTTTTACTCACAATCAGAGTCTTTGGGGAAGGAATCTCCCCTGCAAGATCAGGAAGGCAAAGAAGGCACTGCAAAAGCAGGTACTGTACAGATACATCCATAATAGAGTTGTTTGTTTGTGTGCTTCAGTGCTTGTGATACACTGCTGGTGCTGGGTAGATACAAATGTGCTGTCCTGGAACTAGTTACAGACAGTGTGTTCCAGCTTCACCTACACAATCCACAGAGATTAAAGGGGGAGTTTAATGCGGGGCAAAGCTGTATTGGTGGTACTAAAGTTGATCCTTGCGGTGGACTAAAGCTAACAGTGAGAATATGCTTTAGATGAACCACATGGAAATGTTCATTTGTTATAGACTTTGCTAGCAAGTAGCAGGTAATTATTCATACTGGTGGTCCACAATTGGAAGGCTTGTGCTGCACACTGACAAAAAGTTGTTGGGGAATAGAACTGAAGTGAGCGACTGTGAAAATTAAGCAAGGCAAAAGTTTCACGGTTCTAGCTGATATCGTAGAATGAGAATCTAAAGATTAGGAGGGCATGACTGTGGGCATAAATTTCCTTTTATCAATTTCATCATTTTCATGTACACTTTTGTTCTAGGTAGTTGGCTTGTTATCTGGTGGCAATAATTCAGTTAGGCTAGGATGTGAAGTGGCCCTATCGACCAAGCCTGATTTTTTTCAAGTTATTGAGTTAGTCTGATTGATCTGGTGAGCACACTTCAATTTTTTTAGCTTACGAAGAATTTACTGTTTATCTCTAGATTAGTAATAATTTAGGACATAAACACTGGAAACCTCTAAATTATAGCAAAAAAAAAGAACTATTTTTTTGTTCATCTGTCACTTTTGAATTGCATAAAATCAAAAACAATACTTAGATAGGGACTGAATTATTTTTTTATTTGTCAAATTATCACAGCAAAAAAAAAACAAATCTTTCTTTTTCTAAAAAATAAATAGCACAATTTTAGCTCTTTTTTGGTTTAGAAGACAACATAATTTTATTTACCCAGAAATAAAAGAAGCTCCTATTGTGTTATATAAGGGCATGGTGCCTCAGTAGAAGAAACAAAAAAATACATAATTTATTGTCAAGATAGAAATACATATGCTTATGCGAAAATTCTACCCAATCTGAGTGAAATCGCACATTCTGATATTCTTTAGTTCTATTGTTGGATAGCACTACATAACGCTCTCTGTTCCTAATTTTGTACGGTGATGCACTGTAAAAATATCATCATGCATTGTCAAATGTTATGATCATACTGTGATTTGTTGACCATAAACTAACTAGATGGAAACATTACGATGACACGAGTGACCGCCCATTTCATGAGAACTACGGAAAAATCTCATCCATACATAGGTTGTTGATGCAGCCTACCTATCGTGTCCTTTTTTTGATACAGCAGTAGAGCTTATTCCATTTATTCCCTCTTCTATTTCTAGATGTCTCCATGATCGTGGTGCTCTCCCCATATTCTTATCTTAATTTGCACAAACTTTAGTTGCAACAACTCTGTCGCAGTCAAATATTTTTCTTTGTCAATTATTCTGCGAATTGACACCATCAAGATGAAAACATATGGAGTTATTTCACACTGACATGTGAAAAACCTTTCAAACGAAAAAACCATCGCTCTGCGGAAGGTTTAAGATGAAGTATCTCTTTGGACAGATCCGAACCCTCTCTGTTTGCCGTTCGGACTAGTTTGATCTTGTTTTATGAAAATTGGACGGTCACAAGAGTGGTCTGAACGTCTCCGCTTGATCTGATTGGTTCAATCGAGTTTTATGAAGATCGGACGCTTCTGAAGTGTGGTCCGAACCTCCCCACTGCTCGGAGCAATCCGATGATGATCGGACGATGCAGCTTTGGACACCATTCGGATTGGTTTGAACGTCCACGCTGATCAGAACGGTCCGATGATGATCGGACGGCGCACCTTTGGATACCGTTCGGCCTAGTCTGAATATCTTCACTCAATCAAATCAGTTCGATGATGATCGGACGATCCTGTCTTCCTTCTGGTCATTTTCCTTACTCTTCGAGTATGGCGGTGACAATATAACACACTTGAGCGATAAAATAAACACAAATCTTTCGGTGGTGCTCAAATCACCGCCCTTTTTCTTTGGTTTTCTCCACTATTTATATATAACTTACAAGTTAAACATCAACTATGACCCGGATACTGAGTTTGACTCTGAAACCGAACTTCTATCTCTAAACTATTTCGGACTTCAACTCTAAAACGAATTCGAAAGGATTATTTCCAACAAACACCCCATAATCCTTGCCAACTTAGCCAATTTTCTTAACACCAAGTAAATTAATCATACGACAAAAAATAACTCGTCCCAACGCCTTTGTGAGTGCATCAACCATCTGTCCTTTTGTTGAGATGTGTGTAATAGCCACTAGTCCTTCTTCAACACATTCTCAAATAAAATGATATCTAGTATCAATGTGTTTGCTTCTTCCATGAAACACTGGATTTTTCATAAGTGCTATTGCTGACTTGTTGTCTGCGAATAATGTGAATGGTTTGATGGATTATTTAATCAATTTATGAGGTAATCTCATCAACCAAATACCTTGACATGCAGCTGAAGTTACTGCCATAAATTCTGCTTCACATGATGATAAGGCTACACTTCTTTGCTTCTATGAGCACCATGTAATCATATTTTCATGCAGATAGAACACCATACCAGTCGTACTCGTATGATCAACTAGATCACCGGACAACTTACTGTCACAAAATCCTTCAAACATTGAAGTGTTGTTATGCCTAATATATATTAGACCATGATCAATTGTTCCTGCTAGATATCCGAGTATATGTTTTAATGTTTACTTGTGTTGTATGGTTGGTCTTTCCATAAATTTGCTAATTACTCCAACTGAGTATGCAAGGTCTGGTCGTGTATGTACTAAATACCGTAGGCATCCGACTATGCTCCGAAATTCAGTAGCATCAACTGGTTCTCCTGTCTTGTCTCTGTCAAGTTTTAGCTTTGGCTCCATGGAGTATTGACAAGGATTGCAACCTGTCATATCTGCTTTCTCGAGAATCTTCTTTGCATAATTTGACTGCTTGATTATAATATTATACTTACTTTGTTTCACTTACTTTGTATAATTTGTTTTAACTTTAAAGACTGAAAATTAATATGACCGAGTCGATCATGCCATAGCCACGCTATTTTGTCCACCTTGGCACTAAAACAAGCTGGATTGGCTGAGTTGAGTTCAATCTTATAAAGCCGATTTGCTGTTCTTATTACCTTCATCAGCAGCTGTCCTTTGTGATCATGCAGTAACAAGTATGGTTTTTTTAGTGACACATCACATCCTTCTTCAGTCAGTTGACCTAGACTTACAATGTTATTGCATAATCTGGATATATATAATAAACATCATTCAATGCTCTTTGCTCTCCATTCTTACTTTACAACAAAATAGTGCCTTTTTCTTCCATATGAACAACTGACCCATCTTCAAATTTTACTTTTCCTCAAAAACCTTCATTCAATTCACTGAATTTTTCCTTTTGTCAGTGATGTGATTTGAAGCACCATTGTCGAGGTACCAAAGATTGGACTCCACCATCTCTTTTTCTACTTTCAGTAGTTTTGACTAGACTTGTTCTTCAGTGAGCATCATAAGTTGTGTACTCTTTTCTTCACAGACAGACAACAGGAGTGCTGGCTCCTGCTCTGTTTTGGTTTGAATCAAGTTTGCTTCTTTCGTCTTTTTCTTTTATTGGTAGTCAGCAGTGTAGTGTTTAAACTTTTGACACTCAGAACACTTAATACAACTTCTATATACTGTATCATAATGATCTTCTTTGCCACAGGTAAAACATTTGATTCTTGGTTTATCTCGGTTGTAAGAGGACTCACCTCGCACTCCACGACCCGCAGTAAAACCATAGCCTTCTCGACCAAAACCGTGGCCACCTTGACTATGATCACGACCACGCCAATTGCCAGATCAACGGCTACTTCCTTGATTGGATTTGCTTCCCGCCAATTTTTGTTTTCTACCTTTGCTTCACTTGTTACTAGCAATGCTTGATTAGTCATAGTCTTACACCCTTTAAGCAATCCCTCATGAGTTTTGAGAGATCATGTTACCTCTTCTATTTTCATATCTTCAAGATCGCTTGAATACAGAAGAGTTATGATCACCAGTATAAACCTTTCGAGCAGAACTCGTAATATTTCTCGACAACCATAGTTTCTTCCAATTTGCCTTGAGGAGATCGAATCTCATTAACCACCGCAGTTAATTTTCCTACAAACTCATCCACCGACAGAGTTTCATCCATATGCAGCGCCTCATATTCTCTTTGAAGTGTTTGTAGCCGAACTTCTTTACTCGATCTACTCGTGCATAGTCCGAAGAGCAATCCAAGCTTCTCATACTGTATCTTTTCCGATAAGTTGACTAAGCATCGAGTCAGATATGACAGTGTAGATGAGAGCTAACGTAGTTTGATCGGTCTTCACGTCTACTTCTTTAGTCTTTCCTTTTGAATCAACCTTTTCATTAGTGTCGATTAGATTAGCTACAGCGTCCCAGACTCCTTGGGCACGTATATTCACCCGCATCTTTATAAACAATGCTGGGTAGTTCTCTGAATTGAGAACTGGATATGAAAGAGAATTTGGTCCTTCCTTCATTGTCGACGAAGATCCGCCCCCTACCATGAGCTGCTCCTTCTACAAAACGATCGACACCAAGCTCTAATACCTGATGAACAACCTTTTAAACGAAAATACGATCCCTCTGCGGAAGGTTGAAGATGAAGTATCTCTTCGGGCAGGTCTGAACCCTCTCTGTTTGCCGTTCGGACTAGTCCGATCTTATTTTATGAGGATCGGACGGTCACAAGAATGGTCCGAACATCTCCGTTTGATCTGATTGGTTTGATCGAGTTTTATGAAGATCGAATGCTTCTGAAGTGTGGTCTGAATCTTCCTGCTGCTCGGAGCGATCCGATGATGATCGGACGATGCAAGTTTGGACGCTGTTCGAACTGGTCCGAACATCCACGCTGATTGGAACGGTCCGATGATAATCGGACAGCACACCTTTGGAGACCGTTCGACCTAGTCCGAACGTCTTCGCTCAATTAGATCAGTCCGATGATGACCGGACGATCCTGTCTTCCTTCCGGTTGTTTCCCTTGCTCTTCAAGTATGGCGGTGACAATACAACACACTTGAGCGATAGAATAAGCACAAGTCTTTTGGTGGTGCTCAAATCGACATCCTTTTTTATTTTCTCCACTATTTATACATAACTTATAAATTAAACATCGACTATGACTCAGATACTAAGTTTGATTCTAAAGCTGAACTTCTATCTTTAAACTGTTTCGGACTTCAACTCTAAAACGAATTCGGAGGGATTATTTCCAACATCATGTACTGACAATTCAATCGGTGATCTCCTATTATTGTCAAACAGATGCAGCACCGTACACCAAGTGCACACCTCCACCTGGCGCAAAGGTTTGCGACTTCTCCAACCTGCGCTTCGACATCTGTGAGCTGTGCGGCGATGCTCGCACCATTGGCCAGTCCTCTGTCGTGTATGTCCCACGGACCCGCACTTCTGACGGTGAAGAGTGGAGTATCCGGGCGCAGTCCCGAAAGCACCTTCCCTGGATCAAGAAGGTGACCGTCAAATCTCTGAATGCCTCCCAGCCAGAGCCAAGATGCACCTCCAAGCATGCCATGCCAGCCATTGTCTTCGCACTCGGTGGACTCACAGCGAATGTCTGGCATGACTTCAGTGACGTCCTTGTTCCGCTGTTCCTCACTGCCCACCAGTTCGATCGAGATGTCCAGCTCCTCATCACCAACAATCAGCCCTGGTTCATCAAGAAGTACTCAGCAATCTTTAGTCGGCTCACCCGGCATGACATTATCGACTTTGATGCAGACGACCAGGTCAGGTGCTATCCTCATGTCATTGTTGGTCTCAGGAGCCACCGAGACCTTGGCATCGACCCGAACTCTTCACTACAGAACTATACAATGGTGGACTTCCGGTTGTTTGTACGGGAAGCCTATGGACTGCCTGCAGCTGAAGTGGGCATACCCTACAAGGCCGACAAAGATGACCCTGACAAGAAGCCCAGGGTAATGCTCATTGACCGGGGCAAAACCCGGCGGTTCATCAATGCACCACACGTTGTACAAGGGCTGGATTGGTTTGGTTTCGAGGTGGTCAAGGTCGACCCAAAGATCGACTCTAATCTTGGTGAATTTGTCCACCTCGTTGACTCATGTGATGCAATCATGGGCGTGCATGGTGCGGGCTTGACTAACATGGTGTTCCTGCGGTCGGGGGGAGTGGTGGTGCACATCGTGCCATACGGGGTCGAATTCATGGCCGATGGGTTCTATGGTGCACCTGCACGGGACATGGGTCTCAGACATGTCCAGTACAGCATCAGTCCAGAGGAGAGCACACTGCTAGAGAAATACGGTTGGAACCATACTGTGATAAAAGATCCTGAAGCCATCAGGAACAGTGGATGGGAGAAGGTTGCGGAGTTCTACATGTCCAAACAGGACATTATGCTCAATATGACAAGGTTTGGGCCTAGCTTGTTGAAGGCAATAGAGTTCATCATGTAGGTTTATGAATTTTTGAGTTTGTGCTTGCTACAGCATTTTAACTGTTTTTACTCAAAAAAGCAAATTTACAGTACAATTTTTTTGGGGAATAGTGTTCATTGTTCTTTTAGTGCTGCTTCTGTATAGGATCGGAGTTGTAAGATTTGATTAACCATGATGTGGATGTTACAGGAAAGTTAATAAACTGTGGTGGAGTGCTGAGTTCAGTTTTACTTTACTAACCTTGTCTTCAGCGTGCCCTCTTCATTGTTTTATGTTCGAATTGTAGTCATATGCTTGCAGGTGAAATGAGATAGTGAACATGCTCAGTAAGAAGACAAATCTGAATTTAGCCAGTCTTTGATGTTGTCTTCGTAGGCATGTTCTTCCGATTCTCAAATACTTATATTTGATGGAGATATGCTCTAGAGATAATCATAGAGATGATTCTGTTTATTATGTTCATGAATTATTGGATAATTTATCTTGTTCCTTGAATAACATCGTCAATATTTATTATCAAGTGTGTGACTTGATTGTGAAACTCTATATTGCTGCAATGATTATTCTTAGATGATCCCTAGTCAAACATATGAGGACACATATTAATAGACTAGCATATGTATTGGTTGATGACCATGTTTCACGGGTCATAGATATAAAGATATTAAACCAATAATATGGACACATGTTAGCAAACATGGGGTTGGATCGACCCACCATGAAACAACGCGAGAATGTTGCATTCTTACCGTCATCGCTTGGTTTCATTCACAAAGCGTATGCTATGTCCTTAAGACTTGAGATCGCCGCACGTACTCAAGATGCATAATGACCGACTTAGGGTTGCCAAACACTACTCCGTAATCGGGTAGTCATAAAGGTAGCTTTGGTTTTGTTATGATGCATGCATTGAGGCATGGTCGATCAAGATAGGATTTGCCCTCCAAGCAACAGGAGAGATATCTCTAGGCCTCTCGAGTGATTGGATTCCGAAATGCATGGCCATGCTATTCACGGTTAAAGAGTTAACCGTAATCGGAATTCAAGTCACATAATCGAGAAAGAGTGGTTGAGCTAACCAAACAAGGATGACACGTACTCGCCTTGAGTTTAACCGATATCGTGAGGCAAAGGGAAATGCATAAGTTTTGTTGAGGTTCGTCCGATATGATCTTTGCATATACTTAGAGTCGGTATGTCTTGCTAAGGGGCCGCTGCCGATTAATGGACGAGTAGGAGTACTCGGGCTATGTCTAAGTGTATGTGAACCTATAGGGTCGCACACTTAAAGGGTGGGACTTAATTCGGATAGTGATCCGAATTCTTATGGGCCATGAGTTCCTAATGGGCCTCGATTGAGACCCATTATGATGGATGCCTATAAATAGAGGAGGTGGCATAGGGTTTGCCAAGTGAATTTGAATTCCGAAACCCTAGTTGCCACACCATCCCCATCTAATACCGCGCGCCGCGCTAGCACTCCGCGTGGTGTTCCCGCCCGCACGTGTGGATACCTTGGAGGTGTTGATGCGAAGCTTCAACACTAGGACGATCCGCAACTTGTGACGAACGCAAGGACTTAAAGGAGGAGACGTTCTGCAAGAACGACTACAACTGCATCAACGCGCTACATCGACTCTACTTCCGCTACGAGTCTGCGCGTCTAGAGGTAATCCCGTGATCTATTACTAGAGGAGGTCCCATTTACGCGGTAGAATTTTTGAAATTATGCTTGCATAGCCTACCCGTAGATCATCAGTGGTATCAGAGCCTTCACAACTTGCCTCTACCGGTCGGGTTTCCGCCATCGGGGCAGACAGTGATACGTAAATCCATGGAACACGATCGAATCAGAGTTGCGATCGAATAGGGTTAATGTGATTAATCCGGTGCGATTTACATGGACGGAATAGTAGATTGGATCTACATAGTCCCAAGAACCGCCGAACAGGACCTTTGTGACTAAAATAATAACCTAGCATATTAGATAGAATACGATTCTATGCTTATTTACTTTGCAGGGATTGTTGTGAAATAGTATGGCCCATTATGCATATGAATGATGTATGAGATGCATATATGTATGTAATGTTCATGGCCTGCGAGTCATGATTATTGCAGCCCAAGGCTGTTTATATTTGTATAACGACCTGCGTGTCGACTTGTGTTGCTTCTTCACTCCATATAGACTTCACTAGTATGCCATATGGTAATAGCTCAGTGGGAGTGTTTGCAGGTTTTGGCCACTTGGAGACATGGTGAACAGGGAAGCACGGCGATAGAGATCACCATGTGAAAGGGCCATACTATATCACGACGCAATGTGATTGTTTTGTGAATGGTTTTATCTTTCTGTTCATTTATTTCTATGCATGTTATTACATTGCTCTAAATGCTTTTAACATAGTAGAAATAAAATTCTCTCACATAATATTAAGTTAAATTGATGCCCTCCCAATTAGTCAGCACCATCTAAAGTCATGTATTTTAATGGTAGGTCTTGCTAAAGCAGAGTGCCATTAATTCTCCTTGACTAGATGGGTTTGTGTTAGACACTCACACGCAAAGTATTGGTTTAACTTGACAAGGTCATCATAACGGTTATGGACCTTGGGGCATAAGGTTGGGTGCGGAACATAGAGATGTTGCCCAACAACAAGAGTTATATAGAGATATAATTAGCAAAGGGTTGCTTACCAAATTCACCTATCCTCTAGCAAAGGATGCCAAAGCTCACTAGTAGATAAGTTGATTATGGATCTTGAATCACTAAATGTCATAAGAGAGATATGGTATTTAGTGGGAGTATCTTTATTAAATTGTTTAATAGAAGTTACTTTTCTTGAACATATATCTTAGTTTTGCGTATTTTGTGTTGTAGATCATGGCACCAAATGTTACACCTACTTCCGCTTTTGCTTTACGTTCGATACTTGAAAAGGAAAACTGAATGGAACAAACTTTGCGGATTGGTCCCGCAACCTAAGAATCGTTCTTAGGCAAGACAAAAGGAACATGTTCTAGAGCAACCAATTCCGTAAGAGCTCGATGAAAATGCTATCGCTGCTCTTAAAAATGCCTACGAAAGGCATGTGATGAGTCCCTTGATGTTAGTCTGTCTCATGCTTGCTGCCATGAACTCGCACCTTGAAGCAGTTTGAGAATATAGAGGCTTACGATATGATCGTAGCACTCAAAGGCATGTTTGAGACACAAGCAAGAACTGAGAGATATGAGATCTCAAAGAAATTGTTTGGAAGTAAGCTAGCTGAGGGTAGTCCGGTGAGCCCTCATGTGATCAAGATGGTTGGTTACACGCAGAGCTTGGAAAAACTTGGTTTTCCCCTTAGCCAAGAGTTGGCTACTGATTTGATTCTTGCATCGCTTCCTGCAAGCTTTGGGCAGGTCATTCTGAATTTTCATATGAATGGCTTAGACAAGAATCTCACCGAGTTGCATATGATGCTCAAGACCGCAGAAGATAGCATTAAGAAAAGCAACAGTCATGTGATGATGGTGCAAAAGACTACCAACTTCAAAAAGAAGAAATCTAAGGCTTTTGGCAAAAGAAAGGGTATGGGCAAAACTCAAGATGAGATCTCGAGTGTCAAATCTAAGCTTCAGAAGCTTAAAATTGGCGCTGCACCTGATACTATTTGCTACCATTGCCAAGGCACTGGACATTGGAAGAGGAACTGTAAGAAGTACTTGGCAGAACTAGAAAAGAAGAAGGGAAGTAAGACTTCAACTTCAGGTATAAATGTTATAGAAATCAATCTTGCTACTTCTCATGTTGGTTCTTGGGTATTTGATACCGGATCGGTTGCTCATATTTACAATTCGATGCAAATGATAAGGAGTAGAAGATTAGCAAAAGGCGAAGTTGATATTCGCGTCGGCAATGGAGCAAGAGTTGCTGCGTTGGTGTTGGCACTTTACCATTATGTTTACCTTCGAGATTAGTTTTGGAATTAAATAATTGTTATTGTGTTCTGCCTTAAGCAAAACATTATTTCGCTTCATGTTTGGGAGCAGAAGGTTATGAGTTCAGAATAAAGAACAATTGTTGTTCAATTTATTTGAATGATATGCTTTATGGTAATGCTCCATTGTTGAATGGATTGTATGTTTTAAATCTTGAGGATGTGCCTGTCTATAACATTAATACTAAGAGGCTTCGACCAAATGATTTGAATCCCACTTATATCTGGCATTGTCGTTTGGGTCACATAAACGAGAAGCGCATGGTGAGACTCCATAAAGATGGTCTACTCAACTCATTTGATTTTGAATCATTTGAAACATGTGAGTCTTGTTTACTTGGCAAAATGACTAAGGTGCCTTTCACTGGTATAGGTGAGAGGGCAAGTGATTCATTGGCCTTAATACATTCAGATGTATGTGGACCAATGAGCTCAACGGCCGAGGTGGTTTTCAGACTTCATAACTTTTACCGATGATTTTAGTAGATATGGTTATATCTATCTAATGAGGCATAAGTCGAATCCTTTGAAAAGTTCAAAGAATTTCGAACGAGTACAAAATCAACTTGGCAAGACAATTAAAGCCCTACGATCAGATCGTGGAGGTGAATATTTGAGCCATGAGTTTGGTGATCATCTAAAACAATGTGGAATTGTTCCACAGCTAACTCCGCCGGGAACACCTCAATGGAATGGGGTGTCTGAACGACGGAATCGGACCTTGTTAGACATGGTTCGGTCTATGATGAGCCAATCTGATCTGCCATTGTCCTTTGGGGTTACGCCTAGAAACCGCTTTCACTTTAAATAGAGTACCATCTAAATCATGGATAAGACACCATATGAGATGTGGACTGGGAAGAGTCCTAGTTTATCTTTTCTCAAAATATGGGGATGTGAAGTATATGTAAAACGTTTGACGTCTGATAAGCTCACACCTAAATCAGATAAATGCTTCTTCGTGGGGTATCCTAAGGAAACAAAAGGATATTACTTTTATAAAAGGGATGAGAACAAAGTGTTTGTTGCCCGAAATGGTGTCTTTTTAGAGAAAGAGTTTCTCTCAAAAGGAGTTAGTGGGAGCACGGCTAGACTCGAAGAAATTCAAGAGCCATCGAAAATGTTTCAACTCCTATCGAACCTCCACAGAGTGTACAAGAAGTTATACAACCTGTGGAAGAGGCACCACCCCACGTGAGGTCCTGAAGGCCACGCCAATTGCCGATAAGGTATCGACATGACATTTTATTGTTAGACAATGATGAGCCTAAAACTTATGAGGAAGCAATGATGGACTCGGACTCGAGAAATGGCTTGTAGCCATGAGATCTCAAATTCAATCCATGCATGATAATCAAGTTTGGAACTTGGTTGATCTACGATGGCGTAAAACCATTGAGTGCAAGTGGATTTTTAAGAAAAGATAGACATGGATGGAAATGTTCATATCCATAAGGCACGATTGGTGGCGAAGGGTTTCAAACAAATTCAAGGTATTGATTATGATGAAACCTTCTCGCTTGTCCGCTATGCTTAAGTCTGTCCGGATCATTCTAGCTATTGCTGCATATTTTGATTATGAGATATGGCGATGGATGTCAAAACGGCTTTCCTAAATGGAAACCTAAGTGAGGATGTGTACATGACACAACCTGAGGGTTTTGTTGATCCCCAAAATGCTAGAAAAGTATGCAAACTTCAGAGATCCATCTATGGATTGAAGCAAGCATCTCGGAGTTGGAATAAACGTTTTGATGAAGAGGTCAAAAGGTTTGGTTTCATCAAAAACAAAGAAGAACCTTGTGTTTACATGAAGGTTAGTGGAGCGCACTCGTAATCCTAATCTTATATGTAGATGACATATTATTGATTGGGAATGACATTCCTATGTTGAATCAGAAGGTCTCATTGAAAAATAGTTTCTCTATGAAGGACCTAGGAGAGGCAACATACATCTTAGGGATAAAGATCTATAGAGATAGATCGAGAAGGCTGATTGGATTAAGCCAAAGTACTTATATAGACAAGGTGTTGAAACGGTTCAACATGCAGGATGCCAAGAAAGGGTTCTTGCCTATGTCACATGGCATAAGTCTCAGCAAGAATCAGTGTCCTTCGACAACTGAAGAGCGAGACCGTATGAATGGTATCCCATATGCTTCGGCTATTGGATCTATTATGTACGCCATGATATGTACTCGACCCGATGTATCGTATGCTCTAAGTGTTACAAGCAGATACCAAGCTGATCCCGGTGAAGGTCACTGGACAGCTGTGAAAAACATTCTTAAATACTTAAGAAGAACTAAGGATGTGTTCCTAGTTTATGGCGGTGATGAAGAGCTCGTTGTAAATGGTTACACCGATGCAAGCTTCCAAACCGACAAAGATGATTATCGTTCGCAATCTGGTTTTGTCTTCATTTTAAATGGAGGAGCGGTGAGCTGGAAAAGTTCCAAGCAAGAGACGGTTGCTGATTCTACAACGGAGGCCGAGTACATTGCGGCTTCTGAAGCTGCGAAGGAAGGTGTTTGGATAAGGAATTTTATTTCTGAGTTGGGTATAGTCTCGAGTGCCCTGAGCCCAATGAATCTCTATTGTGATAATAATGGAGCCATTGCGCAGGCTAAGGAGCCTAGATCCCATCAAAAGTCCAAGCATATACTCAGGCGCTATCACCTTATTCGCGATATTGTGGATAGAGGAGATGTAAAGATATGCAAGGTAGACACGGATTTGAATGTTGCTGATCCATTAACGAAACCTCTCACACAGCAAAAGCACGAGATGCACACAAGAGCTATTGGTATTAGATACCTAAATGATTAACTCTAGTGCAAGTGGGAGACTGATGGAGATATGCTCTAGAGATAATCATAGAGATGATTCTGTTTATTATGTTCATGAATTATTGGATAATTTATCTTGTTCCTTGAATAACATCGTCAATATTTATTATCAAGTGTGTGACTTGATTGTGAAACTCTATATTGCTGCAATGATTATTCTTAGATGATCCCTAGTCAAACATATGAGGACACATATTAATAGACTAGCATATGTATTGGTTGATGACCATGTTTCACGGGTCATAGATATAAAGATATTAAACCAATAATATGGACACATGTTAGCAAACATGGGGTTGGATCGACCCACCATGAAACAACTGCGAGAATGTTGCATTCTTACCGTCATCGATTGGTTTCATTCACAAAGCGTATGCTATGTCCTTAAGACTTGAGATCGTCCGCACGTACTCAAGATGCATAATGACCGACTTAGGGGTTGCCAAACACTACTCCGTGAATCGGGTAGTCATAAAGGTAGCTTTGGGTTTTGTTATGATGCATGCATTGAGGCATGGTCGATCAAGATAGGATTTGCCCTCCAAGCAACAGAGAGATATCTCTAGGCCTCTCGAGTGATTGGATTCCGAAATGCATGGCCATGCTATTCACGGTTAAAGAGTTAACCGTAATCGGAATTCAAGTCACATAATCGAGAAAGAGTGGTTGAGCTAACCAAACAAGGATGACACGTATCGCCTTGAGTTTAACCGATATCGTGAGGCAAAGGGAAATGCATAAGTTTTGTTGAGGTTCGTCCGATATGATCTTTGCATATACTTAGGAGTCGGTATGTCTTGCTAAGGGCATTGCCGATTAATGGACGAGTAGGAGTACTCGGGCTATGTCTAAGTGTATGTGAACCTATAGGGTCGCACACTTAAAGGGTGGGACTTAATTCGGATAGTGATCCGAATTCTTATGGGCCATGAGTTCCTAATGGGCCTCCAGATTCGAGACCCATTATGATGGATGCCTATAAATAGAGGAGGTGGCATAGGGTTTGCCAAGTGAATTTGAATTCCGAAACCCTAGTTGCCACACCATCCCCATCTAATACCGCGCCGCCGGCGCTAGCACTCCGGCGCGTGGTGTTCCTGCCCCGTACGTGTGGATACCTTGGAGGTGTTGATGCGAAGCTTCAACACTAGGACGATCCGCAACTTGTGACGAACGCAAGGACTTAAAGGAGGAGACGTTCTGCAAGAACGACTACAACTGCATCAACGCGCTACATCGACTCTACTTCCGCTACGAGTCTGCGCGTCTAGAGGTAATCCCGTGATCTATTACTAGAGGAGGTCCCATTTACGCGGTAGAATTTTTGAAATTATGCTTGCATAGCCTACCCGTAGATCATCAATATTGTCATGAGAAAACTTTTGTCTATACTTCATACATTATTGTTTTGCTCCAGGATTGCCCAAACCGAAGAGTTGCTCTACGCCTCACTGTGTATATCAATCTAGCTGAAATAATTGTTTAAGACTGAAGCGTATGAATTGTTCAAACATTCAATTAAATTCTACTATCATTTCTACAAACAGTGCCTGAATTTTTTATAGCCTATCATACTTTTTGATATGTTGAGCGGCGGAGCCAAGAATTAGAGATAGCAGGACTAAATAAGCAGTGGCGGATCCAGGATTTTTAAAATGGGTATTCGAACTTTAGAGTTAGATCAATACCAATACATCGATACCGCGACACACGTTTCCTCTAAAACACCGATATAACGATACGTGTATATAGATATAACAAAAATTAAATAATGCTAGCACAATGACATGAATTAAATAACAAATTATAAAGATTAATGGTAGTTGCATACCAGTAGTAAATCGAGCCACATTGGAGCCTTGTAGGTCGATTCACGAGTACAGATGTCGTGGCGGCTGGGCACCGGCGAGCGGATGCGCCGAGGCGGCGAGGCCAACCGCTGACCGCGCCTCGAGTTCGGCCTCGGCCAACGCGCTCCCCCTCCGCCTCCGCGGCTCATACCGATCGCCTCGGCCTCCCCTCCACCTCGCGCGACGCCTCGGCTTCCCCCTCCGGCCCTCGCCTCCGTGCTAGAAGGCTCACCGAGAGACCGACGATGCCGATGGCGCGGAGGTGGCCTCGCCGCCTCGGCCGGGAAGAGGCGCGCGGCGGCCAGTGGCCGGCGCGGAGCCGGATCCGGCAGATCCGGCCGAGGAGGCGGCGCCGGGGCGAGAGAGGCGCGGGAGAGGAAGGGGACGGGGAGGAGGGCGGCGGGGGCGGGCGGCGCGGGGGGAGAGGCGGGAGAGGGACGGGGTGGAGGGGCAGCGGCGGGAGGCGAGGAGGCGCGCCGGGTGAGAGAGGAGGGAACGGGGCGGGGGTGGCGAGGAGGCGCGGCGGGGAGAGGAGGCGGCGGGGAGGGGACGGGGTGGGGCGGTGGGAGAGGAGGGAGGCGCGCGGGGGAGGCGAGAGGGGCGGCGCGGGGTGAGAGAGGAGGGGAACGGGGCGGGGTGGCGAGGAGGCGGCGGGGGGAGAGGAGGGACGGCGGGGGGGGCGGGACGGGGAGAGGAGGGAGGCGGCGGCGAGGGCGGGTCGCGGGGATTTGGGCGCGGGGGGGGCTAGGGTTGGGTCTTTGGAGTGCGCCGCGGGGTTTGGGCGCGGGGTGGGCGGCGGGAGCATTTGGGCGCGGGTGGGGCGCGGCGCGCGTCGTCTGGGCAGGGCGATTTTAGGCGCGGGGTGGGAAGCGGGCGCGGCACATGGGGACGGAGCGATTTTGGGCCGGGATTTTGAGAGGAGTGGCCGAAAATAGTAATTTTAGCCCAACTATATATATACATATGTATTATACCCTATATATATTGATTTTTTGTTCAAAAAAAATGGGTATTCAGCTGAATACCCATGACTTACAGTAGATCCGCCCCTGTAAATAAGTCACACAATACAACAATATTTGAATTAGAGATAGGACTAAATTAGTCACACAATGCAACGCTATTTGATAAGAGAGGCTAAATAGTACTGATACTGTAAAACATTGAAATCTAAAGAACTAAAATACAAATTTTGATATCATGAGGGAGGTCATGGCCCCCATCAGCCCCCTCCCTTCGCAATATTTCTTGAGAAACGTCATCCTACAAAATAAATTCACTGAAAAAAAAAATCAAAGATATAGTTATTGTAATATTTTCATTCTATGTCCCTACTTTAATGATGAAATAGTTAATTAGTTATAGTATGCCATTTACTAGAGGTATATGTGATTTAATGACATTACTTTTTTTAGATTTAGTGCCTTATTATTTTGTACGATAGTCTTGGAGTTGCATTGTAGGCGGAGGGAATATATGAAATTAGGTTGGCACCATGGCAAACATTGTTATATAAGAAAATACCATCGCAAAAGGCTCGAGACTTTCCAACATTGCAAACACCAGAAATTACGAAAAAAAAATACCACCGCCATTTGCTAGGGATGTAAAATGACATTTTTGCCCTTGCCCCTTGTCTTCTCTGCCTCCTTCCAATCAGGTGCACATCACCCAACTCAGGCAGGCGCAGCGGTGAAGTGGCAGCTGCATCGCATCTATGTGGCGTCTGCCTAGAGCAGGGCCCCGCCACCTTCCCAAGCACTTCACAAGAGATGAATATTTCCACCACAAATGTAGACCTGACGCCACGTAGCAACAGGACTCGTCGCTGACGGCCAGCTTAGTAGGGGCACCAATGCTGAGGGGCAAGCCATTGACGCGTGCGGCATCAGCTCTGGAGAAGTCGTGGGTGAGGTAGAGGATGCAGCCAGAGGTGCTGAGAAGGAGATGGCAGCGACAGTGGCAGCGACTAGCAGATATGAGGAGACAAAAGGTGGTGGCCACCATGCTGGGAGAGGGACAAGTAGTAAAGGCGGTTGTAGCGGAAGAGGGAGGTCCATAGAGGGCTTGATTTTGGGATGTGGGCTGTGGTGGCCCGGTTTTGCTATTTTCCAGTCGCCTGAGAATTACTCAAGCCTCAGTCGATTTTCTAGCTGTTGGACATTGCTTGAAATTTGTACGTTGTGAGATGAGTTTCTGGACTCATTTTGTCACTATAGGTAGCAATTTCTGTTCCAAACCCAACCCACGACATAACTCACATATTGGGACAGGTGCTTTGGTGTCTCGTACATTTTCGAGCAACAGCAGGCACGCTCAAACAAGAGAGGGGGGAAGAGAGAAGGGGGAGGAGGATGGCTGGATGGCGATAAGGAGAAAGAGAAGGAGAAGAGAGGTGTAACATTCTGACTTCACTTCACAAAAGTTTAAGATATCACCTACAATCACTATTGCTATCAATTTAAACCAGTAAATAAGAATTATTAAATAATGATATTTTAATCTACATATACAAATATATTAAATAATGATATTTTCAAAATCTACAGAAAATTGTCTACCACTTTCTAATTTTTACTAAAATGACATTAAGTTAGTCAAATTAATGTTTTCCCACAACTGCGTCTAGCAGTAACCTGGTACCAGACAGTAGCCTCTCAAAATTCATAACTCATATTCTACTTATCTAAAAATTATGTTTTTAGATTTTCTGAAAACCTTAAGAAATTTCCTACAATGTTCGTGCTGATAGAATTTATAGAATAGTTTATTTACTATTTTTAATCTACTAATTACTACACGCTACCAAAACACAACAATTTACCGGACAACAGAAGTGTAAAATTTATATCTCACAATTTACTCACCTGTTTGCCAAGAATAAGAATTCGACAGAGTTTCAACGATATCCTCTACAACCTTTTAGTAGATAAAATTCCTAAAGTATACCTATATGACACTCGGAATGATACTACAATAGTACCAATATTCCCCCAAGAGCGCTGGTTAGCTCACGCTAATATCGATTAATAATCTCTAATTGATTAATAAAACAAAGAAGAAAATGGGTCTGCTTTTTTCAGTTTCTCAAAATGGTTTTTGATTTTTGCTATAGTACCTAACTTTCAAACGGAGTATTTTTTTCAAGATAGAGTCTATAAGTTAATTATAGTACACGTTAAAAGCCCAACATCTGTACCATCTAAAATCGCAAGCGAGTCTCTCTCAATAATCTCTGTCGCAAACAGCTAAAATTTAAAAATTTCAACCAAAAACCAAAACCTACAGCTAAAAAGAACATGCCACTAATTCATTACCCAAGACGAAAGGTTAAAGTCATGGTTTTCCTTTTCCTCTTCTCCCTCCTATTTCTTCTCTCTGCTAAGCTAGCCAAAATCGCTAAGCCGCCGACCAGCTGTCGCCAAACATCCAATCTCTCCTCCCGCGTGCACGTACTCGATCCCCTGGTGCGAGACTCGGAGCTGAAACACCGATTCAAACCCCCAGCCGAACTACCAAGACTCGGAGCTGAAACACCAATTCAAACCCCCAGCCGAACTACCAAGTGATGGGCGGGCTGCGTTGCACAGGCGCAACACATGCACGCGCGACCTGGCTGCCTTGTGTCCGACGCCGCGCGCAAGGCTTTCCACGTGCGGTCAGTGGCCAGGCGCGTGTCAACCGCCGATCGGCCGGAAGGCAAGCGAGCAAAGCAGGAGCGGCTCTGGCCGCTGACACGCTGCGCGACATGATGGGTGTCGAGGAACATCACTGATGAATTCTATCCGAAAGATTCTTCTAAATAAAAAAATCAAATACAGAAAGATATAAATATAAAATAGATTAAACACAGAGAGATAAAAACTGTTTTCTTTATTATTTTCTCCTTTTTCAAGTATATGTTATAATGATTGGGACTCCTTATTTATAGACTAAGTAGTAAGGTGCCCACCATAAGTTAGGCTTGCAGGCCCATACTCAGGTTTCTCAACACTCCCCCTTGGGCATTCATATGACACGTTTATGCCTCATCAAAACTTCATTAAAACTCAGTGAAAAAAATTAGAGAAAGAGTATATGATACATATTATGTGTGTTACACAAATTGTCTTATTAAAAATCTTGATCAAGAAACTTCAGAAAAACTCATCAAAGGAAAAGAGTACAATTCACCCAATTTCATTTATTCTATAGGATGTATTCTTTTGGGTACTCGATTTTTTGTGATCAAATTTAATAGTGAGCTCGAGAAGAGTCTCTTTTGAGTTCTGTACTTCTCTAAGTCTCATCATTCTAATTCTACGTATACACCTTTCAAAATTAGATGCTGGAAGTGACTTAGTGGATAGATCGCAAGATTTTCACACGACTTAGTATGCAGTATCTTAATTTCGTCCATCTTTCGCAATTCATGATAATAGAAGAACTTATGGTTGATATACTTTGTAAGATGACTCTTCACGTAACTCATCTATACTTGTGCAATACAAGCTGCATTATCTTCATAGATAATCGTGGGAGTTTGCATGATGTTCAATCCACATGACTGTTGGATATGGAAGCCGAGTATATTCTCGTGTAGTTTCGTACAGTGTTATGATTTTTGAGTGATTCATCGAAGTCAATACAAGATTTTACTCAGATAATTCCTATGAAATTGCAGTTCCACCACATAGAAATACATAACCTATTTGTAACCTGACTGCATGCGGGTTTGACAGGTACCCAACATCTGTATAGCTAGTCATATTTAGATCTTGATTCTTTCTATAGAATAGTCTAAGATCTTTGCTTCCTTGGAGGTATCGGAAGATGTTCTTTATTCACTATCAATGTTTTTTGATAGATTCTGCACTATACCTTACTAATATGTTTACAGCAAATACGATATCCAGTCTAGTATAGTTTGTGAAATACATAAGTGCTCTTACTACACTTAAGTATGAGAGTTTCGGTCCTAGGACTTCTTCTCCCTCTTCTCTAGGTTTGTACGGATCATGTCTTGCTACAAAGATCTCCCAACTATTGGTACTTTTGATGGGTATGCCTTTTCAAAGCTAAATCTTTCTAACACCTTTTGAGTGTAAGTTGACTGATGCACTAATATCCCTTCCAGGACATGCTCGAGTTGCAAGCCTGAGCAATATTTGGTTTTACTCAAATATTTCATTTCGAACTCTGATTTTAGGTAAGAGCCCACTTCCTTTATATCTTCCAGAGTTTCGATGATATTCAGATCATCTACCTGCACTGAGATTATACAAAATCCATTCGGGGATCATCGTATAAATACACAAGGATAATCTTCATTCTTCGTATAGCCTTTCTTGCATAGAAAGTCGCTTAAGCGATTATACTACATCCTGCCTGATTACTTAAGTCCATACAGTGATTTTCTGACTTTTACACTGTATAGCTTTCTATTTGCTTTGTCTTGGTTGGGACATGGATACCTTCAGGTACCTTCATATAAATGTCTGAATCCAAGTTTTCATAATGGTATGTCATTAGCATATCCATCAATTTTATTTCTAAATTCAGGTTTACTACCATTGAGATTAAATATCTAAAGGCAATGCTACCCGTGACTGGGGAATATGTTTCTTTATAATCAACTCCTGGGCATTGAGTGAAATCTTGTGCAACAAATCTTATTTTTATATCTTATAACTTCATTTTTTTTCTCATTTCTCTTTCAAACAAATACCCATTTATACCCTACAGAGTGCACATGAGGAGGCGTGTGGCTTACAGGCCTAAACACATCTATTTTATTTAGAGATAATAATTTAATTTTCCAATCCTCTCAATATGATCTTTTCTTAAATTTCACGAGCGATGCAGGCTTTAGATCGAGATCGATGATTATGGTAATTTTCTTTACAAAATAAATATTAACATTGGTTGTTGTCTTATTCATATATTCTTCTATGTGCACATAGTTTATAACTATTTCATCATGGGTTGGTTCTTCTAGTGCTTCTATTTGCTCACTGTTCCTTCTGGTTGTTGGAGTAAATCCCATTAGTTTTTTATCTTCGATGTGTGCGAACACATTTATGTTGGTTTCTCCCTCTATGGAAATATTCAGATCTGATATGCCCTTTTCTAAAGGTACCATACTGGTGCCAGGTCTCATCTGGCTTCCCTATTGGTTCTAGGGAACTTCGGTAATTGGCTGTGTCAAGTCTTTTTTATCCTTTTTCACCAGACGTCTTCAGTTATTTGGGATTCGAGGGATTAGAGTTCTCATCCTTTTATTCTGAGGCCTCTGGACGGGATTAGAGATACCTTCAATTTTCTTCGATATTTCAATTCTCTCTGGTGCATTACGTGCAGGCAAATATGACTTGGTCACACTCTTTAAATCACTAAAGTGGTCAGATAATTGATTTGCTAATGCCTACAAATCAATGATCTTCTAGACTTCTCTATTTGCTTCACTAGTTCGCGGGTCATGTATATAGATTCCCATGGCTTGCCACATAATTTCCCAATATTTTTAATCACGGGGTTGATTTTCTCCCCTCTAACGTCAGGAAACTATTCTCATCAAATATACTATCGGTAAAACGGGCGATGTGCAAATCTCCTATCATTGCAGTATGCTGTGGTGGAGATATAGGTACATAAATCTTAGACTTTTGTAGAGGACCCATTGCAGTATGTTGGGGTGGAGGTATAGGTACATAAACTTTGCAACCAAACCTTGGAAGATGAGAAATTTTTGGTGGCGACCCTTATGCTAGTTGCATAGATGAATGGATATTGTATGACGATGGTTTAAAGTTGATGAGAGTTGTTGTATGCAAGACTGTGTGTCCCTAATATGTAGTTGGTAAATTACAATTCTGCAAAAGTGGTCGGATAAAAAATTTAATCCTCTTAATTAATGCCTTTGCTAGTCTATTCTGAGTATGGACATGCGGGACAGAATACTCAACTTTAATTCCGATTACCATACAATAATCATAAATGCCTTTGAAGTAAATTATCCGATTTTGTCCATTCTGATGGACTTTATATGATGATTAAAAAAATATTTTTAATTTAAATTATCTGTGAAATCAACTTTGTAAAAGGATGGTTTCTCGTAGATAATAAATATATGTGTGACCATTTTGAGGAAGCATCAAAGAGCACCAAGAAATATTTAAATGGCCCTAATAGAGGTTGTATAGGATCGCAAATATCTCCTTAGATATGTTCCAAGAATGCAGGGACTTTGTCCTTCACTTTTAGAGTAGAAGGTCTAGTAGTTAATTTTTCGGTGGCATATATGGGGCACACAAAATCTTCCTGATTCAAATTTTTTTTACATCGATATTATATCCCTATGAGTTTTTAATTATATTTCTCATCATCTTAAACTCTGGGTGGTCTAATCTATCATGCTAGAGGCAGAAAAGTTTAGAGCTGCAAAATGTAGTTTTTACGGTAGTATAGGCTGCAGATGCCTTAATATGAGTGCAGTATAGCCTAGATTCGAATGAAGAAAGTTTTCTAATATCTTTTTTCCACATGCTTCATGTTTTGTAATGAGCAGGTGTTCTATACGATACTCTTCTTCAGTCTCAACGTGGAAACTGTTAACGCGAATATCTTTGAAACTTAGGAGAGTTCTAGTCGATTCTAGATATAACAAAGCTTCTTTAATACCCAAAGTTGTGCCTATCAGGAGTATACTTGTGGATCTTCCGAACCTATTATACATGAATCACTACCGACGATTGGCGTAAGGCTACCGATATTCTTGCTAATCGACTTAAAGAATTTTGTCTCTCCCAAGATAGTATTCGTTGTGCCACTGTCATAAGCACACACGTTTGAATATAAAGTATTTTATTAATATATAGAAGGAGACAATCAACACATAAATAAAATACTTATATTAGAACATATCATGCTATTGCTGACTGAATAAATAAATGATTTAATTAATATCATCCAACTATCATGAGAAAATAAATTATTTGAGTAGCATCAATGCAAAATCTAACTTATTCCTCTCACACATGAAATAAATGACAATTAAATTCTAGATGCATTCTATGCATTAGACTGAATCTGCTATGAAATCTGAGACTTTGGCTGTTATCTTCTTAAGGGGTGAAATGCTCTTCCTAGGAAATCACGGTGGCGACAACTGCAATATCAAGGGGGTGCCGCTACGGGAGTGGAGTCAACTTCCATCGACGCATGCAGCTGCTCATAATTCTCCCCTCGAAGAAGGCAAAGTGGGTTTCATATTGCCCTTTGCCATTCTTCTTCTTTTTGACCTAGAAGGCACCAACGACGTGTTATGGTTCTTTATAGATGGATTTATTTAAATTGGATTAGTTAAATAAGCAAACTGACTAAATCCCCTAAAGGAAGGAAGTGCAATCATGATTAATGGACAAGGTGAAAGAATACGTATATGTTGGGATAACAAGATATAACTGAATACCAAAAGGATTATTGGAATTACAAAGAGTAGTACTAACCATGGATTATGAAATTGACTAGCAACTTTATTCTAGGTGAATAATGGTTTCATTTAAATACTCAGGTTAACTAAGGAAGTAGGTCATTGGAGTAGATGAATAGGTGGATTTATTCAATAACTTGGATTGGTTGAATAAGTAGACCAATTGAAGAGAATATAATTATGATTATCACTTTGCATCTTTCGGCGGCAAGATGAAATTTGAATGAATGCATTTATTAGGAGATAATAGAGTATAGTTGATTGCTGAAAGGATTGCGGGATTAACTAAGAAATTGAGAAGAATAAGTGATAACTCTCGGATCGTAACCTTGATTGATATCCCTATTTCTAGTAGATAATTGCCAACAACAAGATAATTCGGAAGAAAATTTGTGGATGGTAAAATTTGATCACTTGATGAACAAGATCTTGATTACGCAACAATACTGGAAGGGTTCAGGTCATTAAGAAACCATGATAAGATTGGTGGATCAATATAATAGAAGTATTACTAGGATGTAAAAACTAGATGGATTGATCCTTAGCAAACCCAAAACTGGAGTTATAATGTTGTAACACCCTAGGATCCACATTACCTTGGGATGCCACTAAACCACTCCACAAGCTAGCCAATTTACAAGATAACATAAACTGGTGATAATTCCTAAATCATGATAAGCTAAACGGAAGTAAACTAAAACAAAGGTAATGGAACACTATTAATTAAAGAACAACTGCTAATAATTTTAACCAATTAAAGCGAACCACAGCCTAACATCATTAATTATAATTGATCAACAATAAGGGAAAATATGAATAACTAAAGACTCCACTTAATTATTACAGTATGAAACATGATATGATGTGTGACAGAGATGTGCCGCTCTACCCTTCCCACGCATGCTCGAGAATCACCTAGAAGGGGGGAAAAGCAAGAGTGAGATAAAAATCTCAGCAAGTAAATTGTTTAATAAACTAATTAAACTACAATGGTTTAAGCATCAATATTTATTTTTCATAATTTCTACTTTTATAACTGTCGAGACCCGAATATGCAAATCCGGACTCCCTGTGTATTCTGCACTAGTCCTAGGATCATGCTAGTGCACACAGTTAAACATAGATGTCATCACAACCATATACACGATAAAATAAAGGAAAGCTCAAAAATCAATAAATCTCAAAAGGTACGACATTATGGTCAAACTTACAATAAACTGGCCCGAAGGCTTAACAAAAGTAGCAGCGGAAATTCAAAATAAAGCGTAGTGGCCAATCGACAAGCCCACAGGCTATCGAGTGGAGAACGAAGCCTAATTCGCGAAGTCGTCGAAGTACTTTTCTTCTGGAACCTCCTGTTGGTGATACTCCTTTTCCTCAACTGAGCAAC
This sequence comes from Melocanna baccifera, assembly GCA_036346265.1. Classification (NCBI taxonomy): domain Eukaryota; kingdom Viridiplantae; phylum Streptophyta; class Magnoliopsida; order Poales; family Poaceae; genus Melocanna; species Melocanna baccifera. The sequence continues at coordinate 23,073,732 of CM070679.1, forward strand.
ATTGGGCATAAAGCCGTGAGTACATTGGTACTCAGCAAGTCGTTTGTAACAAATGAATGCAATATAGTATACAAGGCTTACCAAAGGATGGCTCAATGGTTAATTTGCATAAAAGACATTTAAAGGTAAATACAGTAAATAGATTGAAAGCGAACTTTAAATAAAACGATAATAAATGATAATCAAAGCAATTGTCATAACCACTTGCGGACATCCTATCCACAAGCTAAACCAATCACTTATGGACCTCCCATCCATAAGCCCAAACCAACAGTGGATTAACCATCCACTAACTAACCACAATTCACAAGTTTTCAGAAATACCTACCCCTCGTGTGAAATCACCGAGTATTGTCCATGACCGAGGACGCGGCTATTCGAATAGTTTTACATTCTGCAGAGGTTACACAACTGTACCCATACAATGTGATTAACCTCGCGCTAATGAAATCACAACAAGGCCTTTACAAAGTTCAGTTACAACTTAATCCGCCCGCTAGGGTTTCGCATCACACCCCCCTTGCGCCACATGGAAATCAGCAACCATGTTCATCTCAATGGCAAGATTAAAATTGAAACCTCCCAAATTAGTCAGCTAGGTCCGTCCCATACCAGACATGTGGTTTGCACGGTAAAGCTCAGATCAATGACGCACAAAGTTAAGTCCTTAACAATACCCGGACGAGACTACCATATCCCCCAAAGTGCACCTGCACTTCCCCCTTTACTGCACGATCACTCGCCCGAGTGCAAAACCAAGTTTGTATAACCATCACCGATGACGCACCAACGTCATGGCACAAATTTTAATAAACGTGGCACCAACCACTGTTCCATATCTCATTAAGTCAAATTGATAATTCACATGTGATGATAAACCCGATAGTAACTTTAAGCAAGACTAAGCATCTAATCGTACCAACCCATGTGACAAATATCATAACATCACTAGTATGTTTCCCAACCTATGGTGACAAGGGTATCATGGTGTTCAAAGTTATCAAGGAGGGATAAATTCAAAAGGGACGATAACTACCAATTACAACGGTTGAATAAAAATAGCGATGCAATGTACTTTAAAACAAAATAATTAAATAATAGATTGCAAACTGGGTTCAACATGATCAAAGGACACGACTTGCCTTGGTTATGCTCAGTGAGGTACTCCTGGTCTTCGGGCGTCGAACCTGCTCCTCCGAAATCCGAATCTAGCGAGAGAGAAAACGATCAAAACCAAAGAAACACATAAAATGATAAGCAAATGAACTCCAAAATTCATGAAACTAGAACCAAAAGCTAGAGCTCGATTTTAGATGAATTTAGAAAAATGAACGGGGTCAATCGGAGCTAGGACGAAGGAGAACGGGCTCTCGAAAATTAAACCCTAAATTAAATCAGAGAAAATCGGAAAATGCACTGTTCTGTGGACCCGGCGCACGAAATTCCGAGTCCACCGTGAACCTGGCTCACGGAATGCTGCACGCGGCGCGGTCTTGCCGACGCGCATCCTAGGGCTGATGTGGCAGCTGCTCGTGCTGCCACGTGGCACGCGGGTGACGTGGCAGCTGACGTGGCTGCCACGTGGCTCGGGGCGACGGCTTTTGGCTGACATGGCATGCCACGTGGACAAGGGCTGATGTGGCACGCGCTGGTGCTGCCACATGGCAGGGCTGAGCTGGCGGCTCAGGGCGGTGACGGCGCGGATCGGACGGCTCGCAGACATCCACGCGGCAAGATCCGAGCCTTTGGCTCAGATCCGGATGGACGGCGACGATGCGGCGGCGCGGTGGCGGGAAGGCGGGGATTGCCGACGCGTGGCCGGCACGTCGTGCGTCGCGCGGGCGGGAGCGGGGGAGATGGCGACGCGTGGTCGGCGCGGGGAATGGATCGATGACGCGTGTCTGGGCGCGCCACGCGAAGCGTCGCGCGGGCGCGGGCGCGCGGGGGTGCGCGGTTCCGAGCGCGACTACCGAGGGGCGGAGCGGGGGAGCGGGGAGCGGGCGACCAAGCGGGCGACAGTGAGGCGACGGCGAGAAAGGAGGGGCAACGGACTCACCCGCGAGGTTTCAGCGGTGGCGACGGCGGCGATGGGCGACGATGGGGACGCACGGGCGACGGCGGTGGGTCTCCGGGAACGGCGGCGGCGAGAGAGCGGAGGCGAGGGCGGCGGCGAAACATGCACGCGAACCGAGGGAAGAACTTGATATAAAACACGTGAACCGAGGCGGGAGCGATCCGGAGACGACGCGGACGCGGGGTGGACGCGGTGCGGAAACGGACGGCTCAGATACACCGCGGCGGATCCAACGGCGGGCGGCGCAGCTCGGGTAGTGTTAGGGTTACGCGCGGGCGCGGGCATGGACGGTCGGATGTGGGCACGGGGCGGATCGGACGACGCGGGCGGAGCGGGGGTGAGCGGGAGGGAGGTAGGCCGGGCCGAGGGAGGCGGCGGGGGAAGAGGAGGTGGATTGCTGCCGCGTGGCAAGGAAGGAGATCGGTCGACGGGGAAGCGGCGGGAGCGCGAGCGGGCCGGGGATGGGCGACGCGTGTCGCGGGAGGAGATCCAACAGCTGAGGGAATTCCCCGATTTTCTTTATTCCAGAAAATTCAATTAAACTTCAAGAGGCTCTAGGAAATAGCAAATAAATCCCAAAAATTCAGCAAAAATACCATAAAATTTCTTGAGACCTGAAGAATCCAAATAAAATATTTTCAACTTGTGTTGATGTTTATTTTAATCAGATTAAATTATTTCAAAATTCTAAAATTCATTTGAAGCTTAATTTAATTCCAGAAAATTCTAGAAAATTTCTTGTGACACAAGAAACTCAATTAAAATATTTTCAGCGAATGTTGAGGTTTAATTTAATCATATTAAATTCTTTTAAATTTTTGAAAATCCATTTAAGCTTGGTTTTAAAATTCAGGAAAATCTCAGAAATTTATTTTTAAATTCAAAGTTTTAAAAATCCCCAAAAATCAGGATGTTACAATAACATTAACCCAAATCACTACCAACAACAGTAAAACTTTAGCAAATAAATCTCGTTTGACTACTTCAAATCCTCAACCTCTAATACTATTGATATCAGTTTAGCACTAACATAATTTTCTCCACTGACTTTATTAATTCCCACACCCACAACTGCTAACAACAGTTACCACCAGAGAACCCCTCATACCACTACCATAACTCCTACCACAACACAAGGGGTGGGTGAACCCCACTCCATGATCAGATCCATATTCCTCATACCACAAGTGACTCTCATGAGCCAATTCCACATGAAAAGCTAAGAAGTTGCATTTGTTTGCAAATAATTCAACCACAATACGTTACATAAGTATGCAAATGATCTATCCACAATGTAAATGCATATGAATGCATATGATCCACTGCACCCTTACCCAATAAGATAAGAATGTGCATCGTACTACGACAATATACGATGTTGTATCGGTACGATCGTGGTTATGTGCGGCGACATCCACGATGCAAATGACATGTCATGATATGAATGATTTGATAAACATGATTCATAAGAATTTAACTACAAAGAACAGCAACATATTCATCATGAATATTTCCTCACAATCTACCTATGCCTCAAAAGAAACCTCACCACACAATCCATATTCAGTTCACCAAGATCAAAATCAATCTATTCAAAGGGAACACTACCACATGGACCACAAAATATTCATTAAGAATACCACTACTATAAGTACAGTAAATTCACTAAGAGTATTACCACCTAGACCACAATATCCTCATAAGGAATATTATCCTACAACCATATTTATCTCATTAAGAACTATACCACATTACCACAATTAATCCATCAAGGCATAACTATTTGAATGCTAAATTGCTACCACACAGACCACATTAAGGAAGCATGTGACAACGACATAACATTTCAAATTAAGAGAATTAACTAGTGTGAATGTAGAATGATTAACGAGTTAAACAGTAGCACAACCACTACGTTTACTTGCCTCTACCGTTGAAGCGAAGCAACCATACGCGTTCAGGAGTAAAACCACCTATTCAAAAGTACCTTTCAGCACAATACTACAGCAATAAAAATGCGACTTAAGAAGTAAAGATGTTGCTAACCCCAAAACCCCACAATATCCCTCTTCGCTTAACGGTTCTACATTCTACCCGCTGCAGTAGCGCTGCTTAATGTTTTTGTATCTTTAAGATTATTAGATCTTTTATAGAGAGATATATATTTCTGGATTCCTCACTTAAATACCTTCACTTTTTATGTAGATCAGTTATTTATATTTTGTTCCTAGCAAGGTGTAACTTAATGCGTAAAATAGAGGACGTTCTGTGTTGTGGCAATCTAGACAGCCAAATTCTAACGCGTCCCAACCATAGTGTAAGGCCCTAAAAATTATGATTTTTATACAGTAGTTAGATTACTGAATTCTCTACATTTTTCATAATTGTGACGAAAAACATAAAAATCATCTACTACTCCTAAATTACACCCGAACAGTAATCTGTTCCACTCTGCACCTCTAACAAATAGTAAGGTTGCCGACCCTGCTACACCCAAATCCCGTGGCCAACTGGGGTTTCGCGACCTAGTTCTTGGCCTTCTTGGATACAAGCTCTGTCGACCCTTTTTAAGCATCGCAGGGCTTCCTTCTGTTCTTGACTGATTGGATGGTATGAATTAAGCAAGAGTGAGCACAAACGTACTCAACAAGACATCACACAGAATGCAACACTGATTACTAATAGATGCAAGGCTGTGAAAGAAAGGCTTGAGGTCATTTTATTTACTAAAGCAGCATTTTCAAATATCATAAATATAATTCATGTGACTTAGCAGTTTTAACCAAAATATGAGTTGTAAAGACAGAATGCAATATATAGCGCAGGTTACATCCACTTTTTACAGTGTATGGTTACCTCCACCAATGCTAGATTTTTATAGTCACTAGTGTACGTCCGTCCAAGAAAAATTAAAGCCAGAGTACCTGAAGGACTACGGGTAGGCTACACTAGCGCATATTAAAAATTTCTACCCGTAAACCAAGATCACTGCAGTTATAGATCACGGTCTTACCACTAGACGCGCAGGTGCGGAAGATGATGCAGCACGTCGGGGCAGAGTAGTCGTACTACTTCCTCGTTTGCGGTTCGTCCAAATGCTACAGATGCAGCGCCGCCAAAAGTATCCACACGTACGGGAGGAAGCGACGCACGTCGGATTACTAGATCCGCGCGAGCGACAAGGCGTGGGAGGGGTGGCGGCCAGGGTTTGAGGATGTCACGAAAAACTCATCCCTAACCCTGTGCGCCCCTGCCCTCCTTTTATAGACGTCCTTACAATGGGCTTTTACGAATAGAGGCCCATTAGGACTCAATGCCCAGTCCAACTCGGATCCAATCCGAATTAGGCTTCAGCCCTTAAGTGTGTGACCCTATAGGTTCACGTATGTTTAGACATGACGCGAGTACACCTACTCGGTCAATAGTTGGTAGCGGCCTCTAGCAAGACGTACCAACTCCTAAACGCACATAAAGATCATATCGGACGAACCATCACAACGTTATGTACATGCCAATCCTTTTGTCTCACGATATTCGGTCGAGCTCCAAGCTGACCACTCTTTCTCGATCATGTGATTCGAAATCCCTTACTAGGTTAACTCTTAACCTTAAGTAGCATGGCCATGCATTTCTGGATCCGATCACTTGAGGGGCCCAGAGATATCTCTCTCAGGTAGAGAGGGGCAAATCCCATCTCGACTGACCATGCCTTGCAACATGCTTCATGACAAACCCGAAAGCTACCTTTATAACTACCCAGTTACGGAGTAGCGTTTGATAGCCCCTAAGTAGGTCGATTCACATCCCAATTACATGCGACAATCTCAGGTCTGAGGACAAGGCGTACACATTGTGTAGAGAGAATCATAAGTATAATAGCTATGTCTCATGTTGGGTCGGTCCAACCCCATGTCTTAAACATGTGTCCACATTATTGGTTTGACATCTCCATGTCTATGACCTGTGAAACATGGTCATCAACCGATACATGTGCTAATCCATCATTCACGTGTGTCCTTACATGAACTCCGACTAGGGACAACTTTAGAATAACCATACAAGTAAAGAGTTTCACAAACAAGTCACATACTTGTTAATAAATACAAAGGTAATATTCAAGGAACATTTATTAAATCATGGATACAACGAAATATCATCATCTCTATGATTGCCTCTAGGGCATATTTCCAACAGTACCCCCTCTGATAGATTTTTATCCCGCCCATGAAAAGGTTTTTAAAATAGAACTATCTCGAGGATGTTCCCATGTCCGCCCTTGACCGTGGGCACGGCTATTCAAATAGGCTGTGGGAGAGGCTTCGTCAAAGGATCTGAAATATTCAAATCCGTATGTATTTTGCATATCTTTAAATCTCCTCGATTGAGGATCTCTCGAATGAGATGAAACCGCCGCATTACGTGTTTGTTCTTTTGGTGATTCCTTGGCTCTTTGGCTTGCGCAATGGGCCCACTGTTATCACAGTAAAGATCCAGAGGACTGCACGCACTAGGAACCACACTTAGTTCAGTTATGAACTTCCTTATCCAAACACCTTCCTTTGCTGCTTCAGAAGCTGCAATGTACTCGGCCTCCGTTGTAGAGTCAGCAACAGTCTCCTGCTTGGAACTCTTCCAACTTACCGCACCACCGTTCAAAATGAACACATAACCCGATTGCGATTTGTAATCGTCTTTGTCGGTTTGGAAGCTTGCATCGGTGTAACCATTTACAACGAGCTCTTCCTCACCTCCGTAGACTAGGAACACATCCTTAGTTCTTTTCAAATACTTGAGGATGTTTTTAACCGCTGTCCAGTGACTCTCACCGGGATCAGCCTGGTATCTGCTCGTAACACTTAGAGCATAAGAAATATCTGGGCGAGTACATATCATAGTATACATGATAGATCCAATTGCCGAAGCATATGGAATCTTATTCATGCGATCTCGCTCATCAGTTGTCGAAGGACACTGAGTCTTGCCAAGATTTATGACATGAGACATGGGCAAGAACCCTTTCTTTGCCTCCTCCATGTTGAACCGTTTCAACACTTTGTCAATGTAAGTACTCTGGCTTAATCCTATTAGCCTTTTTGATCTATCTCTATAGATCTTAATACCCAAAATATATGCCGCTTCCTCTAAGTCCTTCATTGAAAAACTATTTTTCAGTGAGGTCTTAACGGACTCTAGCATAGGAATATCATTTCCAATCAGTAATCTGTCATCTACATATAAGATTAGAAATACGAGCGAGCTCCCACTTGCCTTTTTGTAAACGCAAGATTCTTCTTCGTTTTTTATGAAGCCAAAACCTTTGACCACTTCATCAAAACGAATGTTCCAACTCCGATATGCTTGCTTTAATCCATAAATGGATTTTTGAAGTTTGCATACTTTTCTAGCATTGTTTGGATCGACAAAACCCTCGGGTTGTATCATATACACGTCCTCAGTTAAATTTCCATTAAGGAAAGCCGTTTTGACATCCATCTGCCATATCTCATAGTCGAAATATGCAGCAATAGCTAGAATGATCCGTATAGATTTAAGCATCACTACAGGTGAGAAGGTCTCATCGTAGTCAACTCCTTGAACTTGCCGAAAACCTTTTGCGACAAGTCGAGCTTTATGGATATGAACATTTCCATCCATATCAATCTTCCTTTTATAGATCCATTTGCACTCTATGGTTTTAACACCATCAAAGTGGTCAACCAAGTTCCAAACTTGATTGTCTCCCATGGATGCTATCTCGGATCTCATGGCATTTGTGCCATTTCTCGTAGTCTGGTCCATCATTGCTTCCGCATAGGTCGAAGGCTCATCATTGTCTAACAATAACATATCCCGCGTATTGCGGAGCCTTTTCGACCTTCGTGGTGGTGGTGCTTCCTTTGCCATGGGTTTCTCAACTTGTTCTGCTATGTGGGCATCATTCGTCGAGTCTTCCCTGATTGGTTCATCTTGAAACTCTTCAAGCTGCACTGCTTTCCACTTGTCTCCTGTTGAGAAACTCTTTCTCTAGGAAAACACCACTTCGAGCGACAAACACTTTGCCCTTTAGTCGGTTGTAGAAGTAATATCCAAAAGTTTCCTTCGGATATCCCACGAAAATGCATTTATCCGACTTGGGTGTGAGCTTGTCCGACTGAAGTCGTTTGACAAACGCCTCACATCCCCAAATCTTTAGAAAAGATAAACGTGACTCTTCCTACCCATATCTCATATGGTGTCTTAACTACAATTTAGACGGTACCTATTAAGTGTGAAAGCCGCTGTTTCTAGAGCGTAACCCCAAAATGATAATGGTAGATCTGACTGGCTCATCATCGATCGAACCATGTCCAACAAGGTCCGATTACGCCGCTCGGATACCCCGTTTCTTTGAGGCGTTCCGGGCGGTGTTAGCTGTGGAACAATTCCGCAACTCTTGGATGATTGCTAAATTCATGACTCAAATACTCGCCACCACGATCGATCGCGAGTCTTAATTTTCTTGGCACGTTGATTTTCAACTTCATTCGGAACTCTTTGAACTTTTCAAAAGTTTCGGACTTATGCTTCATTAAGTAGACATAGCCATATCTACTAAAATCATCAGTGAAAGTTATGAAGTAATGAAATCCACCTCTAGCAGTCGTGCTCATTGGCCCACATACATCAGTATGTATGATTTCCAATAAGTCTGACGCCCTCTCAAAAGTACCATTGAAAGGTGACTTGGTCATCTTACCAAGCAAACAAGCTTCACATGTCTCGTATGATTCAAAATCAAACGAAGTTAGAAGACCATCAGCATGGAGCTTCTTCATGCGCTTTTCACTTATGTGACCCAAACGACAATGCCAAACATAGTTGGGATTCAAATCATTAGGTCGAAGTCTTTTAGCATTTATGTTAAAGATAGGCGCATCATCAAGATTTAAAATAAATAACCCATTCACAATGGGCGCAAAAGCCATAAACATTTCATTGTTAGTAATCAAACAACCATTGTCTTTACTTGCAAATGAATAACCATCTCTCATCAAACATGAGGGGGATAGAATGTTTCGACTCATACTAGGAACATAATAACAATTATTCAATTCCATAATAAATCTTGAAGGAAGCTGAAGTTGCATGGTGCCGACGGTTAACGCAAAGAACCCTTGCTTTATTTCCGACGCGAAATCAACTTCACCTCTTGCGACTCCTCTACTTCTTATTAACCCTGCATCGAGTTGCAAATGTGAGCAAGCGATCCGTATCAAATACCCAAGAATTAATAGGAGAATCAGCGAGAAAATATCTAAAACATTTATGACAAGTGTACCATGGGTGGAAGTCTTACTTCGGCATTCTTCTTGCATTCATCGAATCCAAGTACTTCTTGCGCTTCTCTTTCGATGTCCATCTCTTTACAATAGAAGCATCTGTCTCGACCCAGTGTCCAGTCTTAGGCTTAGGCGTTGGCTTGATATCATATCTTTAACCTTGCCCTTATTCTTTGCCCATGACTTCTTACCCTTTTCTTGAAGCTAGACTTGTTCTCACGACCATCACATGGCTAGGCCCCGCACACTTCTTAATGTCACTCTCTGCTTTTTGAGCATCCCACAAAGCTCATTAAGGCCCTTTTCCACCCCATGCATATGGTAGTTCGAAATGAAATGTCCATAGCTCGGTGGAAGAGACGCCAAAATGAAATCAGTTGCCAACTCTTGGCTAATTGGAAAACCAAGTTTATCCAAAGTCTGACTGTAACCAACCATTTTGATCACATGTGGGCCTACGGGTGCACCTTCTGTTAACTTGCATTCCAGAAAAGCCTTAGAGACATTGAATCTTTCAGTCCTGGCCTGTGTCTGGAACATGTCCTTAAGCGCCATGATCATATCATACGCTTCCTGATCCTCAAACTGCTTTTGAAGGTTAGGTTCCATGCATGCAAGCATAAGACAACTAACCTCAAGAGAGTCATCACATGCTTTCTTGTAGGCGGTTTAACGGAAGACCGCATTGATAGCAGGCTCTTCTGGAATTTGGGTGTCTAGAATGTTTTCCTTTTTATCTGCCCCGAGAACAATTCTCAGGTTACGGACCCAGTCCGAATAGTTTGTTCCATTTAATTTTTCTTTCTCAAGAATCGATCGCAAAGCAAAAGGGTTTGCGCGGTTGCTAGATGCCATTGATCTACAACAGAAAATGCAAAATACTAAGACAAATAAAACCATGATAGAGTAAAATGTATTAAACAAATTTAATAGAATGTACTCCCACTAAAATCAATATCCCTCTATTGATTCTTAGCGATTCAAGATCCGTAATTAACTAGTCTACTAGTGAGCTTTTGCATCACCGCTAGGAGACAAGGTAATTCGGTAAGTAACACCTTACTAATCATATCTCTATATGACTCTTGTTGTTGGGTGACATCTCTATGCCTCGGCCCCCAACCTTTATGCCCCAAGGTCCATAACCTTTGTGATAACCTTGTTAAGTTCACCAATCCTTATGCATGTAGGTATCCGATACAAACCCATCTAGTCAAGGAAGGTTGATGGTACCCTAATTTTATAGACCCACCATCAATTTACAGGACATGGGATGGTGCAGAGTTTAGTTGGGAGGGCATATGTTGAACTTAACATTATGTGAGGGATTGCTATACTTCTACCATTCAAACATGCATAGGAGTATAACAACAGGAATAGCATTCACACAGCCAGACTCAAGATGGCCCATTTTCTCATGGTGATCTCCATCGCCATAGAATCATCCACCATGATGATCTCCATCTCCATGGTTCATGTGTGCCATCCTCCAAGTGATGTGTCCTCCAAGTACTAATATAAGCTATTACTCATAACAGCTAGTAATAAAATACATGGTTACAAGGAATCATCACAAGTCGGCACGCAGGCCGTTAATACAATACTTTGACAACACAATGGCTCCAGCTGTGTTGCCGAACCCACGACACGCAGGTCATGAAAATATTACAAACATGCATCACATACACATTAGGCCATACTGGTCACATACATTCTGCAAAAACAAGTTATGCATAGATTCGCAATCTACCGGATAAGGGGTCGAGGGGGTTTCCCCCCGCGGGGTTCGAAGGGGCAGCGCCCCTCGCGGTATCTCCGGGCGTCCGCAATTTTTACTTCGGATTTTTACTTAGGATTTTGATCGGCAAATCATATTTACCCCAAATCGACTATTGTTCCGATTCGACCAATTTGCATTGATCTTCGCGTGCGCAACCGGTTTTACGTGTCACCGTCTACCCGATGGTGATTCCGACCGGTAGGGGTATGTTGTGGCACGACCTTAGCACAGCATAATCACGGAATATCGATTATTAATCTAGGTTCCGATTCGACCAATCATATTGATCTTCGCGTTCGCAATCGGTTTCGTGTCACCGCTCTACCCGATGGTGATTCCGACCGGTAGGGGTATGTTGTGGCACGACCTTAGCAGTATGATCACGGAAACCAGATCTATCCATTACCAGAACTATACAATCGATCACATCGATCATACCGACTTACATATCGCCATATGCAAATCACCCGAACCTATAACATGACAGCAATGGCTCTGATACCACTGAAGGACTACGGGTAGGCTACACTAGCGCATATTAAAATTTCTACCCGTAAACCAAGATCACTGCAGTTATAGATCACGGTCTTACCACTAGACGCGTAGGTGCGGAAGATGATGCAGCACGTCGGGGCAGAGTAGTCGTACTACTTCCTCGTTTGCGGTTCGTCCAAACGCTACAGATGCAGCGCCGCCAAAGGTATCCACACGTACGGGAGGAAGCGACGCACGCCGGATTACTAGATCCGCGCGAGCGACAAGGGCGTGCGAGGGGTGGCGGCAAGGGTTTGAGGATGTCACGAAAAACTCATCCCTAACCCTGTGCGCCCCTGCCCTCCTTTTATAGACGTCCTTACAATGGGCTTTTACGAATAGAGGCCCATTAGGACTCAATGCCCAGTCCAACTCGGATCCAATCCGAATTAGGCTTCAGCCCTTAAGTGTGTGACCCTATAGGTTCACGTATGTTTAGACATGACGCGAGTACACCTACTCGGTCAATAGTTGGTAGCGGCCTCTAGCAAGACGTACCAACTCCTAAACGCACATAAAGATCATATCGGACGAAACATCACAACGTTATGTACATGCCAATCCTTTTGTCTCACGATATTCGGTCGAGCTCCAAGCTGACCACTCTTTCTCGATCATGTGATTCGAAATCCCTTACTAGGTTAACTCTTAACCTTAAGTAGCATGGCCATGCATTTCTGGATCCGATCACTCGAGGGGCCCAGAGATATCTCTCTCAGGTAGAGAGGGGCAAATCCCATCTCGACTGACCATGCCTTGCAACATGCTTCATGACAAACCCGAAAGCTACCTTTATAACTACCCAGTTACGGAGTAGCATTTGATAGCCCCTAAGTAGGTCGATTCACATCCCAATTACATGCGACAATCTCAGGTCTGAGGACAAGGCGTACACATTGTGTAGAGAGAATCATAAGTATAATAGCTATGTCTCATGTTGGGTCGGTCCAACCCCATGTCTTAAACATGTGTCCACATTATTGGTTTGACATCTCCATGTCTATGACCTGTGAAACATGGTCATCAACCGATACATGTGCTAATCCATCATTCACGTGTGTCCTTACATGAACTCCGACTAGGGACAACTTTAGAATAACCATACAAGTAAAGAGTTTCACAAACAAGTCACATACTTGTTAATAAATACAAAGGTAATATTCAAGGAACATTTATTAAATCATGGATACAACGAAATATCATCATCTCTATGATTGCCTCTAGGGCATATTTCCAACAGTACCCCCTCTGATAGATTTTTATCCCGCCCATGAAAAGGTTTTTAAAATAGAACTATCTTGAGGATGTTCCCATGTCCGCCCTTGACCGTGGGCACGGCTATTCAAATAGGTTAGCCTCTGCAGAGATTGTATATCTGTACCCACAAGAGATAATCAGCCCGACTTGCCTATATGATTCCTTAGTCACATAGATCGAGAGATTATCATGAAGCCTTTATAATACCTTTCTCCCTAAGCATCTCACCCCCATGGGGTTGAACCCATAGGTTGTGCGGGATGTCACTCATAGCAGCTGCGTAGCTAGATACTTTTTCCACAACGTCACACTATACGTCACACATCACCTTCACTCGGTGTCCCTTCAAGCAGAACCTTCTTTGGTCTCCTGCACCCCACTTCATACACCTAACTGACCTGTGAGATGCTTTCAGGGGTCTAGTAAATTATTCAGCCAAGCTGACACTTTGCCAGCTTGTGGTTTGCACTGTTTTACATGGAAAGGTCATACAGGATTAGGTCCTTAATTCGTCCAGGCGGTGCTTACCACAACCCCAATTGTTACATCCACCAGCCACTCTCACAAACCGCCCAGACAGGTAAGCAAATTTTAGGGTTTTGGAAAGATAAACTGTACCAAATTATCAGTCATCTAGATCCAACGACTGCCCAAAATAATTTCACATGTTTGAAGTAATGATGAGCCAGACAATTGAATGCCCTAGTTTTAGACTCACTTGGCAGTAAATATGACTTAGCTAGTAAAGATACCAATAATATCTAGGGTAACAAGGAATTAGTTAAATCAAACGGGAAAGAGTGTCATAATAATACTGGTATCATAACAGGGGCAATATCTATCTTACATTTGACATACATTTGCATAACAAGATTAAGCATGCACTTTGATAATTTAAAAGAACATAATTTTCGTAAAACGTAGGATCAATATGATCAAAGTGATGACTTGTCTTGCTTATTTACTGCGGCCTTGATTTAGCATAAAGTCGATTTAGTCAGTCAGTCGTAGTAAATCTGGAATCCTCTCTTCACTGCAAATTTGAATCTGCTTGAGCTTGTCGTCTTTAGACTGCAGCTTTTAATACGTGGCAACATAATGGAAAATAAAATAAATCCAAACAGCGGCAAAAGTCTAGTGTAAATTAATTGAACTCATTTAACGTTGCTTAAGGATTGAGAGTAGAGAGGGAGAGGTTGAAACGGATTCGAGCGGAGGAAGAAGTTGTTTTAGACAACTTTATCGTAAGGGAAAATTTTAAGAAATAGGAAGTTAAATAAAGGATCACTCGTAGGATCCTTCTGCTGAGTTCAAGATACAGGCTTTGATCTTTTTCTATATAACATCTTTTATGACATTTTATATTTATCAAGGAAGTTTCATGAGCTGAGTAGGACTTATGTGTCTTCAGAAAAATTGCCTAAGAAGGTGATTTGACAGATACTTGAATCCAAGTAGTTTAGAGTCTTTATAGTTTGGAGTTGGTTATTTATCTGATGACGGTTAGGAACAAGTTAGCAATTCACAAACTTATTAGAGAGGATTGATAGTGGCGATTTACTGCAAACATGAGTTATAATTTAATAAGGTAAGAGTGCACACATTTAATTACTCTTAACCACTGGAGGACGATTAGATTATTTTGGATGCAAGGCTGTGTTTTTAGCAAGATTTTTAGTTATGGGTGATATTTACTCAATAATTATTATTTTATGTTGTAATCTTGCAAGATTGGGATTTAGAAAGAATATTAAAGATTTTGAAATCACCCTAAGGCCAAGGGTAATAACTTCTATATTTAGGTTTAAGGGTTCCTTACCTTTTGAAAGAAGTTCAACTCTTGGTATTTTATAAATGATGTTAAAGGTTTTATGTATGATAATTAGCAAAAGGGTGTCTTATCGAATGAGTGTTATTGATATTTTATGCATCAAGAGTTAGGATAATTTTAAAGACTTAGAGTTATACGAAGGCTGCTCATTTTTGGGATAAAGATTCAAAATCTTGTGTTCTGCTGAAGATTTTATTTGTTTTAACCTTTGATTAGAAATGAGTTTCGTGAGCCGAAGGGTGGTTAAATAATCTTGCGGTGCATTAGCAGATATGGGTTTGGATTAATGACATGGTAAGCAGACTATTGAATTTTATGGAGTAAAGTTTTGAAATCAACTCTTTGGATGTTGATTAAGGCCTAGTCATTTTTATTGTTATTATTATTTGCTTAGACTTTTGTTAACATTTTCATTTATAATTTCAAAATCAAATACTAGGTACATCTTTTTATTTTGCTTCACAATTAACTACACAAGCCTTACCCAAATCAACAAATTGGAGTACTGCCTTTAGTCAACTTCTAAAAAGGAGGGGCCTACCTGTCATCGGCCTTAACCGAGTGAGAGCGGGGGCGCACGAAAAAGAAAGATAGGAGCAGGGGCGTTTGGTTGGGAGGGGAAGAGCGGCGACGCCGATGAGAGTTAGTCGAAGAGGCGGCGAGGCTTGGCAACACGGGTTGTCCCAAGATGAGGGATACTAGGGTGGTGGTAGCTCAAGCTGGGGCGGCGAAAATCCCAGGCGGCGGTGAGGTGGTCATCTTATGCGGCGGCAATGGAAGCCGAGGGAGGCACCGGTGGCCGGAGGGGAAAAGGAGGGGAAAAGAGGGGAGCACGAGCAAGAAGGGACCATAGTGACTCACCGGTGGTGGCGATTTGGCCGGGAGGGTGCTGAGGCGGGCTGTCGACAGAAGCACGGAATGGCGACGGGCCTGCTTTTTGTGGGCAGTGAGCTAAGTCCACCGAGGGACTTGACCAATAGTTGGAGTAGGCTCAGGTCATCCCAGGGAAGCTTTAGACGTCGGTAATCGGCCGGAGAAGCAACGGTGAGGAGAAAAATTCCATGGTGGTGGGGTTGCGGTCGGCGTAGGAAGGTTCACGCGGAGGGCCTTGCCGGTGGGGAGAAGCATCGACCGGTGGCTGGGGTGACTTCAGGGGGTTGGGCTGGAGCTCCAGGTGCCGACAATTGGCGGAAGGTGCAGCTATACGGAAGAAAGCTCGGCAACGGCGGAGCAATTGAAAAGGGGAAAAGATGGGTGCTTCAGCTTGGAAGGAGGAGAAGTGAGGGCACAGGGAAGGTGTTGGGAGCCACGGGCCTTCTTATACACTGAGGTGAGGTGGTTGGCTGCTGGAAACATTAAAGGCGTAGTGGCGATGAAGTAACGCCGAGTGGTGGTGGCGTGGGCGAGGTTGGCGCCTAGCTCGACGAGGTGATGCGTGAGGGCTGCTGAGGAGTAACGTAGGAGCGATGGCACCATGACCGTTCGGCATTGAAGAGGAGCGGGGTTGACTGAAGGCGGTGCTAGGCCGGTGACAGCTGCGGTGGACGTGATGGCCGGCAATGATGGTGAGGTAGAGGAGGGGCGCTTAGGCATACGGGTGCCAGGCGAGGCCGGCATTGAAGAGCGGCGCGAGGTCTATGAGCGCAGGATAGAGTAGCAGGCGGCGTGACATTGAAGGAAGGTGGAGGAAGGGCGTTGGGGCAGACCAGGGGCGGCGGCAATCCGGGGTGCTGGTGCATGGGTCGGAGCGATGTTTGGACGAGGCCATGGCAGCGGGGGGGAGAAAACGGGAGCTGGGCCAGCCACAAATGAACGCCAGGGTTGAGAAGGATTGGAGGACGCCGAGGCGGGCTAGAGGCGAGAGGTAGGCGCTGTGGATCTGCCGCTCTAGGCTAGAGGAGGCAGGCGGACGGGCCGAAAGAAGGAGAAGAAAACAACACTGGACGGGAGGAGAAAAGGGAAGAAGGAGATGCCCAGTGGCGGCGCTGGAACAGAAGGGAGGAGGAATAAATGAGGTGAAGCAGTGGGGTAAGGGTTTCGACCGAATGGGCCAGATGGGCCAAAATGAAATGGGCTCGGCTTGGAAGGAGTATTTCTGAATTTTGGGATTTTTGCAGATTTTAAAATCCTTGCTGAATTGATTAAGTGCCAAAGAATTTAAATAACGAAAGTTTAAACTTTAATTTGAAACTTGGTATTTTAATTGCTTAGTTTTCAGAAGGTAGGATTTAGGGCCTCCAATTAAACTTTTAGGAAAATTTTAGCTCCTTGCTAGCTTGGCAATTTAGTTTGGTGAGCAAAAATTCTTTTGATATTTAACTTAAGTATTGACGTTTAAGTTTCTAGCCCTCAAACTTTGGATTTCAAGATTCACAAAAGAGAGTGAGAATCCGGATCTGACTTTTGAAGACGGGATTCTTGATCTTAGAGAATTTAATTTGAATTTTTGCCGCCCGAAATTCCAAATCAAGAATTCAGATAAACAAAATTTTTGAAATGCACAGAGAATCGAAAAAGATTTTTATTATTTTTCCAAATACAATAATCTTGATATTTTTGGGATGTTATAACGGTCTCCATGTCTATGGCCCCTCCCCGGACCATGTAAGTCGGCCCTTTCACCTCTCCCAGGTGGGGGTGAATGAATGGCATTTGTCACTACGCGATCTTGCCTTTGTTGAGCTTCTTAGCCGCCTCGAGCAGCGTCTGTTCCCTCATCTCGTGGAGGAATAGCTCTCCCACGATGAACACTTTCTTCCTCTTGCTGTGGTCGAAGTGCACGCACAACGTCATTCACAATATTTGTATATAGTACATTCATTTGCTAGATCATCTCCATGCGCATATCTTGCCAGAATTATTGATCTCTGCCTTAAGTTGCACTTCCAAGGTGGAAGTAGTTGCAGCGAACTCATTGCGTAAGGTTTTTCTCAAAGCTTAAAATTAAAAACGAGTCACCGTAGTGTTTAGATCATGCTCTTTTCCCACATTATTGTCTCTATCTGACATGGTTGCTGGTAAAAGAAAGCACAAATACCACAATATATATATATATATATATATATATATATATATATATGATATGTGGAATTCTCTTAATCTCACTTTTTTCTCTTCTAAGTGAAGTTTTTATCTTTCCGAAGTGAATTGAGACCAAAAAAGGAACTTACACTTGGTGGTAACTACAACAGCAAGTGATGATCAAGCGGATTTAAAAGTAGCTCACAATTACACGGCAAAAGATATTTAATGGAGCTTTGTATAGAAGTATTTGTCCTACATAATCTGATTTTTAAGATGTTATAAAATTAAGTAATAATCCAAGTTAGAAAATATTGTCTATATGCTGATCCAAACGATATAAGTTAAGTGTATAAACGCACACACAATAGTCAATGTGACTCAATATAAACAAATGAATGAGTTAAATAGAAACAATCGCGAAATAATAGCTTATTTTACACTAAGTACTAGGAGAGACGCTATCCAATTGCAATAATAAGGGCACAAAATTTCTCAAAAAATTAAATATTCTAACTGAATTTATAGTTTAAAACACTCACCTAAGTTTGGCCTTTTTCTCATCTTTTTTTGCTCTCTTTTTTTTTTTGCTTTCTGTTTTTTTACTACCCTGCAACTGACTCAAATAGACTCAAAATCTTATTCTGAGTCTAATGAGGTATATGCGTCACAAACTTTTTCTAAAATACAGGGGTATAAAGGTAATTAAAAGATACTCTCTCTCTAAACTCTGAATTTTTTAAATACTACTTAACCATGGCTCTTTCTTTTGGTGTGGCAGCCTATTTCTTTTTCTTTGTTTGGCCAAAAGAGTAACACACACGCCACAAAGTTAAGCCGAAAGTAAATAATTCAAAAGCAACCTATAATGCAATATCAATGACTAGTCTCAAGTATCAAAGGATTTAAGTGAATGTTAATTCGTATGGTGTTCAGCTGTTTCGATTGCACAAGGCAAGGGATCAAACAAGCCAACCTGAACACAAACTCTTCTCTTGGATTTCAGATAGCACTTCCTTAGAGTTGATTTCGGATGGCAATATTCCAAAAGAATTCAGAAGTGGACAGCTAGACAAACTGACTTGGACTCTACGGTTGTACTCGGATTGCGTTGAAAGTAGTTCTAGACACACGGTCCAATGACGGCTAGGGTTTGGGGTTCGGCCGGCCACCAAGACCCAAAAACAAGATTGATTCTTAACCCTAATTTTGATGTTGGCCCAAAGAAATAGGGCTAGACAGCATGACTCAAAGTTCAAAAAGTAAATTGAATCTACTCTTTTTGGAGCTAATTGAAGGATCAACTAGTAGATTTTCAAAGGTTTAATATGGACACAATGATTAAGTAATGCGAAAGAAACATGACGATCAGCACCTAAACAAAAGTTCTAATGGATCAAAACTTAACAATACTCACAAAAATAACAGATGCAAAAACTAGGGTTTGGATTTTTTTTGTGTTTTCAGTTTATGGACTATAGGATAGAAATATATCAATTTAAAAACAAGGGTAAAGAATCCTACCGAGGAAACCGCGCTATGATAACAAGATGATACAAGGTCGCCCGATCTTCTCGACATAGGATGGATACTCACAGAAGTTTTAATAAATCGTAGTGATCCTTTAATACCAGTGCAAGGGACGAACACTCTTTAATACGCCAAAAGACGCTCGCGTTGATTTCGCTGACCACCAAGCGAAGATCTATCGTACACCCAATTTCTAGTAGAAAGGCTAAATGATCTTGATTGAAGAATACTCCTAATTCTCTATAGAATTTCGGTAGCAATGATGAATTCAAATAAATTTTAGTAAATTAATTTTTCTTAAAGGCGATCTGCCTTTCCAAGGGGTGGCGGCTATCTTTTAAAGGGGTGCGCACCCCCTTGTGCAACAAACTCGGTTCCCATGCCCCCACACATGGGCTTTGGGGGTTCCACACGCACACACTAGGTCTAAGGCCTTATTGTACTTATTTGGCCTAATCGTTTACATATTGGGCTGAATTCACGATATAAAAAATATAAGTTTGTAAAGTATAAACATTTACATTTCTCTTATTTTGAGCTATGGGCTAGCCGCATGAGACTTGAGATTGCTTCATTTTTGGATGTACTCTGCTTGGGTTGATTGTACTAGCCAAATGGGCCTTCTTCTTCTAGACTTTGGCCATATGGTTCTTCTCCTGTGTGGTCGTATGAATTCTTCTCCCTTTGGGCTTAGTTGGTTGTTTCTCCTCCACTTGATCTTCTATTGCTTCAAATCTGAGGACACACAATGCATTTATATAAGATAGTATACCATTCTTATGTAGAGCAATAGAAAACTCTAAAAAAAAATAATAAAAGCACATGTTATTATAGTAACTTAGCTTTTGCTCTTGTTATAGGATCTTTTGGAGCCTCATTACTAACTTTGTCATGTACACTTAAGTGGAAAGTGAATGTGTAATAGGGATGTCCTCATCAATACCTTATGTAACAAATTTGAAAAATAATGTGCCCTATACTTAGTATTACATAAACAATCCGGAACCAAGTAATATAGATATTTTCAAATATGTTTGCCGCAAAGTAAATACCATACGGCAATTGATAGAAAAAGTTATTAATTACGGAAGTTACAAATGCAATGTATAGAAGTATTTTATAACCACATGTCCACATCGGTACTACAAATTCATTTGCCCAACTTGACAATACTCTATTACTGGCAAGAATTACCTAATAGAACTTTACCTCTATAACCTATCAGTTACATGTAAACATGGTGGGTCTGCGTGTGATGATATTCGTTCTACCTTTCCAATAGGAAGCATGAGTACTGTCAGGCTATAAGTAATGGGGCATTCCTGTTTTTGCTTTGATCTGAAACAAAAATTGTGCTGTCATTTGTATATATGCGCATGAGTTGGCTGTGCACAACACACGTGTCACACAGATCCACAATGTTGAAGCTATAACAAACCATATTTGAGCGAGGAAGATAATGATGCGGATATGCACGTGTCTTGTACTTTTTCGTTAAATATCTTATTCAACTGGAAAGAATTATTGAGCCGCATGAAATATGGCCAGGTGAACTCATTTCAAACTATACTTAATGTTGTCATTCATAAGGATGAAATACTACATCATGTTATTACTTGGTGTATTCTTAGATTTGTCAATGGCAAAACAATAGAGATGCAAAAGGAAGCGGATAACCACATTATGTGCCAAAGACATGAAGGAACAAAGCCCACGCGGATGGAGCCAACAAGAACGAAGTATATGTGGCTGGTTGGAGCCCATGTGGAAGGGGGAAAGAAAGCCCATGTGGCGGGAGAGTATAAGGACGGAGCCCAAGAACATAGAGCACAAGTTTTGCACACTATTTTGAAGCCCAACTCAGACTTCCCACGTGCTCAATCCAATTCCAACTCGGATTCAACTCAGAATTCAATTCGGACTCGGTCCGGGACAGCCTGTCAAGCAGTTACTAAAAAGGTCATAACTTTCACAAACGGAGTCTGATTCAGGCGTTCTTGTACTTGTTGGAAAGATATTTTCAAGGGCTACGCAATGGATCTGGCCCCAGCATCAAATTCATCACGGATCAAAAGTTATGACCAAAATAATATGACGGCTGTAAAATCTAGTTTCCTTTTTTAAGAGTTTGTATCTAAAACCATATAGGGTTGAGTTGTACTAGGTTTGGGGGACTCTATGCACGTCCTAAGAGGCTATATAAGCCCTGTATTGGCATCCTTAGAGGGGGACCAAGTTTTATGCATCAGATTGAAACATAGCTATTGCTTGTTCTTTCAACACCAGAGTTCATGCAAGGACTTTGAGAGAGAATTAGGCGATCCATTATTCGTTCTGCAACTCAAGGTCAAGCCGTCGTTCCATTGGGAATTGGGGACTTAGCGTTAGTAAACGTGGTCGTCGCGACGACAACTATCCGGTGTGTTTTGGGCGTATTCGAAGAGTTGAGGGTTCGTGCATTGTACGAGTGTTCACTAGCGACATCGTCTACTTCACATCAACTATCCACGGTTCCTCACTGAGAAGATCGGGACCCATCCCCGTATCATATGGTATCAGATTCTAGGTTTACTCGGTGAGAACTTCTTTACCCGTAGTTAGATTCGTTTTTCTGTCCTATCTTCCATTAAATCGAAAATTGCAATACCAAAAACCGTAGTTTAATCTGTTTAGTTCTTGTGCGTTTTGTTAAGTTTTCGTCCATTAGAGTTTTGTTTTCGTGCTGATCTATGTGTTTCCTTCTCGTAGCTTGATCTTTGTGTCCACATAAACCCTACAAAATTGTTGATTGAATTCCTCAATTAGCAACAAAAAAGAGTAAATTGAATTTACTTTTGAATCCTAAATTCCTTGCTGTCCACATTGCTCTCAAGAGATCCATCCAAATTCTCTTTGGGGGAGAGTTTGAGATAGTATTCACTTCCTTCAAAACCGAAAGTTTGCTGCGGTTTAGCTTCAAAGAAACAAATCACTACTTGTGCCAAACTCTAGCTGACCGAAAAGAAAGAATTGCTACAGTTGAGCTTCACTTATATCTTTTCATCAATTGAGACTAGCTTTTGATATTGTTGTTAGGGCTGTTCTTGAGTATTATTTACGCTTGCTGAATTCTTGAATTTGTGCAAAGGGAAGACAACACTAATTTGGCCAAAAAAAAAGAAAAAAAAAGAAAAGAAAAGAAAAGAAAAAAAGCCTGAAAGTTTCCTGCGATTTGATCAAGAAACAGTGAAAATAGAAAGTGTTGGCCGAAACTCTGTGAAAAAAAACCCTAGTTCATATTTTCAGCTTGTGCACTTATTCTCATAGAGGAATCTTGTGCCCTTACATTTATAACTATTGCAATTGGCTAGCGTCTCTCCTTGTACTTAGTGCAAAACGATCTACTTATTCATCTCAATTTCAGATTGCCTCTTTCTAGTTCATTTCCTTTGTTTGCATTAAGTCTTATTTATCGTTGCGTGTGCGTTCATACACTTCTCTTTAACCAATTGGATCAGCACATAGGCAAATACTCTAGCTTGGATCATTACTTAGCTTTACAATACCTTGAATATCAGATTGCATAGGTTATACACATATCTGTCCAAGCTCCACCTACACCTGTTTGTGTACTCCCTTGCTCTTGGTTACGCTCATACATTACCGGGTTGAGGTCGTTCGTTGTCCCAAGTGTCGATTTGACGTCCTTGATTCACTTTGAAACGGTAAGCTTACCTTGTTTTCAGGACAGTAAGTTGCAAGTATAGAGAGAGCTTTTGTTTTACTAACCCAGATGTAACCTCGCTTCTTGTTTGAGAGTTGTTTGCATGTCAGGTCATGAGGAGGATCCACCTAATCCGGAGGCGCCGGTTACGTGGACCGAGTACACTCGATTGCGCGAGATGCTACAACAACAACTTCTTGATGGTAACACTAGCGTGCGCAATGAGCTCAGGAAAATTCACACAGGACTGAACCACCTCGGGAAAGAGGTTCAACAATTGCATATGACCATCAATAATAACTTTTTGGTGCTGCGTGCCATGTTCGCAAACCATAATCTACGTGGGGGAGCACCTGCTAATGACACAAGTGTGCACGGTCCTCCAAAACTACATATAGCTCCCGAGATGCACCACAACCCATGTGAGGAAGAGAGCCATATAGCCAAATTGAGTGAGAGTGATAAAAAGAGAGTTATGTGATTCCACCATATGTGAGGTTGACAGCATCCAAATTGAGAGTGTTAGAGGGACACCAAAAGAAAAGCGAGAAGATGAAGATAGACAAAGGGAGGATGAATCTGAAACTAACATATTAATATCTACTTCTAGTGTTGTTTCTCATATTATACAGGTTGACATTAAAGATGAAGAATTGAACATTCAACAACCGACACCTTTGGAGGCAAATGAGGAGGAGATAACCACAGGACGGGATGAAGTACCTACTGTCCCATGGGTGTATCCTAATAATTTTAAACCCCCAGCACCTACATCATCTGAGGACGATAAATGTAACAATAGTGGTGCCAAATTTAATTATACAAAGGTGAGTAATTGTGAGAACTCATATGATCAATCGAACTCTCCATGTTCCGAAATTTCAATGCTTAATTTACATAATGTGGAATTGATTACTTACAAAGAAGTTCTTACTAGAATATCTCATAATGATTCTTTATGCTATATCATGTTTAACACTCTTAGAGAGCTATCTAGTGTGATTAATAAGGTTGATAAAATTTCATGTTCAAAATCACTAGTTAGTACCCATGCCTACACGTATAAGTTCAATTTGATTGGAGATTATGGTGTAGATGACAAATTTTATGTTCATAGAATTTGCATTACATGTGATAAGCTTACTGACTTGAAATTACATATTGTGGATAAACAATCTTTTGCGCCATGTTATGATCATGATGAGATAAATTTATACAATAGTACGTACTGTTTAGAAAGATTTCACAAATCTAGTTGTTCGATTCTTGGTGTACAATCATGTAAAATTAATCAGAGTAGCGCAGCTGAAGTATGAAAAACACTTAATATTTTCTTTCCCATATCGACACATTTAAAGCTGATTTTGCTCATTAAGGATCTATCCATGTCCTTGGAAAAGTTGAGGACGACTTTCTTTTATGCGAGGGAGAATGATGTGAAAAACAATAATGCAATGCATACATCTTTTGGTCGCTGCTATATTCAACGGTTTGTGCAAAATAGTGAGAATGTCACAACAATTGACTCTTATATATACCAGGCATATGTGTTATTCTTTTCATTTACTACACCTCCAAAAGTTTATGATGATATAAGCCGAAGAAATATTGACGACGAATATATATACCATGCATACACGTTGTATCATTTGTTTAGCACAATTTCAGGCTATCAAAAGCCGAGGACGGCTTTTCTTGAAGAAGGGGAGGATGATGCGGATATGCATGTGTCTTGTACTTTTTCGTTAAATATCTTATTCAACTGGAAAGAATTATTGAGCCGCATGAAATATGGCCAGGTGAACTCATTTCAAACTATACTTAATGTTGTCATTCATAAGGATGAAATACTACATCATGTTATTACTTGGTGTATTCTTAGATTTGTCGATGGCAAAACAATAGAGATGCAAAAGGAAGCGGATAACCACATTATGTGCCAAAGACATGAAGGAACAAAGCCCACGCGGATGGAGCCAACAAGAACGAAGCACATGTGGCTGGTTGGAGCTCATGTGGAAGGGGGAAAGAAAGCCCATGTGGCGGGAGAGTATAAGGACGGAGCCCAAGAACTTAGAGCACAAGTTTTGCACACTATTTTGAAGCCCAACTCAGACTTCCCACGTGCTCAATCCAATTCCAACTCGGATTCAACTCAGAATTCAATTCGGACTCGGTTCGGGACAGCCTGTCAGGCAGTTACTAAAAAGGTCATAACTTTCACAAACGGAGTCCGATTCAGGCGTTCTTATACTTGTTGGAAAGATATTTTCAAGGGCTACACAATGGATCTGGCCCCAGCATCAAATTTATCACGGATCAAAAGTTATGACCGAAAAAATATGACGGCTGTAAAATCTAGTTTCCTTTTTTAAGAGTTCGTATCTAAAACCATATAGGGTTGAGTTGTACTAGGTTTGGGGGACTCTATGCACGTCCCAAGAGGCTATATAAGCCCTGTATTGGCATCCTTAGAGGGGGACCAAGTTTTATGCATCAGATTGAAACATAGCTATTGCTTGTTCTTTCAACACCAGAGTTCATGCGAGGACTTTGAGAGAGAATTAGGCGATCCATTGTTCGTTCTGCAACTCAAGGTCAAGCCGTCGTTCCATTGGGAATTGGGGACTTAGCGTTCGTCGCTTGTGGTCGTGCGACGACAACTATCCGGTGTGTTTTTGGCGTATTCCGAAGAGTTGAGGGTTCGTGCATGGGCACGAGTGTTCAGCTAGCGACATCGTCTACTTCACATCAACTATCCACGGTTCCTCACTGAGAAGATCGGGACCCATCCCCGTATCAGATAAGTATGCACTTTGCCACTGTAGAGTCCAAAAGATAACATGCAAATGGAAAACGTTGGCAGTGACATTCGTGTATATGTTGAGCATGAAAACAACAGAATATTCTTTTCCAGTAATAATAATAGGTTAATCAATTTATATTAACCACAACTGTTTATAGAAAAATAACTTAGCAATGAGTTTGTGCAGGAAAGAAATAGGGGCATGAGATGTAGTGAAAAATAATAATTGTTGAGGAAAAAATTGTGTGAGTTTGTACATTAATCTGATTATATGTTGTATGTTGATTGAAATACGAGATTATGGTATTTGAAAGATAAATGTTTGAGCTATAATTATTCTGTCCACTACATAGCTAGGTTCCATATGTTCCTTTTGAGTGTACTTATTTTTAAGCATACTATTGATACAGTCGATCGGTATATTTATTGATTACTCCTTTCATTTTGTGCTGTACAAAAAATTAGAAAAAGTAAAGATAATAAATATTTCTGTGGACCTTGGGTCACGATATAAAAATTAGCTATGTGTTCGTACGTTGCAACGAAATTTATTGGATGTATAAATAATTATGCCATGAAAGAGGATTGCTTTGATCGGTTGAGAAGTAGAGAGTGGTAAAAAGGTTAAGGAATAGAGCTGTTGGAGGAGAACAAATGTACACCGTCAACTCGTTCTTTTATAATAGCAATGATATCAACAGGTTACATATTTTATCCCGATTAATGTGGATCCTTTTCTAGTCAAGTTGTAGCATAGATTGTTACAAATAGATACCCTGATCCTAAAACATATGAAAATTTAAAACACCATATGAAACTACAGGTTTATTCTTGTTGCAGAAGAACTGAAAAAGAAACAATCGTGCTAGCTAGGTCGAGTCTGGTCTGGTCTCCTACAATGAGAGCGTACGCACCAATGAAGCTGCTGTTTCTTTGGAACGGGAAACTCCGGAACAACCAAGCCGCGGGCTCCCATCACTCCACTCAGCCAAACAAACACGGAAACAGGACAGCAGACGCAGGGCAGGGAAGAGAAGGAAAGCTAACGAAAGAGGCAAGGAAGCACAGCTTAGCCCAGCATCCAGCCCCCACGCAAGCGGCTGGCCCAACTCCTTCGCCTCGCTACCCACCTCACCCCGTCCGTGGTCAAATACTCACGCTCATCCACTCCGTTTCGTATTCGATTCCCTCTCTCTCCTCGGGAGTTTGATGCTAGCTAGGTAGTAGTGGGCGCGACTCGGTTTAGTGGGAGGGCAAGAAGCACGAGGAGGAGGAGATGAAGCCGGGGGAGCGCGCGAAGCTGGTCCGGAGCCTCCGGCAGGAGTCGCGGTGGCTGCGGCTGCTCGTCCTTGTCATCGGCTTCTTCCTCGTCACCCTCACCTTCGTCGTCGTCTCCAAGCCCGACGCCCTCCTCTTCAACCGTACTGCCGTGTCTTCACAATTTCTTCTTCTTGGATTCTTGGGATCGATGCTAACCAAAGAACTCGCTCGTTTCTTGTGCGCACAGTGAACGGCCGGCTGTCGGTGGACCAGGCGCCGCGGTCGCTCCTGATCCGCCAGCGGGTGGACGCCGACTCACGGAGACCCGCCGACGCCCTCCCGGCCGCCGAGGATCCCAAGATGGTGGACGGCGAGGACGGCGAGGACGCCAACGCCAAAGGTGAAATCTTTAAAGCTAATTAGCACCGTCACATCGTCAAATCTTGGGGCCTAGCCTTTACTGGTGTACCTGTTTATCTTAGAATTTTTCGATTAAGATGTCGTATGGTACCGACGCTTCTTGACAGGGACCAGTGAGGAGGAGAAGAGGGTGCTCACTAGTGAGCCCGAGCAGGGCAAAAAGAAGGAGGAGGCCACTGCATCTGAGCTGTTAGGTGAGCCGTCACCTTCGGATCCGTCAATAATTTCTTTGTCTGGCTCAGTCTTTGGATGCCCACCGAGTTCGTTCCGCTCGGATTCGATTCACGGGGTTCGAGATCGCAAGAGATTTGTGCTCTTTGAATTGATGCTTGCTTTATGTGTGAAACTTTGGTGGTGGGATCTGTACTGGTATTGTAGGTGGAGGTGAAGAGCAGAAGAAAGGAGAGGAGGGGCACCAAGAGCATCACAAGGTGACACTCCCAACTGTTTCCAACTATACCATCCATGACGCCGAGGACAGAGATGGCAAGCAAGAAGGTAGCAGGAGCCGATACTTGTGCTTCTTGGTCTAGCTATTGGTATAGCCGTTTTGGTGCTTACTTGCTCTTGGTGGGTGTGGTGGCCCTGCTGATGTCTGCAGATGGCAAAACAGACGCTGAAATTAAGCTCGAAACTGAGACGGACAAGAGTGACGGCAGGGACAGATCTCAGCAACCAGGTTAGTATTGTAGATCAGAAACGTGTGCCATGAGACTAATGTATCATCAGAATCTGGTGGTTTTGATCACAGTTCAAAGAACTGATTGATTAACCATTTTAGATTGTCAATTAATTCATCCTTAAATTAGATTGAGGATGCTTTGCACATTCACAATGGGATATTGATATGTCACTCTTTCTATTTCTTCTGTTTCAATGATGATACTCCATTTTGCAGCCACGGATTATGTGGAGTCGGACAGGAAACCTCTGTGTGATTTCTCAAATTTCAGAGCCAATGTCTGTGAGATGCGAGGCAATATTAGGATTCACCCGAATGCAAGTTTGGTCATGTACATGGAACCTGCCGGTGCAAAGAGAGATGAGCTATGGAAAATTAAGCCTTACCCTCGTAAAGGTGATGAACTCTGCCTCAGCCATATTACAGAGCTGACGGTGAAATCAAGTAAAGTGGCACCTGAGTGTACCAAGTACCACGATGTGCCTGCCGTGGTGTTTGCTCTGACTGGATACACTGGAAATCTATTCCATGACTTCACCGATGTGCTTGTCCCTCTTTTCACAACTGCAAGTGAGTTCAATGGTGAGGTTCAATTCCTAATCACAGACATGGCTATTTGGTGGACAAGGAAGTACAAGGTGGTGTTTGACAAGCTATCCAAGTACCCTTTGATTGATTTCAACAACGACGATCAAGTGCATTGCTTCAAGCATGCCGTTGTAGGCCTTCATGCTTACATGGAGTTCACAATTGACTCGTCAAAGGCTCCGCACAATTACTCAATGGTGGATTTCAACAGGTTCATGTGCAGGACTTACTCATTGCCTAGGGATGCAGTGACCGCACTTGGTGAGATCCCTAAGACCAAACCGAGGCTGCTCATTATCTCAAGGCAGAGGACAAGGATGTTCCTCAATCTCAACGAGATCGTGGCAATGGCTGAGGAGATGGGTTACGAGGTTGTGGTTGAAGAGGCCAACGTGAACTCTAACCTCTCCCATTTTGCCAAGGTAGTTAACTCTGTCGATGTGATGATGGGTATCCATGGTGCTGGGCTCACAAACTGTGTGTTTTTGCCACCTAAAGCCACGTTGATTCAGATTGTGCCATGGGGTGGCCTAGACTGGATATCCCGAATTGATTTCGGCAACCCAGCGGAGCAAATGGGCCTGCGGTACAAGCATTACAGCATCAGTGTACACGAGAGCAGCCTCACCGAGCAATACCCCCTTGATCATGAGATCTTCACAAACCCACTTTCGTTTCACAAGCATGGATTCGAGTTCATCAGGCAGACCTTCATGGATAAGCAGAATGTCAGGCTTGATTGCAACCGGTTCAGACCTATACTCTTGGAGGCCCTTGATCAATTAAACCAACAAAGAATACTGATTTGATGTTGGGGCACTGTATTAGGCGTTCTCTTTGCCATTTTTTGGTGTCTCCATTCTTCTCTTTAGTAAAATTTGTTGATCATCTTCTGATTACATGAACAAGGAAAAAAATGTAGAAAATAGTAAAATTTATTATTTGTCTAAAATGTAGAAAGTGCTGCCGCCACATGGATTGAAATTCAGATTCATGATTTGCCATTTAGATCATATTTCTTGATTGGAAATAGAAAAAATATTTTCTCTTGTTAATTGTTGTACTCTTATGGCTGAATTGAGCATGGAAATATCAGTGTATGAATCATATTGATCGGCCGCTTTACTACATGATTGAGGAAAGTAGAATATTCCAGGCCTGACAGCAAGGACATCAACTATAGCACCAATAGGAATGTAGTACGTGGAGAGCACCATTTTTGTGCTGTGTGATTCATTCTTAAATTGTCACTCTTAATTCGTGCACAAGAAGAAAGCCTAAGGTCGATGAATTTGGTGTCAGGTGCTAGAAGTTGAGTTGACCAACCTTTTGAATCCTGCACATCGGAAGCCATGTTTTGGTGCTTGGTAATACACTCGAATAAAAAATCAACAAAAGGAAGAAAGGCAGGAAAAGGTGGCAAACGAAGCTTAACATTAGCAAGCAATTAGTTTAGCAGCAACATGGAACTACGGATACCCATACCCAATGACTGTTGGAATAACAACTGTAATCTCGAAACACATTCGTGATGAGTTTGTTTTAGTTATTTTCGTGTATCGAGTCTGCTGGAATACACTGGAGTATCCAGGTTTTCAGTTAAGAGCTGACTGAGTCAGTTGTTCAGTTTTCGGTACTCGTTTGGAATACCAGGCCTGTAGGTTGGTTTAGCATGAGATCCGTATTATTTGGTTGACGTTTTCTTGTTGTAAACAAACTGTAATCAAGCTGCTAATAATATAAATGAAAAGCCTTAGATGTTCTAGAGGTGTGCGTGCCGCAGCACTCAAAGTTTCTCCGCTGCTAGTTACAAACTTCTATTATCGGATTTTCGTCAGAGTTTTGCTCTAGTCTGAAGATACCACCTGAGTGCATGATTGTTCAGAGAGAGATCCGAGTGCGATAGCCAATTCTAACATTTGGTATCGGAGCGTGTTCTCTCTGATCCGGCGACATCATGTCACACTCGCCAAGCCATTACACCCCACCTGGAAGGCGGAGCAGTTTGGGCGGCAACTGTAACATTCTGTTTTTCTGCAATTTTTAAAGCTAGGATTTAAAAATAAATTTTCTGGAATTAATTCAAGCTTCAAATGAATTTTTAGAATTTTAAAAGATTTAATATGATTAAAATAAACATTAACATAAGTTGAAAATATTTTATTTGAGTTCCTCAGGTCTCAAGGAATTTTTTGGTATTTTTGGTGAATTTTTGGGATTTATTTGCTATTTTCTAGAGCTCATAGCATTTTATTTGGATTTCTGAAAAAGAAAAAGAAAATAGAAATCTTCCCCGCCGCCCGATCCGCCTACCTTACCACGCGTCGGCCATCCGGCCCGCTTCCCCGCCGCCGCCGCCGTACCCTTTCCCGCCCACGCGTCGCACCGCCCGATCCCCCGCCCCGGACGCGCGTTGCGCATCCGCGCTGCCACGCGGCGGCACCAGCTCGTGCCCGCGCCTTGCCCCTTCCTCAGCCGCCCGATCCGCCTTCCCCCGCGCCGTGGCTTCATCCCCGCCGTCCATTCCCCGCGCCCGCGCGTAACCCTAACCCTAGTGTCCGCTCGCACCCTCGCGTCTCTGCCGTCGGATGCATCCACGCGTCTCGATCACAGCTGCCCAACCCGCGCCCGCTGCTGCTCCGCACCGTAACCAATCCAGACGCCTCGGTTCACGTGTTTTTAATTGCGTTCATCCCTCGGTTCGCATGCCGCACCCAAACCCTTGCCGCCGCCGCTCCTCGCCCGTCCTCGCGCCCGCGCCGCCGTCCGCGTCGCCTCCGAGCTGCGCCTCCGCCGTTCGCGTCGTTGCCGGAGCTACCCCGTCGCCGGAGCCCATTCCCCCTGCCGCTGGAGACCCGCCGCCGTCGCCTTCTCCACCGGTGAGACCCCGAGCCGACCCCGTCGCCCGCGTCGCCTCCGTTCCCGTGCCCGCGCCGCCCATCGCCGCCGTCCCGCTCCCGCGCCGCTCCATCGGTGCCGTCCATCCAGATCGGAGCCAGAGGCACCAGCTCGCGCCACGCGTCCCCTCCTCCACCGTCGGATCTTGCCGTCGTCGCCGCGCCCGAGCCCTGCCACGTCAGCCCTACCGCCACGTCAGCGCCATGTGGCCATGCCACGTCAGCGCCACGTCAGCCGAACCCGCCCCTCGGTGCCACGTCAGCGCCACGTGGCAGCCACGTCAGCATGCCACGTGTCGCCACCTCAGCCCGCCACGTCAGCCACGCCAGCCCCTGTTGTGTGACACTGTTCCATACACCGGGTCTACGGTGGACTTGGTCTCCTGTGGACCAGGTTCACAGCACAGTAACTTTTTTTCATTTTTCCCGATTTAATTTTAGATTAATTTTTCGAGAGCCCGTTCTCCTCTGTCCTAGCTCCGATTGACCCCGTTATTTTTTCTAAATTCATCTAAAATCGAGCTCTAGCTTTTGGTTCTAGTTTCATGATTTTTGGAGTTCATTTGCTTATCATTTTATGTGTTTCTTTTGTTTCGATCGTTTTCTCTCTCGTTAGATTCGGATTCCGGAGGAGCAGAATCTACGCCCGAAGACCAGGAGTACCTCACTGAGCATAACCAAGGCAAGTCGTGTCCTTTGATCATGTTGAATCCAGTTTGCAATCTATTATTTATTTATTTTGTTTTAAATTACATTGCATCGCTATTTTTATTCAAACCCTTGTATTGGCAGTTATCGTGCCAATTGAATCTATCCCTCCTTAATAATTTGGAATATCATGATACCATTGTCACCCTAGGTTGGGAAACATACTAGTGATGCTAGATTATTTGTCACATGGGTTGGTACGATTAAATGCTTAGCTGTGCTTAATTTACGATTGGTTCCATCATCACATGTGAATTATTAATTTGACTTAATGATATATGAAACTGTGGTCGGTGCCACATTTATTAAAATTTGTGCCGTGGCATTGGTGTGTCATTGGCGGGGAGATACAAACTTGGCTTTGCACTCGGGCGAGTGATCGTGCAAAAAAGGGGGAAGTGCAGGTGCACTTCGGGGGATGTGGTAGCCTCGCCCGGGTAATGTTAAGGACTTAACTTTGTGCGCTATTGATCTGAGGCTAATCGTGCAAACCGCATGTCTAGTATGGGATAGATCTGACTGATTAATTTGTAATATTTCAATTTCAATTCTGCCATTGTGATGAACATGGTTGCTGATTTCCATGTGGCGCAAGGGGGGTGTGATGCGAAACCCTAGCGGGCAGGATTGGGTTGAGGTAGAGCATTGTAAAGGCCTTGTTGTGATTTCCTGAGATCGATGCTAATCACATCGTGTGTGTACAATTGTGCAACCTCTGCAGAGTGTAAAACTATTCGAATAGCCGCGTCCACGGTCATGGACAATGCTCGGTGATTTCACACGAGGGTTAGTGTTATCTTTTAAACTTGGTGGTTTATGTTGGAGGTGGACAGGTAGTTTACTGTTGGTTTGGCTTGTGAATAGGTGTTCACAAGTGGTATATGTTTATTCCTTTGATTATTTATTATTATTGTTTTCATTTAAAGTTCGCTTTCGATTTATTTATCATATTTACTGTGAAATACCTTTTATGCAAATTAATCTTTCAGCTTTCCATTGGTAAGCCTTGCATACTATATTGCATTCATTTGTTACAAACGACTTGCTGAGTACCAATGTACTCACGGCTTTTACGCCTATGTTGCTCAGTTGAGGGCGAGGAGTATTATCAGCAGGAGGTTCCCGAAGGGGAGTACTACGACGACTTCACGGATTATGCTTCGTTCTCCACTCGATAGCCTGTGGGCTTATCGATTGGCCGCTACGCTTTATTTGGATTTCCGCTACTATTTTGTTAAGCCCTTCCGGCTAGAGATATTGTAAGTTTGGCCATAAGGTCGTATCTTTGAGATTTTATCGATATTTGAGTTTTCCCTTTATTATATCGTGTGTATGGTTGTGATTACATCTATGTTTGACTGTGTGCACTAGCGTGATCCTGGACTAGTGCAGCTTACACAGAGAGTCCGAATTTGCATATTCGGGTCTCGACAGCAACGGCGGCAGCGCGAGCGGTAGCGGCAACAGCACGGGGTGCGATGGAGATCGGTCACCGGCGTTGTCTCAGCAGGTGGCCAGGGAGCTGGGGGTGCCACTGAGGTACCCGATGCTGACAAGATCCAACTACGCCGACTGGGCATTGCTGATGCGGGTCAATCTGCAAGCCCAAGGCGTCTGGGCGGCGATTGAGCCCGGAACCGGTGATTTTAAGGAAGATCGTATGGCCCTCGCTACGATTCTCCAGGCTGTGCCAAAAGAGATGTTGAGATCTCTTGCGACGAAGGACACCGCGAAGGCGGCATGGGAAGCCGTCAAGACGATGCGGGTTGGTGTCACGCGAGTACGTGAAGCCAGAGAGCAAGCCCTATGTCAAGAATTTGAATCCATCTATTTCAGGGATGGAGAGTCCGTGGAAGACTTCGGAATGAGAATTTCCGGCCTCGCCAACGACATCCAAGATATGGGAGGAGTGCTCGAGGAAGAACAAGTGATCAAGAAGCTACTTCGGGTCGTGCCATCAAGATATCGGCAGGTAGCAATTGCTAGATCTGAAGACCATGCCGATGGAGGAGCTCGTCGGTCGTTTGTCATCTGTTGATGAACGATACGGCAATGACGACGACCTTAGTAGTCTGTCTCAGGGAGACAAACTTCTTCTCACGAAGGAAGAATGGATGGCACGCCTGCATCAAAGGAACCAGGAGGGTTCCTGATGCGGATATGCACATGTCTTGTACTTTTCCGTTAAATATCTTATTCAATTGGAAAGAATTATTGAGCCGCATGAAATATGGCCAGGTGAACTCATTTCAAATTATACTTAATTTTGTTATTCATAAGGATGAAATACTACATCACGTTATTACAGGTGTATTCTTAGGTTTGTCGTTGGCAAAACAATAAAGATGCAAAAGGAAGCGGATAACCACATTATGTGCCAAAGACATGAAGGAACAAAGCCCACGCGGATGGAGCCAACAAGAACGAAGCACATGTGGCTGGTTGGAACCCATGTGGAAGGGGGAAAGAAAGCCCATGTGGCGGGAGAGTATAAGGACGGAGCCCAAGGACTTAGAGCACAAGTTTTGGACACTATTTTGAAGCCCAACTCAGACTTCCCACGTGCTCAATCCAAATCCAACTCGGATTCAACTCAGAATTCAATTCGGACTCGGTTCGGGACAGCCTGTCAGGCAGTTACTAAAAGGTCATAACTTTCACAAACGGAGTCCGATTCAGGCGTTCTTGTACTTGTTGGAAAGATATTTTCAAGGGCTACGCAATGGATCTGGCCCCAGCATCAAATTCGTCACGGATCAAAAGTTATGACCGAAACAATATGACGGCTGTAAAATCTAGTTTCCTTTTTTAAGAGTTTGTATTTAAAACCATATAGGGTTGAGTTGTAGTAGGTTTGGAGGACTCTATGCACGTCCCAAGAGGCTATATAAGCCCTGTATTGGCACCCTTAGAAGGGGACCAAGTTTTATGCATCAGATTGAAACATAGCTATTGCTTGTTCTTTCAACACCAGAGTTCATGCGAGGACTTTGAGAGAGAATTAGGCGATCCATTGTTCGTTCTGCAACTCAAGGTCAAGCCGTCGTTCCATTGGGAATTGGGGACTTGGCGTTAAGTAAACTTGTGGTCGCGCGACGACAACTATCCGGTGTGTTTTGGGCGTTTCAAGAGTTGAGGGTTCGTGCATGGGCACGAGTGTTCAGCTAGCGACATCGTCTACTTCACATCAACTATCCACGGTTCCTCACTGAGAAGATCGGGACCACTCCCCGTATCATATGATATCAGATTCTAGGTTTACTCGGTGAGAACTTCTTTACCCGTAGTTAGATTCGTTTTTCTGTCCTATCTTCCATTAAACCGAAAATTGCAATACCAAAAACCGTAGTTTAATCTGTTTAGTTCTTATGCGTTTTGTTAAGTTTTCGTCCGTTAGAGTTTTGTTTTCGTGCTGATCCGTGTGTTTCCTTCGCGTAGCTTGATCTTTGTGTCCACATAAACCCTACAAAATTGTTGATTGAATTCCACAATTAGCAACAAAAAAGTAAATTGCATTTACTTTTGAATCCTAAATTCCTTGTCATCCACATTGCTCTTGAGAGATCCATCCAAATTCTCTTTGGGGGAGAGTTTGAGATATTATTCACTTCCTTCAAAACCGAAAGTTTGCTGCGGTTTGGCTTGAAAGAAACAAATCACTACTTGTGCCAAACCCTAGCTGACCGAAAAGAGAGAGTTGCTACAGCTTGAGCTTCACTTATATCTTTTCATCAATTGAGACTAGCTTTTGATATTCTTTATTAGGGCTGTTCTTGAGTATTATTTACACTTGCTGAATTCTTGAATTTGTGCAAACGGAAGAAAACAATGAGTTTGGCCAAAAAAAAGAAAACAAAACAAAAGAAGAAAGCCTGAAAGTTTCCTGCGATTTGATCAAGAAACAGTGAAAATAGAAAGTGTTGGCCAAAACTCTGTAAAAAAAACCCTAGTTCATATTTTCAGCTTGTGCACTTATTCTCATAGAGCAATCTTGTGCCCTTACATTCATAACTATTGCAATTGGCTAGCGTCTCTCCTTGTACTTAGTACAAAACGAGCTAGTTATTCATCTCAATTTCAGATTGCCTCTTTCTAGCTCATTTCCTTTGTTTGCATTAAGTCCCATTTATCGTTGCGTGTGCGTTCATACTTTTCGCTTTAACCAATTGGATCAGCACATAGGCAAATACTCTAGCTTGGATCATTACTTAGCTTTACAATACCTTGAATATCAGATTGCATAGGTTCTCCACATACCTGTCCAAGCTCCACCTACACCTGTTTGTGTACTCCCTTGCTCTTGGTTACGCTCATACATTACGGGTTGAGGTCGTTCGCTATCACAGTGTCGATTCGCGTCCTTGATTCACTTTGGAGCAGTAAGCTTACCTTGTTTTCGGATGATAAGTTGCAAGCATAGAGAGAGCTTTTGTTTTACTAACTCAGATGTAACCTCGTTTCTTGTTTGAGAGTTGTTTCCATGTCAGGTCACGAGGAGGATCCACCTAATCCGGACGCACCGGTTACGTGGACCGAGTACACTCGATTGCGCGAAATGCTACAACAACAACTTCTTGATGGTAACACTAGCGTGCGCAATGAGCTCAGGAAAGTTCACACAGGACTGAACCACCTCGGGAAGGAGGTTCAACAATTGCATACGACCATGAATAATAACTTTTTGGAGCTGTGTGCCATGTTCGCACACCACATTCTACGTGGGGGAGCACCTGCTAATGGCACAAGTGTGCACGGTCCACCAAAACAACATATAGCTCCCGAGATACACCACAACCCATGTGAGAAAGAGAGCCACATAGCCAAATTGAGTGAGAGTGATAAAAAAAGTGAGTTATGTGATTCCACCATATGTGAGGTTGAGAGCATCCAAATTGAGAGTGTTAGAGAGACACCAAAAGAAAAGCGAGAAGAAGAAGATAGACAAAGGGAGGATGAATCAAACTAACATATTAATATCTACTTCTAGTGTTGTTTCTCATCTTGTGCAGTTGACATTAAAGATGAAGAATTGAACATTCAACAACCGACACATTTGGAGGCAAATGAGGAGGAGATAACCACAGGACGGCATGAAGTACCTGCTGTCCCATGGGTGCATCCTAATAATTTTAAACCCCCAACACCTACATCATCTGAGGAGGACGATAAAGGTAACAATAGTGGGGTCGAATTTAATTGTGCAAAGGTGAGTAATTGTGAGAACTCATATGATGAACTGAACACTCCATGTTCCGAAATTTCAATGCTTAATTTACATAATGTGGAATTGATTACTTACAAAGAAGTTCTTACTAGAATATCTCCTAATGATTCTTTATGCTATATCATGTTTAACACTCCTAGAGAGCTATCTAGTGTGATTAATAAGGTTGTTGAAATTTCATGTTCAAAATCACTAGTTAGTACCCATGCCTACACATATAAGTTCAATTTGATTGGCCATTATGGTATAGATGATGAATTTTATGTTCATAGAATTTGCATTACATGTGATAAGCTTATTGACTTGAAATTACATATTATGGATAAACAATCTTTTGCACCATGTTATGATCATGATGAGATGAATTTCACCAATAGTACGTACTGTTTAGAAAGATTTCACAAATCTAGTTGTTCGATTCTTGGTGTGCAATCATGTAAAAATAATCGAGTAAGCGCAATCAAGCATGGAAAACACTCAACATTTTCTTTTCCATATCTACACATTTAAATCTGATTTTGCTCATTAAGGATCTGTTCATGTCCTTGGAAAAGTCGAGGACGACTTTCTTTTATGGGAGGGAGAATGATGTGAAAAATAATAATGCAATGCATACAGCTTTTAGTCATTTGCTATATTCAACGGTTTGTGCAAAATAGTGAGAATGTCACAACAATTGACTCTTATATATACAAGGCATATGTGTTATTCTTTTCATTTACTACACCTCCAAAAGTTTATGATGATATAAGCCGAAGAAATATTAACGATTTAATATATATACCATGCATACACGTTGTATTCTTTGTTTAGCACAATTTCAGGCTATCAAAAGCCGAGGACGGCTTTTCTTGAAGAAGGGGAGGATGATGCGGATATGCACATGTCTTGTACTTTTCCGTTAAATATCTTATTCAATTGGAAAGAATTATTGAGCCGCATGAAATATGGCCAGGTGAACTCATTTCAAATTATACTTAATTTTGTTATTCATAAGGATGAAATACTACATCACGTTATTACAGGTGTATTCTTAGGTTTGTCGATGGCAAAACAATAAAGATGCAAAAGGAAGCGGATAACCACATTATGTGCCAAAGACATGAAGGAACAAAGCCCACGCGGATGGAGCCAACAAGAACGAAGCACATGTGGCTGGTTGGAACCCATGTGGAAGGGGGAAAGAAAGCCCATGTGGCGGGAGAGTATAAGGACGGAGCCCAAGGACTTAGAGCACAAGTTTTGGACACTATTTTGAAGCCCAACTCAGACTTCCCACGTGCTCAATCCAAATCCAACTCGGATTCAACTCAGAATTCAATTCGGACTCGGTTCGGGACAGCCTGTCAGGCAGTTACTAAAAAGGTCATAACTTTCACAAACGGAGTCCGATTCAGGCGTTCTTGTACTTGTTGGAAAGATATTTTCAAGGGCTACGCAATGGATCTGGCCCCAGCATCAAATTCGTCACGGATCAAAAGTTATGACCGAAACAATATGACGGCTGTAAAATCTAGTTTCCTTTTTTAAGAGTTTGTATTTAAAACCATATAGGGTTGAGTTGTAGTAGGTTTGGAGGACTCTATGCACGTCCCAAGAGGCTATATAAGCCCTGTATTGGCACCCTTAGAAGGGGACCAAGTTTTATGCATCAGATTGAAACATAGCTATTGCTTGTTCTTTCAACACCAGAGTTCATGCGAGGACTTTGAGAGAGAATTAGGCGATCCATTGTTCGTTCTGCAACTCAAGGTCAAGCCGTCGTTCCATTGGGAATTGGGGACTTGGCGTTAAGTAAACTTGTGGTCGCGCGACGACAACTATCCGGTGTGTTTTGGGCGTTTTCCGAAGAGTTGAGGGTTCGTGCATGGGCACGAGTGTTCAGCTAGCGACATCGTCTACTTCACATCAACTATCCACGGTTCCTCACTGAGAAGATCGGGACCCATCCCCGTATCAGTTCCACAAACTAGAGCAAAGGCGCTGGGAGTGGTTCTGGCGCCAGGCAAGCCTGTTGGCGCCCGAAGAACTTAAATGCACATCGGAGCCGCGACAACAAGGAAGTAGCACCGTAGGGTGGTTTGAGCGATCGTTCGAAGGTGAAGTGCTACAATTGTGGTAACTCTAGGCAATTTTGCAAGGGACTGTCGCAAGCCACGTCAAGAGCACAAAACTCAAGCCAACCTAGTACAGACTAAAGAAGAGCCGACTCTCCTCATGGCTCAGTTGAGCTAGTCCTCATCACTTTGTGCGGAGAGTTCTAAAATCGAGGAGCAGGTGCACCTCAACGAGGAGAAGGCCCAGGAGATCAAGATCAAAAATGAAGCAGAAGAGGTTCTCTTAGACGTCTGGTATCTTGATACAGGAGCGATAAACCATATGTCAGGCTCAAAAGAGGTTTTTGCTGAACTTGATACCCACATTGCCGGGACTGATAAATTTGGGGACGGGTCAGTGGTGAATATTTGTGGATGAGGCACTATGCTATATGTCTGTAAAAATGGCGAACACCGAGTCCTTGAAGGTGTCTACTTCATTCCCAAGCTGAAGAACAATATCATCAGTATTGGACAACTAGATGAGCAGCAGTTCAAGATATGCATTGAAGCTGGAATCCTCTCCATTTATGATCAGGCGCGCTGTCTGCTGGCAAGAGTAACTCGGAGCTTGAACAGACTCTATCTTCTCAAGCTAACATTGGTGAAACCAGTATGTCTAGCAGCAGCTTGTAGTGAGGAAGCCTGGCGATGGCATGCTCGTTATGGGCATCTAAATTTTCAGGCTTTGCGAAGACTCTCACGGGAGGAGATGGTCCGTGGACTTCCAACGATTGATCAGGTCGATCAATTGTGTGACGGATGTCTCGTGGGTAAACAACGAAGGATGCCATTTTCAGCTGAGTCACAATATCGGGCACAGGAAGTGTTAGAGCTGGTGCATGGGGATTTATGTGGCCCAATTTCTCCCGCGACTCCTGGAGGCAAGAGATATTTCATATTGCTTGTAGATGACAAAAGTCGACTCATGTGGATCCGACTGCTGTCATCGAAGTACCAAGCAGCTATGGTGATCAAG
Organism: Melocanna baccifera; assembly: GCA_036346265.1. NCBI lineage: Eukaryota > Viridiplantae > Streptophyta > Magnoliopsida > Poales > Poaceae > Melocanna > Melocanna baccifera. The sequence continues at coordinate 23,114,441 of CM070679.1, forward strand.
CACATTCAGGCTGAAGCCGAGGTGGAGACGGGGAGGAAGCTGAAGGTGCTGCGAACCGACAGAGAGGGAGAATTCAATTCTGCTGAGTTCGCAGAGTATTGTGCAAGCCGAGGAATTAAGCGACAACTTACTGCACCATATTCTCTACAACAAAATGGAGTAGTTGAACGTCGGAATCAAACCATTGTGGCGATGGCACGAAGTATTATGAAGGCAAAAGGCATGCTGAGCTGGTTGTGGGGAGAAGCTGTTGTGACGACAGTGTACCTTTTGAATTGATCACCGACGAAGAGTTTGCAATGTGTGACACCATATGAGGCATGGCATGGTTGGAGACCCAGCATCAGTAATTTGCGAGTTTTCGGGTGTATCGGTCATGTCTAGACAGTTAAGCCAGGGATCAAGAAATTGGACGATCGAAGCACGAAAATGGTGTTTATTGGTTATGAGGAAGGATCTAAAGCTTATCGCATGAATGATACGGTTGCACAGCGTGTTTGTGTAACACGCGATGTGTTGTTTGATGAAGCTGCATAAAAACGGGCTCGTCGGGTGCTCCGAACTCCGTGCGAACTAAAACACGGCACCGGAGCGAAATGCGTCCCAAGCGCCCCCAATGGTCCTCATACGCGCCTAACGCACTCCGGCATACGTTACGTGAACTTCCGAGCCGGTGCACTTTGCCCAAAAACGGGCTCGTCGGGTGCTCCGAACTATGGGCGAACAAAAACGCGGCACCGGAGCGAAACGCGTCCCAAACGCCCCAATTGTCCTCATAGGCACCCTAACGCACTCCAGCATGCGTTTTGTGAACTTCCGAGCCGGTGTTAAACTTTGCAACAAAACGGGCTCGTCGGGTGCTCCGAACTCCGTGCGAACGAAAACGCGGCACCGGAACGAAACGCGTCCCAAACTCCCCCAATGGTCCTCATATGCGCCCTAACGCACTCCGGCATACGTTTCGTGAACTTCCGAGCCGGTGTTAAACTTTCCACAAAAACGGGCTCATCGGGTGCTCCGAACTCCGTGCGAACGAAAACGCGACACCGGAACGAAACGCGTCCCAAACGCCCCCAATGGTCCTCATATGCGCCATAACGCACTCCGGCATGCGTTTCGTGAACTTCCGAGCCGGTGTTAAACTTTCCACAAAAACGGGCTCGTCGGGTCCTCCGAACTCCGTGCGAACGAAAACGCGGCACCAAGCGAAACGCGTCCCAAACGCCCCCAATGGTCCTCATATGCGCCCTAACGAACTCCGACTTGCGTTTCGTAAACTTCTGAGCCGGTGTTAAACTATCCTCCAAAATGTGCTCGTCGGGTACTCCGAACTCCGTGCGAACGAAAACGCGGCACCGGAGCGAAACGCGTCCCAAACGACCCCAGTGGTCCTCATATGCACCCTAACGCACTCCGGCATGCGTTTCGTGAACTTCCGAGCCGGTGTTAAACTTTCCACAAAAACGGGCTCGTCGGGTGCTCCGAACTCCGTGCGAACGAAAATGCGGCACCGGAGCGAAACGCGTCCCAAACGCCCCCCCTAGTCCTCATATGCGCCCTAACGCACTCCGGCACGTGTTTCGTGAACTTCCGAGCCGGTGTTAAACATTCTACAAAAACGGGCTCGTCGGGTGCTCCGAACTCCGTGCGAACGAAAACGCGGCACCGGAGCGAAACGCGTCCCAAACGCCCCAAGTGGTCCTCATATGCACCCTAACGCACTCCGGCATGCGTTTCGTGAACTTCTGAGCCGGTGTTAAACTTTCCACAAAACGGGCTCGTCGGGTGCTCCGAACTCCGTGCGAACGAAAATGCGACACCGGAGCGAAACGCGTCCCAAACGCCCCCACTGGTCCTCATATGCGCCCTAACGCACTCCGGCATGGGTTTCGTGAACTTCCGAGCCGGTGTTAAACTTTCCACAAAAACGGGCTCGTCGAGTGCTCCAAACTCCGTGCGAACGAAGCGCGCACCGGGCGAAACGCGCCCCAAACGCCCGATGGTCCTCATATGCACCTAACGCACTCCGCATGCGTTTCGTGAACTTCCGAGCGGTGTTAAACTTTCCACAAAACGGGCTCGTCGGGTGCTCCGAACTCCGTGCGAACGAAAATGCGGCACCGGAGCGAAACGCGTCCCAAACGCCCCCACTGGTCCTCATATGCGCCCTAACGCACTCCGGCAAGCGTTTCATGAACTTCCGAGCCGGTGCTCAACTTTCCACAAAAACGGGCTCGTCGGGTCCTCTGAACTCCGTGCGAACGAAAACGCGGCACCGAGCGAAACGCGTCCCAAACGCCCCCAATGGTCCTCATATGCGTCCTAACGCACTCCGGCATGCGTTTCGTGAACTTCCGAGCCGGTGTTAAACTTTGCACAAAAACGGGCTCGTCGGGTGCTCGAACTCCGTCGCGAACAGCAGCTTGCCGCACCGGAGGGAAACGCGTCCCAAACGCCCCCAATGGTCCTCATATGCGCCCTAACGCACTCCGGCATGCGTTTCATGAACTTCCGAGCCGATGTTAAACTTTGCACAAAAACGGGCTCGTCGGTTGCTCCGAACTCCGTGCGAACTAAAACGCGGCACCGGAGCGAAACGCGTCCCAAGGGCCCCCAATGGTCCTCATGTGCGCCCTAGCGCACTCCGGCATGCGTTTCATGAACTTCCGAGCCGGTGCACTTTGCACAAAAACGGGCTCGTCGGGTGCTCTGAACTTCGTGCGAACGAAAAGGCGGCATCGGAGCGAAACACGTCCCAAACTCCCCCAATGGTCCTCATATGCGCCCTAAAACACTCCGGTATGCGTTTCGTGAACTTCCGAGCCGGTGTTAAACTTTCCACAAAGACGGGCTCGTCGGGTGCTCCGAACTCCGTGCGAACGAAAACGTGGCACCGGAGCGAAACACGTCCCAAACAACCCCAACAGTCCTCATATGCGCCCTAACGCACTCCGGTATGCGTTTCGTGAACTTCCGAGCCGGTGTTAAAATATCCTCCAAAACGGGCTCGTCGGGTGCTCCGAACTCCGTGAGAATGAAAACGCGGCACCGGAGCGAAACGCGTCCAAACGCCCCCAATGGTCCTCATATGCGCCCTAACGCACTGCGGCATGCGTTTCGTGAACTTCCGAGCCGGTGTTAAACTTTCCTCCAAAACGGGCTCGTCGGGTGCTCCGAACTCCGTGCGAACGAAAACGCGGCACCGGAGCGAAACGCGTCCCAAACGCCCCAATGGTCCTCATAAGCGCCCTAACGCACTCCGGCATGTGTTTCGTGAAAGTCCGAGCCGGTGTTAAACTTTCCACAAAAACGGGCTCGTCGGGGGCTCCGAACTCCGTGCGAACGAAAACGCGGCACCGGAGCGAAACGCGTCCTAAACGCCCCCAATGGTCCTCATATGCGCCCTAACGAACTGCGGCATGCGTTTCGTGAACCTCCGAGCATGTGTTAAACTTTGCACAAAAACGGGCTCATCGGGTGCTCCGAACTCCGTGCGAACGAAAACGCGGCACCGGAAGGAAACGCATCCCAAACGCCCTCAATGGTCCTCATATGTGCCCTAACGCACTCTGGCATGCGTTTTGTGAAATTCTGAGCCGATGTTAAACTTTGCACAAAAACGGGCTCATCGGGTGCTCCGAACTCCGTGCGAACTAAAACACGGCACCGAAGCGAAACGCGTCCCAAGGGCCCCCAATGGTCCTCATATGCGCCCTAACGCACTCCGGCATTCGTTTCATGAACTTCTGAGCCAGTGCACTTTGCACAGAAACGGGTTCGTCGGGTGCTTTGAACTTCGTGCGAACGAAAATTCGGCATCGGAGCGAAACGCGTTCCAAACGCCCCTAATGGTCCTCATATGCGCCCTAACACACTCCGGTATGCGTTTCGTGAACTTCCGAGCCGGTGTTAAACTTTCCACAAAAACGGGCTCGTCGGGTGCTCCGAACTTCGTGCGAGCGAAATGCGTCCCAAACGCCCCCAATGGTCCTCATATGCGCCCAAACGCACTGCGGCAAGCGTTTCGTGAACTTCCGAGCCGGTGTGAAACTTTGCACAAAAACGGGCTCGTTAGGTGCTCCGAACTTCGTGCGAGCGAAAACGCGGCACCAGAGCGAAACGCATCCCAAACGCCCCCAATGGTCTTCATATGCGCCTAACGCACTCCGGCTTGCGTTTCGTGAACTTCTGAGCCGGTGTTAAACTATCCTCCAAAACGGGCTCGTCGGGTACTCCGAACTTCGTGAGAACGAAAACGCGGAACCGGAGCGAAACGCGTCCCAAACGACCCCAGTGGTCCTCATATGCACCCTAACGCACTCCGGCATGCGTTTCGTGAACTTCCGAGCCGGTGTTAAACTTTCCACAAAACGGGCTCGTTGGGTGCTCCGAACTCCGTGCGAACGAAAACGCGGCACCGGAGCGAAACGCGTCCCAAACGCCCCCAATGGTCCTCGTATGCGCCCTAACGCACTCCGGCATGCGTTTCGTGAACTTCCGAGCCGGTGTTAAACTTTGCACAAAAACGAGCTCGTTGGGTGCTCCGAACTTCGTGCGAACGAAAACGCGGCACCGGAGCGAAACGCGTGCAAAACGCCCCCAATGATCCTCATATGCGCCCTAACGCACTGCGGCATGCGTTTCGTGAACCTACGAGCCGGTGTTAAACTTTGCACAAAAACGGGCTCGTCGGTGCTCCAACTCGTCGCGAACAAAACGCGCACCGAGAAACGCGTCCCAAACGCCCCCAATGGTCCTCATATGCGCCCTAACGCACTCCGGCATGCGTTTCGTGAACTTCCGAGCCGATGTGATACGGGGTCGCCCGATCTTCTCGACGTAGGATGGATACCGCGGGAGTCTTGATGAATCGTAGCTATCCTCCAATGCCAATGCAAGGGACGAACACTCTTTAATCCGCCAAAACACACTCGCGTCGATTTCGCCGACCACCAAGCGAAGATCTATCGTGCACCCAATTCCCAGCGGAAAGGCTGAACGATCTTGATTGAAGAACACTCCTAATTCCCACACGGAATTTCAGCAGCAATGATAAACTCGAACAAAGTATATTGATTATTCTCAAAGGTGGTCTGCCCCTTAGGCTGCCAATACATGGCTTATATAGGACCTTGGGACGTCCATAGAGTCCACAAACCTAGTACAACTCAACCCAATATGGTTTTAGATATGAACTCTAACAAAAAGGAAACTAGATTTTACAGCCGTCACATTGTTTCAGCCATAACTTTTGATCCGTGATGAATTTGATGCTGGGACCAGATCCATTGTGTAGCCCTTGAAAATATCTTTCCAAGGAGTACAAGAACACCCAAATTGGACTCCGTTTGTGAAAGTTATGACCTTTTTAGTAAGTGCTTGTCAGGCTGTCCCGAACCGAATCCGAATTGAATTCTGAGTTGAATTCGAGTTTGAATCCAATTGGCCTTGTGGGAGGTACGAATTGGGCTTGAAAATCTTATCCAAAACTTGTAGTTTATGTCCTTGGGTTTCTCCCTTTTGCTCTCCCACTGTATGGGCTTTCCTCCTTCATGTCTTTGGCACCTAATGTGATTATCCTCTTCCTTTTGCCTCTCCATTGCTTTGCCATCGACAAACCTATGAATGCACCATTTGATAACATGAGGTAGCATTCCACTCTTAGGAATAACAACATTATATTTAGTTTGGAATGAGTTCACCTGGCAATGTTTGATGCGGCTCAATATCTCTTTCCAGTTGAATAATATATTTAACTAAAAGTACAAGACACGTGCGTATCCGCATCATCCTCCCCTTCTTCAAGAAAAGCCGTCCTCGGCTTTTGATAGCCTGAAATTGTACTAAACAAAGAATACAACGTGTATGCATGGTGTATATATTTGTCATCAACACTTCTTCTGGTTAGCACATCATGAACATCTGAAGGTGTAATAAACGAAAAGAACAACACATACGCATGGTATATGTAAGAGTCAATTGTTGTGCTATTTTCATTATTTTGCAAAAACTGATGAATATAGTAGCAACCAAAATATGCATGCATTGCAATATTGTTTTTCACATCATTCTCCCTCCCATAAAAGAAAGTCGTCCTCGACTTTTCTATAGACAAATCATTAATTGGGAAAATCAGATTTATTTGTTCATACATAGGAAAGAAAATTTTGAGCAGCCTCCATGCTTCAACTGCGCTACTCTGAATATTTTTACATGGTTGTACCTTAAAGATCGAACAAGTAGACTTATGAAATCTTTGTAAACAGTACGTGCAATTGTTGAAATTAATCTCATTGTGATCATAACATGGTATAAAAGATTGTTTATCCATAATATGCGATTTCAATTCTGTAAGCTTATCACATGTAATGTATATTCTGTGAACATAAAATTTGTCATCTACACCATAATCTCCAATCAAATTGAACTTATATGTGTAGGTATAGGTACTAACTAGTGATTTTGAACTTTAAATTTCAGCAACATTATAAATCACACTAGATAGCTCTCTAGGATCATCAAACATAATATAGCACAAAGAATTGTTAGGAGATATTCTAGTAAGAACTTCCTTATGAGTAATCAATTCCACATTATGTAAATTGAGCAAAGAAATTTCAGAATATGGAATTGTTGGTTGATCATATGAGTACTCACAATTACTCACCTTTGAACAATTAAATTCAGCACCAATAGTGTTACCTTTGTCGTCCTCCTCAAATGATGTAGGCGCTGGGTGTTTAAAATTATTAGGATGCACCCACGGGGCAGCAAGCACTTTATCCATTCCCGTGGTTATCTCCTCCTCATTTGGCTTCAAAGGTGCCGGTTGTTGAATGTTCAATTCTTCATCTTTAATGTCAACCTGTACAATGTGAGAAACAACACTAGAAGTAGATATTAATGTGTTAGTTTCAGATGCATCCTCACTTTGTCTATCTTCTACTTCTCTCTTTTCTTTTGATGCCTCTCTCACACTCTCAATTTGGATGCTCTCAACCTCACATATGGTGGAATCATACAGCTCAGTCTTTTTATCACTCTCACTCAATTTGGCTATGTGGCTCTCATCCTCACATAGGTTGTGGTGTATCTTAGGAGCTATATGTAGTTTTGGAATACTATATATCTCCTTGACCGAAGGGAAAGTCCCATGCTCGGTCATCTTCCCATGTGTCACACTAGTAGAGGCAGCAGAATGGATGTATGGACTGGGAGAAAACTGTGATGTACGTCTCTCCATAAGTCTCTTCTCCTCTTGAATAGCACAATTCACAAGATCTTGCACACTACCAAAATATTTATGTTGAAGTGTAGCGGCAATCTTAGAATTCAATTCTCTTTTGAAGTATGTCTTCTTTTGTAGTTCACTAATGACACCGGCTCGACGTAATGCATCTTATAGCTCAAAATAATATTCTTGCACTGTATTACTCCCTTGTGTGATACTCTCCAAATAGCGAAGCAATCCCCGTGCATAATAGGGTGGCACAAATTCTCTCCTCATGAATGCCTTCAAATCTGACCAAGATTTAATGAATTCGTTTCCAGATTGTTGATGCCACCAACTATAAGCATAATCTTCAAATTCTCTAGTGGCACACATCACCTCTTGGTTTTTGGGAAGCTTTTGAAATCTAAATACTTTCTCCATGCGCCATTCCCACTCAAGATACTCTTCTTGATCCTCACTTCCATAGAAAGGAGAAAAGTTATCTTTTTCTTGTTGTGGATGAAGTACCTGCACAATATCATTCACAATGTTTGAGCATAATACTTTCATTTGATGATTGAATTCAATGCGGTGATCTTGCATATCTGTCTTGAGCTGTCCATCCATTGTAGCTGTGCTAGCTACAAATTCTTGTTTCATAGCACTTCTCATTGCCAAATGTTAGAAACGTATCATCGTTATTTTCTTCGCCTGTCATGGTTAGATTATGCAAAGCAACACGAAACAACACCAAGATATGTATGATATGTGGAATTCACTCAATCTCACTCTTTCCTTTCCCAAGAAAAGTTCTTACCTTTCCGAAGTGAATTGAGGTTAAAAAGAAATTTACACTTGGTGGTGGCTACAATAGCAAGTGATGATCAAGCAGATTTATAAGTGACTCACAATTGCACGACAAAGGATATTTTGTGGAGTTTGGTTAGGAAGTATTTATCCTACACAATCTGAATTTCACGATATTGTAAAATTAAGTAATAATCCAAGCTAGAAAGTATTGCCTATGTGCCGATCCAAATGATATAAGTGAAGTATATGAACGTACACACAATGATCAATGTGACTCAATGCAAACAAAAGGAATGAGCTAAAGGAAACAATCGGGAATATTAGCTCGTTTTGCACCAAGTACTAGGAGAGACGCTAGCCAATTGCAATAATATGAATTTGAGGGCACAAGATTGTCCAAAGAAATTAAATACACAATCTGAATTTATGGACTAAGATTAACTCACCCAAATTCGGCCAATGCTTTCTTTTCTTTCTTTCTTTCTTTTTTTTTCTTGCTCAAGCCGTGGCTATTTAACTGGAAAGAGTTATTGAGCCCCATCAAACATTGCCAGGTGAACTCATTCCAAACTAAATATAATGTTGTTATTCATAAGAATAGAATACTACCTCATGTCATTAAATGGTGCATTCTTAGGTTTGTCGATGGCAAAGCAATGGAGACGTAAAAGAAAGAGGATAACCACATTAGGTGTCAAAGACATGAAGGAAGAAAGCCCATTCAGTGGGAGAGCAAAAGGGAGAAGCCCAAGAACTTAAACTACAAGTTTTGGATAAGATTTTCAAGCCCAATTCGTACCACCCACAAGGTCAATTGGATTCAAACTCGGATTCAACTCAGAATTCAATTCGGATTCGGTTCGGGACAGCCTGACAGACACTTACTAAAAAGGTCATAACTTTCATAAACGGAGTCCGATTTGGGTGTTCTTATACTCCTTGGAAAGATATTTTCAAGGGCTACGCAATGGATCTAGTCCCACCATCAAATTCATCACGGATGAAAAGTTATAGCCAAAACAATGTGACAGCTGTAAAATATAGTTTCCTTTTTGTGAGAGTTCGTATCAAAACCATATAGGGTTGAGTTGTACTAGGTTTGTCGACTCTATGGACGTCCCAAGGTCCTATATAAGCCATGTATTGGCAGCCTAAAGGCTCAGACCACCTTTGAGAATAATCAATCTACTAAAGTTTGTTCGAGTTTATCATTGCTGCCGAAATTCCGTGAGGGAATTAGGAGTTTTATTCAATCAAGATCGTTCAGCCTTTTCGCTGGGAATTGGGTGCACGATAGATCTTCGCTTGGTGGTCGGCGAAATCGACGCAAGTGTGTTTTGGCGGATTAAAGAGTGTTCGTCCCTTGCATTGGCATTGGAGGATCATTGCGATTCATCAAGACTCCCGCGAGTATCCATCCTACGTCGAGAAGATCCTACGACCCCGTATCGGGTGCACTTTGCACAAAAACGGGCTCGTCGGGTGCTCTTAATTTCATGCGAACGAAAAGGCGGCATCGGAACGAAACACGTCCCAAACGCCCCCAATGGTCCTCATATGCGCCCTAACACACCAAGATATGTATGATATGTGGAATTCACTCAATCTCACTCTTTCCTTTCCCAAGAAAAGTTCTTACCTTTCCGAAGTGAATTGAGGTCAAAAAGAAACTCACACTTGGTGGTGGCTACAATAGCAAGTGATGATCAAGAGGATTTATAAGTGACTCACAATTGCACGACAAAGGATATTTTGTGGAGTTTGGTTAGGAAGTATTTATCCTACACAATCTGAATTTCACGATATTGTAAAATTAAGTAATAATCCAAGCTAGAAAGTATTGCCTATGTGCCGATCTAAATGATATAAGTGAAGTATATGAACGCACACACAATGATCAATGTGACTCAATGCAAACAAAAGGAATGAGCTAAAGGAAACAATCGGGAATATTAGCTCGTTTTGCACCAAGTACTAGGAGAGACGCTAGCCAATTGCAATAATATGAATTTGAGGGCACAAGATTGTCCAAAGAAATTAAATACACAATCTGAATTTATGGACTAAGATTAACTCACCCAAATTCGGCCAATGCTTTCTAAGATTAACTCCCCCAAATTCGGCCAATGCTTTCTTTTCTTGCTTTCTTTTTCTTTCTTTCTTTCTTTGTTTTTTTTTGCTCAAGCCGTGGCTCTTTTTTTTTAATTGGCTGCCTTCTTTTTTTTGGCTCTCTTTTTTTTATACTCAAGGCCGAACTAGGTTTAATTGTTCGTAAGTCCAAAGTTGTTCAGCAATGTGTAGATAATTCTAGAACAGCCCTAAAGCAATTATCAAAGACTAGTCTCAAGGTTCAAAGGATTTAAGTGAAGATCTGAATATGTGCAACTAAGATTCTTGTGGCCAAATCAATCAAGAAAAAGGAAACCCAGATATATTCGGATGTGATATTCTTTCAAGATGTGCAAAGATCTTATGTGGACAGCAAGAACAAGGTTTTTAAAAAGTAAATTGAATCTACTTTTTTGTGCTAATTGAAAGATCAACTAGCGGATTTTCAAGGGTTCAAAATAACAACGATGAAGCAACGCAAAAGAACACTGAGATCAGCACGTAAACAAAATTTCTAATGGATCAAAACTTAATAAAACTCACAAAAATAACATATGCGAAACTAGGGTTTGGATTTTTTTTTTCTTGCAATTTTTGGTTTATTGGACTATAGGATAGAAATAAATCAATCTAAAAGTAAAGGGATAAGATCCTACCGAGTAAACAGCGCTCTGATACCAGATGATACGGGGTCGCCCGATCTTCTCGACGTAGGATGGATACTCGCGGGAGTCTTGATGAATCGTAGCTATCCTCCAATGCCAATGCAAGGGACGAACACTCTTTAATCCGCCAAAACACACTCGCGTCGATTTCGCCGACCACCAAGCGAAGATCTATCGTGCACCCAATTCCCAGCGGAAAGGCTGAACGATCTTGATTGAAGAACACTCCTAATTCCCACACGAAATTTCAGCAGCAATAATAAACTCGAACAAAGTATATTGATTATTCTCAAAGGTGGTCTGCCCCTTAGGCTACCAATACATGGCTTATATAGGACCTTGGGACGTCCATAGAGTCCACAAACCTAGTACAACTCAACTCTATATGGTTTTAGATACGAACTCTAACAAAAAGGAAACTAGATTTTACAGCCGTCACATTGTTTCAGCCATAACATTTGATCAGTGATGAATTTGATGCTGGGACCAGATCCATTGCGTAGCCCTTGAAAATATCTTTCCAAGGAGTACAAGAACACCCAAATCGGACTCCGTTTGTGAAAGTTATGACCTTTTTAGTAAGTGCTTGTCAGGCTGTCCCGAACCGAGTCCGAATTGAATTCTGAGTTGAATTCGAGTTTGAATCCAATTGGCCTTGTGGGAGGTACGAATTGGGCTTAAACATCTTATCCAAAACTTGTAGTTTAAGTCTTTGGGTTTCTCCCTTTTGCTCTCCCATTGTATGGGCTTTCCTCCTTCATGTCTTTGGCACCTAATGTGATTATCCTCTTCCTTTTGCCTCTCCATTGTTTTGCCATCGACAAACCTATGAATGCACCATTTGATAACATGAGGTAGCATTCCACTCTTATGAATAACAACATTATATTTAGTTTGGAATGAGTTCACCTGGCAATATTTGATGCGGCTCAATAACTCTTTCCAGTTGAATAACATATTTAACTGAAAAGTACAAGACACGTGCGTATCCGCATCATGATGTTAAACTTTGCACAAAAACGGGCTCGTCGGGTGCTCTGAACTCCGTGCGAACTAAAACGCGGCACCGGAACGAAACGCATCCCAAGGGCCCCCAATGGTCCTCATGTGCGCCCTAACGCACTCCGGCATGCGTTTGATGAACTTCCGAGCCGGTGCACTGTGCACAAAAACAGGCTCGTCGGGTGCTCTGAACTTCGTGCGAACGAAACGGCGGCATCGGAGCGAAACACGTCCCAAACGCCCCCAATGGTCCTCATATGTGCCCTAACACACTCCGGCATGCGTTTCGTGAACTTCCGAGCCGGTGTTAAACTTTGCACAAAAACGGGCTCGTCGGGTGCTCCGAACTCCGTGCGAACGAAAACGCGGCACCGGAGCGAAACGCGTCCCAAACGCCCCCAATGGTCCTCATATGCGCCCTAACGCACTCCGGCATGCATTTCGTGAACTTCCGAGCCGGTGTTAAACTTTCCTCCAAAACGGGCTCGTCGGGTGCTCCGAACTCCGTGCGAATGAAAACACGGCACCGGAGCGAAACGCATCCCAAACGCCCCCAATGGTCCTCATATACGCCCTAACGCACTGCGGCATGCGTTTCGTGAACTTCCGAGCCGGTGTTAAACTATCCTCCAAAACGGGCTCGTCGGGTGCTCTGAACTCCGTGCGAACGAAAAGGCCTCATCGGAGCGAAACACGTCCCAAACGCCCCCAATGGTCCTCATATGCGCCCTAACACACTCCGGCATACGTTTCGTGAACTTCCGAGCCGGTATTAAACTTTGCACAAAAACGGGCTCGTCGGGTGCTCCGAACTCCGTGCGAACGAAAACGCGGCACCAGAGCGAAACGCGTCCCAAGGGCCCCCAATGGTCCTCATATGCGCCCTAACGCACTCCGGCATACATTTCCTGAACTTCTGAGCTAGTGCACTTTGCACAGAAACGGGCTCGTCGGGTGCTTTGAACTTCGTGCGAACGAAAATTCGGCATCGGCGCGAAACACGTTCCAAACGCCCCCAATGGTCCTCATATGCGCCCTAACACACTCCGGTATGCGTTTCGTGAACTTCCGAGCCGGTGTTAAACTTTCCACAAAGACGGGCTCGTTGGGTGCTCCGAACTTCGTGCGAACGAAAATTCGGCATCGGCGCGAAACGCGTGCAAAACGCCCCCAATGCTCCTCACATGCGCCCTAACGCACTGCGGCATGCGTTTCGTGAACTTCCGAGCCGTTGTGAAACTTTGCACAAAAATGGGCTCGTTAGGTGCTCCGAACTTCGTGCGAGCGAAAACGCGGCACCAGAGCGAAACGCGTCCCAAACGCCCCCAATGGTTCTCATATGCGCCTAACGCACTCCGGCTTGCGTTTCGTGAACTTCTGAGCTGGTGTTAAACTATCCTCCAAAACGGGCTCGCCGGGTACTCCGAACTCCGTGAGAACGAAAACGCGGCACCGGAGCGAAACACGTCCCAAACGCCCCCAGTGGTCCTCATATGCACGCTAACGCACTCCGGCATGCGTTTCGTGAACTTCCGAGCCGGTGTTAAACTTTCCACAAAAACGGGCTCGTCGGGTGCTCCGAACTCCGTGCGAACGAAAACGCGGCACCGGAGCGAAACGCTTCCCAAACGACCCCAATGGTCCTCGTATGCGCCCTAACGCACTCCGGCATACGTTTCGTGAACTTCCGAGCCGGTGTTAAACTTTCCACAAAAACGGGCTCGTCGGGTCCTCCGACTCCGTGTGAACAAAAATGCGGCACCGGAGCGAAACGCATCCCAAACGCCCCCAATGGTCCTCATATGCGCCCTAACGCACTCCGGCAAGCGTTTCATGAACTTCCGAGCCGGTGTTCAACTTTCCACAAAAACGGGCTCCTCGGGTGCTCCGAACTCCGTGCGAACGAAAACGCAGCACCGGAGCGAAACGCGTCCCAAACGCCCCCAATGGTCCTCATATGCGCCCTAACGCACTCCGGCATACGTTTCGTGAACTTCCGAGCCGGTGTTAAACTTTGCACAAAACGGGCTCGTCGGGTCGTCCGAACTCCGTGCGAACGAAAACGCGGCACCGAGCGAAACGCGTCCCAAACGCCCCCAATGGTCCTCATATGCGCCCTAACGCACTGCGGCATGCCTTTCGTAAACTTCCGAGCCGGTGCTAAACTTTCCACAAAAACGGGCTCGTCGGGTGCTCCGAACTCCGTGCGAACGAAAACGCGGCACCGGAGCGAAACGCATCCCAAACGCCCGCAATGGTCCTCATATGCGCCCTAACGCACTGCGGCGTGTGTTTCGTGAACTTTCGAGCCGGTGTTAAACTTTCCACAAAAACGGACTCGTCGGGTGCTCCGAACTCCGTGCGAACGAATACGCGGCACCGGAGGGAAACGCGTCCCAAACGGCCCCAATGGTCCTCATATGCGCCCTAACGCACTCCGGCATGCGTTTCGTGAACTTCCGAGCCGGTGTTAAACTTTGCACAAGAACGGGCTCGTCGGGTGCTCCGAACTCCGTGCGAACGAATACGCGGCACCGGAGGGAAACGCGTCCCAAACGCCCCCAATGGTCCTCATGTGCGCCCTAACGCGCTCCGACATGCGTTTCGTGAACTTCCGAGCCGGCGTTACACTTTGCACAAAAACGGGCTTGTCGGGTGCTCCGAGCTCCGTGCGAACGAAAACGCGGCACCGGAGCGAAACGCGTCCCAAACGCTCCCAATGGTCCTGATATGCGTCCTAACGCACTCCGGCGTGCGTTTCGTGAACTTCCGAGCCGGTGTTAAACTTTGCACAAAAACGGGCTCGTCGGGTGCTCTGAATTTCGTGCGGACGAAAGCGCGGCACCGGAGCGAAACGTGTCCCAAACGCCTCTAATGGTCCTCATATGCGCTGATGCGGATACGCACGTGTCATGTACTTTTCAGTTAAATATATTATTCAACTGGAAAGAGTTATTGAGCCGCATCAAACATTGCCAGGTGAACTCATTTCAAACTAAATATAATGTTATTATTCATAAGAATAGAATACTACCTCATGTCATTAAATGGTGCATTCTTAGGTTTGTCGATGGCAAAGCAATGGAGACCACCTTTGAGAATAATCAATCTATTGAACTTTGTTCGAGTTTATCATTGTTGCTGAAATTCCGTGAGGGAATTAGGAGTGTTCTTCAATCAAGATCGTTCACCTTTCCATTTGGGGAATTGGGTGCACGATAGATCTTCGCTTGGTGGTCGGCGAAATCGACGCGAGTGTGTTTTGGCGGATTAAAGAGTATTTGTCCCTTGCATTGGCATTGGAGGATAGCTACGATTCATCAAGACTCCCGCAAGTATCCATCCTACGTCGAGAAGATCGGGCGACCCCGTATCATCTGGTTTCAGAGCGCGGTTTACTCGGTAGGATCTTATCCCTTTACTTTTAGATTGATTTATTTTTGTCCTATAGTCCATTAAAACAAAAATTGCCTCACAAAAAAATCCAAACCCTAGTTTCGCATCTGTTATTTTCGTGAGTTTCATTAAGTTTTGATCCATTAGAAATTTTGTTTACGTGCTGATCTTAGTGTCCTTTTGCGTTGCTTAATCGTTGTTATTTTGAAACCTTGAAAATCCGCTAGTTGATCTTTCAATTAGCATCCAAAAAAAGTAGATTCAATTTACTTTTTGAATCCTTGTTCTTGCTGTCCACATAAGATTTTTGTGCATCTTGAAAGAATATCACATCCGAATATATCTGGGTTTCCTTTTTCTTGATTGATTTGGCCACAAGAATCTTAGTTGCACATATTCCGATCTTCACTTAAATCCTTTGAACCTTGAGACTAGTCTTTGATAATTGCTTTAGGGCTGTTCTAGAATTATCTACACATTGCTGAACAACTTTGGACTTACGAACAATTAAACCTAGTTCGGCCTTGAGTATAAAAAAAAGAGTGTTCGTCCGTTGCATTGGCATTGGAGGATCATTGCGATTCAACAAGACTCTCGCGAGTATCCATCCTACGTCGAGAAGATCGGGCGACCCCGTATCATCTGATAGAATCTACGAACAAATAAACCTAGTTCGGCCTTGAGTATAAAAAAAAGAGCAAAAAAAAAGAGAGAGAAGGCAGCCGTTTGAAAAAAAAAGCCACGGCTTGAGCAAAAAAAAAACAAAGAAAGAAAGAAAGAAAACAAAGCATTGGCCGAATTTGGGTGAGTTAATCTTAGTCTATAAATTCAGATTGTGTATTTAATTTCTTTGGACAATCTTGTGCCCTCAAATTCATATTATTGCAATTGGC
Source organism: Melocanna baccifera (assembly GCA_036346265.1). Lineage (NCBI taxonomy): Eukaryota > Viridiplantae > Streptophyta > Magnoliopsida > Poales > Poaceae > Melocanna > Melocanna baccifera. The sequence goes on from CM070679.1 coordinate 23,130,529, forward strand.
TAGCGTCTCTCCTAGTACTTGGTGCAAAACGAGCTAATATTCCCTATTGTTTCCTTTAGCTCATTCCTTTTGTTTGCATTGAGTCACATTGATCATTGCGTGTGCATATACTCCACTTATATCATTTGGATCGGCACATAGGCAATACTTTCTAGCTTGGATTAGTACTTAATTCAACAACATCGTGAAATTCAAATTGTGTAGGATAAACACTTCCTAACCAAGCTCCACTAAATATCCTTTTGCCGTGCAATTGTGGGTCACTTTTAAATGCGCTTGATCATCATTTGCTATTGTAGCCACCACCAAGTGTAAGTTTCTTTTTGGCCTCAATTCACTTCGGAAAGGTTCTACTTTACTTGGTGAGGAAAAAGTGAGATAGTGTGAACTCCACATATCGAATATATGTTATGGTATTTGTGCGTTCTTTGTGCCACTAATCATGACAGCTGGAGACGATAATATGGAAGAGAAGTATACCCCGGTGGATCGTTTTCAATTCCAGAATTTGAGGGGAACTTTGCGCATTGAGTTCACCACCACTTCTTCCACCTTGAAAGCGCAATTCAAGACCAAGATGAACAATTTCGCACAAGATATGCGCATTGAATTCAATCATCAAATGAAAGTGTTACGCTCGAACATCGTGAATGATGTTATGCGGGCACTTCATCCACAACAAGCCGAAGATAGTTTTAATTCTTTCTATGGCAGTGAAGATCCAGAGGAGTATCTTGAGTGGGAATGGCGAATGGAGAAAGTATTTAGATTTCAAAAGCTTTCCAAAGACCAAGAGGTGATGTGTGCTACTAGAAAATTTGAAGATTATGCTTATAGTTGGTGGCATCAACAACTGAAACGAATTCATTAAATCTTGGTCGATTTGAAGGCACTCATGAGGAGAGAATTTTGCCACTCTATTATGCATGTGGATTGCTTCGCTATTTGGAGAGTATCACACAAGGGAGTAATACAGTGCAAGAATATTATTTTGAGCTACAAGATGCATTACGTCGAGCCGGTGTCATTAGTGAACTACAAAAGAAGACATACTTCAAAAGAGGATTGAATTCTAAGATTGCCGCTACACTTCAACACAAATATTTTGGTAGTGTGCAAGATCTTGTGAATTGTGCTATTCAAGAGGAGAAGAGACTTATGGAAAGACGTACACCACAGCTTTTCTCCCACCCATACTTCAATTCTCGCTGCCTCTACTAGTGTGACACATGAGAAGATGACCGAGCATGGGACTTTCCATTCGGTCAAGGAGATATATAGTATTCCAAAACTACATATAGCTCCTAAGATACACCACAACCTATGTGAGGATGAGAGCCACATAGCCAAATTGAGTGAGAGTGATAAAAAGACTGAGCTGTGTGATTCCACCATATGTGAGGTTAAGAGCATCCAAATTGAGAGTGTGAGAGAGACACCAAAAGAAAAGAAAGAATTAGAAGATAGACAAAGTGAGGATGCATCTGAAACTAACACATTAATTTCTACTTCTAGTGTTGACATTAAAGATGAAGAATTGAACATTCAACAACCGGCACCTTTGAAGCCAAATGAGGAGATAACCACGGGAAGGGATAAAGTGTTTGCTGCCCCGAGGGTACATCCTAACAATTTTAAACCCTCAGCACCTACATCATCTGAGAAGGACGATAAAGGTAACAATAGTGGTGCTGAATTTAGTTATGCAAAGGTGAGTAATTTTGAGAGCTCATATGATCAACTGAAAACTCCATGTTCTGAAATTTCTTTGCTCAATTTACATAATGTGGAATTGATTACTCATAAGGAAGTTCTTACTAGAATATCTCCGAACGATTCTTTGTGCTATATTATGTTTGATGATCCTAGAGAGCTATCTAGTGTGATTTATAATGTTGCTGAAATTTCAAGTTCAAAATCACTAGTTAGTACCTATGCCAACACATATAAGTTCAATTTGATTGGAGATTATGGTATAGATAACAAATTTTATGTTCACAGAATTTGCATTACATGTGATAAGGTTAGAGAATTGAAATCGCATATTATGGATAAACAATCTTTTATGCTATGTTATGATCACAATGAGATTAATTTCAACAATTGCACGTACTGTTTACAAAGATTTCATAAGTCTACTTGTTCGATCTTTAATGTACAACCATGTAAAAATAATCAGAGTAGCGCAGTTGAAGCACGGAGGCTGCTCAAAATTTTCTTTCCTATGTATGAACAAATAAATCTGATTTTCCCCATTAATGATTTGTCTATAGAAAAGTCGAGGACGACTTTCTTTTATGGGAGGGAGAATGATGTGAAAAACAATATCGCAATGCATGCATATTTTGGTTGCTACTATATTCATCGGTTTATGCAAAATAATGAAAATGGCACAACAATTGACTCTTACATATACCATGCATGCGTATGTGTTGTTCTTTTCGTTTATTACACCTTCAGATGTTCATGATGTGTTAACAAGAAGTGTTGATGACAAATATATATACCATGCATACACGTTGTATTCTGAACTTCCGAGCCGGTGTTAAACTTTCTCGTGAAAACGGGTATCGCCATTCAAGCTCCAACCCGCGCGAACGAAAACGCTGCACCGAGCGAAACGCGCCCCAAACGCCCCAACGGTCCTCATATGCGCCTAACGCACTCGCATGCGCTTTAAACGTGAACTTCCGAGCCGGTGTTAAACTTTCTCCAAAACGGGCTCGCCGGTGCTCCAACTCCGCGCGAACGAAAACGCGCACCGAGCGAACGCGCCCCAAACGCGCCCCAACGGTCCTCATATGCGCCTAACGCACTCCGCATGCGCTTCGTGAACTTCCGAGCCGGTGTTAAACTTTCTCCAAAACGGGCTCGCCGGGTGCTCCAACTCCGCGCGAACGAAAACGCGCACCGAGCGAAACGCGCCCCAAACGCCCCAATGGTCCTCATATGCGCCTAACGCACTCCGCATGCGCTTCGTGAACTTCCGAGCCGGTGTTAAACTTTCTCCAAAACGGGCTCGCCGGTGCTCCAACCCGGCGAACGAAAACGCGCACCGAGCGAAACGCGCCCCAAACGCCCCAATGGTCCTCATATGCGCCTAACGCACTCCGCATGCGCTTTCGTGAACTTCCGAGCCGGTGTTAAACTTTCTCCAAAACGGGCTCGCCGGGTGCTCCAACTCCGCGGCGAACGAAAACGCGCACCGAGCGAAACGCGCCCCAAACGCCCCAACGGTCCTCATATGCGCCTAACGCACTCCGCATGCGCTTTCGTGAACTTCCGAGCCGGTGTTAAACTTTCTCCAAAACGGGCTCGCTGGTGCTCCAACTCCGCGAACGAACGAAAACGCGCACCGAGCGAAACGCGCCCCAAACGCCCCAACGGTCCTCATATGCGCCTAACGCACTCCGCATGCGCTTCGTGAACTTCCGAGCCGGTGTTAAACTTTCTCCAAAACGGGCTCGCTGGTGCTCCAACCCCGGCGAACGAAAACGCGCACCGAGCGAAACGCGCCCCAAACGCCCCAATGGTCCTCATATGCGCCTAACGCACTCCGCATGCGCTTTCGTGAACTTCCGAGCCGGTGTTAAACTTTCTCCAAAACGGGCTCGCTGGTGCTCCAACTCCGTGGCGAACGAAAACGCGCACCGAGCGAAACGCGCCCCAAACGCCCCAATGGTCCTCATATGCGCCTAACGCACTCCGCATGCGCTTCGTGAACTTCCGAGCCGGTGTTAAACTTTCTCCAAAACGGGCTCGCCGGTGCTCCAACTCCGCGCGAACGAAAACGCGCACCGAGCGAAACGCGCCCCAAACGCCCCAATGGTCCTCATATGCGCCTAACGCACTCCGCATGCGCGTTTCGTGAACTTCCGAGCCGGTGTTAAACTTTCTCCAAAACGGGCTCGCTGGGTGCTCCAACTCCGCGCGAACGAAAACGCGCACCGAGCGAAACGCGCCCCAAACGCCCCAACGGTCCTCATATGCGCCTAACGCACTCGCATGCGCTTTCGTGAACTTCCGAGCCGGTGTTAAACTTTCTCCAAAACGGGCTCGCCGGTGCTCCAACTCGCGCGAACGAAAACGCGCACCGAGCGAAACGCGCCCCAAACGCCCCAATGGTCCTCATATGCGCCCTAACGCACTCCGCATGCGCTTCGTGAACTTCCGAGCCGGTGTTAAACTTTCTCCAAAACGGGCTCGCCGGTGCTCCAACTCCGCGCGAACGAAAACGCGCACCGAGCGAAACGCGCCCCAAACGCCCCAATGGTCCTCATATGCGCCTAACGCACTCGCATGCGCTTTCGTGAACTTCCGAGCCGGTGTTAAACTTTCTCCAAAACGGGCTCGCTGGTGCTCCAACTCCGCGCGAACGAAAACGCGCACCGAGCGAAACGCGCCCCAAACGCCCCAATGGTCCTCATATGCGCCCTAACGCACTCCGCATGCGCTTCGTGAACTTCCGAGCCGGTGTTAAACTTTCTCCAAAACGGGCTCGCCGGTGCTCCAACTCCGCGCGAACGAAAACGCGCACCGAGCGAAACGCGCCCCAAACGCCCCAATGGTCCTCATATGCGCCTAACGCACTCCGCATGCTTTCGTGAACTTCCGAGCCGGTGTTAAACTTTCTCCAAAACGGGCTCGCTGGTGCTCCAACTCCGCGCGAACGAAAACGCGCACCGAGCGAAACGCGCCCCAAACGCCCCAATGGTCCTCATATGCGCCTAACGCACTCCGCATGCGCTTTCGTGAACTTCCGAGCCGGTGTTAAACTTTCTCCAAAACGGGCTCGCTGGTGCTCCAACTCCGCGCGAACGAAAACGCGCACCGAGCGAAACGCGCCCCAAACGCCCCAATGGTCCTCATATGCGCCTAACGCACTCCGCATGCGCTTCGTGAACTTCCGAGCCGGTGTTAAACTTTCTCCAAAACGGGCTCGCCGGTGCTCAACTCCGCGCGAACGAAAACGCGCACCGAGCGAAACGCGCCCCAAACGCCCCAATGGTCCTCATATGCGCCTAAACGCACTCGCATGCTTCGTGAACTTCCGAGCCGGTGTTAAACTTTCTCCAAAACGGGCTCGCTGGTGCTCCAACTCCGCGCGAACGAAAACGCGCACCGAGCGAAACGCGCCCCAAACGCCCCAATGGTCCTCATATGCGCCTAACGCACTCGCATGCGCTTTCGTGAACTTCCGAGCCGGTGTTAAACTTTCTCCAAAACGGGCTCGCCGGTGCTCCAACTCCGCGGCGAACGAAAACGCGCACCGAGCGAAACGCGCCCCAAACGCCCCAATGGTCCTCATATGCGCCTAACGCACTCCGCATGCGCTTTCGTGAACTTCCGAGCCGGTGTTAAACTTTCTCCAAAACGGGCTCGCTGGTGCTCCAACTCCGCGGCGAACGAAAACGCGCACCGAGCGAAACGCGTCCCAAACGCCCCAATGGTCCTCATATGCGCCTAACGCACTCCGGCATGCGTTTCGTGAACTTCCGAGCCGGTGTTAAACTTTCCTCCAAAACGGGCTCGTCGGGTGCTCCGAACTCCGTGCGAACGAAAACGCGGCACCGGAGCGAAACGCGTCCCAAACGCCCCCAATGGTCCTCATATGCGCCCTAACGCACTCCGGCATGCGTTTCGTGAACTTCCGAGCCGGTGTTAAACTTTCTCCAAAACGGGCTCGCTGGTGCTCCAACTCCGCGGCGAACGAAAACGCGCACCGAGCGAAACGCGCCCCAAACGCCCCAACGGTCCTCATATGCGCCTAACGCACTCCGCATGCGCTTCGTGAACTTCCGAGCCGGTGTTAAACTTTCTCCAAACGGGCTCGCCGGTGCTCCAACTCCGCGCGAACGAAAACGCGCACCGAGCGAAACGCGCCCCAAACGCCCCAACGGTCCTCATATGCGCCTAACGCACTCCGCATGCGCTTTCGTGAACTTCCGAGCCGGTGTTAAACTTTCTCCAAAACGGGCTCGCTGGTGCTCCAACTCCGCGCGAACGAAAACGCGCACCGAGCGAAACGCGTCCCAAACGCCCCCAACGGTCCTCATATGCGCCTAACGCACTCCAGCATGTGTTTCGTGAACTTCCGAGCCGGTGTTAAACTTTCCTCCAAAACGGGCTCGTCGGGTGCTCCAACTCCGCGAACGAAAACGCGCACCGAGCGAAACGCGCCCCAAACGCCCCAATGGTCCTCATATGCGCCTAACGCACTCCGCATGCGCTTTCGTGAACTTCCGAGCCGGTGTTAAACTTTCCTCCAAAACGGGCTCGTCGGGTGCTCCGAACTCCGCGCGAACGAAAACGCGCACCGAGCGAAACGCGCCCCAAACGCCCCAACGGTCCTCATATGCGCCTAACGCACTCGCATGCTTTCGTGAACTTCCGAGCCGGTGTTAAACTTTCTCCAAAACGGGCTCGCTGGTGCTCCAACTCCGCGCGAACGAAAACGCGCACCGAGCGAAACGCGCCCCAAACGCCCCAACGGTCCTCATATGCGCCTAACGCACTCCGCATGCGCTTCGTGAACTTCCGAGCCGGTGTTAAACTTTCTCCAAAACGGGCTCGCCGGTGCTCCAACCCCGCGCGAACGAAAACGCGCACCGAGCGAAACGCGCCCCAAACGCCCCAACGGTCCTCATATGCGCCTAACGCACTCGCATGCGCTTCGTGAACTTCCGAGCCGGTGTTAAACTTTCTCCAAAACGGGCTCGCGGGTGCTCCAACTCGCGCGCGAACGAAAACGCGCACCGAGCGAAACGCGCCCCAAACGCCCCAACGGTCCTCATATGCGCCTAACGCACTCCGCATGCGCTTCGTGAACTTCCGAGCCGGTGTTAAACTTTCTCCAAACGGGCTCGCCGGTGCTCCAACTCCGCGCGAACGAAAACGCGCACCGAGCGAAACGCGCCCCAAACGCCCCAACGGTCCTCATATGCGCCTAACGCACTCCGCATGCGCTTCGTGAACTTCCGAGCCGGTGTTAAACTTTCTCCAAAACGGGCTCGCCGGTGCTCCAACTCCGCGCGAACGAAAACGCGCACCGAGCGAAACGCGCCCCAAACGCCCCAACGGTCCTCATATGCGCCTAACGCACTCGCATGCGCTTCGTGAACTTCCGAGCCGGTGTTAAACTTTCTCCAAAACGGGCTCGCCGGTGCTCCAACTCCGGCGAACGAAAACGCGCACCGAGCGAAACGCGCCCCAAACGCCCCAACGGTCCTCATATGCGCCTAACGCACTCCGCATGCTTTCGTGAACTTCCGAGCCGGTGTTAAACTTTCTCCAAAACGGGCTCGCCGGTGCTCCAACTCCGCGCGAACGAAAACGCGCACCGAGCGAAACGCGCCCCAAACGCCCCAACGGTCCTCATATGCGCCTAACGCACTCCGCATGCGCTTCGAACTTCCGAGCCGGTGTTAAACTTTCTCCAAAACGGGCTCGCTGGTGCTCCAACTCCGCGCGAACGAAAACGCGCACCGAGCGAAACGCGCCCCAAACGCCCCAATGGTCCTCATATGCGCCCTAACGCACTCGCATGCGCTTTCGTGAACTTCCGAGCCGGTGTTAAACTTTCTCCAAAACGGGCTCGCCGGTGCTCCAACTCCGCGGCGAACGAAAACGCGCACCGAGCGAAACGCGCCCCAAACGCCCCAACGGTCCTCATATGCGCCTAACGCACTCCGCATGCGCTTCGTGAACTTCCGAGCCGGTGTTAAACTTTCTCCAAACGGGCTCGCCGGGTGCTCCAACTCCGCGCGAACGAAAACGCGCACCGAGCGAAACGCGCCCCAAACGCCCCAACGGTCCTCATATGCGCCTAACGCACTCCGCATGCGCTTCGTGAACTTCCGAGCCGGTGTTAAACTTTCTCCAAAACGGGCTCGCCGGGTGCTCCAACTCCGCGGCGAACGAAAACGCGCACCGAGCGAACGCGCCCCAAACGCCCCAACGGTCCTCATATGCGCCTAACGCACTCCGCATGCTTCGTGAACTTCCGAGCCGGTGTTAAACTTTCTCCAAAACGGGCTCGCCGGGTGCTCCAACTCCGCGCGAACGAAAACGCGCACCGAGCGAAACGCGCCCCAAACGCCCCAACGGTCCTCATATGCGCCTAACGCACTCGCATGCGCTTCGTGAACTTCCGAGCCGGTGTTAAACTTTCTCCAAAACGGGCTCGCCGGGTGCTCCAACTCCGCGGCGAACGAAAACGCGCACCGAGCGAAACGCGCCCCAAACGCCCCAACGGTCCTCATATGCGCCTAACGCACTCCGCATGCGCTTCGTGAACTTCCGAGCCGGTGTTAAACTTTCTCCAAAACGGGCTTCTCCAAAACGGGCTCGCCGGTGCTCCAACTCGCGGCGAACGAAAACGCGCACCGAGCGAACGCGCCCCAAACGCCCCAATGGTCCTCATATGCGCCTAACGCACTCCGCATGCGCTTCGTGAACTTCCGAGCCGGTGTTAAACTTTCTCCAAAACGGGCTCGCTGGTGCTCCAACTCCGCGGCGAACGAAAACGCGCACCGAGCGAAACGCGCCCCAAACGCCCCAATGGTCCTCATATGCGCCTAACGCACTCCGCATGCGCTTCGTGAACTTCCGAGCCGGTGTTAAACTTTCTCCAAAACGGGCTCGCCGGTGCTCCAACTCCGCGGCGAACGAAAACGCGCACCGAGCGAAACGCGCCCCAAACGCCCCAATGGTCCTCATATGCGCCCTAACGCACTCCGCATGCGCTTCGTGAACTTCCGAGCCGGTGTTAAACTTTCTCCAAAACGGGCTCGCTGGTGCTCCAACTCGCGGCGAACGAAAACGCGCACCGAGCGAAACGCGCCCCAAACGCCCCAATGGTCCTCATATGCGCCTAACGCACTCGCATGCGCTTCGTGAACTTCCGAGCCGGTGTTAAACTTTCCTCCAAAACGGGCTCGTCGGGTGCTCCGAACCCCGTGTGAACGAAAACACGGCACCGGAGCGAAACGCGTCCCAAACGCCCCAAACGGTCCTCATATGCGCCTAACGCACTCCGGCATGCGTTTCGTGAACTTCCGAGCCGGTGTTAAACTTTCCTCCAAAACGGGCTCGCCGGTGCTCCAACTCGCGCGAACGAAAACGCGCACCGAGCGAAACGCGCCCCAAACGCCCCAATGGTCCTCATATGCGCCTAACGCACTCCGCATGCGCTTCGTGAACTTCCGAGCCGGTGTTAAACTTTCTCCAAAACGGGCTCGCTGGTGCTCCAACTCGCGCGCGAACGAAAACGCGCACCGAGCGAAACGCGCCCCAAACGCCCCAATGGTCCTCATATGCGCCTAACGCACTCCGCATGCGCTTCGTGAACTTCCGAGCCGTGTTAAACTTTCTCCAAAACGGGCTCGCCGGTGCTCCAACTCCGCGCGAACGAAAACGCGCACCGAGCGAAACGCGCCCCAAACGCCCCAATGGTCCTCATATGCGCCTAACTAACGCACTCCGCATGCGCTTCGTGAACTTCCGAGCCGGTGTTAAACTTTCTCCAAAACGGGCTCGCCGGTGCTCCAACCCCGCGCGAACGAAAACGCGCACCGAGCGAAACGCGCCCCAAACGCCCCAATGGTCCTCATATGCGCCTAACGCACTCGCATGCGCTTCGTGAACTTCCGAGCCGGTGTTAAACTTTCTCCAAAACGGGCTCGCTGGTGCTCCAACTCCGCGCGAACGAAAACGCGCACCGAGCGAACGCGCCCCAAACGCCCCAATGGTCCTCATATGCGCCTAACGCACTCGCATGCGCTTCGTGAACTTCCGAGCCGGTGTTAAACTTTCTCCAAAACGGGCTCGCCGGTGCTCCAACTCCGCGCGAACGAAAACGCGCACCGAGCGAAACGCGCCCCAAACGCCCCAACGGTCCTCATATGCGCCTAACGCACTCGCATGCGCTTCGTGAACTTCCGAGCCGGTGTTAAACTTTCTCCAAAACGGGCTCGCTGGTGCTCCAACTCCGCGGCGAACGAAAACGCGCACCGAGCGAACGCGCCCCAAACGCCCCAACGGTCCTCATATGCGCCCTAACACACTCCAGCATGCGTTTCGTGAACTTCCGAGCCGGTGTTAAACTTTCCTCCAAAACGGGCTCGCCGGTGCTCCAACTCCGCGCGAACGAAACGCGCGCACCGAGCGAACGCGCCCCAAACGCCCCAACGGTCCTCATATGCGCCTAACGCACTCCGCATGCGCTTCGAACTTCCGAGCCGGTGTTAAACTTTCTCCAAAACGGGCTCGCTGGTGCTCCAACTCCGCGGCGAACGAAAACGCGCACCGAGCGAAACGCGCCCCAAACGCCCCAATGGTCCTCATATGCGCCTAACGCACTCCGCATGCGCTTTCGTGAACTTCCGAGCCGGTGTTAAACTTTCTCCAAAACGGGCTCGCCGGGTGCTCCAACTCGCGGCGAACGAAAACGCGCACCGAGCGAAACGCGCCCCAAACGCCCCAACGGTCCTCATATGCGCCTAACGCACTCCGCATGCGCTTCGTGAACTTCCGAGCCGGTGTTAAACTTTCTCCAAAACGGGCTCGCCGGTGCTCCAACTCCGCGGCGAACGAAAACGCGCACCGAGCGAAACGCGCCCCAAACGCCCCAATGGTCCTCATATGCGCCTAACGCACTCCGCATGCGCTTCGTGAACTTCCGAGCCGGTGTTAAACTTTCTCCAAACGGGCTCGCTGGTGCTCCAACTCCGCGCGAACGAAAACGCGCACCGAGCGAAACGCGCCCCAAACGCCCCAATGGTCCTCATGCGCCCTAACGCACCCGCATGCGCTTTCGTGAACTTCCGAGCCGGTGTTAAACTTTCTCCAAAACGGGCTCGCCGGTGCTCCAACTCCGCGCGAACGAAAACGCGCACCGAGCGAAACGCGCCCCAAACGCCCCAAACGGTCCTCATATGCGCCTAACGCACTCCGCATGCGCTTTCGTGAACTTCCGAGCCGGTGTTAAACTTTCTCCAAAACGGGCTCGCTGGTGCTCCAACTCCGCGGCGAACGAAAACGCGCACCGAGCGAAACGCGCCCCAAACGCCCCAACGGTCCTCATATGCGCCTAACGCACTCCGCATGCGCTTTCGTGAACTTCCGAGCCGGTGTTAAACTTTCTCCAAAACGGGCTCGCCGGGTGCTCCAACTCCGGCGAACGAAAACGCGCACCGAGCGAACGCGCCCCAAACGCCCCAACGGTCCTCATATGCGCCTAACGCACTCGCGCATGCTTTCGTGAACTTCCGAGCCGGTGTTAAACTTTCTCCAAAACGGGCTCGCCGGGTGCTCCAACTCCGCGGCGAACGAAAACGCGCACCGAGCGAAACGCGCCCCAAACGCCCCAATGGTCCTCATATGCGCCTAACGCACTCCGCATGCGCTTTCGTGAACTTCCGAGCCGGTGTTAAACTTTCTCCAAAACGGGCTCGCCGGTGCTCCAACCCGCGGCGAACGAAAACGCGCACCGAGCGAAACGCGCCCCAAACGCCCCAATGGTCCTCATATGCGCCTAACGCACTCCGCATGCGCTTTCGTGAACTTCCGAGCCGGTGTTAAACTTTCTCCAAAACGGGCTCGCCGGTGCTCCAACTCCGCGCGAACGAAAACGCGGCACCGAGCGAAACGCGTCCCAAACGCCCCAATGGTCCTCATATGCGCCTAACGCACTCCGGCATGCGTTTCGTGAACTTCCGAGCCGGTGTTAAACTTTCCTCCAAAACGGGCTCGTCGGGTGCTCCGAACCCCGTGCGAACGAAAACGCGGCACCGGAGCGAAACGCGTCCCAAACGCCCCAACGGTCCTCATATGCGCCCTAACGCACTCCGGCATGCGTTTCGTGAACTTCCGAGCCGGTGTTAAACTTTCCTCCAAAACGGGCTCGCTGGTGCTCCAACTCCGCGCGAACGAAAACGCGCACCGAGCGAAACGCGCCCCAAACGCCCCAATGGTCCTCATATGCGCCTAACGCACTCCGCATGCGCTTCGTGAACTTCCGAGCCGGTGTTAAACTTTCTCCAAAACGGGCTCGCTGGTGCTCCAACTCCGCGCGAACGAAAACGCGCACCGAGCGAAACGCGTCCCAAACGCCCCAACGGTCCTCATATGCGCCTAACGCACTCCGCATGCGTTTCGTGAACTTCCGAGCCGGTGTTAAACTTTCTCCAAACGGGCTCGCTGGTGCTCCAACTCCGCGCGAACGAAAACGCGCACCGAGCGAAACGCGCCCCAAACGCCCCAACGGTCCTCATATGCGCCTAACGCACTCGCATGCATGCGTTTCGTGAACTTCCGAGCCGGTGTTAAACTTTCTCCAAAACGGGCTCGTCGGGTGCTCCGAACCCCGTGCGAACGAAAACGCGCCACCAGGAGCGAAACGCGTCCCAAACGCCCCCAACGGTCCTCATATGCGCCTAACGCACTCCGCATGCTTTCGTGAACTTCCGAGCCGGTGTTAAACTTTCTCCAAAACGGGCTCGCCGGTGCTCCAACTCCGCGGCGAACGAAAACGCGCACCGAGCGAAACGCGCCCCAAACGCCCCAATGGTCCTCATATGCGCCTAACGCACTCGCATGCGCTTCGTGAACTTCCGAGCCGGTGTTAAACTTTCTCCAAAACGGGCTCGCCGGTGCTCCAACTCCGCGCGAACGAAAACGCGCACCGAGCGAAACGCGCCCCAAACGCCCCAACGGTCCTCATATGCGCCTAACGCACTCCGCATGCGCTTTCGTGAACTTCCGAGCCGGTGTTAAACTTTCTCCAAAACGGGCTCGCTGGTGCTCCAACTCCGCGCGAACGAAAACGCGCACCGAGCGAAACGCGCCCCAAACGCCCCAATGGTCCTCATATGCGCCCTAACGCACTCCGCATGCGCTTCGTGAACTTCCGAGCCGGTGTTAAACTTTCTCCAAACGGGCTCGCCGGTGCTCCAACTCCGCGGCGAACGAAAACGCGCACCGAGCGAAACGCGCCCCAAACGCCCCAACGGTCCTCATATGCGCCTAACGCACTCGCATGCGCTTTCGTGAACTTCCGAGCCGGTGTTAAACTTTCTCCAAAACGGGCTCGCCGGTGCTCCAACTCGCGGCGAACGAAAACGCGCACCGAGCGAAACGCGCCCCAAACGCCCCAACGGTCCTCATATGCGCCCTAACGCACTCGCATGCGCTTCGTGAACTTCCGAGCCGGTGTTAAACTTTCTCCAAAACGGGCTCGCTGGTGCTCCAACTCCGCGGCGAACGAAAACGCGCACCGAGCGAAACGCGCCCCAAACGCCCCAACGGTCCTCATATGCGCCTAACGCACTCGCATGCGCTTTCGTGAACTTCCGAGCCGGTGTTAAACTTTCTCCAAAACGGGCTCGCCGGTGCTCCAACTCCGCGCGCGAACGAAAACGCGCACCGAGCGAAACGCGCCCCAAACGCCCCAACGGTCCTCATATGCGCCTAACGCACTCCGCATGCGCTTTCGTGAACTTCCGAGCCGGTGTTAAACTTTCTCCAAAACGGCTCGCCGGTGCTCCAACTCCGCGGCGAACGAAAACGCGCACCGAGCGAAACGCGCCCCAAACGCCCCAACGGTCCTCATATGCGCCTAACGCACTCCGCATGCGCTTTCGTGAACTTCCGAGCCGGTGTTAAACTTTCTCCAAACGGGCTCGCCGGTGCTCCAACTCCGCGCGAACGAAAACGCGCACCGAGCGAAACGCGCCCCAAACGCCCCAACGGTCCTCATATGCGCCTAACGCACTCCGCATGCGCTTCGTGAACTTCCGAGCCGGTGTTAAACTTTCTCCAAAACGGGCTCGCCGGTGCTCCAACTCCGCGCGAACGAAAACGCGCACCGAGCGAAACGCGCCCCAAACGCCCCAACGGTCCTCATATGCGCCTAACGCACTCCGCATGCTTTTCGTGAACTTCCGAGCCGGTGTTAAACTTTCTCCAAAACGGGCTCGCTGGTGCTCCAACTCCGCGGCGAACGAAAACGCGCACCGAGCGAAACGCGCCCCAAACGCCCCAATGGTCCTCATATGCGCCCTAACGCACTCGCATGCGCTTCGTGAACTTCCGAGCCGGTGTTAAACTTTCTCCAAAACGGGCTCGCTGGTGCTCCAACTCGCGCGAACGAAAACGCGCACCGAGCGAAACGCGCCCCAAACGCCCCAACGGTCCTCATATGCGCCTAACGCACTCCGCATGCGCTTCGTGAACTTCCGAGCCGGTGTTAAACTTTCTCCAAAACGGGCTCGCTGGTGCTCCAACTCCGCGGCGAACGAAAACGCGCACCGAGCGAAACGCGCCCCAAACGCCCCAACGGTCCTCATATGCGCCTAACGCACTCCGCATGCGCTTTCGTGAACTTCCGAGCCGGTGTTAAACTTTCTCCAAAACGGGCTCGCGGGTGCTCCAACTCCGCGCGAACGAAAACGCGCACCGAGCGAACGCGCCCCAAACGCCCCAACGGTCCTCATATGCCCTAACGCACTCCGCATGCGCTTTCGTGAACTTCCGAGCCGGTGTTAAACTTTCTCCAAAACGGGCTCGCCGGTGCTCCAACTCCGCGCGAACGAAAACGCGCACCGAGCGAAACGCGCCCCAAACGCCCCAATGGTCCTCATATGCGCCTAACGCACTCCGCATGCGCTTTCGTGAACTTCCGAGCCGGTGTTAAACTTTCTCCAAAACGGGCTCGCCGGTGCTCCAACTCCGCGCGAACGAAAACGCGCACCGAGCGAAACGCGCCCCAAACGCCCCAACGGTCCTCATATGCGCCTAACGCACTCCGCATGCGCTTTCGTGAACTTCCGAGCCGGTGTTAAACTTTCTCCAAAACGGGCTCGCTGGTGCTCCAACTCCGCGCGAACGAAAACGCGCACCGAGCGAAACGCGCCCCAAACGCCCCAATGGTCCTCATATGCGCCTAACGCACTCCGCATGCGCTTTCGTGAACTTCCGAGCCGGTGTTAAACTTTCTCCAAAACGGGCTCGCCGGTGCTCCAACCCCGCGGCGAACGAAAACGCGCACCGAGCGAAACGCGCCCCAAACGCCCCAACGGTCCTCATATGCGCCTAACGCACTCCGCATGCTTTCGTGAACTTCCGAGCCGGTGTTAAACTTTCTCCAAAACGGCTCGCTGGTGCTCCAACTCCGCGCGAACGAAAACGCGCACCGAGCGAAACGCGCCCCAAACGCCCCAACGGTCCTCATATGCGCCTAACGCACTCGCATGCTTTCGTGAACTTCCGAGCCGGTGTTAAACTTTCTCCAAAACGGCTCGCTGGTGCTCCAACTCCGCGGCGAACGAAAACGCGCACCGAGCGAAACGCGCCCCAAACGCCCCAACGGTCCTCATATGCGCCTAACGCACTCGCATGCATTTCGTTCGTGAACTTCCGAGCCGGTGTTAAACTTTCTCCAAAACGGGCTCGCCGGGTGCTCCAACTCCGCGGCGAACGAAAACGCGCACCGAGCGAAACGCGCCCCAAACGCCCCAACGGTCCTCATATGCGCCTCTAACGCACTCGCATGCGCTTCGTGAACTTCCGAGCCGGTGTTAAACTTTCTCCAAAACGGGCTCGCTGGTGCTCCAACTCCGCGCGAACGAAAACGCGCACCGAGCGAAACGCGCCCCAAACGCCCCAACGGTCCTCATATGCGCCTAACGCACTCGCATGCGCTTCGTGAACTTCCGAGCCGGTGTTAAACTTTCTCCAAACGGGCTCGCTGGTGCTCCAACTCCGCGGCGAACGAAAACGCGCACCGAGCGAAACGCGCCCCAAACGCCCCAATGGTCCTCATATGCGCCTAACGCACTCGCATGCGCTTTCGTGAACTTCCGAGCCGGTGTTAAACTTTCTCCAAAACGGGCTCGCCGGTGCTCCAACTCCGCGCGAACGAAAACGCGCACCGAGCGAAACGCGCCCCAAACGCCCCAACGGTCCTCATATGCGCCTAACGCACTCCGCATGCGCTTCGTGAACTTCCGAGCCGGTGTTAAACTTTCTCCAAACGGGGCTCGCCGGTGCTCCAACTCCGCGGCGAACGAAAACGCGCACCGAGCGAACGCGCCCCAAACGCCCCAACGGTCCTCATATGCGCCTAACGCACTCCGCATGCGCATTCGTGAACTTCCGAGCCGGTGTTAAACTTTCTCCAAAACGGGCTCGCTGGTGCTCCAACTCCGCGCGAACGAAAACGCGGCACCGGAGCGAAACGGGTCCCAAACGCCCCAACGGTCCTCATATGCGCCCTAACGCACCCCGGCATGCGTTTCGTGAACTTCCGAGCCGGTGTTAAACTTTCCTCCAAAACGGGCTCGTCGGGTGCTCCAACTCCGCGGCGAACGAAAACGCGCACCGAGCGAAACGCGCCCCAAACGCCCCAACGGTCCTCATATGCGCCTAACGCACTCCGCATGCGCTTCGTGAACTTCCGAGCCGGTGTTAAACTTTCTCCAAAACGGGCTCGCTGGTGCTCCAACTCCGCGGCGAACGAAAACGCGCACCGAGCGAAACGCGCCCCAAACGCCCCAACGGTCCTCATATGCGCCTAACGCACTCCGCATGCTTTCGTGAACTTCCGAGCCGGTGTTAAACTTTCTCCAAAACGGGCTCGCCGGTGCTCCAACTCCGCGCGAACGAAAACGCGCACCGAGCGAAACGCGCCCCAAACGCCCCAACGGTCCTCATATGCGCCTAACGCACTCCGCATGCGCTTCGTGAACTTCCGAGCCGGTGTTAAACTTTCTCCAAAACGGGCTCGCCGGTGCTCCAACTCGCGGCGAACGAAAACGCGCACCGAGCGAAACGCGCCCCAAACGCCCCAATGGTCCTCATATGCGCCTAACGCACTCCGCATGCGCTTTCGTGAACTTCCGAGCCGGTGTTAAACTTTCTCCAAAACGGGCTCGCCGGGTGCTCCAACTCCGCGCGAACGAAAACGCGCACCGAGCGAAACGCGCCCCAAACGCCCCAATGGTCCTCATATGCGCCTAACGCACTCGCATGCGCTTTCGTGAACTTCCGAGCCGGTGTTAAACTTTCTCCAAAACGGGCTCGCCGGTGCTCCAACTCCGCGGCGAACGAAAACGCGCACCGAGCGAAACGCGCCCCAAACGCCCCAACGGTCCTCATATGCGCCTAACGCACTCGCATGCGCTTTCGTGAACTTCCGAGCCGGTGTTAAACTTTCTCCAAAACGGGCTCGCTGGTGCTCCAACTCCGCGCGAACGAAAACGCGCACCGAGCGAAACGCGCCCCAAACGCCCCAACGGTCCTCATATGCGCCTAACGCACTCGCATGCGCTTTCGTGAACTTCCGAGCCGGTGTTAAACTTTCTCCAAAACGGGCTCGCCGGGTGCTCCAACTCCGCGCGAACGAAAACGCGCACCGAGCGAAACGCGCCCCAAACGCCCCAACGGTCCTCATATGCGCCTAACGCACTCCGCATGCGCTTTCGTGAACTTCCGAGCCGGTGTTAAACTTTCTCCAAAACGGGCTCGCCGGTGCTCCAACTCCGCGCGAACGAAAACGCGCACCGAGCGAAACGCGCCCCAAACGCCCCAATGGTCCTCATATGCGCCTAACGCACTCCGCATGCGCTTCGTGAACTTCCGAGCCGTGTTAAACTTTCTCCAAAACGGGCTCGCCGGTGCTCCAACTCGCGCGAACGAAAACGCGCACCGAGCGAAACGCGCCCCAAACGCCCCAACGGTCCTCATATGCGCCTAACGCACTCGCATGCTTTCGTGAACTTCCGAGCCGGTGTTAAACTTTCTCCAAAACGGGCTCGCTGGTGCTCCAACTCCGCGCGAACGAAAACGCGCACCGAGCGAAACGCGCCCCAAACGCCCCAATGGTCCTCATATGCGCCTAACGCACTCCGCATGCGCTTCGTGAACTTCCGAGCCGGTGTTAAACTTTCTCCAAAACGGGCTCGCTGGTGCTCCAACTCCGCGCGAACGAAAACGCGCACCGAGCGAAACGCGCCCCAAACGCCCCAATGGTCCTCATATGCGCCTAACGCACTCCGCATGCGCTTCGTGAACTTCCGAGCCGGTGTTAAACTTTCTCCAAAACGGGCTCGCTGGTGCTCCAACCCGCGGCGAACGAAAACGCGCACCGAGCGAAACGCGCCCCAAACGCCCCAATGGTCCTCATATGCGCCTAACGCACTCGCATGCGCTTCGTGAACTTCCGAGCCGGTGTTAAACTTTCTCCAAACGGGCTCGCTGGTGCTCCAACTCCGCGGCGAACGAAAACGCGCACCGAGCGAAACGCGCCCCAAACGCCCCAACGGTCCTCATATGCGCCCTAACGCACTCGCATGCGCTTCGTGAACTTCCGAGCCGGTGTTAAACTTTCTCCAAAACGGGCTCGCTGGTGCTCCAACTCGCGCACGAACGAAAAACGCGCACCGAGCGAAACGCGCCCCAAACGCCCCAAACGGTCCTCATATGCGCCTAACGCACTCGCATGCATGCGCTTCGTGAACTTCCGAGCCGGTGTTAAACTTTCTCCAAAACGGGCTCGCTGGTGCTCCAACTCCGCGCGAACGAAAACGCGCACCGAGCGAAACGCGCCCCAAACGCCCCCAACGGTCCTCATATGCGCCTAACGCACTCCGCATGCGCTTTCGTGAACTTCCGAGCCGGTGTTAAACTTTCTCCAAAACGGGCTCGCCGGTGCTCCAACTCCGCGCGAACGAAAACGCGCACCGAGCGAAACGCGCCCCAAACGCCCCAACGGTCCTCATATGCGCCTAACGCACTCCGCATGCGCTTCGTGAACTTCCGAGCCGGTGTTAAACTTTCTCCAAAACGGGCTCGCTGGTGCTCCAACTCCGCGCGAACGAAAACGCGCACCGAGCGAAACGCGCCCCAAACGCCCCAACGGTCCTCATATGCGCCTAACGCACTCCGCATGCGCTTCGTGAACTTCCGAGCCGGTGTTAAACTTTCTCCAAAACGGGCTCGCCGGTGCTCCAACTCCGCGGCGAACGAAAACGCGCACCGAGCGAAACGCGCCCCAAACGCCCCAATGGTCCTCATATGCGCCTAACGCACTCGCATGCGCTTCGTGAACTTCCGAGCCGGTGTTAAACTTTCTCCAAAACGGGCTCGCCGGTGCTCCAACTCCGCGCGAACGAAAACGCGCACCGAGCGAAACGCGCCCCAAACGCCCCAATGGTCCTCATATGCGCCCTAACGCACTCCGCATGCGCTTTCGTGAACTTCCGAGCCGGTGTTAAACTTTCTCCAAAACGGGCTCGCTGGTGCTCCAACTCCGCGCGCGAACGAAAACGCGCACCGAGCGAAACGCGCCCCAAACGCCCCAAACGGTCCTCATATGCGCCTAACGCACTCGCATGCGCTTCGTGAACTTCCGAGCCGGTGTTAAACTTTCTCCAAAACGGGCTCGCCGGGTGCTCCAACTCCGCGGCGAACGAAAACGCGCACCGAGCGAAACGCGCCCCAAACGCCCCAATGGTCCTCATATGCGCCTAACGCACTCCGCATGCGCTTCGTGAACTTCCGAGCCGGTGTTAAACTTTCTCAAAACGGGCTCGCTGGTGCTCCAACTCGCGGCGAACGAAAACGCGGCACCGAGCGAAACGCGTCCCAAACGCCCCAACGGTCCTCATATGCGCCCTAACGCACTCCGCATGCGTTTCGTGAACTTCCGAGCCGGTGTTAAACTTTCCTCCAAAACGGGCTCGTCGGTGCTCCGAACTCCGTGCGAACGAAAACGCGGCACCGGAGCGAAACGCGTCCCAAACGCCCCAACGGTCCTCATATGCGCCCTAACGCACTCCGGCATGCGTTTCGTGAACTTCCGAGCCGGTGTTAAACTTTCCTCCAAAACGGGCTCGTCGGTGCTCCGAACCCCGTGCGAACGAAAACGCGGCACCGGAGCGAAACGCGTCCCAAACGCCCCAATGGTCCTCATATGCGCCTAACGCACTCGCGCATGCTTTTCGTGAACTTCCGAGCCGGTGTTAAACTTTCCTCCAAAACGGGCTCGCTGGTGCTCCAACTCCGCGCGAACGAAAACGCGCACCGAGCGAAACGCGCCCCAAACGCCCCAATGGTCCTCATATGCGCCCTAACGCACTCGCATGCGCTTTGTGAACTTCCGAGCCGGTGTTAAACTTTCTCCAAAACGGGCTCGCCGGGTGCTCCGAACTCCGTGCGAACGAAAACGCGGCACCGAGCGAAACGCGTCCCAAACGCCCCCAATGGTCCTCATATGCGCCCTAACGCACTCCGCATGCGCTTTCGTGAACTTCCGAGCCGGTGTTAAACTTTCTCCAAAACGGGCTCGCCGGTGCTCCAACCCCGCGGCGAACGAAAACGCGCACCGAGCGAACGCGCCCCAAACGCCCCAATGGTCCTCATATGCGCCTAACGCACTCCGCATGCGCTTTCGTGAACTTCCGAGCCGTGTTAAACTTTCTCCAAACGGGCTCGCCGGTGCTCCAACCCGCGCGAACGAAAACGCGCACCGAGCGAAACGCGCCCCAAACGCCCCAATGGTCCTCATATGCGCCTTAACGCACTCGCATGCGCTTTCGTGAACTTCCGAGCCGGTGTTAAACTTTCTCCAAAACGGGCTCGCTGGTGCTCCAACTCCGCGCGAACGAAAACGCGCACCGAGCGAAACGCGCCCCAAACGCCCCAACGGTCCTCATATGCGCCTAACGCACTCCATGCATGCTTTCGTGAACTTCCGAGCCGGTGTTAAACTTTCTCCAAAACGGGCTCGCTGGGTGCTCCAACTCCGCGGCGAACGAAAACGCGGCACCGAGCGAAACGCGTCCCAAACGCCCCAACGGTCCTCATATGCGCCCTAACGCACCCCGGCATGCGTTTCGTGAACTTCCGAGCCGGTGTTAAACTTTCCTCCAAAACGGGCTCGTCGGGTGCTCCGAACCCCGTGCGAACGAAAACGCGGCACCGGAGCGAAACGCGTCCCAAACGCCCCCAACGGTCCTCATATGCGCCTAACGCACTCCGCATGCGTTTCGTGAACTTCCGAGCCGGTGTTAAACTTTCTCCAAAACGGGCTCGCTGGTGCTCCAACTCGCGGCGAACGAAAACGCGCACCGAGCGAAACGCGCCCCAAACGCCCCAACGGTCCTCATATGCGCTTCTAACGCACT
This sequence comes from Melocanna baccifera, assembly GCA_036346265.1. Taxonomy (NCBI): domain Eukaryota; kingdom Viridiplantae; phylum Streptophyta; class Magnoliopsida; order Poales; family Poaceae; genus Melocanna; species Melocanna baccifera. Next base: position 23,151,711 of record CM070679.1, read on the forward strand.
CGCATGCGCTTCGTGAACTTCCGAGCCGGTGTTAAACTTTCTCCAAAACGGGCTCGCCGGTGCTCCAACTCCGCGCGAACGAAAACGCGCACCGAGCGAACGCGCCCCAAACGCCCCAATGGTCCTCATATGCGCCTAACGCACTCCGCATGCGCTTCGTGAACTTCCGAGCCGGTGTTAAACTTTCTCCAAAACGGGCTCGCCGGTGCTCCAACTCGCGCGAACGAAAACGCGCACCGAGCGAAACGCGCCCCAAACGCCCCAATGGTCCTCATATGCGCCCCTAACGCACTCGCATGCGCTTTGGTGAACTTCCGAGCCGGTGTTAAACTTTCTCCAAAACGGGCTCGCCGGTGCTCCAACTCGTGCGAACGAAAACGCGCACCGAGCGAACGCGCCCCAAACGCCTCAACGGTCCTCATATGCGCCTAACGCACTCGCGCATGCGCTTTCGTGAACTTCCGAGCCGGTGTTAAACTTTCTCCAAAACGGGCTCGCCGGTGCTCCAACTCCGCGGCGAACGAAAACGCGCACCGAGCGAAACGCGCCCCAAACGCCCCAATGGTCCTCATATGCGCCTAACGCACTCGCATGCGCTTCGTGAACTTCCGAGCCGGTGTTAAACTTTCTCCAAAACGGGCTCGCCGGGTGCTCCAACTCGTTCGAACGAAAACGCGCACCGAGCGAAACGCGCCCCAAACGCCCCAATGGTCCTCATATGCGCCTAACGCACTCGCATGCGCTTCGTGAACTTCCGAGCCGTGTTAAACTTTCTCTCAAAACGGGCTCGCTGGTGCTCCAACTCCGTGCGAACGAAAACGACACCGAGCAAAACGCGCCCCAAACGCCTGGATTTCGCTTAACACCGCTCGAAGTTCACGAACGCATGCCGCACGCCGTTAGGGCGCGTATGAGGTTCATTGGGGGTGTTTGGGACGTGTTTTGCTCGTGCCGCTGCCAGACGCGACGAGTTCGTGAGCACCCGACGGCCCGCTCAGAGGCAAGTTTAACACCGGTTCGGAAGTTCACGAAACGCATACCGGCATGCGTTAGGGCGCGAATGAGGTCCATTAAGGGTGTTTGGGACGCGTTTTGCTCTGGTGCCGCGTTTTCGTACGCACGGAGTTCAGAGCACCCAACGAGCCCGTTTTGGAGGAAAATTTAACACCGGCTCGGAAGTTCACGAAACGTATGCCGGAGTGAGGCCGCATACGAGGTCTATTGGGAGTGTTTAGGACGCGTTTCGTTCTGGTGTCATGTTTTTGTTCGCACAGAGTTCAGAGCACTCGACGAGCCCGTTTTTGTGGAAAGTTTAACACCGGCTCGGAAGTTCACGAAACGCATGCCGGAGTGAGTTAGGGCGCATATGAGGTCCATTGCGGGTGTTTGGGATGCGTTTTGATCCGGTGCCACGTTTTCGTTCGCACGGAGTTCAGAGCACTCGACGAGCCCATTTTGGTGGAATGTTTAACACTGGGTCGAAAGTTTAACAAACGCATGCCGGAGAAAGTGCGCATATAAGATCCATTGGGGGTGTTTGGGACGCATTTTCTTCCGGTGCCTCGTTTTCGTTCACACGGAATTTAGAGTACCCGACGAGCCCGTTTTGGTGCAAAGTTTAACACCGGTTCGGAAGTTTACGAAACGCATGCCGGAGTGAGTTTGGGTGCATATGAGGTCCGTTGGGGATGTTTGGGACGCGTTTTCGATCCGGTGCCGTATTTTCGTTCGCATGGTGTTCAGAGTAGCCGACGAGCCCGTTTTGGTAAAAAGTTTAACACCGACTCGGAGGTTCACGAAACGCATGCCGTAGTGAGTTAGGGTGCATGTGCGGTCCATTGGGGCGTTTGGGACGTGTTTCGATCCGGAGCCGCGTTTTCGTACGCACGGAGTTCAGAGCACCTGACGAGCCCGTTTAAGTGAAAAGTTTAACACCGGGTCGGAAGTTCACGAAACGAATGCCGGAGTATGTTAGGGTGCATATGAGGTCCATTGCGGGTGTTTAGGACACGTTTCGATCCGATGCCGCGTTATTGTTCGCACAGAGTTCAACCTACCGAGCCTGTTTTGGTGGAATGTTTAACACCTGCTCGGAATTTTACGAAATGCATGCCAGAGTAAGTTACAGCGCATATTAGGTCCATTGGGGTGTTTAGGACGCGTTTTCTTCCGTTGCCGCGTTTTTGTTTTCACGGTGTTCGGAGCACCCGACAAGTCTGGTTTGGTGAAATGTTTAACACCGGCTCGGAAGTTTACGAGACGCATGTCAGAGTGAGTTAGGGTGCATATGAGGTCTATTGAGGATGTTTGGGACGCGTTTCGATTCAGTGCCGTGTTTTCATTCGCATAGTGTTCAGAGCACCCGATGAGCCGGTTTTAGTGGAAAGTTTAACATCGGCTCGGAAGTTCACAAAACGCATGCCGAAGTGAGTTAGGGCGCATATGAGGTCCAATGGGGGTGTTTGGGACGCGTTTTGATCCGGTGCCGCGTTTTTGTTCGTACGGTATTCAGAGCACCCGACAGCCCGTTTTGGTGGAAACTTTAACACCCGTTCAGAAGTTCACGAAACGCACGCCGGAGTGAGTTAGGGTGTATATGAAGTCCATTGGGGGTGTTTCGGACTCGTTTGCTTTCGGTGCCGCGTTTTCGTTCGCACGGAGTTCAGAGCACCCGACGAGCCCGTTTTGGTGAAAAGTTTAACGCCGGCTCGGAAGTTCACGAAACGCATTCCGGAGTGAGTTAGGGCTTATATGAGGTCCATTGGGGGTGTTTGGGACGCGTTTCGATCCGATGCTGTGTTTTCGTTCGCACAGAGACTTTAACACCAGTTCGAAAGTTCACGAAACGCCTGCCGGAGAGAGTTATGACACATATAAGGTCAATTGGGGGTGTTTGGGACGCGTTTTCTTCTGGTGCCGCGTTTTCGTTCGCACGGAGTTCAGAGCACCCGACGAGCCCGTTTTTGTGGAAAGTTTAACACCAGTTTGCAAGTTCTCGAAACGCATGCCGGAGTGAGTTAGGGCGCATATAAGGTCCATTGTTGGTGTTTGGGATGCGTTTCAATCCGTTGCCGCGTTTTCGTTCGCACGGTGTTCAGAGCACCCGACGAGCCTGTTTTGGTGGAAACTGTAACACCGGCTCGGAAGTTCACAAAACGCATGTCAGAGTAAGTTAGGGCGCATATGAGGTCCATTGGGGGTGTTTGGGACGCGTTTCGATCCGATACCGCGTTTTCGTTTGCACGGAGTTCAGAGCACCCGACGAGCCCGTTTTGGCGGAAAGTTTAACACCGGCTTGGAAGTTTGCGAAACGCATGCCGGAGTGAGTTAGGGTGCATATGAGGTCCATTGGGGTGTTTTGGACGCGTTTTCTTTCGGTGTCGCATTTTCGTTCGCACGGAATTTAGAGCACTCGGCGAGCCCGTTTTTGCGAAAAGTTTAAAACCGGCTCGGAATTTCACGAAACGCATGCCGGAGTGAGCTAGGGCGCATATGAGGTCCATTGGGGGTGTTTGGGACGTGTTTCGATACGATGCTGCGTTTTCGTTCGCACGGAGACTTTAACACCAGTTCAAGAGTTAACGAAACGCATGTCAGAGAGAGTTATGACACATATAAGGTCCATTGGGGGTGTTTGGGACGCGTTTTCTTCTGGTGCCGCGTTTTCGTTCGCACGGAGTTCAGAGCACCCGACGAGCCCGTTTTTGTGGAAAGTTTAACACCAGTTCGGAAGTTCTCGAAACACATGCCGGAATGAGTTAGGGCGCATATAAGGTCCATTATTGGTGTTTGGGATGTGTTTCGATCCGGTGCCGCGTTTTCGTTCGCACGGTGTTTAAAGCACCCGACGAGCCTGTTTTGGTGGAAACTGTAACACAAGCTCGGAAGTTCACAAAACGTAAGCCGGAGTAAGTTAGGGCGCATATGAGGTCCATTGGGGTTGTTTGGGATGCGTTTCGATCCGATGCCGTGTTTTCGTTTGCACGGAGTTCAGAGCACCCGACGAGCCCGTTTTGGTGGAAAGTTTAACACCGGCTCGGAAGTTCACGAAACGCATACTGTAGTGAGTTAGGGTGCATATGAGGTCCATTGGGGGTGTTTCGGACGCGTTTTCTTTCAGTGCCGCGTTTTCGTTCGCACGGAATTTAGAGCATTCGACGAGCCCGTTTTTGCGAAAAGTTTAAAACCGGCTCGGAATTTCACGAAACGCAGGCCGGAGTGAGCTAGGGCGCATATGAGGTCTATTGGGGGTGTTTGGGACGTGTTTCGATCCGGTGCAGTGTTTTCGTTCGCACGGAGTTCAGAGCACCTGACGAGCCCGTTTTGGTGGAAACTTTGACACCGGCTTAGAAGTTCACGAAAAGCATGTCGGAGTGAGTTAGGGCGCATATGATGTCCATTGGAGGTGTTTGTTACACGTTTTGTTCCGGTGCTACATTTTCGTTCACTCGGAGTTCAGAGCACCCGACGAGCCCGTTTTTGTGGAAAGTTTAACACCAGCTTGGAAGTTCACGAAACGAATGCCGGGATGAGTTAGAACGCATATGAGGTCCATTGGGGATGTTTGGGACGTGTTTTCTTCCGGTGCCGCATTTTCGGTCGCACGGAATTCGGAGCACCCGACGAGCCCATTTTGGTGGAAAGTTTAACACCGGCTTGGAAGTTCACGAAACGCATGCCGGAGTGAGTTAGGGCGCATATGAGGTCCATTGGGGGTGTTTGGGACGCGTTTCGATTCGGTGTCGCGTTTTTGTTCGCACGGTGTTCAGAGCACCCGACGAGCCCGTTTTGGTGGAAACTTTAACACCAGTTCGGAAGTTCACGAAACACATGCCGGAATGAGTTAGGGCGCATATAAGGTCCATTGGGGGGTGTTTAGAACGCGTTTCGATCTGGTGCTGCGTTTTTGTTCGCGCGGTGTTTAGAGCACCCGACAACCCTGTTTTGGTGGAAACTGTAACACTGGCTCAGAAGTTCACAAAACGCATGCCGGAGTAAGTTAGGGCACATATGAGGTCCATTGGGGGTGTTTGGGACGTGTTTTGATCTGATGCCGTGTTTTTGTTTGCACGGAGGTCAGTGCACCCGACGAGCCCGTTTTGGTGTAAAGTTTAACACCGGCTCGAAAGTTCACGAAACGCATGCCGGAGTGAGTTAGAGTGCATATGAGGTCCATTGGGGGTATTTCGGACGCGTTTTCTTTCGGTGCCGCATTTTCGTTCGCACGGAGTTCAGAACACCTGACGAGCCCGTTTTTGTGGAAAGTTTAACATCAGCTCGAAATTTCGCGAAACGTATGCCGGAGTGAGCTAGGGCGCATATGAGGTCCATTGGAAGTGTTTGAGAAGCGTTTCGATCTGGTGCCGCGTTTTCGTTCGCACGGTGTTTAGAGCATTTGACAAGCCCACTTTGGTAGAAATTTTAACACCGGCTCGGAAGTTTACGAAACGCATGCCGGAGTGAGTTAGGGCGCATATGAGGTCCATTGGGGGTGTTTGGGACGTGTTTCGATCCGGTGCCGCGTTTTCGTTCGCACGGTGTTCAGAGCACCCGACAAGCTCGTTTTGGTGGAAAATTAAGTCTATTTTTAACAATTTCTTCTCTCTTGAGTTCCCTATTGATCTTGCTATCATCTATGATGAGTAAAAGGTAGAACATGAGTCTAGTTGATCAATCTTCACCCTTCTAGATAACTCATATAGTAAGTTTCGAAATCAAGTCCAATTTTACTTGTAAATATAGTTTTATTTTGAATTCATGCCTAAATTAGTTTTCTATGACATTTAGGAGTAGATCTAGATTATCCTCTTGATTAGAAACTCCTCGAGAAAGAACTAATTTAGATTTTAGGGTTTTCGGTGTTCTTGAAACTTATATTTGATTTTCTTTAATTTAGTGTACTCGAGTTCAAAAACTTTATGATTCTTAAATGATTAGATTTCTAATACTTTAATAAGTTATGTGTAAAATCTGAATGTGTTTGGATTCATGGTACTGCTGGTTTAGGTCCGGAGGAACGAAACGGAATTGTAAATTTGGAGTGTGCTGAAGGAGAAGGGCATTTTAGTCCCTTCATAACCCCGTCGGCCCCAAGTTGAAGTACCGGGCTCGGGCTCAAGAGTTGCTTGTGCCATGGATGAAATTTTCTCTTGTTTCACCAGACCCCTCACTCATCTCTTCGTGACCGCCTAGCACCCGCTTGCCCCGTACGCGATCAAATCACCCCAATCCCAGCCCACCACGCACAGCCGTCTCTGCCCGATCCGCCGGCCGGGTAGAGGATGGCGATGATGAACCGGACGCGGGATCTGCTGATGGAAGGGTTTGAGGGGCTTGTGCGGGAGGGGTCGTTCAAGTGGGCTCTCCCCCGCCGCGCATCTGCGCTGGTGGACGACGACGAGGACCTCGACCACTCGCCCTCTTCCGGCAAGCGTGCGTCCGTCCCCGGCCTCTCTCCCAAGGCAAACGCTGTCGTCGCTCGCTGCTCCCGGTAGTTGCCTGGACAAACGGATGGGAGAACAACCTCTCACTCGATTCGCTTCGCGTTTCTGTTTCTTGAGTTTTGGGAAGGGGAAATGCTCTGGGACGTAATTTGTTTCTTACTTAGGTTGTGGGGTTAAGAGAAGCTCATTCCGGAAGCCTGTGGGGGGTTCTTTGATGTGGAACCGGCATGAATTTTTTGCAAAGGAATTAGATCATTGCGAAAAGCCAAGCTTGTTCTTTTATTTCATTCATTCTTTTATTTTATGGAATTGGTTAGTACCACTGCTGTCTAAACTACAGGCATGGCGACGGAGGTGGCAATTATCAGAAAATATTTAAATATGCTTTTTTTTCGGGTATGAGTTCAACCCTGACATCCAAGAGACTAAGACACCCTGGATGCCACACATGTGGACTATCGCTTTAGTAGGTACTTGTATTAGGTTGCATATTATGATTCGTTACGGGAGTCCATGGGTACTGCGTTCTGAGGAGCAATTATGGTATATTTGTCTGAATTCCTATGAGTTCGTGTTGGATCTGAAATGTATTTGATTTATGGTGTGGTACTGGTAATTGGTTTGTGCGATGTAGCTTGTTGCATGCAGTGTGGCTGCTCGGTTGAATTAAGGGCTTTTTGTGAACCATAGGATCTGATAGCATTATGCGAACTGGACATGTTTGAGAAATAGAGTTGATATGAAATAGAGTTGATATGAACACGTATGCAACAGCAGCTTTTTGAGATTTCGATGAATTAGGTTTTCTTTCAGATATATGGATACTTATCATTCCGAGTTAATTAAAGCAACATGTTGTGTGAACTAATATAGTTTATCTCCTATGTTCCTTGGAACCTGTGATGTTGTTTGCTTTTGACCTTGTTTTGTGTATCACAGCCACAGTTAATCAGACATGGCTGTGCAGTGCGGTAATTTATTCTATTTATTATGTTATATAATCAAAAATTCCTTTCCTTAGTTACATAACGTCAATTTTGCTTCCATTAGGTGTTGAACAGTTGCTTTTTGTGCTAATTACCTTTCAGAATTCTCGATATTTCTATCGGTGACCTGCAAAATGACTTTGATATGCAAGCATCTCACTCCATAAAGCTGCCAAGAAACTACGCAAGAAACTTTTTGGAATATTGCTGCTTCAGGGCACTTGCACAGGTCTCACAGGTTGCAGGGTATCCTGCTGACAAAAGCTTTCGTCGCCTAACATTTGATATGATGTTAGCTTGGGAAGTTCCCTCCTCTTCAAGCCAGCTCATTGATAAGGTAGAAGCTTTTTGTTGTTTACTTTCTCTAGATAATTTGTAAGTCTTACAGGATTTGTTGGGTTTGCATTACAATCATCTGTCACAGGTGCCTTTTCTTACATCAAGAATTTTTAAGAATCTCTCTATTGTATTGAATTTCATCCCCCTTCGTTTGCAGGTTGAGGTAGATAGCACAGTTGGTTTAGAGGCTTTCTCAAGAATAGCACCTGCCATTCCAACAATCGCTGATGTAGTAACTTGTTCAAATCTCTTTGATGTACTTTCATCATCATGTGGAGGCCGTCTTTCATTTCCTGTGTATGATAAGTACTTTGCAGGATTGGACAGGTCACTTTCTGTACTATATAATGCTGTCATAATAATCATGCACATTGGCCTGTTCAAATATTGACCGCTAGCAATTTCATCTTTTGTTTACCCTCTCATTGCTCTGTCAAAACAGCAAAGTTTGTGCCTATCTTTCTGATATAATGCTTATTAGTTCTTAAAATAAAATAAACCCCACATGAGACAATTTAATCCTAGATATGTTATTGAGCTCACATTTTGATATATATTTTTCTGTTCATCACATATGTTTTCTTTGTGGTGCAAGTTATTCCCTTTGTAGAGTTTATTTAGGACTTCACTCTGCTCTTCCTATAATGGATGGGCATGTTGAGTACTACAAATTCTATTTTGCTGACTTCAGTCAAGATAACAGAAATGGATCATTTTATGCATGCATGCTGATGTATTACTACCACTGATGTCCGGTATTAATAAAGGGATGGACAGATGGAGATATATGGCGCAATATAGTTAACCACAGCTATTTCTTCCATGCCCCATGATGTGTATATCTGTTTATGTTAATTGTTGCCAAAACACATACCTGGATTATGCATTTGATGTCTTCCATTCTCACTGCTTATTCTCAACAAACAAAAGCCACTTCTGTGAATTAAGATGGAGATATTTTGGGCAATCACTAAGTGAGCTGTTCTGTTCAGGACGTTTTACATGCTACAACCTTATAGTAGATATCATTATGTGGTCATTCTCTTCCTTCTTCATGCTGCAGTAGTAGATCCGCCAGCTTGAATTAAGATGGATGTATTGTGAGCAAATAACAACAGCACTTTTGCGTGCTTGAAGTTGTACTTGCTACTGCAGGGTGTAGAGTAATGTAGTATGGCATTGTGGTTGTAGAGGTTGAAGTATACCATGATTGGAAAGAATGAATAAATGTACCGTGGTACATAGCATGGACATTGTTTCCTTCTGCCAAGTGCAGTGATAGCAAGCATGCTATCCGAATATTGACTATCTATACCTCCTTGTTCATATAGACAGACCATTTTTCCGTCAATTAAAAAACATGTAAGCATTAATGCATATTCTAAAGTTGGTATAAGTATCTGAAATAGGATGATAAATGGGATTCCTTTTAAATTTTAAATCATTTGTTGACACTTTGCCCTTCTTTTAAAGTAGATCATAAGTAAATGCATGAGATAGCATGCGTACCAACTTTTAATTGTCAGACAAAGTTATGCTCTTTTTTTCCTCTTAATATTGGATATGTAAGCATGAATATCTGTTGGATCTCTTTTGGTAAAGACAGGATTGAGAATATGTTTTTATCTCATATAGAGCAATCAAGAAAATGAAGGCACAATCTGAGTCATCGCTTCTATCGGGCCTCCGATCTCAGAGAGGAGAAAGGATCTTAGAAGTAGATGGAACATTGACAACTCAACCAGTACTTGAGCATGTTGGGATTTCGACATGGCCCGGTGTGTCTAGTTTATCGATGGAGCTGATCAAGTTGCTGTCATGTTTAATTACTTATTAGTGAATCAGTGTGAACTTACCTTGTTCCTTTTGTTATATGACTGGTTTTCAACCTTTGCTGACGCAGGAAGGTTGACACTTACGGATCATGCTCTTTACTTTGAAGCTCTTCGGGTTGTGACCTATGATAAGCCCAAAGCTTATGAACTTGCAGAAGATGTAAAGCAGGTTGTTAAACCTGAGCTGACTGGTCCATGGGGTTCACGGCTATTTGACAAAGCCGTTATGTATAAATCAACAACCTTGTAAGTTTTCACACTTAACAAAGCAAGAAAGCAATATTACATAAACTGAATATAGCTGTTGCTTGTAATGGTCTTTCACTCATTAGTTTTAACTTTTAACCTAGATCTTCTTGCTATTTATCCTCCAAAAATTCCTTTCTACCAAGTAGCATTGTGCTTCCCTCAGCTAGTGTCCTTATAATTAGCATATAGAATTGTTCTTCTCACCTTTAGTTACATGGCTTTTGTATATTGATAATTTTGAATGCAGAACAGAACCAGTGATCATAGAATTTCCAGAGTTGACTGGCCACTCTCGCCGTGATTATTGGTTGGCCATTATATTGGAAGTTCTTTATGTCCACAGATTTGTTAGGAAGTTCGACATAACTGGAATTGATAAAGAGGAAACAATTCTGAAGGCTGTACTCGGCATTCTGCGGTTACAAGCCATTGAAGAGTTAGCTTTTCCAGTTTCCAATCGATATGAGTCTCTTTTGATGTTCAATCTATGCGACAAACTTCCTGGAGGTGATGTAATACTTGAAACACTAGCCAATACTATATCATCAAGAAGTTCAGCTCAAGCTAACCAACCTGGCATGAGCAGTGGAATGCATTCAATGTCCGCCTTTGCTGTCCTGTCAAACTTGGGTGTGGTGTCACCAGTTAATAGTGGTGAGAGACTCTTTGTTGGTGAGATAGTTGTTGGGGAAATGAGTGCCTTGCAGAAGGCAGTTACTGACTCAATGAACAATTATAAGAAAGTTGAATTGGCCCAAGCTACAGTTGATGGAGTCAAAGTTGATGGGCTTGATACAAACTTGGCAGTGATGAAGGTAAACTCAAAAAAAAAACTAGCCTTTTCATCTGCTATTACATACTTTGGATTGTGTTGCCTTGCCAAGCATTATCACCTGTTCGAGCAGGCTCTCACTTAATTTTTCTTCAGTTTGAACTTTGTATTGTTCTGAGCCAGATACTTGTTTCAGTGTCTATTGGAACATTGTTTTAATGAAAATTGTAGAAACTGGAAATATACTTAATGAAAGTTGTAGAAACTGGAAATATACACATGCATGATATGCTTGTCTCATGGAAGTCCTAGATGGAGAGGGAACTGGTCAAGGTTGCATGATGTTAGTATGGTAATAAAAGTAGTCATGGGTTTCTTTTATGAGGCTCTCCTCCACCAAATGCATTAGGTATTTGGACTTAATTGAGATCCTCATTTTCCATTAGATGAAATATCTCTGTTGGAGAAATTTGCACGGTGCACACCAGCAATTTCTAGCTTTTGCATATTTCTGCATGTACTTTAAATTTGCAAATTATTACCTCTATTTTAGATATTGTACATGAACTAGAATTTACCATCTTGCCTCCTGTTTTTGAAGTTGTGTAGTCATTTACAGAAACTCAAAAGGTATAAGTGGGTTTGGTGCAATTCTCTTATCATTTGTATTTGCTATATATCATTTTTGTCTGGAAAGCTTTTGTTTCCAATATTATGGCACCAACCATGTTTGGTAAGTATCAAAATTTTTGTTTCCTATATAGATGTTTTTTTGATCTGATTCTTAACTGCATTTAGGAATTGCTATCTCCGGTAAGTGAGCTTTGGAGGGTTTTGGTATTACTTGCATCATGGGATGAGCCTCTGAAGTCCATGGTGTTTTGCTTGTTATCTTCTTATATTATCATCAGGTATACTACTTTCTGCATGGATATTTTCATGTCAACTTTATGTTAGACATGATGCTTTGTCACACTAGTATTCTGTGTTGGTTATTTCATATTATACAACTTACCGATAGAACTTAATTAAAAGCATGAATTATGTTCTGCAACAGCTCATGGAACAAGGAGCCTGCCAAAATAAACTTAAGGGATTTGCAGCAATTAATATTTGTTTAAGGAGTGTGTGGGTGGTTGCAGTTTGCATAGTAACTTACATTATAGAAGTCCACTTATGATGCCAGCATTAACATCAAATCAAAGCAATCGTTTTAGCTGTCTGCTCTTCTGCCCTTCCAATGAAACGACAATTTTTGTGGTTCTTGGGGAGCCATGGCTGATCAACTATTCCATTCGAAAGGCAACAGGACACATATGGCTGGCAAAAGAGCTAAGTAGATCACTGTCCGCATGGTGACTTTGGGGCTCTTTGAATCATGTTAATAAAACAACTCCTGAAAACACATGTGCGGGTGCACACACGCATCTGGAATTAGGTGTTGAGGTCTGGACCCATATATTTTCTGAGCAGTAACAGATAGGAGATGAAGACCTATTAGCCACTTGCTGTATTACAGATTTACAGTTGAAGCAAAGTGACCAGAGCTGATGAAAGTGGAGGGTGTAGTTGGTTACTGTTACTGGGCCGATGAATACCGCAAATCTAGGAGCAAGATCAAGTTGGATGGTTCACCTTCTATACTAACAGCTCTCAGGTTTATGAAAGGAAAAAGGTCCATTTTTCAACCCTAAACTATTGCTCAAGTCCCAAAAATAACCTCCAATTTCAAAACCGTTCACTTTACATCATCTAACTATCAAAACCGTTCAATTTTCAACCTTAGGCTGGTTTCATTAGTGGATTTTGCCATGTTGGCGGCCACCAAGCACCATCACTGGCTTGCTGCTTACTAGATGGAGGAGGCGTCATTGCCGTAGTCGCTCCCAAGCTCTCTATCCACCTCAATTCATACACATAGACGAAGCTGCACAAGTGCAAGAACAAGAACTCAAGATTTCTTTGGCAAAATTCTAGTGAAGTTTCATTTGTCCAATTCATGTAATTCTACCCAATTTTGGTTCTTCTTGCTTATGCAAATTCTTGTTCTTGCTCTTGCCTCGCTACTACCCTCTGACGTGGTTCGCCATAGCGCTCTGCACTCCAAGCGCTGTGCTGTTCAATATGCCTCCATCTAGCTCGCCTCCCACCACCCAATGCCTCCATGACCACACCCATGGGTAGGGATGGCAACGGGTGCCCGAAACCCGAGTACCCGATGGGTTTTACCCGATAAGGAGGCGGGTATGGAAAGATATCTTCACCCGCGGGTATGCTAATGGGCAAAAAACTCTACCCATCGGGTATGCAGGTAGGGTGCGGGTGTATACTACCCGTACCTACATACCCGCGGGTAAAATATACCCGGCCGGGTGTATACTAGAGATAGCAACGGATACATATACCTGTGGCCCATATATATATATTCGAAACGAAGCCGATGGAAATACCCACGTCCATATATACCTGTGCCTCGTATATACCCTTATCAATTCGGGTATGGGTTACCCGTCGGGTATAAATACCCGTGTGGGTGCGGGTACGGGTAGGTTTTTATACCCGGGTGCGGGTACGGGTATTGTAGCGGGTACGGGTGCGGGTATCGGGTACGGGTATGTGTTAGCAATACCCAGCGGGTATCTACCCGTTGCCATCTTGACCCACGGGTGGCCGCCTCTTGCTGTCCGTGGAGCTCAATGGCGACCAAAACTGTGTGCAATGGATAGCATGGTCGAGCCCACGAAGTCCCCAAACACGAATGGCTGCCATTCGCACTCATGCTTGAGCCCATTTGTGAGGCCGTCTGCAGCAGCGCCATTGTGGCGTTGTTGAACTCTTGTGCTATGCTGAGGACCCCGACGCTTGTGGTGGTGCTAGCAGGTGGGAAGGCAGAGGTGATGGATGATGAGAGGAGGTGGCCGAGGCATCCGACGTTGACACTGAGGCGGCGGAGGTCTGTGGAGACGTGATGATGACTGTGTATCCTAAAGGAGTGAGGCATTTCGTTGAGCAAGCGGTGGGGGTAGCCGTGAGTGGGACATGCTGAGGAAATGTGGAAGCGCATGGGAGTAGGTGGTGGTCGATGTCAGAGGTGGACTGGGCAGAGCGGCGTGAGGAGGTGCGGTGGCCATGATGGTCATAGGAGCAGCACGGGAGGGAGAGGAGGTGGCGGCCTATGGAAATGGAGGCCATGGGAGGGAGAGGCAGAGAGGAGGAAGAAGAGGAGGTATTAGTGTGACAAGTGGGACCCATGTTTTAAATATACTATTTACTTTTTTTAATTTGTTGTCTTTGAATAGGATGCCACATAGATGCCACATCAACATAAGCTTGTCTGTGAGGTGCCACGTCAAAACAAAAACAATGATGTGGCCGTCAACATGGTGAAAACCATTGATAACACCAAACTAAAGGATGAAAATTGAACGGTTTTGATAGTTAGAGGATGCAAAGTGGACGGTTTTGAAGTTAAAGTGATACGGGGTCGCCCGATCTTCTCGACGTAGGATGGATACTCGCGGGAGTCTTGATGAATTGTAGCTATCCTCTAATGTCAATGCAAGGGACGAACACTCTTTAATCCGTCAAAACACACTCGCGTTGATTTCGCCGACCACCAAGCGAAGATCTATCATGCACCCAATTTCCAGCGGAAAGGCTGAACGATCTTGATTGAAGAACACTTCTAATTCCTCACGAATTTCAAAGAAGAATGATAAACTCGAACAAACTTTAGTAGATTGATTATTCTCAAAGGTGGTCTGAGCCCTTAGGCTGCCAATACATGGCTTATATAGGACCTTGGGACGTCCATAGTGTCCACAAACCTAGTACAACTCAACCCTATATGGTTTTAGATACGAACTCTCTCAAAAAGGAAACTAAATTTTACAGCCGTCATATTGTTTCGATCATAACTTTTGATCCGAGACAAATTTGATGCTGGGGCTAGATCCATTGCGTTGCCCTTGAAATTATCTTTCCAACGAGTACAAGAACGCCTGAATCGGACTCCGTTTGTGAAAGTTATGACCTTTTAGTGATCGTCAGTTGTCCCGAACTAAGTCCGAATTGAATTCTGAGTTGAATCCGACTTTGAATCCAATTGGGCTTGTGGGAGGGACGAATTTGGCTGAATAATCTTATCCAAAACTTGTAGTTTAAGTCCTTGGGCTCCTACCTTTAGCTCTCCCAAGTCTTCACAGGAGTCATACCTAAGAATACATAAAATACTAGCATGAGGTAGTATCCCAAGTTCATTATCAATTAAAGGAAACTCTTTAAGAAACAAAAGCACCTGTTTGTTTAAAATCTTAGCTCTTGTCCTCGTCATTGGGCCCACAGGTTCTTGGACATTCTCATGCATGCTTGGAGTGGAAGATGTGTATGTAATGGGGATGTTCTCATCATCCTCCCTCTCTTGAAAAGGAGTCGTCCTCGACTCTATGTCTTCTTGCCCAAAGAATGGTGATAAATCAGCAACATTAAAAGTAGTGCTCACCCCATAGTCGTCTCCCGAAAGCTCTATCTTTTATGCATTATCATTGATCTTTGCAAGTACTTTAAAAGGGCCATCACCACGGGGCATTAATTTGGATTTTCGCTTTTCCGAAAAGCGGTCTTTGCGAAGGTGGACCCACACTAAGTCACCTGGTTCAAAAAGCATTTTCTTGCGAGATTTGTTAGCCTTAGAAGCATAAGCACGTACTTTCTTTTCAATGACCTCTTTAGTCTTTTCATGGAGCTTTTTCACAAAATCAGCACACTTCGAAGCCTCCATATTAGCACGTTCTTGTAAGAGAAGTGGCATTAAATCAAGTGGCGTGATTGGTTTGAAACCATACACCACCTCAAATATGTATAGTTGAGTTGTAGAATGCACTGCCCTATTGTATGCAAATTCAACATGTGGTAGACAATCTTCCCACTCTTTCAAATTCTTTTTGATCATTGTCCGCAGCAGCATTGAGAGTGTACGATTCACCACCTCCGTTTGTCCATCTGTTTGTGGGTGGCAGGTTGTTGAAAACAACAATTTTGTCCCAAGCTTGGCCTACAAAGTCTTCCAAAAGTAGTTCATGAACTTGACATCGCGATCTGAAACAATAGTCCTGGGCATACCATGCAATCTCACAATCTCCCTGAAAAATAGGTCAGCTACATGCGACGCATCATCGCTCTTATGACAGGGAATGAAATGTGCCATTTTAGAAAACCTATCCACAACAACAAAAACAGAATCCCTCCCCCTCTTAGTTCTAGGCAATCCTAACACAAAATCCATGCTAATGTCTTCCCAAAGAGCACTAGGAACTGGAAGTGGAGTATACAAACCATGTGGATTGAGTTTCGACTTCACCTTATGGCACGTGATGCATCGTTGAACATACCTCTCGACATCTTGCCTCATCTTCGGCCAATAGAAGTGATCGCTTAACATTATGTACGTCTTCTCTCTTCCAAAATGTCCCATAAGTCCTCCTGCATGGGACTCCTGCAATAGTAGCAAATGCCTGGACGATTCTGGAACGCATAGCTTGTTCATGCGAAAAAGAAAACCATCATGAACATGAAACTTATCCCACCCTTTGCCATCTTTACAATTATAATACGGTATTGAAAAGTTATGATCGGAAGCATATAACTCTATCAAGCTTTCTAATCCTGAAACTTTTACTTCCAATTGAGTGAAAAGCACATGTTTTCTAGACAATGCATCAGCTACCACATTTTCTTTACCTTTCTTGTATTTGACAATGTAAGGAAAAGTTTCAATGAATTCTACCCACTTAGCATGTCTACGATTCAATTTTGCTTGGCCCTTCAAATATTTCAAAACTTCATGATCAGAATGTATGATAAATTTCTTAGGCCAAAGATAATGTTGTCAAATTTCTAGCACACGCACAAGAGCATATAATTCTTTATCATAAACTGGATAATTCAATTGTGCACTATGAAGTTTCTCACTGAAATATGCAACAGGTTTTCTTTCTTGCATCAAAACACCACCAATACCTATTCCACTAGCATCACATTCAATCTCAAAGGTTTTGGTGAAATCAGGTAAAACAAGCAATGGTGTTTCAGTCAAACATTTCTTCAACTCAGTAAAAGCTTTGTCTTGTTTTTCTCCCCACTCAAAAGTGACTCCCTTTTTAGTTAATTCATTTAATGGGGCAGTAATGGTGCTAAAGTCTTTTACAAATCGTCGATAAAAGCTAGCAAGTCCATGGAAGCTACGAATTTGACTAACATTCACAGGAGTAGGCCAATTTCGAATAGTTTTAATTTTAGATTCATCTACTTCAATGCCATGAGCTGAAACAACATAGCTTAGGAACACAACTTTACTAGTGCAAAAGGTACACTTCCTAAGATTAGCATACAATTGTTCTCGCCTAAGCACCTCTAACACTTGTTTGATGTGTTCAACATGATCATCCAAAAAGCGGCTATATATCAAGATATCATCAAAATAAACTACCACAAATTTTCTAATAAAATGTCTTAAAACATGGTTCATTAAGCGCATGAAAGTACTAGGAGCATTGGACAACCCAAAAGGCATCACTAACCATTCATACAAGCCAAACTTCGTTTTAAAAGCAGTTTTCTATTCATCTCCCTATTTCATTCTTATTTGATGGTATCCACTACGCAAGTTAATCTTAGAAAAAATAGTAGAACCACTTAATTCATCAAGCATATCATCTAGCCTAGGAATAGGATGACGATAGCGAACAGTTATGTTGTTTATAGCTCTACAGTCTACGCACATTTGTCAAGTACCATCTTTCTTAGGAACAAGAATAACAGGAACAACACAAGGGCTAAGACTCTCACGTACGTACCCTTTGTCCAAAAGTGCTTGCACTTGCCGCTGAATCTCCTTTGTCTCCTCGGGGTTGGTGCGGTAGGGCGGACGGTTTGGAAGAAAGGCTCCCGGAACCAAGTCAATCTGATGCTCAATACCTCGAATGGGTGGTAGTCCAGCGGGTACATCCTCCGAAAACACGTCGCCATAAGCCTGCAAAACTTGGGAGACAACACTAGGAAGAGAGGTTAAGTCATTAGTAGTCATCAAAGCTTCTTTATATAGCAACACAAAGGGAAACATAGTGGGGTCTTCTCTCATCTCCTCAACTCATTTTGTTGCCATCATCACTAACTTTTTCTCTCCTCAATATTAGCTTTCCCACTCAATTTTAATTTTTCTCTCGCGCTTTATTATGTGGAATTTCATTCTTTTGTTCCTTCCCTCTCACCCCCTATTTGCACTTCTTTCTTTTGAGCATTTTCAATGACAATTTGAGAAGGGGTCATAGGCCGTAATATTATTTCTTTGCTATTCCACATGAATTTATATTGATTTGTTCTACCATCATGAATCACAGACCTATCATATTGCCATGGCATCCCCAAAAGTAATGACAAACATCCATAGAGACCACATCACACTCTACTGTATCTTGGTAATTTCCAATCTGAAAGCTAACATCAACAGTGTATCCAACATTCATAGAACCATCATTATTCAACCATTGAATTTGATATGGATGTGGATGTTTCTTATATTTCAATCCAAGTTTGTTGCAAAGTTCTTTACTAGCTAGGTTATGACAACTACCTCTATCAATAATAACCTTGCAACACTTACCATCTTTGCTTATCTGAGCTCGCGTTTGGAAGAGATTGTAGCGCTGTTCATGGTTGGATTTGGCTTGAACGCTCAATACCGAAGGAGTGCACACAAGGATAGGACCGGACTCGGGGTCACAATATCCATCCCCAAGCATGTCCTCGCCTCTTTCTCCCCCATGGCCATCCTCATTTGGTCGTTCATCGCCGTAACGATTACGACGGTGGTAGCCATCGTCGTAGTGCAGAAAGTCGTCGTCGTCGAAGTGTGTTGCTCTCCCACCACGGCCTCCATGTCCATGGCCCCTCCCTGGACCATGGAAGCCACCCCTTCACCTCTCTCAGGTAGGGGTGGGCGAATGGTATTTGCCATCACGCGATCTCGCCTTTGTTGAGCCTCTTGGCCAACTCGAGGAGCGGTTGCTCCCTCATCTCGTGGAGGAATGGCTCCCCCACGATGAACGCTTCCCTCCTCTTGTTGTGGACGAAGCGCGTGCACAATATCATTAACAATGTTTGTACGTAGTACAATCATTTGCTGGTTCATCTCAATGCGCATATCTTGCACAGAGTTGTTGATCTGCTCTTTGAATTGCCCTTCCAGGACGTCTGTAGTGACGGCGATCTCATTGCGCAAAGTTCCCCTCAAAGCTTGGAAGTGGAGTCGAGTCATCGGAACGTTCAGATCATGCTCCTCGTCCATATTATCATCTCCAGCTGATATGGTTAGATTGTGCAAAGAAACACGAAACAACACCAAGATATGTATGATATGTGGAATTCACTCAATCTCACTCTTTCCTCTCCCAAATAAAGTTCTTACCTTTCCGAAGTGAATTGAGGCCAAAAAGAAACTTACACTTGGTGGTGGCTACAATAACAAGTGATGATCAAGCGGATTTAAAAGTGACTCACAATTGCATGACAAAGGATATTTTGTGGAGTTTGGTTAGGAAGTATTTATCCTACATAATCTGAATTTCACGATATTGTAAAATTAAGTAATAATCCAAGCTAGGAAGTATTGCCTATGTGCCGATCCAAATGATATAAGTGAAGTATATGAACGCACACGCAATGATCAATGTGACTCAATGCAAACAAAAGGAATGAGCTAAAGGAAACAATCGGGAATATTAGCTCGTTTTGCACCAAGTACTAGGAGAGACGCTAGCCAATTGCAATAATATGAATTTGAGTGCACAAGATTGTCCAAAGAAATTAAATACACAATCTGAATTTATGAACTAAGATTAACTCACCCAAATTCGGCCAATGCTTTCTTTTCTTTCTTTCTTTCTTTTTTTTTGCTCAAGCCGTGGCTCCTTTTTTTTTTCAATCGGCTGCCTTTCATTTTTTTTTTGCACTTTTTTTTTCGAGGCCGAACTAGGTTTAATAGTTTGTAGATTCTACGTAAGTTCAAAGTTGTTCAGCAATGTGTAGATAATTGTAGAACAGCCCTAAAGCAATTATCAAAAACTAGTCTCAAGGTTCAAAAGATTTAAGTGAAAATCTTAACAGACGCTCAGAATTCAAACCACAACAAATTTCAGACGGTCTGAATGTGTCCAACTAAGATTCTTGTGGCCAAAACAATCAAGAAAAAGGAAACCCAGATATATTCGGATGTGATATTATTTCAAGATGCACAAAGATCTTATGTGGACAGCAAGAACAAGGTTTCAAAAAGTAAATTGAATCTACTTTTTTTTGGATGCTAATTGAAAGATCAACTAGCGGATTTTTAAGAGTTTAAAATAACAACGATTAAGCAACGCAAAAGGACACTAAGATCAGCACGTAAACAAAATTTCTAATGGATCAAAACTTAATAAAACTCACGAAAATAACAGATGCGAAACTAGGGTTTGGATTTTTTTGTTGCAATTTTCGGTTTAATGTACTATAGGACAGAAATAAATCAATCTAAAAGTAAAGGGTTAAGATCCTACCGAGTAAACCGCGCTCTGATACCAGATGATACGGGGTCGCCCGATCTTCTCGACGTAGAATGGATACTCGCGGGAGTCTTGATGAATTGTAGCTATCCTCCAATGCCAATGCAAGGGACGAACACTCTTTAATCCGCCAAAACACACTCGCGTTGATTTCGCCGACCACCAAGCGAAGATCTATCATGCACCCAATTCCCAGCGGAAAGGCTGAACGATCTTGATTGAAGAACACTCCTAATTCCCTCACGGAATTTCAGCAGCAATGATAAACTCGAACAAACTTTAGTAGATTGATTATTCTCAAAGGTGGTCTGAGCCCTTAGGCTGCCAATACATGGCTTATATAGGACCTTGGGACGTCCATAGTGTCCACAAACCTAGTACAACTCAACCCTATATGGTTTTAGATACGAACTCTCTCAAAAGGGAAACTAGATTTTACAGCCGTCATATTGTTTCAATCATAACTTTTGATCCGAGACGAATTTGATGCTGGGGCTAGATCCATTGCGTAGCCCTTGAAATTATCTTTCCAACGAGTACAAGAACGCCTGAATCGGACTCCGTTTGTGAAAGTTATGACCTTTTTAGTGACTGCCTGTCAGGCTGTCCCGAGCCGAGTCCGAATTGAATTCTGAGTTGAATCTGAGTTTGAATCCAATTGGGCTTGTGGGAGGTACGAATTTGGCTGAATAATCTTATCCAAAACTTGTAGTTTAAGTCCTTGGGCTCCTCCCTTTAGCTCTCCCAAGTCTTCACAGGAGTCATACCTAAGAATACATAAAATACTAGCATGAGGTAGTATCCCAAGTTCATTATCAATTAAAGGAAACTCTTTAAGAAACAAAAGCATCTGTTTGTTTAAAAGCTTAGCTCTTGCCCTCGTCATTGGGCCCACAGGTTCTTGGACATTCTCATGCACGCTTGGAGTGGAAGATGTGTATGTAATGGGGATGTCCTCATCATAAAGGTTGTTTTTCGGACTTGGGCAATAGTTTGTTGGCAATATTTTCTGAGCAGTAACAGGTAGGAGATGAAGACCTATTAGCCACTTGCTATATTACAGCTGAAGCAAAGTGACCAGAGCTGATGAAAGTGAAGGGTGTAGTTGGTTACTGTTAGTGGGCTGATGAATACCACAAGTCTAGGAGCAAGGTGCTGTCGTTTGAACCCAATTCAGTTAACCAATTTGGCAAGTTGGATGGTTAACCTTCTATGGTAACAGTTCTCAGGTTTATGAAATGCAGTTGTTTACTGTAGGAGTCCAACCTACTGATGAACAGTCCTCAATATAACTCGGCTTACAAGTTGTCCTTGAGAGTCTGAGTTAGATTCAGGATCAGGATCTTATCTCTAGTAGTTGGTTTGTTTAGATTGGATTGTTAGAGATAAGAGTTTGAATCTTAGGCCATCCACAGCGTGCTTCCAAGCCATTGCTAACTCATTTCTGGAATCGATGCCTGCTACCGAAGTACAGTATGTGCATCAACTCTAGGCAAAAAAAGGAATCGATGCATGTATGTGCATCAACTCTAGCAAAATAAAATATCGGGTGGCCTCACCTTGTGATCCGGGTTTTCCGTTCATCGCGACGAAGGATTGTTGATAATTTGATAACTAGTGTGGCTAGCTCTTGTGAATCCGTGAAACCTAATGAACAGAGGCAACGCTAACAATGGTATAGTTAACTGAAACCTAGATACTTGAATTCGCCCAACAATACGAGTTGATTCTTGTTCACTCACCACGTAAAGAAGTAGAATTGCTCCTGCAATTCACAAGGAAATCACAAGAACAATAGAACGACAAAATAGATAGAACTCTCTATTCCCTATTGACAGCTCTTGGACGTCCAAACTGGTACATGTAGTGCATTGCTTGACTATATAGCCCTCCTAAGACATCTAATAAGATCTGGATTCTATTACAAACTTAAAAGGAAATCTTTTACAGCAACCGTTTTTGTTTCGGAAATTGCAGCATGATTTTATGAGGTTGGCACCTTATCCATTGCGTGGACCTCAAAATAAGCTTTCCAACGAGTGCAACAACTCTTGTATCGTACTCTATTTGTGACAATTATGGGCTTTTTCATGCTGCCATGCTAGCTGTTCCGAACTGAATCCGAATTGGGCCATAGACATTTTATCCAAAACACTTGGGCTTTGGAATCTTGGGCATCTCTTGGTCTCCACGCAATTCCTCTCTTCTTTCTTTTCCATGCATGAGCTCGCTTGGCCCGCTCCGCATGCTATGCTCGAGCTGCCCATGCTTGCACACGCTTACCCTCCACACTTCTATACGCTAGTACATACACGCATGTGTGTGCACACATTAAGTCTTGCATGCCCTTCCTCGCCTCCCGCTAGCCATGCACTCCAATGCAGCAAAGTTGGTGAACTCGATCATCACTCCGTTTGATCTACAACTCTTGTTTTTCAAATATGAGAATAATTCAAGTACTTGCATTAGGTAGTAAACAAGTCTAATTTAAATCAAATTTATATTCATTAAGAAATGAGTTCACCTGATTATTAAGCTTCTTGGCTATTGGTGACAGAGAGAATGTGTTAATACTAGGGATATCTGCATCACCTTGTTTGGTGTGATTTTTTTTTTTGGGGGTGGGCGTCAGACATTCTGGTGGTTCTTTTGCTTCTTTAATTATGAGGCAGGCCCCACCATGAGATGTTGTACGTTGGAGGAAAAAAAACCAATTTAGCTCCTTTGTCACATGCTGGTGATATGGCAAACTTAGCTTCGCCTACATTGGAGATGTCCTTATGGGGGACAAGTCGAGTTAGCCCTATAAAAGGCTATGCATTGCAAGCAAGAAGAAATAATTAGTTTTTCTCTCATCAAAAAGTCTTCTCCCTCATCGATGGTCTATTTCTCCCTATTCTAGTATCTTCTCCTTCGAGCGGTGCCGTCTCGGCCCTCTTCTGTATGGACATTGGTATTGTACTGCTTTTTTAAAAGCATCTTTATTATATTGTCCGGCCCTCTTCTTTTTAGAGCAGTAACACAATAACTTCATTGAACAACAAATTGCAATACAGCAAATTAACTTCAGTGAACAACAAATTGCAATACAGCAAGGACAGCATAACAATGCCAAACTGGCAGTAAGAGGGACATTTTTAGTTGATAGGCACCCAGATATTTGTGTTAAGTTACGTCTACAGATACCAAATGTCCCCTCAGTCAAAGTGCTAGTGTACCTGCTACTAGTGATCTGACTTTTAGTACATTTAAGAAGTTCTTGGCTATGATGTATCTTAATTCAATTTGTTAAGTAATAGATGAATTTTCATCGGTAACCTGTGCTCCATAGCGTTCTTCACAGTTGTGATGTCCCTATGTTTCTATGCTGACACAGGGGATGGTTTGTCTATTTTCTTGTGATTGTGCTATTGTTTTCGGCAACTTTCATGTTCCTCACAAGACTAACTAGTCAAGGAAAGCCAATGACTGAGGTCAAGGTGACATCTCCACCGCCAATGAACACAATGGAGCAGCTCTTAGCAGTTCAAAATGCTATTTCCAAAGTTGAAGAGCTTATTCAGGATGCAAATATTGTTCTTCTGAAGATAAGAGCTCTACTGTTGGCTTTTCCCTCCCAGGTAATTATATTTTTTTAGTTCTCACTCTTCCATCCTTTTTAGGAATAACTAATTAACTATATATTGTTGCTTTATTTCACTGCTCTTTAGGCTATGATACCAGTAATGTTGTGCTGAGAATATAATTTGTGTTGTACATTGTGTTAGATTTTATTGTGCAAAGAAAACTCAGAGTCGCACTTTAGCTTGCAAATGAATACTTCATGTGGTGAGAAAATAATGATAAGTTATTTCAAACCATTTAACGCATGCTTTCTTTCATGAAATTATTATCTAGTACTGAATAACCAAACCATATTGAGCCAAAATAGCAGAAATTTACATTTCTTTGGTTACTTCCGTTTGGTTCAGATTTTTATTTCACAAAACCGAAATAATGAAAATTGATATGTAATTTTTTTTGTAGATTTAAGAATAATAAGAGATGCATAATGCATTCATATTGGTCAGAATTACTAACTATTTGAAGTTAAATTATATTATGTTTTGCTTTAAAAATTATCGTAAGACCTGCAGTATACGCATCTTATCTGTTGCACTCATTCTTGAACACTGTATATGATTGAATTAATAGCTTATTAAATGTTTCATCTTCCATTTCTTTTTCTGGATGGTCTGTGGAATGGCTTTTCAGGTTTTCAGAATCTTCCTTTATAATTAAAACTATAACATATTATACATGTTAATTAAAATTTTAAATTTTTTTTGTCCTTTGGAAATAATTTTCAAACATTCGAGATATATCCTAAAAATCACAGGAAAATGTAAATATTTTGAAGGAAGAGTATCCTTGAAAGGAATATTACCATAAACATCGTAATGTTCCGATGTTAGCTGATTGCTGATGTGGAATATTTTATGTTTGCCATCGTGGCATCTCAAGAAAATAAACAGTAAAACTAGGTCTGCTGTGTTGCATACTTCCTTCTTCATCCTGACTAAACTTCAGCCTGTACCGTGGCCTCAGATTGTGCCTTCCTTTCTGCCCTGGCCTAGCCTTGTGTTGGTCTCACCTTCTCTGTCTTGTGATTGCGCCCTAGAAATGGAAGTTGACATCATCAGTAGCAGTTTGAAAATATTCAATGATGTTGCAACTTGCAACTGTTTGTTGATAAGAATTTCTGCATTGTCCGAACTTTGCTGGGATGCATAAACCTCGTGACATCCAAGTGATACACAATAACAACAATTTTGACAATTTCTGCTGCTTTGTTTTACCTCTTACGTTGAACCTTGAGCCTGTCAAAATTGCCTTCCCTAGTGAATCATCCCTCCAAATTGAGGCAATCTTATGTTTGCTATGTCAGAAAGTGAGGCGAGATGGAAAAGAATAGAGAAGCTTAACTAAATGTGAGCACTGTTCAAGAAGGAGGCCTGGGCGGCCGCCTAGGCGCTGGGCGGTGTGAGTGAGAAAAGCTCAACTCGTCCTCCACATAGCACATAAGATTTATGGATATATATACAATTCAACCCTAAATCTATTGGGCCTAACGTGCCAATATATACTTCATTCATATACTACTTAACATACCCTTTAAACTCAAGGTGGATAAAAAAGATCAGAAACATAGAGTTTGAGTAGATATAGGTGATGTTCTCTAGTTTGGGGCTTGATGAAGAAGTCAGCAACTTGGAGTTTAGAAGGCACATATTGAAAAGCAATAGTCGACTACTGGTAGTGAGTCCGTGTAAACGATGCATCACACCAATATGTTTAGTTAACTCATTTTTCACTGGATCATTAGTAATATGTATGGCACTAGTGTTGTCATAAAGAATAGGTGTAGAAGCATCATATGAAACACTAAGATCAGCTAGCAGCCAACAAAGCCAAATAATTTCCGATGTAGTAGTAGCAAGAGCCCGCAGCTCACCTCTGCACTAGAGCGCGATACTACAGTCTGTTTTTTGGACTTTTATGCTATCAGAGATGTCCCAAGAAAGATGCAATAATCAGTGATAGATTGGCGATTAATTGGATCACTCGCCCAGGTCGAGTCAAAGTAAGCATGAAGCTGAAGCTGATTCAACCATACATAAAAGGGGTGACGAGAAATAGTCTCCCTTAAGTAACATAAAACACAAAGCAGATGACCATAGTGAGTCAAAGTAGGAGCACTAACAAAATTGACTGAGCACATGAACAACATGGGCAATTCCAGTCTTGTAACTGTAAGGTAAACAAGACTGCCAACGATGTGACAATAGCGTGAAGGATCATCAAGCAATACGCCATCAGTAGGACGAAGTTGGAGATGAAGTTCTGTAGGAGTTGCAGCAGTCCGTGTATCAGTTATTCCTGAGCGAGCAAGAAGATCCTAAATGTATCGATGTTGAGAGAGATAGTTGTTAGATATGTATTAGATAAGCTGTGTATTTATCCTGTTGTGTGATGGATTTCTTGTATATATGCCATACCTGTATGTGTATATACATATTGGTCTATTGGTCTCATGATGAAAACAAGTGCTATTCATAACATGGTATCATATCCCATACCTAGGGTTTCATACTGGTTTGTTTCGCCAGCTTTTGCCGCCGTCGCTTGCCGCTCCTTTGGTTGGTTTTTCTTGCCGCCGTCCACTGTCGCGTCGGGTTGTCCATCGTCTCCGATCTGCCGGATCCGCAGATCAGCCGGAGACCCATCTAGAGCCATGTGCTGCTCGTAGATTCGTCAGAGTAGCTACCGTCGCTGTCGCTCTTTTGCCTTCCTAGGCCGCTGGCGTCGCTGTAGCTAGCCGCCTCTACTCAGGGTTTTTCCTATGTCGAGTGGACGCTGGTGGGGAGCCGACGTCGACCGTCGCCGCAATCTCTATCCAAGCCGCCATAGCCAGGATCTATGCCCGTTTTCGCCGCCTGTTCTGGTCATCGGTTGGCATCCGTCGAGTTGACTCCTTCAGCTGACGCCAATGGACACCGCCGGATTGGGAGGAGTAGCTGTCGACGCTGGTCGCCACCACCCGCTTGTCGCTGCTGCCCACTGGTCGTCGTCGCCTGGTGGTCTCCTGCCCCGTATGTGATTTTGCTGCGCACATAATTTGTGTCCATATGTAATTGGGAAAATGACATTTTGGTCCGTTGTTTGAATGCTCTCGTCATCTTGTTCCCTTGTGCTACAGAAATTGACGGTGGTCCATTTGGTGCTTCCATAGTTGAGAAGCCATGGTTTTAAAAATCATAGTTGGATGTTTCTGTCAGAATGTTTTACGGGTTTAAATTATTCCCCATCCACTGGACCGGAACTGGCTTTGGTTCAGATTTTTATGGTTAAACGGTTTCTCTCGCCTGTCATTATAACCAAGCCTCCAAGTTGAACGTATCTACACAGCTTTCGGATTTCCTTTTGCTTTGTCAAAAAAAAAAAGTTCTATTCATTCAGTTGATCCTAAACAAGTTTGATTTTATGGCCAGTGTCACCATTTTAATCAGCGCTTGTTTAATTGCATTAATTACCAGGTTTTCCACCAAATGTTATACTATCTTGTTATTTACGGGTTCTAACAAAGATTTCCAAATGTTTGCAACCTTCTTGAGTACTCCCCCCTGGCCCGCAATACAAGTCCATTTTATTGAGAAACATTGTTCCACAATGTAAGTCCTTTGAAAAAAAATCAAGATGTAGTTATTTTAATATTTTCATCCAATATCCTTGCTTGGACATAGAAAAAGTGTATGAATAGTTGTAGTATGCTATTTAATAAGGGTATATTCGGTCTAACGGTATTAACTTCTTTTAGATTTAATGCTTTCCCTTAGCTTTTTGTGCCTACGATTTTCTAACTCCTGTGTTTCACAGGCCACGGATAAAGCTATTCTTGCGCAGGTAGTAATAGCTCTAAGCCTTGCCTTCCTGCCCACAAGATTGCTTATCCTGGTGATGTTTCTGGAGGTATTCACAAACAACTCGCCACTAAGGAAAGCAAGCACAGAAAGGTGGACCAGAAGGTTAAGAGAGTGGTGGTTCAGCATACCTGCAGCTCCAGTAGTGGTGGAGAAGGATAAAGAAGACAAGAAAACGAGATGAAACCTGTGTGTATATTCAATGTAATTTTATGTCCTGTTTGGCTCGTGCATTCGCCCACTGTGTACAATGTCTGAGAATATGTTGACAATAAAAGCAGTTAGTGTTTTAATAAAAGGTGAATTCCCCCGCTACGGAATTGCCCTACTAAGGCGTCTCCAAATTAACGGTAAGTCGGTAGCGTGTTTTGGCTCTGCACGTTATTGCGTGCTTGACAGATTGAATAGTGCGATCGTCGGGGTAGACAGGGGACCGCTCGATTGTCATACGAGGGGTAGACCTGCCTTGCCACTTGGCTATGGATAAGGGTAAGTTGTCTGACACGTCGTCTCACTTGGCTGTGCATGAGGGTATGTTGTACGACACGTATGGACGTGAGGTGAATAATAGATGTTGTCGTACTTGCTCATCTTTTATTTTTAAACGTTCATAGGTATTAAACTGAGCGTCCCACTTGGCCGTGCATGAGGATAGGCTGAGGTGGATAATGGGAGTTTTCGTGCTTCCTCGTCTTTTTATTTTTAAACGTTAATAAGTATTAAATTGAGCGTGCTATTTCCATTTCATATGAACTGTTGTTTTTCATAAAACAAGAGCAATATTGTATATATTTTGGATATACAATGATTAGATGGATTTTTAAACTCAAAAGTCGTCACACCCAACCACTAATAGTTCCTTCCCAAAGCAACACGTTGATAGCTATTATCAGTAATTAAGAGTTATAAGCTAGCAATATATATTTCAACCATGTAGCATGTAAAGTTGCTAACAAGAAATATGTATAGTTGCTAGCAACTCATATAGAGGCACAAGAGGTGGTTGCCTGTACAAATCATTGTAGTTGCATACACAAGTCGATAATAGTTGTTATCAAGTAATAATTAACGAGTTGGTTGGTAGTAATATAGAGTTTGCCAACAACTTAAATGCATATTTACTATATAGTAACGTACAGAGTTGCCTGCATATAAAATGTAGAGCTCCTAATAAGTAATATATCAGGTTACTAGCAACTAAAATAAAGCTACTACATATAGTTGCATGCAGAAATCAATAGTATTTGCTACATAGCAATATAGAGCTTCCAACAAGTAAAATAATGTAGCTGGCTCACTGGTGGTTGCCTACACAAATCACTGATAGTTGTAAAAATCTTTACTATTCTCCTCTCTAGTCATACAAGAGTGATGTTTTAGACATCTACACAGTCTTCAAAACACAACTTTAACCACTAATTTCTATTATAATATATTAATAAAACCTAATAAAATTATAATGCTATGAAAGTAATTTTTGAGACAAATCTACACATATCATTTTCACATATCCAATCTAAATATTCATTGAAACATTACAAGATGTAGGGAAAATTATGTTGTATATCTCTACAAAATTTTAAGTTCAAACTCAAATCACGTTCGAGATAAACGAAAAGAAAAAAATGCTAAACAGTGTTAATTTTTACTGTTTGGACACTACTCCACGAAGTGTTTCTTTTTTGTATCTTACAAATGCAATTGAATTTGATCTTAAAATTTTGTATAGACATAAAACATACACTCCCCTACATCTGGTAATTTTTGGGGAATTTTTTAAACTTCTAAGTTAGGTAAAAATGAAATTTGCATGAGAATACGTCACCTTAGAAATTTAGAACTTGCGTGATGTTTATTTGAGATCCGTTACAAGAACTCGACTAGTAAATTGTAAATAATTGACATCTAGTAATAGATAATTGCCATGTAGCAATATTATAATGAGAAAATTCTGTTTGTGCCATAGGGACTTCTTTATGTATTGGATATGCCATCCAAATTTACATATTTTGTGTGTATGCAATTGAAGAGATGCACTCATGCTCTAAGGCACTGCCACTATTCGAGCGTTTTGGCCAGAAATTTTCTTGACCATTGTTGGCACTGTTTATCCACACCAATGCGCCTTTCCCGAACAAAAAGACAAGGTATCACCACATCCTCGTGTAATTTCTGTCATTTTATACTAACCTTTTTGCTAGTGTTGTGTTGGAAAGTTGTGCAGCAAAATTCTATTCTTTTGGGATGAAAGATGTGCAGTGCAACCCCATCTCGGAGCTGCCTTTGGTTGAAAGTGTTAAGAAATCGATGAAGAAGTAGACGAACGATAATGTAATCCACGCAATCAACAGCCAAGAATAAGAGATTAATCATAGGAGACACCAATAAAAGAGAATACCAGAGTAGTCTTTTATTAATTCTCAGATCTATTTATATGGTACAATGCCTGTCTATTTATAGTCTAAGTCCACCAGGTGTAATTCTGACATTTGCTCACACTGGAACCTTCTAGGTTTCGTAACACCTCCCCTTGGGCGAATATCATGGTTTGCGCATGTTTTATCAAAAACTCCTCCTAAAAACCCAATGGAAAAAGGGATGGAGAAAATAGTACATTACATTTGTTCTTTGTGACACTTGTTGCCTTATTAAAAACCTTTACATGAAAAAACTTCAGGAGAAACTCATAAAGAGAAAAAAAGTGTAACATTTAGATCTTCAGGATCATGTAAGTCTTCTGACCTTACATATGGGCTATGGTTCAAGGATTCACTCCTTCTAAACCTTGTAATCCTCTAAGCTTTCTCATACCTATACCTTGAACACATTTATAGAAACTAGAGACTGTGAGTGATTTTGTGAATAAATCTGCTATATTATCATAAGACTTAGCTTTTTAATACTTTTATCTCTCTGTTCTTTTGAAGCTCATGAGGATAAAAGAATTTAGGAGCAATATGCTTCGTGATATTACTCTTAACGTAGCCTATTTGCATCTGTGCAACACAAGCGGCATTATCTTCATAGATAATAGTGGGGTCATTAATGGTGTTCATGCCACATGATTTCTAGATATGGTTAACCATCCGTCTAAGTCAAACATATTTCCATGAAGCTTCGTATAATGTGATTATTTCTGAGTGCTACTTGAATGACCACTAAGAAATGGTTGTACCACCACAAAGAAATAAAAAACTTGTCTGTGATTTTGTATTATGTGGATCAGACAGATATCCTGCATCTGTATATCAAACCATAGTCAAGTCTTGGTTCTTGGGTAAAATAATCTAAGATCTTGTGTGCCCTGAAAATACCTGAGTAGGGTTTTAATGCTAGCCTAATGTCTTTGGGTTGGAGCTGCGCTGTGCCTAGCTAGGAAGTTAACTATGAAGGCAATATCTGGCCTCGTACAGTTAGCCAAGTATATTAATGCCCCAATGGCATTTAAGTATGGGACTTCTGGTATAAGAATTTTCTCATTTTGCATCCTTGGTCTAAAAGGGTTTTTATCTGCTTCTAGAGATCGAACCATCATCGGTGTTTTCACTGGATATGACTTATCCATGTTAAATTTCTCTAAGACCTTCTTGGTATAAGAGGATTGATGTACTAAAACTCTTTCAGGGAGATGCTCCAACTGTAGGCCTAAGCAAAACTTGATTCGGCCCAAATTCTTCATTTCAAATTCTTTAACAAAATAGGAACTTACTTCCTTTATGTCCTCTGTTGTCTTGATGATATTCATATCATCGACATATATTGAAATAATGTGGAATCCATTCTGGAATTTCATTATGAATATACAAGGACAGTCTTCACTATTAGTGTATCCTTTCTTCAAGAGGAATTCACTAAGCCGGTTGTACTACATTCTACCAGACGAATTTAAACCGTACAACTACTTTTTCAGCTTGATGCTGTACAATCTTCGATTTAATTTGTCCTGATCTGGATTCTTTACTCCATCTGGGATTTTCATATAAATATCCGAATCAAGTGACCCATATAGGTATGCGGTCACTACATCCATTAACTGCATACTTAAATTCATATCTGCTGCCATTGATATCAAATATCGGAACATTATCCCACTCATGACAGGAGAAGAGGTTTCATCATAATCAATACCGGGTCTTTGTGTGAACTCTTGTGCCACAAGTCTCACTTTGTATCTCACCACCTCATTATTTTCGTTTTTTTTTCTGGATGAAAACCCATTTGCATCTTAAAGGGAATACCTTGGGTGGTGTTCAGGCTATCGGGCCCAACACTTTAGTTTTATTCAGCGAGAGTAATTTTGCCTCAATTGCTTCCTTCCACTTATCCTAGTCTGAACGCTTCTGCCATTCAGCTAAGGATTTTGGTTTTGGATCCAATTCAAGGTTTCTCACAATCTTTGAGGCGAAATAGATGTTGACAACTGTAGTTTTTCTCTTGTATAGTTCTCCTGACTAAAAAAAAATTAGTGGATATTTCTTCATTAATCTCATCCAGCTCCTCGTGATTTTCGATAACGACAGAGTCTGATTGTTCTGAAATCCCAGTATTAGTTTATTTGTGTGCAATTGTATTGGGGTTATGATCTTCAAGATCATTTCCATCAGGGGTTTTCTCAACTTCAGGTTGAGCTTCTTCAACTGATATAGGAAATGTCTTATTATCATCGAGTTTTGTTTTCTACAGATGTCTCCGCGAAATTGAGGCCTCATTCTCCGATGCTCTCCCCCTCTTCTTCACATGAGAGGTTGGAGTGGTTCAGGTATTCTTTTGGGGTACTTTCACTCTCTCCGGAGCATTTGCTGCTGGTATATAAGACTTTGTCACTCTTTTTTTTATCAGTGAAGGTATCTGGCAAATAATTTGTAATTTGCTGTAGGTTTATCAATCGTTGGCCTTCTAGTTCAGTTTCTATAGTGCGTGGATCCAGGGCCTAAATACCAAGGCATTCTAATCTATTTCTCGGCATTTATCATCATTTAGATACTTTTCTCCCTCTAATGCTGGGAAATTATCTTCATCTAAGATGCAATCAGTGTGTCGGGCTGTAAACATATCTCCTGTAGTAGGTTCAAGATATTTAATAATCGACGAGAACTCAAAACCAACATATACTCCCAACTTCCGGTAGGGGCCCATGGCTGTTTGTTGTGGTGGTGAAATTGGCACATATATAGCACAACCAAATTTTCACAGATGAGAAATACTTGGTTCTTTTCTATGCACTAGTTGTAAGGGGGAACCCTGATGGTATACAGTCGGTCTTAAATTTATTAGTGCTGTTGCATGCAACACTGCATGGCCCCAACTACTGGTGGGGAGCCTACTATTCTGCAGTAGAGCTCTAGCAATCAGCTTAATCCTTTTGATAAATGACTTTATAAGGCCATTCTAAGTGTGGACATGTGGTACAGAGTGCTCTACCTTAATTCCTTAGTGATGCGGATATGCACGTGACTGTACTTTTTAGTTAAATATATTGTTCAACTGAAAAGAATTATTGAGCCACATGAAATATGGCCAGGTGAACTCTAATTTAATTGGGTTATTATTTCTTATATTTGGAGATGCATAACTACTATTTAATGTAATTGTATGCAGACCCATACTTGATATGTACAAAACTAAACTGAAGATGCGTTTGAAAGAATTTGAAGAATCCTACATGGTGGCTGTCACGTGGAGCAAAGGAGAAGGAAGATGCGTGTTTGCTGTCTGAAAAAGATTTATTAGGTGCCAAAGATATGAAGGAATAAAACCCATATGGCTGGTTAGAGCACACAAGAGAAAGACCCATGTTGATGGGGGGAAGAAATCCCATATGGTGGGAGAGCAAAAGGGGGAACCCAAGAACTTAAAATATAAGTTTTAGATAAGATTTTCAAATCCAATTTGGACCTCCCACAAGCCCAACCAAATTTGAACTCGGATTCCACTTAGAACTAAATTCGGATTCAGTTTGTGACTCATATAACTTGGATTCCACTTAGGTTTGTGACTACTGTAAAATCTAGTTTCCTTTTGGTGAGAGTTTGAGTCTAAAACAATATAGGGTTGAGTTATACCCGGTTTGGGAACCATATCCCGTCCTAAGAGGCTATATAAATCTTGTATTCATAGCCTTTAGGGCTTAGACCACCTTTGAAAGAAATCAATCTACTAAAAAGTTCTTGTTCTTTGTGATTGCCGAAGTTCTAAGGAGAATTAGGCGTGTTGGTCAATCAAGATCATTCAGCCTTTTCGTTGGGAATTGGGTGTACGATAGACCTTCGCTTGGTGGTCAGCGAAATCAACATGAGTGTGTTTTGGTGAATTAAAGAGTGTTCGTCCCTTGAACTGGTATTGGAGGATCAATTATGATTCATCAATACTTCTGTGAGTATTCATTCTACGTCGAGAAGATCGTACGACCACATATCATCTTGATATCAGAGCGCGGTTTACTCGGTAGGATACTTACCCTTGTTTTTAGATTGATTTATTTCTGTCCTATAGTCCATTAAACTGAAAATTGCTACAAAAAAAATACAAACTCTAATTTCACATATGTTATTTTTATGAGTTTTATTAAGTCTTGATCCATTAGAAATCTTATTTATATGCTGATCATCGTGTCCTTTGCGTAGCTTTATTGTTGCATCTTTAATCTTTGAAATCAGCTAGTTGATCTTTCAATTAGCATAAAAAAAGTATATTCAATTTACCTTTTGAATACTTGTTCTTACTGACCTTGTAAGATCTTTGTGCATCTTAAAGAATATCATATCTGAACATATCTGAATTTCCTTTTTCTTGTTTGATTCGGCCGTAAGAAACCTTAGTTGTCACGAAGTTGTGCTCCGCAAAGAATCCTAGTTGGACACGTTCGGATCATTTGAAATTTGTTGTGGTTTAGTTCTGAGTGTCTCTTGAGGTTTTTACTTAAATCCTTTTACTCTTGAGACTAGTCTTTGATAATTGCATTTGGGCTGCTCTTAATTATTTATTTTGACTGAATATTTATTTTGGGATTACGCATCACTCATTCGGCTGACATAGCAAAAAAAATTCAAAGTTTATACCCCTGCATTTTTGAAAAAGTTTGTAACTCATATACCTCGTTAGACTTAGAATGAGATTTTGAGTCTATTTGAGTCAGTTGCTGCGTAGCAAAAAAAATAGCGATAAAAAAGGCGAGAAAAAGGCTGAACTTGGGTGAGTGATTTATGCTATAAATTCAGTTGGCATATTTAATTTTTTGAGCAATCTTGTTTCCTTATGTTCATAATATTGCAATTGGCTAGTGTCTCTCTTAGTACGTGATGCAAAATGAGCTAATATTTTCCGATTGTTGCTTTTAGCTCATTCCTTTGTTTGCATTGAGTCACATTGATCATTGCGTGTGCGTTCATATACTTTATTTATATCTTTTGGATCAACACATAGGTAAGAGTTTTCTAATTTAGATTATTACTTAATTCAACAATATCGTGAAATTCAGATACTTTCTAACCAAGCTCCACTAAATATCCTTTGCCATGCAATTGTGAGTCACTTTTAAATCCGCTTGATCATCACTTGCTTTTGTAGCTACCACCAAGTATAAGTTTCTTTTAGCCTCAATTCACTTCAGAAAGGTAAGAACTTTATTTGGGAGAGAAAAAAGTGAGATTGAGTGAACTCCACATATTGTATATATGTTGTGGTATTTGTGTGTTTTTTGTACAACTAACAATGATAGGTGAAGATGATAATATGGGAGAGGAGCATACCCCCGTAAGTCCTTTTCAATTTCAAGCGTTGAGGGGGACTTTTTGCAATGAATTCGTCACCACTTCTTCTACTTTGAAAGAGCAATTCAAGGCAGAGATCAACAATTCTGCTCAAGATATGCGCATTGAAATAAACCAACAAATGAATGTGCTATGTATAAACATTGTGAACTGTTAAGTACACTTCGGCCACAACAACAAGAAGATAGTTTCATTTCTTTCTATGGAAGTGAAGATCCAGAGGAATATCTTGAGTGGGAATGGCAAGTGAAGAAAGTGTTTAGATTTTAAAAGATTTCTAAAGCCCAAGAGGTGATGCGTGCCACTAGAGAATTTGAAGATTATACTTATAGTTGGTGGCAAAAATGATTTGATAAAGAATTCATTAAATCTTGATGAGATTTGAAGGCACTCATGATGAGAGAATTTGTGCCATCTGATTATGCGCGGGGATTGCTTCGTCATCTGGAGAGTATCACATAAGAGAGTAACACTATGCAAGAATATCATTTTGAGGTACAAGATGCATTACGTCGAGCCAGTGTGTTACAAGATGATTCTGAAAATCTAAAAATTGCACTCTTTTTTCCCTTTATGAGCTTTTCCTTAAAGTTTTCTCACATAAAAGTTTTTATGAGGCAACAAGTGTGTCACAAGAAATGAATGTGATGTACTCTTTTCTCCATTTTTTTTCCACTAGATTTTTGGGAGGAGTTTTTAACAAGACACGTGCATACCG
Organism: Melocanna baccifera; assembly: GCA_036346265.1. Lineage (NCBI taxonomy): Eukaryota > Viridiplantae > Streptophyta > Magnoliopsida > Poales > Poaceae > Melocanna > Melocanna baccifera. The sequence continues at coordinate 23,187,881 of CM070679.1, forward strand.
TGGTATTTGCTCAAGGGAGAGTGTCATGGAATTTAGAAGGTTCCGATGATGAGGACATCCCTCCCACTGATACAACCGTGTCTATACACACAATTCACCCACAGCAAGTGTTGCAAGGTCCACTTACTCGAGCTCGAGCTCACCAACTTAATTACCAAGTGAATTCGTTCCTAGGTTCGTATATTACTGAGAATAGACCGCTACCTAATATAAGTGATTTAATTGTGTTTAGAAACATAGGAAAGGATGAAGGAGAGGCATGTAGAGTCATAAACATGCATGGAAAGCACAATGAAGGTCACCACATCACTTTGAGGCTGAGTCAAGTAAGAGTTGGAGTTGGACTCGTTTTGGAATCAAATTCGGACTGCCGCGATAGTACCAAGTTCAAACGAACGTAACTTCTTCATACGGACTCCGTTTTGGACGTTCTTAGACTTCATGGAAAGCTTATCAAGTCTACTTTCTAACGGATCTAACCTTATCTTCAAATTCTATCTGAACCAATCATAATCATCAAAAGAGTCCACATCTATTTCTAAATCCGAGTTGAAAAGGGTGCTGCGCCACCTCTATTTGGGCCCATGGGCCTTTTAACCCTAGGGACGTGCGCCCATTTCCCTGGCCGCCACGCCTGGTCGCCTCCCTATAAAGGAGCCGTCACCTCCCTTTTTTAAAACTTGAATTTCGTTGAGTTTAGGTTTAGCCATTGTGTAAACTTCTGTTATTCAGTTGTGTCAGACGATCACCTGTTAATACTGCCTTCAGGATCCCACATTTATTTTTTAATACCATCAAACTTATTCACAACATCAGTTGTCTACATCTTATTCTTACTAGTTCTTCGATTGCTCGCAGCGATTGAACTTCGTGTTCAGGTTGATCGCGCTTCCGGCTTGGTCAATAACATCTCGGAGTTGGTTCAACGATTGCTAAGACGCAAATATCGTCGTACGGTTGTAGTTGGATCACGAGAGTCACCTCCACCAAAATCGATAGTTATCAATCTCATCGAAAGATCGGGCACCCTGCCTCCATCAAGTGATATCAGAGCTCAAGGTTGCTCGGTGAGAATTTCCAATTACCCATAGATTAGATTGCTTTTTCGTTTCCTACAGCACACCGAAACCAAAAAATAAATAGTAGTAGATCATCTTGTCCAAACCCGTCTTGCCATCACAATCTTTCTTTTCAGTATATTACTTTATTGAACTTTCGGTTGCATCGTCATATCCTTTGCTGGTCTTAGTGTCTAGTCCTTTAGAGTTTCGAGTTCTGCTCATGTTTGGTCTCATCGATTTTGGTTGGGATCGATCTACCACGGCAAGAGAATACAAAGGGGGAGGACACCGACTTCAACCAGGAATCAAATTCACAATCGAAGGAAGCTTTGCCCTAGTTGGTCTCGGATAGAACCAGTGCAAGACATGGTTTCTATCCTAAGGAGGTTTCAGAGTCAACTAGAAATATCCAAAACAGCGTGATCTTTGTAAAAAAAAGATAAAAAGAGAGCTAACTTTTGCATACAACCTCCAATTGGGGCGTTTCTTGATCCATTGGAAAGGAAACGAAAAGATATAGTGAAAAAAAGAACTCTAGGAAATCCGGGGATTTTATCTATGCGTACACACCTGGGCACACGCACGGCCAAATGATTCGCCCTCTCTCATCGCCAGTATCGCTATCCCCTAGTTCTTGGTTTGAACACAACATGGTGAATTTTTCTCAAAATCCACACCCTTTTGTTCGGTCCAACGTCCTAGGTGGAGAACCGTGTGGGCGCATCACCGTAGTTGGAGAATCACTCCGTCGACATGAGGATTATGCCATTGTGACTGTCAATCCACCGCCACCTCCAAATCAAACAATAGGCTATGATTGAGGTCAGTGCTTTCCTAGAACATGTGGATGGAGTCCGTGTGCTCTCCGCAAGCATATCGCCTTTTGGAGTGGAATTATATATGTTTGCTTCATCCGTACTTAGAGATTCACTTGTTATTGGTAGTCCTTGTCAACTTGGCAACAACCATGAGATGACCCTTATAAAGCATGGTGAGTCACGTATTAATCTCAGAGCTTGTAACTATACTAGAATTTGTTGGGTTTTATTCCTAGGCTTCCCTCTTGATTATTAGAGTTCGCCCTACATCAATGAAGCTATTTCGCCTTTTGGTAGAATCATACATTGGCACAACAACACATCCAACAAATATAGAGTTATAGTTAAAGTTTTAGCCAAAGATACATTTGATATTCCAAGAGGTCTACTGGTCACCCAAGCATCACAACTAGGTGGTAATGGACGTTCTTGGACAGTTCTTGTGTATGTCCTTGATTCATATTTTCCGTACCAGTTCCCACCAGATGAAGAATCCAAAGGATGGTAACCCACATCCTGTGGTTAGACCTATCTTGTATTAGCAACCAACTTTCCAAGGAATTCCTCCTCAACAACACTTTGCACCGTCAGTATGGCCAGAAGGGAACAACAATCATGAAGCTGCTCCAAACAATGAGAATGAGAACAAACCTCTTCCATGGTGGCTAGTTCACTCATTGAAGACACAAGCTCAGTTAATTTTGTTGTTGCACAAGGAGCTCCCCTGATACTTGATCTACCGCCACCACCAGAGCAAAACCCAGCAGATTTTCCAATGCAATAGAAAATTGAACAAGGAATTACCCTATCTTCGTTCGGTGTCATCAGGCCAGAACTACCACTAGCAATGATAGTAGCAGAGATTTGCCGAAGGCTATTCACAGCCATTACAAACATTCTAATATTATACAAACTAGTGCAATTGCTTGTTCCTGTTCAATCAAAGTTGCGAAAGATAGATATTGAGGGAGTCAGCCCCAAGAGAAAGAGGTATATGTCTGAAACAACTTCAATGCTAGTAGTCTCTCTAATACAAATCATACCTCCCTTAGCTATTATAATCATGTTGTCTGACTCCCCCAACAAGAAAGTGGCTCACAGAATTGATTTCTCTGATGTGGTATCAAGTTCAAATTAACACTACAACATGGATGACAAGCAGAAAGCTATTATACCTTACAAGCCAAACACCCTTTTGGATTCCCTTCACAAGTTGGCATGAAGTTTTCAAATAAATCACAGCTTTGGTCTGCAGTCAATGGCTCCATCACTTGCTATTCTGGCAATTGATAGTCATTCCCCTATAGCAGAACTAGCAGCAACTATGCAGGGGCACATGGCAAATTGATGAGGACATCATACTTTTGGATACAAACAAGACTTCTTAATCTGAAATAATACAAGGGCCAATTACAAGGTCACGTGCACGACAACTAAATTATCAGGAGAACTCTTTTGTACGAATGCATAACTGTTTAATAGAGAATAGACCGCTACCTAATGCATGTAATGTTTTTTTACTTAGGAACTTAGGAGCTGATCAAGTGCAAAGAGAAGTACAAAATGAAGATAAGCATGCGCAAGCAGGGTACAAAAGTCACCACATTACTTTGGTGCCGGCTCAAGGAATAGCTCCAGTGGGACACATTCTGGAATCCAATTCGGTCTTCGAAGATAGCACCAAGTTCAAACATGCATAGAATTGCATACGAACTCCGTTCGAGGTGTACGAGTACAGCATAGAAAAAATAACTCATCCAATTTCCAATGGATCCGGAGCCACCAAATTTGATGAGGACATCCCCACTACATACACAACTTCCACATCTAATGTGCATGAGAATGTTCACGAAGTCGAACCTACGAAACAAGGATAATGATTCGAGCGCAAGTGCGTCAACTTAACTATCAGGTGAATACGTTCCTAACTTTGCATACAAATGTTTCAAAGAATGGATTACTATTTAATTCTTGTGATGATTTAATTATCCTTAGAAACTATCGAGAAGGATCACGTGAGCCCAAATATACAAGTGAAACCATCAAGCGCAAACCAAGCCCTACTCGCGAGTTCGACTCAGATTCGGCCCTCCTGACAGCGTCCACTTCAAACGGCCATAACTTTTGATCTAGGAGGAATCTCAGGGCCCATGAGTACTTGTTAGAAAGTTTTTGAAGTCTACTTTCAGATGGATCTAGCCCCACTTCTAAATTCCTTCTGTGTGCACCATAATTACCAAAACAATCCGACGTTGACTCAGCCTAATAATACCAACTTTAAATGCTCATAGATTTCACATCAAGAGTCCATTTAGAATGTGTGAGTACAGCATAGAAATTTTATCTCGTCCTCTTTCTAACAGATCTGGCCCCATCTAAAAATTCCTTCTGTGCGCTCCAAAATCATCAAAACAATCCAACGATTCCAGAAATAGAGATAGCATCAAATATGATTTGATTAATTTCCGTGTGTTGAAATCTTTCTATAAGCAAGGGCCTGCGTGCCCCTATAAATAGAGGCTCCATTGGCCATGTAGCTCAGACCACCTTTGAGAATAAACTACTATTGTTCGTGCTTGAGTTTCATGAGGAATTAGAGAGTTTCTTCAATCAAGATCGTTCAGTCTTTTCGCTGGGAATTGGGTGCACGATAGATCTTCACTTGGTGGTCGGCAAAATCGACGCGAGTGTGATTTGGCGGATTAAAGACTGTTCGTCCCATGCATTGGCATTGGACGATCACTACGATTCATTAAGACTCCTGCGAGTATCCATCCTACGTCAAGAAGATCGGACGACCCCGTATCATCTTGGTATTAGAGCGCGGTTTACTCGGTAGGATCTTATCCCTTTACTTTTAGATTGATTTATTTTTATCCTATAGTCCATTAAACCAAAAATTGCAACAAAAAATCCAAACCTTAGTTTCGCATCTGTTATTTTCGTGAGTTTTATTAAATTTTGATCCATTAGAAATTTTGTTTACGTGTTGATCTTGGTGTCCTTTTGCGTTGCTTAATCGTTGTTATTTTAAACCTTTGAAAACCCGCTAGTTGATCTTTCAATTAGCATCCAAAAATAAAGATTCAATTCACCATTTGAATTCTTGATCTGGTTGTCCACATAAGGTCTTTGCGCATCTTGAAAAAATATCATCTCCGAACACATCTGGGTTTCATTTTTCTTGTTTGATTCGGTCGCAAGAAACCTTAGCCACCACAAAGTTGTGCGCCGCAAAGAATCCTAGTCGAACACGTTCAGACCATCCGAAGTTTATTGCGGGTCGAATTCCGAGCGTCTGTTAATGTTTTCACTTAAATCCTTTGACCCTTGAAACTAGTTTTTGATAATTGCTTTAGGGCTGTTTTAGAATTATCTACACATTACTGAACAACTTTGGACTTACATAGAATCAAGGAACAATTAAACCTATTTTGGCCTTTGAGTAAAAAAAATAGCACCCAATTGAAAAAAAGAGAGAGAAGCCACGGCTTGAGAAAAAAAACAAAGAAAGAAAGGAAAAAAAACAAAGAAAGAAAGAAAATAAAGCCATGGCTTAGTTGGCCATGTAATACAGGTTTGTTTAGATTATTTTTTTACCGTGAATTTCGTCGTGTGTTCTTGTGTCGACTAGACCAACAATTGCGCTTGTAGGCCTCAACTTTTTGTATTCCTCATTCATATTTGCAATATTCAGATTACTCTTTATCTTGTTCTTACTTTTTCTTCGATTGCTCGCAGAAATTGAACCTCGTGTTCAGATTGACCGTGTTCTTGGTATGGTTGATATCGACCAGGGTGTGATATAGCGATTGCAGAACAGACTTAGTCATATCGGTCAAGTAGCCTTATTGTCAATGTCATATCAATCAATCAAAATTATCGTTCTCATCAGAAGATCAGGCAAAAAATTTTGTCATCAGTTGCTATCAGAGCACAGATTACCCGGTGTGATTTTAGTTTTAGATTTGTTTTGCATACATATAACCAGAAAATTGCCTAACAAAAAGAGTTAATTTCCACTGTTCAAACCCCGTTGTGCCTTTCAAGTTGTTAGTTTCGGTTCGCTAAATTAAATTTGCATCCGTTATAGCTTTGTCTTGTTGTTGGTCATATTTTTGGTCCCATAAAACTCTAAAAAAAGTCTCCACGTCCAAAATCATCAAAAACACATCAAATCCTAATTTCTAATTTCAGCCAGAAGACTTCCTTTTCTACAACCGTCATAAAAAAACACCATAACTTTTCATTCTTTGATCCTTTTTGAGTGAGACCATTACCATTAGACTCATAACTTCATTATCCATCTGCCTACAAAATTTCACTTCATTCTAGTACGGCAATTAAAACATATATGTGGTGAAATTTGACCTAAATTTCTATTTTGAATCTGCAATAGTCAGCACTCGAGATTTTTGTGTGAATTTTTCTGTCGGTTTCTAGAAGTTGGACCCAAAAGAAAAATTGTAGAAAAATCCATCAGGAAATATGCTAAAATAGAAATATTGAAAAAAAGCATCTGACAAAAAGTTACGATCAAAATACCGATAGCTTGTCTAGTGAACAAAAATATGCCATTGTCAGATTTGGATCAATACTCGTGCTTTTCACTCCAAATTACATTCAATTGAATTATCTTATGTGTACCACTTCTACACTTTTTTATATACTTGTCTTAGCCTTCATATATCCTTATTTGATTAGCAACATAAGGCTAAGTGCTAGATGCAAACTATAATTCAATTCTATGTAATTTCTGAAATTAACTGATTGTTCTCCATTGCTACATATTTAGAGCCTTCCAAGCTGTACCTACTACTAACCATTACAGGTCTTGATGTACTGGCAATCGCTATACTCATTACTCAAGTCAAGATTATCACGAACCAGCCACCGGTTGCACTACCTATTTGCTTTGGTAAGAATTTGATAAGTGCTTGTGTATGTGCGACTTTTATAAACCTCCAAGCACCTAGTAGTGATAGGAAACTAACATATTTCTTGTGAGTTTCTTGTTTTCCACTAACAATGGCAGGATCACAAAATTCGAAGTTGGTGGAAAGGATGATGGTTCATCTGATGAATTTGAGAGTGTTGGACCTCTCACTTCTCGCACCCGGATGTTGGTGTAACACTTCAACCATAAGGTCAACAAGAGAACGGAGGATATCTACAACATGTTGGATTGGCTCAATATCATCCTCACCACTATCAACAAGAGTTGAGAATCTTGAGCAACGTCCACCCCCAGCTACTCAATGTGCTCTATCTTCCCCTCACCCTTAGGCGGATAAGGATGACGATGTTAAAGAGAAAAACTATGACGTCAACACTGAAGTTGAGGGCCTCGATGACTATGATTGTTGTTGATTCTGGCAAAACCTACGAGGGATGGGTAGGTTACAAAGAGAGGTACATAATGATAATACATTAACTAAAGTTAAGTTGACAATTCCTTCATTTGCTGGTAGATATGATCCTAAAGCTTATCTTGATTAGAAATTACAATTAAATTAAAAATTTGTATGCCATGATTTTCCTAATAATAGAAGAGTTAGGGCTGCTACTAGTGAATTAACTGATTTTGTATCAATTTGGTGGAGGGAATAGTGTAGACTACCATATGTACCTAGAACTTGGGATGTTCTGAAAAGAGTCACGAGAGTTAGATTTGTGCCTTCATACTTTTCACATGATATGTTAAATAAATTGCAATGCTTAAAATAAGGCAATAGATCATTAGAGAAATACTATCAAGAATTGCAAATTGGTTTATTACATTGTGGTTTCGAAGAAACTGAAGAAGCTAAAATGGCTAGAATTTTGGAAGGACTTAACCGAAAAATTCAGGACATACTTGACTATAAGGAATATAATTCTATCATCCGTTTATTTTATCTTGCTTGCAAAGCTGAAAGGGAAATACATAGGCGACACATGACAACAATGAGTCATTTTGGAGACTCTTCTTCCTCCAAACAAAGCGTCGGAATAGCAAAAGCACCTCTTCCATCCACACCAAGCTGAGGGCACTGTACTTCTATTTCCATGCCCTCACGTGCACCCGAAGTAAATAAGGCTATAACCGTTCAAGCTCCCACAAAATCTGCTCCAACAAAGAGTGCATCTTCAGTTGCTTTCACTGGACGTACAAGAGATATCCAATGTCATAAGTGCAAAGGGTTTGGGTACTTCATGAGAGAGTGCCCAAGTCAGCGGGATCTAATTGTAAAAGAAGATGGTGAGTATACTTCAGCTAGTGAAATTGATGAAGAATATATATATGTTGCAAGTGACCATGCAGGTGATGAGATTGATACTAGAAATGAATAAGAAGAACACTTGAGTGCTGAATCTTCAAATAAGTACACGAGCCTTATAGTGAAGTGTGTTTTTAGTGCACAAATGAAGAGTGCTGAATAAGACCAATAACACAATTTGTTTCAAACCAAGTTCATCATCAAGGATTGTTCATGTCATATCATCATTAAAGGAAGAAGTTGCAACAACTTGGCTAGTTTGAAGATGGTGGAGAAGCTTCACTTGACCACAAATCCTTACCTACGATCCTACTATATTTAGTGGTTCAACTCATGTGGTAAGTTGAAGGTAATCAAAACTATGATAGTACAATTTTCGCTTGGTTCATACCATGATTATATTAATTGCGATGTCGTTCCTATGCAATCATGCTCTTTGCTTTTAGGTAGGCCATGGTAGTTTGATAAGGACTCCACTCATCATGATAGAACTAATCAATATACTCTCATGCATAAGGGCAAAAAAATTATTTTACATCCAATGTCTTCTGAAGCTATTGTTAAAGATGTCTCCTGAACGATCTAGACATGAGAAAAAGGAGAATGCTAAAAGTACGAATCAGATAGTAGCTAAAGAATGATTTCCACCTAAAAAGAAAGAAGCAAAAGAATCAAATGCTAGAAAAAATAAAATTAAATTGAAAGATGTTGTTCTATTAGCTATTAAATCTGATTTCAATGACTTGTAAGTGAAAAATTATGTTTGCTATGCCTTACTTTGCAAAGTTGCTTTCTTTTCATTTGAGGATTTACATGTATGTTTGCCTCCTGCTGTCACTAATCTTTTGCAGAATGACGTGTTTCCATCTGAAATACCCCAAGGCTGCCACCTGTGAGAGGAATTAAGCATCAAATTGACTTGATCCCGGGAGCTTCTTTGCTAAACTGTCGGGACCCGGAACAACAACTCCAAGTCTCTCTGTGTAATTCGCACTATTCCAAGAATAGCTATTGCACACAGGGTCAACAGTGATACATATCATGCATAACACCACAAATTATTGTAAGACAAAGTATGGGCCTTATGGCCAAGTTTTACAATAAAGGGCTCATAGCCAACTGAAATAAAAGCAGCGGTAAATTTAAATAGTAGAAGAACAGCCCAACCTGCCTGCCCACAGGTGAATGACTGTAAGATGCGGCCTACTCTGGCAACATATTTAAGCAAGGTGAGCACTTTAAAGTACTTCACAAGTTACACCAGGGAATATAACAGAATGAATGTATGCATAAGGAATTTCAAAGGAAGGCTTAATAGGGTTAATTGTGCGAAAAAATAATATTGAATTTAAATACAATAACATAAGTACAAAAGCTGTATTTAATACATCATAAGGGACAATATTTTAATAAAGTATTATCGTTAGTGTAAGCTCCAATCTACACTAACGTAACTACGGGTATCCCACCCGGACCATTGTCAAAACCAATGTTGTTTGTCCAAAAATCAAGTTTTATGAAAACCAAGTCTAGTATATGAAAACTCTACTTAGCATATCCATGACTGTGGACACAGCTATCCAGGATAGATTAAAACTCTGCAGAGGTGTACAGCTTTACCCATAAGACATGTTCTCCCACTTGAGCCGCGTGATTAACACACTGCCTTAGGTGTGTGGCAGAGAGTTCATAACAAGGTTGTTACAATGCTCCATAGCCAAATAGTTACGCCGCCACTAAGATTTCACCATAACTTGAATCCACAAGTTGGAGCCCCCTCTTGTGCCATGTGAGACTTCTCGCGGCCTACGGCTACGCTCACATTCAGCCTATAGCGTATCTATGTTTGGAATATTACAAATTACTTAGTCAGGTCCGTCCCATACCGGACTTGTGGTAATATGAGATGACTTTGTAAAATAGTTCACAGAAACGGTCCTTAACTTGACTTAAGCTTAACCACATACCCACGTGCTCGACAATCAACTGCGTGTCACCAAACACATAGCATGCCGACACCTCACCACCTAACCAATAGCCTAAGTCCAAACCAAAGTTTTCTATTTTTATTTTTAAACAATTTCATAAACTATCCTTGACTCACCGAAGTCAAGAATGCATTTTTAAGAATCATCATTTTAAGCATGGCTAAGCAATTTACTAAAAACTTTTCTAGTTAATACTAATGTATCAACTAGTTTTCAGCTAGGTGACAAGGCACGTGGTAGCGAGAATCAAAATTGGTCATAACAAAGGATCATGGGTATAATTAAAGTTTGAATTTGCCTTTAAATTACAATTGAATAAAATTACACATGCATATCAGTAAAACAACATAAATAATTTAAAATAGTAGGAACAATATTGTCAAGGGTGTAACTTGTCTTACTCGAAGTCCTGCTACGAAAAGTTGTTGAATTCAAACACTCCCGAATCATCGAAATCTATACGCGAAGAACAAAGCAGAATTCAAAAACAAAATTCAACAATTCAAAAGGAGTCCAGAAATGGATAGTTTATGATTTTAGAAAAATTTATAATTTTAAACGGGTCAAATCAGAGTTAAAACGAAGAAATACGGGCCTCTGGAAGATTAAATTCAAAGAAAAAGAAAAGACTAGTTTTCTGGATTTATTTTTGTAATGAAAATAAATTATGACATCAGCATGAATTATTTTACTGAAGGAAATATAAGATTATGATGTCAGCATGCTAATTAAATTTTGACTGAATTATTTTTAAACGAAAAATTGGGTTTATGACGTAAGCATGACGTCAGCCCTGGGTTTTAAAATAATCGGCTTGACACTGACAGGTGGGCGCGGCGCACGGTGAACTAGGTCCATGGATCAGATTGCGGTTGAGGTGACATGGGGTTTGATGGGGCGCGGGTTGCGTTGGCGTGTGATGGAGACCCGGCAAGGGATGATGTTCCCCATCTTTCGATGAGAGTAGGGGTAACTCGATTGGATGGGAGTTCGACGTTGTGCTGCCCGACTACAACGACCACAGGGTTGCTACGCCTTAGCGACAGTTACACCGAAATCGCTTTGTTGCTGTTCTTGCCGTGCCAAGAACAACCTTAAACCTGCTAGCAATCAAAGAACAAAGCAAGAACAAGATGAACAAGCAAAAACTCACGGATTATACTCAAAGGTGAAACTGATACACAAATGCGGGGTTCTAAAACAAGTAAATCGGGTGGTTTAGCCAACACACGCGTTTACAAGGAAGTAGCAAAAGCTAAACTTACATCTAATCAAAACCCACCCTTCCTAGCGGCTGCTGTTAGTTTAAATAGGAGGAAAACAGCTAGGGAAGTGAGAAACCCTAATCTTGGATGCTCCCCTAATGGGCTCTACTACAGACAAGGCCCAGAACTCAGGCTGGAGGTCCGAACGTTCTTCTGCAATTTTCAGACAGCTTCAGTGGAATTTGGTAGTGATTTTGGATCCATTTGAAAGTAGATATCGAGATCTTTCCAACGAGTACTCATGAGCCTCGAACGGATTCCCAAATCAAAAGTTATGGCCCTAACAAGATGGTGCTTCCTAGAGGTCCGAACGTTTGGTCCGAACATCCTCTTGCTCGCACCAACATCCAGCCGATTGTTGTTTTGGTTGCTTCTACACCTAGCTGGTTCAACTCCCAAGTTCCTAAGCATAAGAAAATCATCACAAGTCATTAGTAGCACCCAATTCAGATAACTTGGTGTTTAGACAGCAAGGAACGACTTTACCTGATAATTAAGTTGGCGTGTTCGAGCTCGAGTCATTGGTCCTGGCTGGGTACTAAGCATGGCGATATCAATGGGGGCCATGTCCTCATCAGCGTGGCACGACTGAGGCACACGTGGCGTCTAATTGGCAGCCACATCAGCGGCCACGTAGCTGCCACATGCGCGCAGCCGCCTATGTGGCACGGCCGCCGAAGGGCGGCGTACGAAGCCCGATGGCCGTTGGCGCTCCAGCGAGCGGCGGCGCCGGCCAAGTGGTGCAAGAGCAAGAGGAGGGCGAGTGGAATCTTCTGCTACATTGCGCGGATCCCAAGGATGGCCGGAGATGGCTGGTGGCGGAGAAAGGCGGCGATCTGAGGGAGGTGATCGGCGACGGGGCGCTCCGGCGGCAGAGGAGCTTGGGGAAGGGGTGGAGGAGATGTTCCTCACCTCACTGAAGCTCGGAGTGGTGGCGGCGCGACATGAGGAGGCTCAAGGCGGCGGGGATTTCTCGCCGGAGTACCACCGACAGGGAAGGGGGAGGACGCACGGGGCGGCGGTGCTACGGACGAGCCTGAGTGGAATTGGGAGAGGGGAAAGGTGCGGTGTGGAGAGGGGATCCTCGGGGAGGGGTATTTATAGGCGGAGATGGGCGCAAGGGGGGTTAATGGCTCGCTGGAGTGAAGGGTTAAGTGAGATCAGGTGGTGCGGATTAGAACCGACAGGTGGGAAGATGATCCGGGTGCTCTACGTGTCGGGCCGAGGGGAAAAGAGGGCGGGCGAACGGGTAAGTTAGGGTGGGCGGCAAGGATTAGATCGGGTGAGGGGTGGGTCTGTCTGATGTGCGACACATGTCAGCCCGACGAGGCTTTGGATTAAATTCTTTTTAAGATTTTTCAGAAAAGCTTAGGAGGCTCTAAAATACTCGAAAAAATACCAAATAAATTTCAAAAATTTCAGAAAAATTCAGAGAACCTTCTGGACTATTATAGATTTAATAAAAAATATTTTTAACTTAAAAGGGCATTTAGTTTTTGCAAAAATATAAATAAATTTTAAAAAGTGAGTTTTTAATTTCTAGAAAACTCTGAAAATTTTTTATAATAAAGAAAGACTTAGGGAAAATTAAATAAACTTATTTTGACTCTTATAAAATGAAATAATTTAATTTTCTTACTTCAAAGCTTGGAATAAAATCCAAATAATCCAAATAAATTCCAATAAATCACATAAAATAGAGAAGAAAATTTTGGGATGTTACAAACCTACCCCCCTTAAAAGAAATCTCGCCCTCGAGATTTGCACTGGCTAGCAAAAGAGATGAGGATGGTTGGCCTTCAGATCCTTTCTCGCTCCTAAGTAGTGTCGGACCCCGGAGCAACGACTCCTGGATCCTCTGTGTAAATCGCACCAGTCCAGGATCAAGCTAGTGCACACAGTGGATAACAAAGATTCATATCATGCACAATGACCTTTATTCATTAACTAAATATGGGCCTGATGGCCAAAGTTTACATCAATGGTTCATAAACCAAAATTAAATATAAGCAGCGGAAGAAAACCGATAAAGCAAAGATCATCCACCTTACAAAGCGAATGATCAGTAAGACGCGCCTAGTCGTCACCATCCTCACCGGGTTGTTGGCATCATCCTCCGCAACAGATTTTAGCAAGGTGAGCACATAAAGTACTCCCAAGGTAAGCACATAAAGTACTTACGCAAGTTACACCAGGAGTTTTAACAGAGTGAATGCATGCATAGGGATAACAAATGAAGGCTTATTAAGTTTATTTGTGCGAAAAGCAGTACTGAATTTAAATACAATAACATAAGTGCAAAAGCTGAATTTTATACAGTAGATAGAAATAATAATTTACAAAATAATATCGTTAGTGCAGGGCTACGACCAAACACTAACCTAGTCACGGGTATCCCACCGGTCCATCTTTTCGAAAGGTTTCACATGGATTCCATCTATCCATATGCTTTTCAAAATCTCTTATGGATTCATTTTGTTAGTGCAGGCTCCGACCAAACACCAACTTATTCACAGGTATCCCACCTAGTCATGAATTCTATCCATCCATCCATAAGCCTTTTTCAGAAACTATTTTTAAAAACTAAAGTCTAATCTATGAAAAACTTTACTCAGCTTGCCCATAACCGTGGGCACGGCTATCCAGGATAGGTTATACACTCTGCAGAGGTTGTACAGCTTTACCCACAAGATATGATTATCTCATATTGTCGGCCATTACACGCTTCCGTAGGCGTGCGACTGAGAAAATCATAACAAGGCCTTTACAATGCTAAGCCTTCAACTTGGTCACGCCGCCGCTAAGGTTTCACCACAACTTGAATCCACAAGTTGGAGCCCCCTCTTGTGCCGTGTGGGACTTCCCATGGCCTATGCCATGCTCACATTCAACCTATAGCGAGACCAAAGTTGGAACCTCACAAATTAGTCAGCCAGGACTGTCCCATACCAGTCTTGTGGTAGTACGATGTGACTTTGCAACAGTAGCTCACAGACCGGTCCTTAATTTGACTTAGGCTCAATCCACATACCCACATGCACGACAATCAACCAGATGTCGCCAAACACGAGGCATGCCGGCACCCTACCACCTAACCAATAGCCTAAGTCCAAATCATAAGTTTCCATTTTTATTTTTAAACCATTTTCATAAACCATCCTTGACTCACCGAAGTCAAGAATTCATTTCCAAAGTCTGACATTTCATATGAAAGATTGATCCCACCTAAAATTATACTAAGCCAGGCTAAGCATCTCTATAAAATTTTCTAGTCAATACTATGGTACTAACTAGTTTTCAGCTAGGGTGACAAGGTATATGAATTCGAGATTCAAATGGGCTATAATCAAAGGATCATGGGCATAACTAAAGTTTAAACTGAATTTAAATTAAATTTGAATAGAAGTACGCATGCATATACAGTAAAACAATATAATTAAATTTGAAATATTAGGTTCAACATGGTCAAAGGTGTAACTTGCCTTGCTTCGGAGTTTGCTGAGGTTCGTTGAAGTTATACTCTCCGGAATAGTCGTAGTCTACACGTGAAAGGCCATAACAGACTAAACTCAAATAAAACCCAAATAAAATCCAAAAATCATAAAATAAAAGCTGGGAGATAGAATATGAATTTAGGAATTTGAATTGGTCCAAAGGAGTTAGGGCGAAGGAGGACGACTTCTGGAAGTTTGAATTCCAAAGAAATAAATAAAAGGAATTCTTTGAATTCTTTTCTTTGTGAAGGAAAAGTAGTCGGGAGCTACAATATTTGTGTAGGGTCGAAGTTATGATCGAAGGTGTAGTCGAAGACATGGTCAAGATCATAGTTGAATTAACGGTTGAAGATGCGGAGGTCTAAGTCGAAGACAAAGACTCCAAGTACGGGTGCAGTCGAATTCGAAGATTAAGATTCGGTCGAAGACTTACTCGAAATTGTATAGTGGTCGAAGAACACTATAACAGTCGAGAACAAATGGTAATCGGAGTCGAGTGGTCGGGACGACAATGAACGCCGGTGGTGGAAGCGAAGGTACTCAGAGTCGGCTACGACTTTGACTACCGAGTATTTTTCCAACTACTCCTCGCTGAAAAAGCGAAGGCACTCGGAGACTTAGAGCGAAGAGTGACAGTGGTCGGAAGCGACTATGGTCGGAGGTAGACGGAGATGACAATGGTTGGGAGTGACTGTAGTCGGAAAAACAATTGTGGTCGAAAGGATTGGAGTTTATGCAAAGTGATCGAAAGAATCGAATGGGTTGGAGGGTACGGTGGTTAAAACGGTCAACCAACCATGGTCGGTTTGAAGGCGGAGGTGGAAGTCGAAGGTTCCGAGATTGAAGATCGAAGTCTAAGTCTTCGAGGTCGAAGGTCAAAGGCTAGAGTCGAAGTGTCCGAAGGTCAAAGTCTCTGGGGATGAAGATCAAGGTCGAAGTTGAAGGCTCCGAGCAGTCGGAGTCTAGGAAGCCTCCGAACAGCGGAGTCTAAAGTGTCTCTGGATGGCGGAGTCTAAGATCCTCCGGATGGTAGAGTCTAACGAGCCTCCAGATAGCGGGGTCTTAGAATCGGATGGCTGGGAGAAGTCGGATGGCTTCGCGTGACAAGATCCGATTGATCCAACGGCGGCGAAGACAGGTGAGATGTACAAAAGAGGGAGAAGAGTATGAGTCCGATTTTACCTTGGCGCAAGGTTCGGCTGCACGAAGTTGGCTGGGGGCGAGGGTGTAGCGAAGGCGGGGTACAATTATCGACGGCGGAGACTCTCCGACGACGGCTTGCTCGGAGAAGGGTGTCGAAGGTTCGCGCGGGCCTGAGGAAGGTTATCGGTGGTGGGGTACTTCGGTCATGCTCTGGCTCAGGAAAAAGGGTGAAGGAGGTGCGCGTGGTCCCATCGAAGATTTGGTAGTGGTGGCGTCGGTGTCGGCGAAAGAGACACTCCGGCGGGGGATTGCTTGGCGGAGGGGTGGCGAGGTGAAGAAAATAGAGATGGGATTGCGAGGAGTGCATTGGTGCTCTCGTGCAATACCAGAAGTGGTTGGAAGGTGGTCGGTGGCGAGTTGGAGCGATGGCGTAACTCGGGCGGCGATGGCGGCAGTATTCCGGCGGTGAGGAGACTCAACCAAGGGCGGTCGAGAAAATCCAAAAATTATGAAATATATACTGAAAAATAGATTATGAATTTAGATGAATTTAAAAACTCGAATCACCTGATTCGGAGTTCGGACGGAGGAGAACGAGCGATTGGAAGATTGTCGGATTAGAAAATCCTGAAAAAGAAAAATCAGGAATATTCCAAAGGAATATTCCTGCAGAGAACAACCCTTCCACTGCTTTTGGTCGCGCGCCGGTGAGAAAAGGCACAGAGGTGAAGCCAACTAGCAAAATGGTTTGCTAGGGACCCGAGGCACATGTAGGAAGTGACGGCACGTCAAACGAAGCACGGACGACGGCGTGTCAAATGACAACGACATAGGGCGTGAAGAGAAGAATAATTTTCGGGTAAAGAATATGATGAAGTAAGGTAACCACGGCGTAGAACGCGGTAAGGTGAGTCTAGAAAAAAATATCGGCTAAGCCGAAACTCACCGGTGGCGACACAATCGTCGTTTGAACGACGTCGGTACAGAAAAACTAAAAATTCAATATCTTCGCGCTCGGTGTGGCGAATCCAAAACCGTCTGAAACGTAGCCACCTGGGATGGTTTGGCACGTTTTGACGCGGACGGATCGTCGAGAGCATTCTCAGACAGGCGGGGGACGCGCAGTGCCATTTACGGCCATGGCAAGGTGTCGGGCGCAAATATTTAGGAAAGGTTTTTGGACGAACGGAGGGGAGGACGGCGTAGAACGCGTCGAGATGAACTCAACGCCGCAGACGGCTTGGCCAACGGACAAGCGAAACACGGTGGACAAGAATTTATACGGCCTACAGGCTGACATCGGCGTTCCGGGCAAACGGAGAGGAATTAACATGCGAGAGTTGCGGCGAATCGAAGATTAGAGCGTGGGGATCGTGATGCTCACCTTGGTTTTGGTCGGGCATGCACGGTCGGCCGGTGGTGACGCGAAGAACGACGACCCGTTTTGGCCCACGGTGGCGACGGTGCTCGCGGTTCCGCGAAGGCGAGTGAGCACCGCGTGAGAACGCGCGAGGCGAAACCAACGGTGTGGTCAAACGCGGCGGCGCTCCACCGGATGAGGCACAATCGGCCAAAGAACGGCGCTTGCACAACGAAACAAGAACTTCGATTGCGGCCAATAGAGAGGGAGTGGAGACTTAAGATTTTCGGGGTTGAGTAAGGATGAGGAGAGGCTCACGGGGCTCCCTTTTATAGGGGTTGAGGAGGTCCGAGGAGGGAGATCAAAGGACCATGTCTTTGAATGGCATGAGTTAAATCCCGTGAAAATGCTCATCAATGGGAGGAGAAACGGTAGGGGAATGAAAGAGCTTGATGAGGGGAGTTGAATGCAATTGATTTCGCTGAAAACCGTTGAGGGAATCAAAAGATATGGAGATTTGAAGAAGCTTCACAATGTTTTTTTAATGGCTGCCTTCGTTCTGTCCAGCACGCACGTAGCTTCTTGGGGAAGAAGAAGAAAAGGAGGAGAGAGAAAAGAGAGAAAAAAAAGAAAATTTGGAAAAATTCCAGAAAAATTATTTTTAGAATCCTGGGAACCTGAAAAGAATAAAAAAAATATTTTCAGAATTTTTTGACGTTTATTTTAATTTTTAAAAATGTTTTTCTTTTTCTAGCTTTAAATAATACAATAAATAACAAATAAAGCTTAAAAATCTTATAAAAATTCATGGAAGTTTCTAAGGCTATTTTGAACTTATAAAAAAATTCCAACTAAAATTTTCATATTTTTCTTTATAAAATATTTTTTGTTTATCAGAAAAGCTCTTTTCTTCTCTTTTCTTTTTAGCAGAAAATTAAGCCAGCTAAAAATTTTAAAATTTCAAGAAACCAAATAACTTTGATTTTTGTTTTAAACTAACTTATTTAATACCTTATTTATTTATTTATTTATTTATTTTTATTTTTTTCTTAAATCACCTTTTCATAACCTTTTTTTTTGCCGAAAATCAGGCAATTAATAATTTTTTTAAACTTAAGAAACCAAAAGTAAATATTTTATTTTATATTAAATCAAATATTTTGAAATAAACAGCTGGGCTGTAAATCAAATATTTTGAAATAAACAGCTGGGCTGTTACAAACTACCCCCCTTAAAGAGAATCTCGTCCCCGAAATTCGCACGGGCTAGCAATGAAATGGGTATGGATCTTACTCTGCTTGGCTTGATCAATGATCTAGTTCGGACGTCCCTTTGTAAACTTTTATGGCTTTCCGATTGTTGTTTGAAGGGCATTGACGATCGGTGTTCCAACTTGATGCTTCCAAAGATTAGGAAAGAGTAGACTTAAGACAAAGGAGAAATAGGGGTCGTTTTGCACAATCCAACAAAACACTTACTAGCAAAAACCTTTATTAAGAAAATAGCCGATAACAGTTACGGCTATTGACAAAAGAGAAAAATTTGATAGCTCGTAACATCGTCTAATAGCTAACTTAACAACTTAATCTAAATGGATAATGGTGGTCTTGGTGTGATCCTTCGTGGCTCTCTGGGTACAAAGCGTGATCCTCCAATGCGAAGATTGAAATACTGGCAGAGGCGAAGAACTGCTTTACGAGTGGCTCCTTGCTTGGCTCTTTGAAACTAGTAACTGCTTCCTTTAAAGCAGTAGCGAAGACTTCCTTGTCCGGTTCACTGGTGATGAGTAAAGTAAAGCGGTGTCTCATTGTCTGATTTCCATGTTTATCTCTTCGGTGTCTGTAGAAAGCTCGACATTGGAATCCCAAACGACAGAGTAGTCGATGAAGGTCTATACTCCATCCATCATTCGGTGCATTTTAATAAACATCCATCTATAATGGTTTGAACAAGATGAGAGGTAAAAATAAGTTTTTTTTTTCAGAAATGACATAAAGATGAGAAAGGATTGAGAGATAAGGGTAAGCAAAGGTTGAGAGGTAAGAGTAAGCAAAGCTTTTTAAAAAATATTTTATTATTTAAGTTAAGTCCTTAAGGTTCAACCATTCTATTCTACCTACGGTCACGTCTTAGGGTCATTATAGCTCTGATACCATCTCTCGCCGGACCCGAGCAACGACTCGGGATCCTCTGTAAATCGCACACCCGTGATCAAGCTAGTGCACACAATGGATAACAAAGATTCATATCATGCACAATGACCTTTATTCATTAACTAAATATGGGCCTGATGGCCAAAGTTTACATCAATGGTTCATAAACCAAAATTAAATATAAGCAGCGGAAGAAAACCGATAAAGCAAAGAAATTTCATCCAAATTTGCCCACAGCGAATGACCGTAAGACGCGCCTAGTCGTCACCATCCTCACCGGGTTGTTGGCATCGTCCTCGCAACAGATTTTAGCAAGGTGAGCACATAAAGTACTCCCAAGGTAAGCACATAAAGTACTTACGCAAGTTACACCAGGAGTTTTAACAGAGTGAATGCATGCATAGGGATAACAAAGGAAGGCTTATTAAGTTTATTTGTGCGAAAAGCAGTACTGAATTTAAATACAATACCATAAGTGCAAAAGCTGAATTTTATACGAGAGATAGAAATAATAATTTACAAAATAATATCGTTAGTGCAGCTACGACCAAACACTAACCTAGTCACGTGTATCCCACCGGTCCATCTTTTCGAAAGGTTTCACATGGATTCCATCTATCCATATGCTTTTCAAAATCTCTTATGGATTCATTTTGTTAGTGCAGTTCACCAAACACCAACTTATTCACAGGTATCCCACCTGGTCATGAATTCTATCCATCCATCCATAAGCCTTTTCCAGAAACTATTTTTAAAAACTAAAGTCTAATCTATGAAAAACTTTACTCAGCTTGCCCATAACCGTGGGCACGGCTATCCAGGATAGGTTATACACTCTGCAGAGGTTGTACAACTTTACCCACAAGATATGATTATCTCATATTGTCGGCCATTACACGCTCCGTAGGCGCATGCGTCGAGAAAATCATAACAAGGCCTTTACAATGCTAAGCCTTCAACTTGGTCACGCCGCCGCTAAGGTTTCACCACAACTTGAATCCACAAGTTGGAGCCCCCTCTTGTGCCGTGTGGGACTTCCCATGGCCTATGCCATGCTCACATTCAACCTATAGCGAGACCAAAGTTGGGACCTCACAAATTAGTCAGCCAGGACTGTCCCATACCAGTCTTGTGGTAGTACGATGTGACTTTGCAACAGTAGCTCACAGACCGGTACTTAATTTGACTTAGGCTCAATCCACATACCCACATGCACGACAATCAACCAGATGTCACCAAACACGAGGCATGCCGGCACCCTACCACCTAACCAATAGCCTAAGTCCAAATCATAAGTTTCCATTTTTATTTTTAAACCATTTTCATAAACCATCCTTGACTCACCGAAGTCAAGAATTCATTTCCAAAGTCTGACATTTCATATGAAAGATTGATCCCACCTAAAATTATACTAAGCCAGGCTAAGCATCTCTATAAAATTTTCTAGTCAATACTATGGTACTAACTAGTTTTCAGCTAGCGTGACAAGGTATATGAATTCGAGATTCAAATGGGCTATAATCAAAGGATCATGGGCATAACTAAAGTTTAAACTGAATTTAAATTAAATTTGAATAGAAGTACGCATGCATATACAGTAAAACAATATAATTAAATTTGAAATATTAGGTTCAACATGGTCAAAGGTGTAACTTGCCTTGCTTCGGAGTTTGCTGAGGTTCGTTGAAGTTATACTCTCCGGAATAGTCGTAGTCTACATGTGAAAGGCCATAACAGACTAAACTCAAATAAAACCCAAATAAAATCCAAAAATCATAAAATAAAAGCTGGGAGATAGAATATGAATTTAGGAATTTGAATTGGTCCAAAGGAGTTAGGGCGAAGGAGGACGACTTCTGGAAGTTTGAATTCCAAAGAAATAATAAAAGGAATTCTTTGAATTCTTTTCTTTGTGAAGGAAAAGTAGTCGGGAGCTACAATATTTGTGTAGGGTCGAAGTTATGATCGAAGGTGTAGTCGAAGACATGGTCAAGATCATAGTCGAATTAGCGGTTGAAGATGCGGAGGTCTAAGTCGAAGACAAAGACTCCAAGTACGGGTGCAGTCGAATTCGAAGATTAAGATTCGGTCGAAGACTTACTCGAAATTGTATAGTGGTCGAAGAACACTATAACAGTCGAGAACAAATGGTAATCGGAGTCGAGTGGTCGGGACGACAATGAACGCCGGTGGTGGAAAGCGAAGGTACTCAGAGTCGGCTACGACTTTGACTACCGAGTATTTTTCCAACTACTCCTCGCTGAAAAAGCGAAGGCACTCGGAGACTTAGAGCGAAGAGTGACAGTGGTCGGAAGCGACTATGGTCGGAGGTAGACGGAGATGACAATGGTTGGGAGTGACTGTAGTCGGAAAAACAATTGTGGTCGAAAGGATTGGAGTTTATGCAAAGTGATCGAAAGAATCGAATGGGTTGGAGGGTACGGTGGTTAAAACGGTCAACCAACCATGGTCGGTTTGAAGGCGGAGGTGGAAGTCGAAGGTTCCGAGATTGAAGATCGAAGTCTAAGTCTTCGAGGTCGAAGGTCAAAGGCTAGAGTCGGCGTCCAAGGTCAAAGTCTCGGGATGAAGATCAAGGTCGGTTGAAGGCTCCGGCGATCGGAGTCTAGGAAGCCTCCGAACAGCGGAGTCTAAAGTGTCTCTGGATGGCGGAGTCTAAGATCCTCCGGATGGTAGAGTCTAACGAGCCTCCAGATAGCGGGGTCTTAGAATCGGATGGCTGGGAGAAGTCGGATGGCTTCGCGTGACAAGATCCGATTGATCCAACGGCGGCGAAGACAGGTGAGATGTACAAAAGAAGGAGAAGAGTATGTGTCCGATTTTACCTTGGCGCAAGGTTCGGCTGCACGAAGTTGGCTGGGGGCGAGGGTGTAGCGAAGGCGGGGTACAATTATCGACGGCGGAGACTCTCCGACGACGGCTTGCTCGGAGAAGGGTGTCGAAGGTTCGCGCGGGCCTGAGGAAGGTTATCGGTGGTGGGGTACTTCGGTCATGCTTTGGCTCAGGAAAAAGGGTGAAGGAGGTGCGCGTGGTCCCATCGAAGATTTGGTAGTGGTGGCGTCGGTGTCGGCGAAAGAGACACTCCGGCGGGGGATTGCTTGGCGGAGGGGTGGCGAGGTGAAGAAAATAGAGATGGGATTGCGAGGAGTGCATTGGTGCTCTCGTGCAATACCAGAAGTGGTTGGAAGGTGGTCGGTGGCGAGTTGGAGCGATGGCGTAACTCTCGCGGCGATGGCGCAGATATTCATGCGGTGAGAGACTCAACCAAGGGCGGTCGAGAAAATCCAAAAATTATGAAATATATACTGAAAAATAGATTATGAATTTAGATGAATTTAAAAACTCGAATCACCTGATTCGGAGTTCGGACGGAGGAGAACGAGCGATTGGAAGATTGTCGGATTAGAAAATCCTGAAAAAAAGAAAAATCAGGAATATTCCAAAGGAATATTCCTGCGCAGAGAACAACCCTTCCATCGCTTTTGGTCGCGCGCCGGTGAGAAAAGGCACAGAGGTGAAGCCAACTAGCAAAATGGTTTGCTAGGGACCCGAGGCACATGTAGGAAGTGACGGCACGTCAAACGAGCACGGTGACGGCGTGTCTGCAAACGACATAGGGCGTGAAGAGAAGAATAATTTTCGGGTAAAGAATATGATGAAGTAAGGTAACCACGACGTAGAACGCGGTAAGGTGAGTCTAGAAAAAATATCGGCTAAGCCGAAACTCACCGATGGCGACACAATCGTCGTTTGAACGACGTCGGTACAGAAAAACTAAAAATTCAATATCTTCGCGCTCGGTGTGGCGAATCCAAAACCGTCTGAAACGTAGCCACCTGGAATGGTTTGGCACGTTTTGACGTGGACGGATCATCGAGAGCATTCCCAGACAGGTGGGGGACGTGCAGTGCCATTTACGGCCATGGCAAGGTGTCGGGCGCAAATATTTAGGAAAGGTTTTTGGACGAACGGAGGGGAGCACGGCGTAGAACGCGTCGAGATGAACTCAACGCCGCAGACGGCTTGGCCAACGGACAAGCGAAACATGGTGGACAAGAATTTATACGGCCTACAGGCTGACATCGGCGTTCCGGGCAAACGGAGAGGAATTAACATGCGAGAGTTGCGGCGAATCGAAGATTAGAGCGTGGGGATCGTGATGCTCACCTTGGTTTTGGTCGGGCATGCACGGTCGGCCGGGTGACGCCAAGAACGACGACCCGCTTTGGCCCACGGTGGCGGCGGTGCTCGGCGAAGTTCCGCGAAGGCGAGGTGAGCACCGCGTAGAACGCGGCGAGGCGGCCAACGGTGTGGTCAAACGCGCGCGCTCCACCGGATGAGGCACAATCGGCCAAAGAACGCGCTTGCACAACTAAACAAGAACTTCGATTGCGGCCAATAGAGAGGGAGTGGAGACTTAAGATTTTCGGGGTTGAGTAAGGATGAGGAGAGGCTCACGGGGCTCCCTTTTATAGGGGTTGAGGAGGTCCGAGGAGGGAGATCAAAGGACCATGTCTTTGAATGGCATGAGTTAAATCCCGTGAAAATGCTCATCAATGGGAGGAGAAACGGTAGGGGAATGAAAGAGCTTGATGAGGGGAGTTGAATGCAATTGATTTCGCTGAAAACCGTTGAGGGAATCAAAAGATATGAAGATTTGAAGAAGCTTCACAATGTTTTTTTAATGGCTGCCTTCGTTCTGTCCAGCATGCACGTAGCTTCTTGGGGAAGAAGAAGAAAAGGAGGAGAGAGAAAAGAGAGAAAAAAAAGAAAATTTGGAAAAATTCCAGAAAAATTATTTTTAGAATCCTGGGAACCTGAAAAGAATAAAAAAAATATTTTCAGAATTTTTTGACGTTTATTTTAATTTTTAAAAATGTTTTTCTTTTTCTAGCTTTAAATAATACAATAAATAACAAATAAAGCTTAAAAATCTTATAAAAATTCATGGAAGTTTCTAAGGCTATTTTGAACTTATAAAAAAATTCCAACTAAAATTTTCATATTTTTCTTTATAAAATATTTTTTGTTTATCAGAAAAGCTCTTTTCTTCTCTTTTCTTTTTAGCAGAAAATTAAGCCAGCTAAAAATTTTAAAATTTCAAGAAACCAAATAACTTTGATTTTTGTTTTAAACTAACTTATTTAATACCTTATTTATTTATTTATTTTTTTGTTTTTATTTTTTTCTTAAATCACCTTTTCATAACCTTTTTTTTGCCGAAAATCAGGCAATTAATAATTTTTTTTAAACTTAAGAAACCAAAAGTAAATATTTTATTTTGTATTAAATCAAATATTTTGAAATAAACAGCTGGGCTGTAAATCAAATATTTTGAAATAAACAGCTGGGCTGTTACAAGTGGCTTCGTCTTCGGTGTGGTTGCTCCATTGGACTTTATAGAATCTGATAGTCTTTCTTCTGGTCTGACTCTCTGCTATCTCGAGAATCTTAATGGATCGCTCCTGGTAGGTGAGATCTTCCTGAAGATCCAAGGTTTCCAACACGACTTGCTCTGTGGGTACTCGGAGGCACTTCTTTAGCTGAGAGACGTGGAAGACATTGTCCACTCCTGACATGCTCGGCGGCAACTTCAACTGATATGCAGCTTCTCCTCTACGACACAAGATTTTGAATGGTCCCACATATCTTAGTGCAAGCTTTTCTCTGACCTGAAACCTCTTGACTCCTCTGAGTGGGGACACTCTGAGATAGATGTAGTCCCCGACCTTAAAGGTCAAGTCTCGTCGGAGGTTATCTGCATAACTCTTCTATCGAGATTGGGCTATTTTCAATCTATCCTTGATTTTTCTTACTTTTTCTTTAGTGTCTTGAAATAGGTTTAGCCCAGACTCCCGTGGTTCTTCTGGCTGTTCCCAAAGCAAGGGTGTTCTGCACTTCCTGTCATACAAGGTTTCAAAAAGAGCCATCTACAGACTAGCTTGGTAGCTGTTATTGTATGAGAACTCAGCATAGGGCAATGAACGGTCCCAACTGTTTCCGAAATCCAGATTACAAGCCCTTAACATATCCTCTAGTACTTGATTTACTCGTTTCGTCTACCCATCTGTCTGGGGATAGTAAGCTGTACTGAAACTAAGCTTACTCCCTAACTCTTCGTGCAGCTTCTGCCAAAATCGAGAAGTGAACTGGCTGCCTCGATCTGACATTATCTTCTTGGGAACACCATGCAGGCACACAATTTGAGACATGTACAACTCGGCTAACTTACTTTCAGAGTAAGTGGTCTTGATTGATATGAAGTGAGCCACTTTAGTCAATCGGTCAATTACCATCCAAATTGAATCATAACCTGATTGAGTTCTTGGAAGTCCGGTTATGAAATCCATACCGATTTCTTCCCACTTCCAATCAGGTACTGGCAATGGTTGCAAAAGTCTAGTGGGTCTGTGATGCTCCACTTTAACTCTTTGACAGGTGTCGCAAGCTTCGACGAACTCTGCTATTTCTCTTTTCATACTGACCCACCAGTATCTTTCCCTCAAGTCTTGGTACATCTTGGTACGACTTGGGTGAATGGAGTATGGAGTTTCATAGGCTTCCTTAAGGATCATGGTCTTGATTTCTTGATTATTCGATACACAAATACGGTTCCCAAACCAAACAGTATCATGCTCATCTTCGCTGAATCCCTTGTGATTATCGAAGTTTGTTTGAGTCCCTTGTGATTGCCGAAGTTCTAAGAAGAATTAGGCGTGTTTTTCAATCAAGATCGTTCAGCCTTTCCGCTGGAAATTGGGTGCACGATAGATCTTCACTTGGTGGTCGGCGAAATCGACGTGAGTGTGATTTGGTGGATTAAAGATTGTTTGTCCCTTGCATTGGCATTGGAGGATCACTATAATTCATCAAGACTCCTGCGAGTATCCATCCTATGTCGAGAAGATCGGACGACCACGTATCAAACTTCCTTTAGCCAAAATTCATATTTGCCGAATTTGGCGTAAAGCTGATACTCCCGAAGCTTTTCTGGGGTTGTCCGGAGATGCTGCTCATGCTCTTCTTCATTCTTAGAGTAGATGAGAATGTCATCGATGAAAATTACTACAAACTTGTCCAAATACTCTATGACTCTATTAATACACTGTTCATCATGCTCATAAAATAGGCAGGTTCATTGGTCAGTCCAAAAGACTCAGTGAACTCATAATGTCCATAACGGGTGGAGAAGGCAGTCTTGGGGATGTCTTCCTCTCAGATCTTCAACTGGTAATACCCTGCCCGTAGATCAATTTTGGAGAAAACACCAGCTCCCTTCAACTGATCAAACAGATTGTCGATCCTGGGTAAATGGCACTTATTCTTGATTGTTACATTATTGAGTGCTCTATAATTCACACATAGCCTCATACTTTCATTCTTTTTCTTGACGAACAGAACAGGTGCTCCCCAAGGGGATGAACTTGGGTGGACGTAACCCTTGTCCTCCAATTCCTGAAGCTGCTTCTTCATCTCAGCTAGCTCATTAGCTGGTATCTGATATGGTCTCTTAGAAATTGGAGCGGTGCTTGGGACTAAGTCAATCACAAACTCGATTTTCCTATCCGGTGGCATTCCAGGTAACTCTTCGGAAAATACTTCTGGGTATTTCCTCACAACGAGTACTTCTTCCAAAGTTTGAAGGTGATAGAGGGCACAGTCTTCTTCTGCAGGAATTTTAGGGGAAAAGATAACTTCTATCCCTTAGTCATTGGTGAGGGTAATGGATTGGGTAGCACAATCAATCTGACCTTTATTCTTGGCTAACCAATTCATACCAAGGATTACATCCAACCCTTGTGATTCCAAAACCAAAAGGTCTTCTAGGAACAGGGTCCCATCTATGAGCAACTCTACTCTTGGGTACAAGGTCTCTGCTCTCATTTCTGCTCCAACGGAGTGAACTACCAAAGGGTTGTTAAGGGTAATCATGCCCAACCTATACTTATCCACAAAAGCTTTTGACATAAATGAATACGAAGCTCCAGAATTGAATAGAACTGATGCTGGTACTTAGTTTACAAGAAACATACCTAGTACGATGTCTGGTGCAGCCTGAGCTTCCTCAGCAGTCACGTGGTTCACTCGTCCCTTGACGAAGTTCTGCAGCTTCTGCAGTGGCTGCCCCTGGTTCTGACTTCCAGATGCTCCTGAGCTGACCGCAGCGTGGATCTTCTTGGGGCAAGCCTTAGCATAGTGCCCTGTTTCCTTGCAGTAGAAATAGGTCGCTCCATCCGAAGAGGGGCTGCTCTTCTGAACTTGTCCACTGGTAGCAAGAGTGCGGTTGGCTTGAAATTGTGGACGACTAGCCTGAAAATGTGGGCGGGTAGCTGCTGGTCTGAAGTTGCCCGACTGCGGCTTGAAATTGCTGCTTTGTGGCCTAAACTTGCCCACTTGTGTGGGAGTGCTGCAAGGCTTAGGAAAACCTCTATGGTTAGCCTTCCTGACTAGCTGGTGGAAATTAGCATAGTCACTCGAGATCAGTTGTATAGAAATGTTATCATTCAAGCCCTCCAAGAACCTTTCCTGCATCACTTCATCTGTAACCACGTCTTCTGGCGCATAACGTGCCAATTGATCGAACTTCTGCAAATACTCATTCAGGGTGCGGCTTCCTTGGCGGAGGGCTTGGAACTCCTTTGATACGGGGATGGGTCCCGATCTTCTCAGTGAGGAACCGTGGATAGTTGATGTGAAGTAGACGATGTCGCTAGCTGAACACTCGTGCCCATGCACGAACCCTCAACTCTTCGGAATACGCCCAAAACACACCGGATAATTGTTCGTCGCGTGACCACAAGCGACGAACGCCAAGTCCCCAATTCCCAATGGAACGACGGCTTGACCTTGATCTTCAGAACAAACAATGGATCGCCTAATTCTCTCTCAAAGTCCTCGCATGAACTCTGGTGTGGAAAGAACAAGCAATAGCTATGTTTCAATCTGATGCATAAAACTTGGTCCCCCTCTAAGGGTGCCAATACAGGGCTTATATAGCCTCTTGGGACGTGCATAGAGTCCCCCAAACCTAGTACAACTCAACCCTATATGGTTTTAGATACGAACTCTTAAAAAAGGAAACTAGATTTTACAGCCGTCATATTGTTTTAGTCATAACTTTTGATCCGTGATGAATTTGATGTTGGGGCGAGATCCATTGCGTAGCCCTTGAAAATATCTTTCCAACAAGTACAAGAACGCCTGAATCGGACTCCGTTTGTGAAAGTTATGACCTTTTTAGTAACTGCCTGACAAGCTGTCTCGAACCGAGTCCGAATTGAATTCTGAGTTGAATCCGAGTTGGATTTGGATTGAGCACGTGGGAAGTCTGAGTTGAGCTTCAAAATAGTGTCCAAAACTTGTGCTCTAAGTTCTTGGGCTCCGTCCTTATACTCTCCCGCCACATGGGCTTTCTTTCCCCCTTCCACATGGGTTCCAACCAACCACATGTGCTTCGTTCTTGTTGGCTCCATCCGCGTGGGCTTTGTTCCTTCATGTCTTTGGCACATAATGTGGTTATCCGCTTCCTTTTGCATCTCTATTATTTTGCCATTGACAAACCTAAGATACACCAAGTAATAACATGATGTAGTATTTCATCCTTATGAATGACAACATTAAGTATAGTTTGAAATGAGTTCACCTGGCCGTATTTCGTGCGGCTCAATAATTCTTTCCAGTTGAATAAGATATTTAACGGAAAAGCACAAGACACGTGCATATCCGCATCATCCTCCTCTTCTTCAAGAAAAGCCGTCCTCGGCTTTTGATAGCCTGAAATTGTGCTAAACAAAGGATACAACGTGTATGTATGGTATATATATTCGTCATCAATATTTCTTCGGCTTATCTCATCATAAAATTTTGAAGGTATAGTAAACGAAAAGAATTACACATATGCCTGGTATATGTAAGAGTCAATTGTTGTGGTATTCTCACTATTTTGCCCAAACCGATGAATATAGCAGCGACTAAAAGATGTATGCATTGCAATATTGTTTTTCACATCATTCTCCCTTCCATAAAAGAAAGTCGTCCTCGACTTTTCTAAGCACAGGGACAGATCCTTAATGGGCAAAATCAGATTTAAATGTACAGACAAGGGAAAGAAAATGTTGAGTGCTTTCCATGCTTCCGCTGCGCTACTCTGATTATTTTTACATGATTGTACACCAAGAATCGAATAACTAGATTTGTGAAATCTTTCTAAACAGTACGTACTATTGTTTAAATTTATCTTATCATGATCATAACATGGAGTAAAAGAATGTTTATCCATAAAATGTAATTTCAAGTCTGTAAGCTTATCACATGTAATGCAAATTCTATGGACATAAAATTTATCATCTACACCATAATCTCCAATCAAATTGAACTTATACGTGTAGGCATGGGTACTAACTAGTGATTTTGAACATGAAATTTCTGCAACCTTATTAATCACACTAGATAGCTCTCTAGGAGTGTTAAACATGATATAGCATAAAGAATCATTATGAGATATTCTAGTAAGAACTTCTTTGTAAGTAATCAATTCCACATTATGTAAATTAAGCATTGAAATTTCGGAACATGGAGTGTTCGGTTGATCATATGAGTTCTCACAATTACTCACCTTTGCATAATTAAATTCGGCACCACTATTGTTACCTTTATCGTCCTCCTCAGATGATCTAGGTATTGGGGGTTTAAAATTACTAGGATGCACCCATGGGACAGCAGGTACTTCATCCCGTCCTGTGGTTATCTCCTCCTCATTTGCCTCCAAAGGTGTCGGTTGTTGAATGTTCAATTCTGCATCTTTAATGTCAACCTGCACAATATGAGAAACAACACTAGAAGTAGATATTAATATGTTAGTTTCAGATTCATCCTCCCTTTGTCTATCTTCTTCTTCTCGCTTTTCTTTTGGTGTCCCTCTAACACTCTCAATTTGGATGCTCTCAACCTCACATATGGTGGAATCACACAACTCACTCTTTTTATCACTCTCACTCAATTTGGCTATGTGGCTCTCTTCCTCACATGGGTTGTGGTGTATCTCGGGAGCTATATGTAGTTTTGGAGGACCGTGCACACTTGTGTCATTAGCAAGTGCTCCCCCACGTAGATTGTGGTGTGCGAACATGGCACGCAGCTCCAGAAAATTATTATTGATGGTCGTATGCAATTCTTGAACCTCCTTCCCGAGGTGGTTCAGTCCTGTGTTAACTTTCCTGAGCTCATTGCGCACGCTAGTGTTACCATTAAGAAATTATTGTTGTAGCATCTCGCGCAATCGAGTGTACTCGGTCCACGTAACCGGTGCCTCCGGATTAGGTGGATCCTCCTCGAGACCTGACACGGAAACAACTCTCAAACAAGAAGCGAGGTTACATCTGGGTTAGTAAAACAAAAGCTCTCTCTATGCTTGCAACTTACTGTCCTGAAAACAAGGCAAGTTTACTGTTCCAAAGTGAATCAAGGACGTCAAATCGACACTTGGGACAGCGAACGACCTCAACCTGGTAATGTATGAGCGTAACCAAGAGCAAGGGAGTACACAAACAGGTGTAGGTGGAGCTTGGATAGGTATGTGTATAACCTATGCAACTGATATTCAAGGTATTGTAAAGCTAAGTAATGATCCAAGCTAGAGTATTTGCCTATGTGCTGATCCAATTGGTTAAAGCGAAAAGTATGAACGCACACGCAACGATAAATGGGACTTAATGCAAACAAAGGAAATGAGCTAGAAAGAGGCAATCTGAAATTGAGATGAATAACTAGCTCGTTTTGCACTAAGTATAAGGAGAGACGCTAGCCAATTGCAATAGTTATGAATGTAAGGGCACAAGATTGCTCTATGAGAATATAAGTGCACAAGCTGAAAATATGAACTAGGGTTTTTGTTTTCACAGAGTTTTGGCCAACACTTTCTATTTTCACTGTTTCTTGATCAAATCGAAGGAAACTTTCAAGCTTTCTTCTTTTCTTTTCTTTTTTTTTAACTTACTCCTTTTTTTTGCTAAACTATTGTTTTCTTCCCTTTGCAGAAATTCAAGAATTCAGCAAGTGTAAATAATACTCAAGAACAGCCCTAATAGCAATATCAAAAGCTAGTCTCAATTGATGAAAAGATATAAGTGAAGCTCAACTGTAGCAATTCTTTCTTTTCGGTCAGCTAGGGTTTGGCACAAGTAGTGATTTATTTCTTTGAAGCCAAACCGCAGCAAACTTTCGGTTTTGAAGGAAGTGAATACTATCTCAAACTCTCCCCCAAAGAGAATTTGGATGGATCTCTTGAGAGCAATGTGGACAGTAAGGAATTTAGGATTCAAAAGTAAATGCAATTTACTCTTTTTTTTGTTGCTAATTGAGGAATTCAATCAACAATTTGGTAGGGTTTATGTGGACACAAAGATCAAGCTACGCGAAGGAAACACACGGATCAGCACGAAAACAAAACTCTAATGGACGAAAACTTAACAAAACGCACAAGAACTAAACAGATTAAACTACAATTTTGGTATTGCAATTTTCGGTTTAATGGAAGATAGGACAAAAAAAAACGAATCTAACTACGGGTAAAGAAGTTCTCACCGAGTAAACCTAGAATCTGATACCATATGATACGGGGATGTGTCCTGATCTTCTCAGTGAGGAACCATGGATAGTTGATGTGAAGTAGACGATGTCGCTAGCTGAACACTCGTGCCCATGCATGAACCCTCAACTCTTCGGAATACACCTAAAACACACCGGATAATTGTTCGTCGCGTGACCACAAGCGACGAA
This sequence comes from Melocanna baccifera, assembly GCA_036346265.1. NCBI lineage: Eukaryota > Viridiplantae > Streptophyta > Magnoliopsida > Poales > Poaceae > Melocanna > Melocanna baccifera. Next base: position 23,220,218 of record CM070679.1, read on the forward strand.
CGCCAAGTCCCCAATTCCCAATGGAACGACGGCTTGACCTTGATCTTCAGAACAAACAATGGATCACCTAATTCTCTCTCAAAGTCCTCGCATGAACTCTGGTGTGGAAAGAACAAGCAATAGCTATGTTTCAATCTGATGCATAAAACTTGGTCCCCCTCTAAGGGTGCCAATACAGGGCTTATATAGCCTCTTGGGACATGCATAGAGTCCCCCAAACCTAGTACAACTCAACCCTATATGGTTTTAGATACGAACTCTTAAAAAAGGAAACTAGATTTTATAGCCGTTATATTGTTTCGGTCATAACTTTTGATCCGTGACGAATTTGATATTGGGGCCAGATCCATTGCGTAGCCCTTGAAAATATCTTTCCAACAAGTACAAGAACGCCTGAATCGGACTCCGTTTGTGAAAGTTATGACCTTTTTAGTAACTGCCTGACAAGCTGTCCCGAACCGAGTCCGAATTGAATTCTGAGTTGAATCTGAGTTGGATTTGGATTGAGCACGTGGGAAGTCTGAGTTGAGCTTCAAAATAGTGTCCAAAACTTGTGCTCTAAGTTCTTGGGCTCCGTCCTTATACTCTCCCGCCACATGGGCTTTCTTTCTCCCTTCCACATGGGTTCCAACCAGCCACATGTGCTTCGTTCTTGTTGGCTCCATCCGCGTGGGCTTTGTTCCTTCATGTCTTTGGCACATAATGTGGTTATCCACTTCCTTTTGCATCTCTATTATTTTGCCATTGACAAACCTAAGAATACACCAAGTAATAACATGATGTAGTATTTCATCCTTATGAATGACAACATTAAGTATAGTTTGAAATGAGTTCACCTGGCCGTATTTCGTGCGGCTCAATAATTCTTTCCAGTTGAATAAGATATTTAACGGAAAAGCACAAGACACGTGCATATCCGCATCATCCTTCTTCAGGGTCATGGTGCCGGAAGGAATGTGTGCTTTGCGGAAACTCTACACAAACTCATTCCATGATACAGCCTGGGGGTTAGCATGGGAGGTGGTGAAAGTGTCCCACCACTCGGAAGCAGGTCCGTTCAGCTGATGAGAAGCAAACAAGACTCGCTCCCGATCGGTGCACTGCAGGATGTCCAGCTTCTTTCCAATTGCCCTGAGCCAATCATCGGTGTCCATGGGTTCTAAGCTGCTTGCAAAGGTCGGAGGCTTGATCCTTAGAAACTCTGACAGTCTATTGGGAGGAGCTTGAGCTGGTGGTTGATGAACATGCTGAGCTGGGTTGTTGATGGTCTGGGCAAGCGGTTGAATTAGTTGATTTTGATTCGCCATCAGTTGTGTCTAGTCCGGTCCTGCTGCTGGCAGAGGTAGAGGGATGGGAGCAAACTGACTTCCTTGAGCTCCGAAGTTGACATTGTCATTGCTGTTCCTCCTTGTGTTCACCATATGCCAAAATCCTTTATATTTAGAGGAAATAGAGAGAACTAAAAGGAGGAGTTTTCTTGTAATAATCCCACAACCAAGCACACAGAAAGCAACAAAAACAACAATTACGAGCCAATAAAACTTCTTTATTGAATTATAATAATCTTGCGGCTGTTAACAAAGGACATAGCTCACAAGTAACATTTTTATGACTTAACTTATGGCTTCTAGACGCAGTGCTACGCTTAAGCTTCTTCGGGGGTGGTTCTGAGGTAGTGGAATCCTCCGCTGCACGGAGCTTTTTGTGCCGTGGAGTTCAACTTGTCCAAGGTGGCTTGGTACACATAGTCCATGGACTTAGTGAACTACACCTACTGGACAAGCTAGGGGTTATTCTCGTATTCCGTGGATGAGAAGTGGCTGACGAGACAGACGGGAAGCTTCATAGGGTAGTAGCAGAAAGTAGTGCGTTGAAGCTCTAGTGCGTAGATGTCCCTCAACTGATGAATTGCTTCACGGGCTGCATCTTGAATACCGGGGAGGAAAGTCTCCCGCGGTATAGGGGCGTCGAAGGTATGAAACGCCACTTCATCTTCGAAGTTAGCGAAGATCAAAACCTCGACTCTCCATCGTTCTTGATCTCCGTACTGGCCCAAAAATCCTCGGTTCGGTATAAGGTATGGTGGGCTTGGAAATTCAGCTCTTGAATAAGACCCCAAAGGCAGTCGGCGAGGTGTCCAGCTACGACTCCATGGGTGACACGGTTCGGTTGCTCGGCCATCTAAAATTTTGAAGAGGGAGGAAAGTTAGTAAACAATTTAAAAGAACTGAGTTACGTAAGAGGGAAATATTTTAAAAATATATGCTTATTAAAATATGTCCTTAAAGTTGGTTTTATTCTACTCTATCTACGGTCGCATCTTAGGGTCATTATAGCTCTAATACCATCTCTATCAGGACCTGAAACAACAACTCCAAATCCTTCTGTGTAATTCGCACTATCCCAGGAATAGCTAGTGCACACAGGTCAATAGCGATACATATCGTGCATAACAACCACAAATTATTACAAGACAAAAGTATGGGCTTTTTGGTCAAGTTTTACAATATAGGGCTCATGGCCAACTAAAATAAAGCAGCGGTAAATTTAAATAGCAAAAGAACAGCCCATCCTACTTACCCACAGGCGAATAACTGTAAGATACAGCCTACTCGTAAAGGTTCTCACCGAAGTCGTCGGCGTCGTACTCTAGCAGCATATTTAAGCAAGGTGAGCATTTTAAAGTACTCCACAAGTTACACCAGGGAATATAACAAAATGAATGCATGTAGAATTTCAAAGGAAAGCTTAATAGGGTTAATTGTGCAGAAAAGCAATATTGAATTTAAATACAATAATATAAGTACGAAAGCTGTATTTATGTAACATCCCAAAAGGACGGGATCGTTATATTTGCAAAATAATGAAAATCTTTTCATGATTTTCTGTGTATCTCAAAATTCTTTTCATCTGAGTTCTTGATTTAAAGTTTCTGGCGGCAAAAGATCCAATTAAAAAAAACAAAACCTTAAAATCAAGAGCCAAATTTCCAAAATACGAGTTCCTTTAATACTAAATTCAATTTTTTGAAACTCGAAAACTCGACATCAAGGTTCCTGTTAGAATCAAAACTGGTTCATATTAAAGATTTTCTTACCTAATTAATTGGGCAAAGAAATTTAAATTGTGGGAATTCTCAAAAATTCGGAAATTTCCTTTTCGGCCTAACCCATTTCATTCGGCCGCCCGGCCCATCCGGCCTCCCTTCTTCCCTCTGCCCCTTCTCCTCACCCCTTCACCTCAGCGCCGCCAACCTCTTCTTTCTTTTCCCCATCCACTCGGCCGTAGTAACCAGCGCACCGGCCACCTCCCTCTTCGCCCCTCTCCTCCCTCAGTTCCCGGTCGCCCCATCTCCAGCCCGGCGTCCCCTCCTCCCTTCCTCCTCTTTCTGGTCCAAGCGCCCGGGCGCCGTGCGCACTAGCAACTCCGGCCCAGCTCACAGCTACCTCGCCCTGGTCTCCCTCGTCACTGCATACCAGCTGCGCCCGCGGAAGCCGTCGCCCTTGGTTTTGCCCCTGCGCACCCGTACGAGTAGCCGCCGGCCTCCTCCTGCCACTCGCTTCAATGCCGCGCGTCCCGTCACTCTGCCGGGCTAGCCGCTGGCCTAACCCCGGTGCTACTCCTACGCGCCGCACTTCCCTCGGCGATAGCCCCAGCTCCGGCTTGCCTTTGCCCTTTTCTTCACCAAGCTAGCCGCCCCTCTCCTCTAACCCCGCCTAGCTTGCGTCCGCCGCACGCCTTCACGACCTCTCGCCGGCCTCGCCTGCGCCTTGTCCCATCGCCCGATTAATCCTCATTGGCGCCTCTCCCTCCCCTACTTTCTATCGCCGCCTTAGCTTTACTCCACATACGGCCTTCTTCAATGCCGCGCCGCACCGCAGCAATTAGCCTGCGTCGGCCTGTTTTCCCCTCTCCCTGCTAGCTCTGCGCTGGCCTCTCCCTACCCCTCTCCTCCCGGCTTCAATTCAGCATTGGTCTAGGCTACCCTCGCACCGGCCTCACCCTGCTGCCACCGCCCCGACATTACTTCCTTGGGCGCGCCTTCATTTCGCCTAGCGGCCGGTCCTCCTTCCTCGCCCACCCATATAATGGCCCGAGCTTCCCAGAACTTCTCCAAGCCTCTCCTCTTCTGTAGGCAAAGCATCCCCAGGCTGCTCCTAGCTCCAACGGCCGACACCACCATTTCTGGCTCCCCCTCCCTCTCGGGTGAATTCCTTCCGATTCCTCGTAACTGGAGCAGCGCCCCACCGCCCTGAAGCCTCCCCAGCGAATGACCGATGCTCCTCCCCGCTGATGCTGCCTCTCCCCGGATGCCTCCCCGTGCCGCCTGTGGCCTCTGTTGCCAGCCCACCTCGGAGTTGCGCCGGCCAAGCAGCCACCTCAGGTGAGACCCCTTTGTCCTACTCTAGCTCATGCTCACCCATTCTTTTCCCTTCCCTTTTCCCTGATTGGTGTTGCCCGTAGCTTCGCCGAGCTCGCTGCCCAGCGCCGCCGCCGGCTCCTTTTGGCTCCATCCTGTGCTGCGACGCTATTTCTGGTGACTACTCCACTTCGGGAACACCCCATTGCAGCCGCTGCTGACGCTTCTCCAGCCGCTCCTCATCGGCGCCGCCGCTTCACCAACCGGGCGCCCCTTCTCCCTTGTTTCGGCCTTCACCGACACCTCTCCTCTCTGTCTTCCCTGTGGCCCCTTCCCTCCTCCCTGACAGGTGGGTCACCTCGGTTTGAGCTACTGGAGTTAGCAGAATACCAAGTATCATTTTGCTGTATAGCAGAATACCAAATACCAACTATCATAAAAGCTTTGATCACCAATGGATTCATTGGGTTTATGAAATTCTAAGCTCTGATGCTTCATCTACCATTTCAAATGGAATTCTAGGAAAAAGTTTCAGTACAAATGAGGTGTGCGAAAGGGAGAACCCTTATATCCATTACTATTTGTATTAGCAGCTGATTTATTATAGTTTATCATCAATGATCCCATGGAAGATATTTGATTCAAATTCCAATACCACAAGAAGGACAAACTGATTTTCCAATCATTTAGTACACTGATGACACACTCTTGGTAATGCAAGCTAGTTCAACTCTATTATTATGTTTAAAAGGGTTGTTGGAAACATTCTCTCAATCCATTGGTTTAAAAGTTAACTATAATAAATCATGTTTGATCTATAAATATCAGTGATGAAAGAGGGCAATTCTTAGCTACTGGATTTGGTTGTCAACTTGGTACTTTACCTTTTACATACCTAGGTCTTCTCCTAGGCATGACAAAGTTCAATGATTTTACACCACTTATGGATAGAATTGAAAGGAGATTAATAGCATGCTCTTTATTTCTATCATATGGAGGAAGGCTCATGTTGGTAAATTCAGTGCTCTCTACACTTCCAACTTACTTCATGTGTACATTTAAAGCCGCCAGTGGGTGTTATACAAACAAAGATCATGCTCGTCATCATTGTCTGTGGAGGGGCTCAAATTTGCAAGTAAACAGAATTCATTGGTTGTTTGGGATATGGTTTGCAAACCAAAAAAAAGATGGCTTAGGTATTATTTATCTCAAAATTCAAAATGAAGCCCTACTCCTCAAACAATTACACAAATTTTATAACAAGCATGATATACCTTGGGTTCAACTCATATGGAAGAGGTATTACAAAAATTCTATTTCACATGCAACAAAAGAGAGGGGATCTTTCTGGTGGAAGGATGTTCTTAGACTCAGTACTACATACAGAGGTATAACATCCTGTACAATTAGGCTGTACAATTAGGGTAGGAGACACTGCTTTTTTGGCATGATCTTTGGAATGGTAGTCACATAATGGAAAAATTCCCTAGATTACAATCATTTGAAAAAAAATAAAGATATCTCCATAAGAAACTTTATCCTTCAAACAGATGTGGGAAAATTATTCCATTTGCCTCTCTCACAATAGGCTTATGATGACCTCATGTCTTTTATAGACAATTTTGGACCATGATCAGGACAATAAAACACTAATGGACAGCTGGAGCTACATGGGGGACTGATACGTATTATTCTCAAAGTTTCTATAAAATGATTTTCAGCACTCTACAACCCCCAACTCCATTTAGAATTCCAAATGTGTCGAAGCTCAAGGTGTTTGCTTTGCTACTCATAGTTGATCAACTCAATACTAAGAATATGTTAAGGAGGAGACATTACCCTATACAAGATGATACAGAATGTGTCTTATTTTCTCAGTTAGCAGAAGAAACAGTTAATACACTTATGTTTGGGATGATACATTACCCTATACAAGATGATACAACATGCCCCTTTAGCTAGAGGTGTTGGAATTATTTGGGATTCAATTGGAATGGCTCTTTACCTTTTTTCTGAATGATAATAATGCGAAAAAGAAATACCAATAGCCATTCTTCACAAAATTTTTTTGTCATAGCATCTTAACACATTTGGAAACAACGTAATGGGACAATCTTTGAAAACAAGCAACCAAGTGTTCAGTTGTGGAAAATTCTCTTTAAACAGATGTCACTCTACATGTGCATAGAGTGAAAGAGTCTCTTACAAACTCAATATTTTCCTGGCAAGATTGCCTACCTTGAGTAAGCTCCTTTAAGGGCTTGTAATTGTTTGAACATTTGTAACATATTCTTTTTTCCTTTCATATATTTATTGTGGGGGGTCTCCCTTATGGTTTTCTTAAAAAAAAAAGAATTACTTTGGGTACCTTTTACATTTGTAGTTCCTCGTTATCCTAGCATGATTGCTCTACCAGATGTAATGTTAATAGATTTCAAGAATTTTCAAAATATTTTTTTACAAAAACTTTCAAATTTTTTGTTTCAATTAGTTCCTTTGAATTATCCATGCTTCTAAAATTTACCTTTTATTCCTCTAAGCTTGCATGCTTTTTCTCAATTTAATTGATTTTCCCTTCATCAAGAAATCAATTTCCTCCTCATTTTTTTAAAACCTTCCATTTATGGAAACCTTGACTCATTTACACCTTCCATTTTCTATAACCCTGTTTTGCTAGCTCCTTCGGCCTACTCCTTACCCTGCCATCCTTGGCACCCAAGCCTGAGGCGGCCACCTCCCTGCGCTCACGCACTAGGCAACACCCTCCTTCCTAAGCATGCTTACACCCTCGAGCCGCTCCACCAATGCCTAGGGATCGCATGCCGCTTGCACGGCCACACGTCGACCATGTTCTGTCACACCGTGCCGCTGATACCCTGCATGATTAGCACATCACAGTCGTCTTCGTTGTGTTAGCCATCCTTTGAGTTCACTCAACACCAAGCAATTGCATGCTGCAGCTCCTAATCCCACCGTCTATGCCATCCCTGCCATCCCTGTCATGCACTGATCTAGTGACTGTGCAGCACCATCAACAGCCATAAAAGTTGAGGCAGTCAAACTGATTCTACTGACCACGGCTGTCGATGCTGCCCCTACCCCTGTATCAAACTGATTCCACTGACCACCTCCGAAGCAGAGGTCGCAATATGCACACCTCCCCTATTCTAGGAAGTAAGGAACTCGGACTCACCAGTTGTTTGCCTTAAAACGATTGGACTTCACTGACATTGTCCCACAACGCCGACGTCTACCTCATGTTCCTCCCTCCCTCTCTCTCACACTTGTTTTTTAGCTGAGTTGGGTCAAGTATGCTTGTTCTGATCGGTTTTGACTAAGACAACACCTGATGAGGACACCCCTGCTAGTCCTAGTTCGTCCACTCCTATGCAAAAAGCTCTAACTCCTCCAATTGAACCAATAGGGCCGATTACACGAGCACGAGCATAGAAACGCCAACAACATGTGAATTTGTTTTTTTTAAAGAGTATAATTTTGATAAGAATTTGTTACTACCTAATTCTAGTGTGTTGTACGTGCTTAGGTATGAGGAAGAGCTCACTCAGAAAGGTCGATGCGGTCGAGAAGAGGGATTATACGGTCCGGAAACTTCGGAGGCCATTTTGAGGGCCTAAACGACGTTTTTTGGAGATGCACTGTTTTTTTGGAGCCTCGCGAGACTCATGGATTTTTGGATTAACCTCTTCGTTAGCTTTGAAACAAGTACAAGAATGTCGAAAACGGAGCTCATATGCAAAAGTTATGGCTATTTTTTTGAAGGTCGCTCCAAAACAGAATAAAACATGTGCCCAGCCTGCGTGCCACTTGGGCTGACCGAAACCCACCTAATTTCGGTCATGTATCTTGTTTTTATGAGTTGAGTCCGAACCATATCAAGTAGTTATGTCCGAGTTGTTAGGGATTGAATAGTAGAGTTTGTTTCGGTCTCTTGGGCCAAAGTAGATTGGAACTTGGCCTTAGGCCCACTCATGTGTGTGCATGAGGTTAGGGTTTGCTTTTAAGTAGCCGCCGTCCCCCTCCATTAGGGTTCAATACCACTTTTTCAGATTGAAACTAGAACAACATATTGCTTGTTTCTTTTCACCAAAGTGTCCATGTGAGGATTACTTGAGAGAAATTGAGCGATCGTTCTCGAATCAAGGTCGTGTTTGCTTTTTCATTGGGAATTGAGGGCACGACGTTTCTCCACTCGTGGTCTCGTGGAGAAAGCTTGGTGTATCTTAGCGAATTTTCAAAGAGCTGTGAGTCTATGCATTGGCACGGGTGTGCAGCTAGAGAGATTGGTTGAGAGGCAATAGTTATCATGATGCTGTGTCGAGAAGATCAGGGCTACCTGTATCAACACCAGTCCAAACATTGTTCACTCCCACTTCCTTGGTTCTATGCATTTTTGTCACAATCCAATTCATTCCACCTTCTGTTAGTTGCTCCCGACACCTTTTTCTCTCTAAGGGTGCAAACGGATCGGATTCGGTCGGATATTGTATAAACCGTATCCTAACCCATATTTTTTTCTCGGATTCGGAGTCGGATACGGTATGACCGGATACGAATACGAATTCGGAATATTCGGAGTTTCAAATACGGTACCGTCGGGACGGATATATAACGGATTCGGTTCGGAAACGGATAATATAGTCGGATAATAATACGGATGATTGGCAAAGCTGAAGCAAGTACCGTTCTAAAAGTACACTACATAAAACATGAATAAAAACAATTCAACAACATATATAGAAGATGGCATGATAGAAATAATAACGACTGAAGCTTATACTCTAGTAAATTCATACAACCCACAATAGGAACATAAATGTTCATACGAGATTACGAGTACGGAGTACCATACATAACATAAGTTTATCTTGCCATAATAGAAACACAAAATAACAATAGTATAGGCTTATAGCCTCAAGCAGACAACAATCGAGCAGAAAGTGCCTTCACGCTCTATGGCTCGTCATCACTCGCTATTTCTTCTTCCTACAATTCGCCGATTAATATGTTAAACTAAGTTAGAAGCAACTTTATAACGAAAAAGATGAAAAACATTTACAAAAACAAGAGTGCAATACGAATCAACATATTAGTAACAAGTGTCTCAACAACCTCGGATCGTGCGTGATAGATGCAATCTTATTCTTAGAATCGAAAAATGTAATGAAAGGTACATTAGAAAAAACACAACTTTATTCAAACTAAAGATAACAAACTATTAAAATTATCACCTTTTCTAGATGCAGCTATCCAATCTTTGAGTGCAGATCAATGCTTCTACCATCTCGGGCTCGAGGCGACTACGAAATGGATCAATGACCCGCCACCAAAGACCTTTGGCGCAGATTAAAAAAGCTGTTGACACTTGAATGGCCAACACATCACGAGCAACTTTTGAGAGAATAGGATATTCATATTCCTGATTCTTCCACCACGATAAAATATCAAATTTATGATTGCTAGATTTTAAAAGCTTTAGTGGTTGTTCTGCCATGTATTTTTCCAAGTCATTTGGCTCATCTTGAGTACAACAATGTACTGGAGTATGCATGTACTTGAGTACAACAATGGCTCTATGCTTCTTTGATGCCAATGCCAATGCCAATGCACAATTGTAATCACTAACAATGTTGTAACTTCTGAATGAATGAAGTAATGCAAAAGCACACTGCATACAGGTTCTGCATATTGTGTTCTGCAAAAACACACACAACAAACAATAGATGTCGAGCAAATTGTCATTCAACCACACTGCATACAGGTTCTACTCCATGGGCATTATACTATTACAAGCAAGCACACTCAAAATGCGCATATATACAATGTTGTAACTTGTAACATGTGACTCCGGCTCAAACTTGTAACATGTAACAAAAGTTGAGCAGCAAACCTCAGGATTTAGGCCAAGAACTCCAGAGACAAGATGTCGAGACCCGAATATGCAAATTCGGTCTCTCTGTGTAAACTGCACTAGTCCAGGATCACGCTAGTGCACACAGTCAAACATAGATGCCATCACAGTCATACACACGACAATAATAAGGGAAAACTAGAATATCGATAAAATATCAAAGGTACGACCTTATGGCCAAGCTTACAATATCTCTAGCCGGAAGGGCTTAACAAAATAGCGTGAAATCCAAAATAAAGCGTGGCGACCATTCGACAAGCCACGGGCTATCGAGTGGAGAACGAAGCCTAATCAGTGAAGTCGTCGTAGTACTCTCCTTCGGCACCTCCTGCGATAGTACTCCTCTCCCTCAATCGAGCAACATAGGCGTAAAGCCGTGAGTACATGGAAATCGGCAACCATGTTCATCACAATGGCGTAATCGAATTGAAATATTACAAATTAATCAGCCGAGTCCATCCCATAATAGACATGTGGTTTGCGATTAAGCTCGGATCAATGGCGCACAAAGTTAAGTCCTTAGCATTACCCGGCGAGACTACCACATCCCCAAAGTACAACCAGACTTCCCCCTTTCTTGCACGATCACTGCTTGAGTGCAAAACCAATTTGTATCACCAAACCAACGTCACACCAATGACGTGGCACAAATTTTAATACACGTGGCACCAACCACGGTTCCATATGTCATTAAGTCAAATTAATAGTTTATCGGTGTGAGGAGACCAATCGTAAATATAAAGCGGCTAAGCAATCTAATCGTACCAACCCATGTGATAAATAAACTAGCATCACTAATAAATTTTCCAACCTATGGTGACAAAGGCATCATGGTATTTCAAAGTGTCAAGGAGGTGTAATTGCAATTGGGACAATAACTACGTACAGCGGTTTGAATAAAAATAGCAATGCAATGTAATTTAAAGCAAAATAATTAAATAATAGTTTGTAAAGTTGGGTTCAACATGATCAAGGGACACGACTTGCCTTCGTTATGCTCGTGGGTACTCTGGTCTTACAGCGCGAAACACGCTCCTCGGAATCCGAATCTAACGAGAGAAAGCGGCCGGAAACAAAGAAACACATAAAATGACAAGCAAAGAACTCAAAAATTCACAAAAACAGAACCAATAGCTAGAGCTCGATTTTAGATGAATTTAGAAAAAGAACGGGTCAATCGGAGTTAGGACGGAGGAGAACGGGCTCGGAAAATTAATTCAAAATTAATTCGGGAAAATTGAAAAAGACTCTTGTCTTTGTGAACCCGTGTACCAAATACCGGTCCACGGTGAACCCGCGCACGGAATGCGAGTGCACGGGAGAGAGGGTCGACGCGGGGGTCTTGGCGTGGCGGCGGCATATCTTGCCACGTGGCACGGTGGCGTGGCGGTGGCGTGGCTGCCACGTGGCTCGGGAGGCGGCTAGGGCCGGCGTGGCGGCGACGTGGCATGCCACGTGTCGTGCCACGTGGCCTAGGGCTGGCGTGGCACGCGCTGGTGCCGCCACGTGGCTAGGCCGAGCGGCTCGCGCGCGGCGCGCGTCGGCGGCGATCCGACGGCGGGAGGCGGACACGCGGCGGTCGAGCCTCGGCTCGAATCGAGCGGCGCGCGAGGATCGCGCGGCGCGGCGCGGCGGCGGGCGGATCGGCGGCGCGTGGCGGCTCGCCGCTGGCGTCGCGGACGCGAGCGCGCGGCGCGCGCGGAGCGGGAGATGGCGGCGCGCGTGGGCGCGGGAGCGGATCGGCGGCAGCGTGGCGGCGCTCGCGCTGGCGTCGCGCGGCGCGCGGTGCTTGCGCGTGCGCGAGCGCGCGCGGCTCGGGACCGAGGGGCGGAGCGGGGCGCGCGCGATCGAGCGGCGACGCGGCGATCGTCGAGAGAGCGGCGGCGAGCTCACCGGCGAAGTCTTCGCGGCGGCGACGGGACGGCGCGCGGAGGCGCGACGGCGCGCGCGGCGCACGGCGAGCGCGGCGGCCAGCGGCAGCGCGCGCGCGCGGCGGCGAGGGCGGCGCGACGAGTTCGGCGGCGCACACGAACCGAGGCGGCGGCGGGTTTTATCACGCGAACCGAGGCAATCCCGACGGTTCGGCGCAGGCGAACGCGGATCGAGTTTGGGCGGCTAGGATTCAACGCGGAGGATCGGACGGCGGGCGACGCGAGGGTTAGGGTCGCGCGGGCGGGCGGCTGCGATCGCGCGCGCGCGATCGGCGGCCGAGGCGACGAGGCGGGCGGGCGCTGCCTGGTCGCCGCAGCGTCGGGATCTTGCGACAGCGTGCGCGCAAGCGGATCGAGCGGCGAGCGTAGCGCGCGCGCGAGAAAAAAATCTGGCGGCGGCGGCAGCGGCGGGATGGATGACGCGTGGCGGAGAGAGGGAGATCGGGCGGCGGGGATTATTTTCTTTTCTTTTCTTTTTCAGAAATTCAAATAAACTTCTAAAAGCTCTAGAAAATAGCAAATAAATCCGGAAAATTCACCAAAAATACCAGAAAATTCCTTGTGACACAAGGAACACAAATAAAATATTTTCCACTTATGTTAATGTTTATTTTAATCACATTAAATCATTTAAAACTTTAAAAATTCATTTGAAGCTTCAATTAATTTGAAAAATTCAGAAAATTCATTTTTGAAATCCAGGGCTTTAAAAATCTCGAGAAAAACAGGATGTTACAAACCTTACCCCTTAAACGAGATCTCGGCCCGAGATCCGCCAACTAAGAGAATAGGTTCGGAAACTCTGCTCTGAGATCCTCCTCGCGCTCCCAGGTGGCTTCCTCCTCAGAATGGTTGCTCCACCGAACTTTGCAAAAACGGACCGCTTTATTCCGGGTGACTCGCTCTGACACTTCCAAGATTTTGGTAGGTGCTCTTTGTATGACAGATCCTCCTGCAGTCAACGGCCTCAATCGGCACAACCTCCTGCGTGCGCAGCACTTCTTGGTGGGACACATGAAAGACGTCATGTACCCCATCAAAGATGCAAGTAGCTCAAGCGATAAGCAACCTCTCCCTGCGTTTGAGAATCTGAGCGGACCCACATATCTCGGTGCAAGCTTCCTTTTAGCTGAAATCTCTTCACACCTTTGAATGGTGTGATCCTCGAATACACAAAATCATCGGCTCAAAACTCGGCTCCGTGCGTCGTATCTGCATAGCTTTTCTGTCGGCACAGGCGCTTTCAATCTTTCTGAATCAAGCGGACCTTATCCTCGGCTTCTTTCAAACAATCGGGCCAAAACTCGACCTTCCCCGTCTCTTTCCAATTGAGAGGGGTCCAGTATTTCTGCCATACAATGCCTCAAGCGGTGACATCACGCAAACGGCACGATAATCTGTTGTTGTATGAGAACTCGCAAAGGTAGACAATCGTCCCACTTAGACCCATGATCGAGCACACAAAGCTCTCAACATGTCCTCCGTAACGATTAACTCGCTCTGTCGACCATCATGCTGGGGTGATATGTTTAGATTGAAATTCAGGTGAGTTCCCATAGCCTTATGGAAACTACCCCAAAACCGAGAGGTGAACTGCGATCCACGATCTAACACAATCTTCTTGGGCACACCATGCAAACTGACAATCCTGGACATATATAGCTCTGCCAATTTGTCACCACTGTAAGTCGTCTTAACTGGAATGAAATGAGCAACCTTGGTCAAACGGTCCACAATGACCCAAATCGAATCATGACCCTCTTTGGTTTTAGGCAACCCGACTATAAAGTCCATACCAATTTCTTCCCACTTCCACTCAGGGACTTTCAATGGCTGTAGCAAACCTGCAGGTCTCTGGTGCTCTGCCTTTACTCTCTGACAAACATCACAAAGGGCTACATACTCAGCGATCTCACGCTTCATGCTTGGCCACCAATACTTATCCTTAATGTCCTGGTACATCTTGGTACTGCCTGGATGAATCGAATACAGCGACTCATGAGCTTCTTTTAACAACACATCCTTTAGTTCTTGCTTGTTGGGCACACACAAACGCTGCTTGAACCACAAGGTTCCCGATCATCCACCAAAATCTCGACTCTTTACCTTCACTTAAATTCTTTACGATCCATTGAAATTCCTCATCATCCGATGAGCTGGCGAATCGACCATCAAAGTAGGTCGCATCTCCATAGTCGCCAAAAATCTCAGCTCAACCAACTCAAGGCTAAGCTTCAAATTCCTCATGCAAAGTGGTGACTCTCTCGAACCATCAGAATTGCGGTATACCTTTACGCTCAAGGCATCTGCAACAACATTAGCTTTTCGGGATGATAATGTATGCCCACATTATAATCCTTTATCAGCTCTAACCACCTCCTCTGCCTGAGGTTAAGCTCGGACTGGGTAAAGATATACTTCAGACTCTTATGATCCGTGTAAACCTCACATCTGTTACCCATCAGATAATGACGCCAAATCTTTAAAGCATGCACTACGGCTGCCAACTCCAAATCATGGGTAGGGTAGTTCTCCTCATGCGGTCTCAACTGGCGTGAGGCATAGGCTACCACTCTCTTGTCTTGCATCAAGACACAACCCAAACCTTTGCGCGAAGCATCGCAAAATATCTCAAAATCCTTGTTAATGTCAGGCAACACAAGCACTGGGGCTGTGGTCAAACTCTCCTTAAGTTTCTGAAAACTTTTCTCGCACTCTGGCGTCCAAGTGAATTTCTTTTCCTTTTTGAGCAACTGCGTGAGGGTCAGCCACCTTTGGAAAATCCCTCGATAAAGCGACGGTAGTATCTGCCATACCAGAAAACTCGACTGGTAATCAAGTGGGTGACTGCCAATCCAAAACATCACTTACTTTTCCTGGGTCAACTGCGACTCCTTCTGCTGTCAACACATGCCCTAAAAAGGCGACTTTCTTCATCCAAAACTCACATTTGCTGAACTTTGCATACAACTGATTATCCCTCAATTTCTGCAATGCCAACCTCAGGTGCTCCTGATGTTCCTCCTCAGTCTTGGAATATATCAAAATGTCGTCAATGAACACAACGACAAACTTGTCCAAATATTCCATAAACACCTTATTCATCAAATACATGAAATATGCTGGAGCATTAGTCAAACCAAATGACATCACTTTGTGAACTCGTATAGACCATAACGAGTCGAGAAGGTTTGTCTTGGGTATGTCCTCCTTACGTATCCTCATCGATGATATCGACCTCAAATCAATCTTGGAGAATACTCCTGCTCCCTTAAGCTGGTCAAGCAGGTCATCAATCACGGCGAGAGGTACTTATTTTTGATGGTGACCTCATTAAGTGCTCAGTAGTCCACACACATGCGCCGACTACCATCCTTCTTCTTGACGAACAACACTGGCGCTCCCACGGGATGAACTCGATGCGATGTAACCCTTATCCAACGACTCTGAATTTGCTTCTTCAACTCTGCTAAATCATTGGCGGGCATCCGATAGGGTCTCTTGGAAATCGGGCGGTACACGCACAAGTTCAATCAGAAACTCAACCTCCCTCTCTGGTGGCATACCTGGAAGATCATCTGGAAATACGTCGGGGTACTCTCTGACAACTGGTACATCCTCCAACTGGATTACCTTACTCTGGCAAATCATGACTGGCTCTGGCTGGCACTCACTGGCTGCGAATCGCACCTTAACTCCATCTGAATTGGTTAAGGTCACTGCTCTGCTCCCACAATCTAACATCGCTGCTTGCTTCAAGCCAATCCATTCCCAAAATTACATCTAGGGATGCATATCCAACAAAATCAGTCGACCTGAACTCAACTCCACGAATGGTTATCCTAACTCTGGACAACCTAGGTTGGACCTCAACTTCGGATCCGGGATTGGATTAAAAGAACAGATCCAAGAGCAACGATTTTCAATTGTTGCTTTAAAGCAAAACTCCGAGAAACAAGCGAATGCGAAGCTCCGAATCAAATAAAGCGGTGGCAGAATCCAATATGCGAAACGTCATCGATCACAACGTCTGGCGCTGCACAGGCATCCTCTGCGGTGGCGTGGTTCACGACCTCTCACCACCGCGCCCTGCGGCATCCCGAGGCGGGGTGCTCCTCGCCCCGCTCCCGGGTAGGGGTGCGGCCGGGTGTGGCTCCCAAGTCAAGGCGAATCGTGTCGGGGCACGCCTGCGAGGGCACTTGCTAGCATAGTGTCCCACTTCATGACACTTGAAGCAAGTGATGGATCTTTGCTGGATTATTACTCTTCTGCTGCTGCTGCTGTCCACTGGAACCACTAGGGCGCCGCCCCGATCAAATCGCGCGTGTATGCAGTGGGTCCAAACCACAAGAAGGCTGCTGCTGCTGCTGCTTCTTCTTTGTGGCACTCGTGCAGCCGGTAGGTACCAAAACGAGGCCTCTGAGGCTCGGTGTGACCGTGATCCTCGCTGGATCAACCTCCTCTTGCGAGACTCCTCGAGCTCGCGCGACTCTCCTCGATGAGAATGGCCTTATCCACCAATCGCTGGAAGCCGGCATAGTCGTTGCCTCGACTTGCACCTTCAAAGCTGGGCTCAAGCCTTTCTTGAACCTCTTACGCGAGCTGCATCTGCCGCTACATCCTCTCGCGCGTGCGAGCCAACTGAGTGAATTTATTGAGATATTCACTCACCGATGCGAGTTCCTCTCTTTGGAGCTCCCAAACTCATCCTTCTTCATCTCAACCACTCCCTCCATGACATGAGCGGTGTGGAAAGCCTTTGCGAATTCTTTCCAGTGATGTTATCTTTGGTCCTCATGGGCGCACAATGGTTCTCCCACCACTCTGCTGCTGGTCCCTCAAGGCGATGTCTTTGCATACAAAACCTTCTCCTGTCGGTGCCGAGCCAAGTTGATTTCTTCTCAATCGAGCGGACCCGTCGTCGGCCTCCAAAGGCTCGATGAACTGGAGAAAGCAGCGGTCTCGTCCTCATAAACTCTGCATAGCCGGTCTGCGGCGATGTCTTTGGCGGTGGTGCGGCTCTGGTCTTTGTCGCCGCATCATAGTTCGCATACCGCATCATAGTCTGCATCATCTCGTATGCAGGCCATCAAGAATCGATGAGCGCGAGATCCAAGGCAGTGGCACCGCTGCGCGCATTTGTTCTCTGGGTCCTGGTTCCCCTGGTTGCGGCTGGAGGAGTTCCTGGTGTCAACCATCTTGCTCTGAAAAGAAAACAACTGCTGACTGACCAAAGGCAAAAGGCGAGAGGGAAAAGCATAGATAAGAGGTAAATGCGTCTAAGGGGGTTTTGCTTAATGGAGACCTAACCTAAACAAGCACTTAGCCATAAGGCTAACTAAGAAACTGAACAAAATAAACTCCAATAAAAGATTTGACATGATCGCAATATAATGCTTTTAAGGCAATATTTGCAGCTCACATCACACTCAACTGCAAATAAAATCCAACGTGTCTACTCGCACTATCTACTCTGAAGGCTCCCACTCGGGTCCTGACAAATAGGGTATACTTCTATCGTCCTCAGAATCGCTGTAGACAACCCACGAGTTGCGGATCGGTGGCGACTGCTCTCTGACTGGCGCTGGAGTGAACCGGCTGAGGTAGGCGCGACGATCTCCAGTGATACGTCTCTCCTCTGGGCTCGGCGGTGTAGGCGACGGTAGAAATCTTGATCGCTGCGGCGGGGCTCCTCCTGCATCTCTCGTAGTCTCGGGTGGCTCCGTCTTGCTCCTTGAACTTCCTGACGAGTCCGCCATGTTGATCTTGTATAGCTTGCAAAGTCGACGGATGGCTTTGTGCGCAACTCCTGTCGACATCTCCCACCGCACGGTGTTCTTGAAATCGTGATGTAGCACCGCTTCCGACTCGGGTGGTGAAGTATAGCTGGAGATGCTCCGATCGTTGACCTTTTGCTTTTCATCCTTAGTGAGGTAGACGGGCGTCTCTTAAATCCGAGGCACCGCAACAAAACACGTAGAAGTGACCTCCATCCTCCCGTCAGTGTAGGAAGTTTGGGACATCTAATGCATTTATAAAGGAAAGATCAGTTTATAATTTTAGGAAAAACAAATTTTGCAAGAGTTGGGGCGAGAGACAAGAATCCTTAAGAATGAGGTAAGAAGATAGAGATATTACTAAATATCAAGTTTAGTTGGTTTGATTTAGAAAATAAATTTTTGGGCTATCGACCAATTTAACTTAGGGCTTAGTCCTCGATCGATATGGCTCGATACCATCTTTGTCGAGACCGAATATGCAAATTCGGTCTCTCTGTAAACTGCACTAGTCGAGATCACGCTAGTGCACACATCAAACATAGATGCCATCACGACCATACACACGACAATAATAAGGAAAACTAGAATATCGATAAAATATCAAAGTGCGACCTTATGGCCAAGCTTACAATATCTCTAGCGGAAGGGCTTAACAAAATAGCAGCGGAAATCCAAAATAAAGCGTGGCGACCATTCGACAAGCCACGGGCTATCGAGTGGAGAACGAAGCCTAATCCGTGAAGTCGTCGTAGTACTCTCCTACGGCACCTCCCGCCGATAGTACTCCTCTCCTCAATCGAGCAACATAGGCGTAAAGCCGTGAGTACATTGGTACTCGGCAAGTCGTTTGTAACAATAAATGCAATATAATATGCAAGGCTTACCAAAGGAAGGCTGAAAGGTTAATTTGCATAAAGGCATTTATTGATGAAATATATTAAATAACTTGAAAGCGAAAGTTAGCTGAAAACAGTGACAATAGATAATCAAAGGAATAATCATGAACCACTTGTGAACACCAATTCACAAGTTAAACCAACAGTGAACTACCCGTCCACTCCCAACATAAACCACCATGTTATAAATGAAACACTAACCCTCGTGAAATCCCGAGCACCGCCCATGACCGAGGACGCGGCTATTCGAATAGTTTTACACTCTGCAGAGGTTGCACAAGCTGTACCCACACGATGTGATTAGCCTAGGCCTAAGGAAATCACAACAAGGCCTTTACAATGCTCTACCTCAATACAATCCTCGCCCGCTAGGGTTTCGTGATCACACCCCCTTGCGCCACATGGAAATCAAGAACCATGTTCATCACAATGGCGAGAATCGAATTGAAATATTACAAATTAATCAGCCAGTCCATCCCATAATAGACATGTGGTTTGCGATTAAGCTCGGATCAATGGCGCACAAAGTTAAGTCCTTAGCATTACCCGGCGAGACTACCACATCCCCAAAGTACAACCGTACTTCCCCTTTCTTGCACGATCACTGCTTTGAGTGCAAAACCAATTTGTATCACCAAACCAACGTCACACCAATGACGTGGCACAAATTTTAATACACGTGGCACCAACCACGCCATATGTCATTAAGTCAAATTAATAGTTTATCGGTGTGAGGAGACCAATCGTAAATATAAACTGGCTAAGCAATCTAATCGTACCAACCCATGTGATAAATAAACTAGCATCACTAATAAATTTCCCAACCTATGGTGACAAAGGCATCATGGTATTTCAAAGTGTCAAGGAGGTGTAATTGCAATTGGGACAATAACTACATGTACAGCGGTTTGAATAAAAATAGCAATGCAATGTAATTTAAAGCAAAATAATTAAATAATAGTTTGTAAAGTTGGGTTCAACATGATCAAGGGACACGACTTGCCTTCGTTATGCTCAGCGGGGTACTCCTGGTCTTCTGGCGCGAAACCTGCTCCTCCTAATCCGAATCTAACGAGAGAAAGCGACCGAAACAAAGAAACACATAAAATGACAAGCAAAAGAACTCAAAAATTCACAAAACAGAACCAACAGCTAGAGCTCGATTTTAGATGAATTTAGAAAAAGAACGGGTCAATCGGAGCTAGGACGGAGGAGAACGGGCTCGGAAAATTAATTCAAAATTAATTCAGGAAAATTGAAAAGGCTCTTGTCTTTGTGAACCGGTGTACCAAATACCGGTCCACGGTGAACCCGCGCACGGAATGTGCACGGGAGAGGGTCGACGCGCGGGGCGTCTTGGCGTGGCGGCGGCATATCTTTGCCACGTGGCACGGCCGTGGCGGTGGCGTGGCTGCCACGTGGCTCGGGAGGCGGCTAGGGACGTGGCGTGGCGGCGTGGCATGCCACGTGTCGTGCCACGTGGCCTAGGGCTGGCGTGGCACGCGCCGGTGCTGCCACGTGGCTAGGCCGAGCCGCGCTCGGCGCGGCGGCGTCGGCGGATCCGGCGGCGGGAGGCGGACACGCGGCGGATTCGAGCCTCGGCTCGATCCGAAGCGGCGGCGAGATGCGCGCGCGGCGCGCGCGGCGACGGCGGATCGGCGGCGCGTGGCGGGCGAGGCGGATCGGCGGCAGCGTGGCGGCGCTCCGCGCGCGCCGCGGCGCGCGGTGGTGCGCGGCGCGCGGCGCGCGCGGCTCGGGACCGAGGGGCGGGCGCGGTGCGCGGCGATCGAGCGGGCGACGCGGCGATCGTCAGCGAGAGAGCGGCGAGCTCACCGGCGAAGTCTTCGGCGACGGCGACGGACGGCGCGCGGAGCGCGCGACGCGCGCGCAGCGCGACGGCGGCTCGGCGGCGACGCGCGAGCGCGAGGGCGGCGGCGGCGGCGGCGAGTTGAGCGGCGGGCACACGAACCGAGGTGAGCGGCGGTTTTATCACGCGAACCGAGGCAATCCCGATCGATTCGACGCGGCGACGCGGATCGTTTGGGCGGCTAGGATTCAACGCGGAGGATCGGACGGCGGGCGCCGCGAGGGTTAGGGTTCGCGCGGCGCGGGCGGGCGGGCTGCGATCGCGGCGCGCGGCGGCGCCGAGGCGACGCGGGCGGGGTGTGCGCCGTGTCTGGCGCGGCGTCAACGCGATGCGCGACGCGTGGCGCGGCGGATCGGCGGCGGGCGGCGCGGCGCGCGGGAAAAGGTACGGCGGCGGCGGGATGGATGACGCGTGGCGGAGAGAGGGAGATCGGGCGGCGGGGATTATTTTCTTTTCTTTTCTTTTTCCAGAAATTCAAATAAACTTCTAAAAGCTCTAGAAAATAGCAAATAAATCCGGAAAATTCACCAAAAATACCAGAAAATTCCTTGTGACACAAGGAACACAAATAAAATATTTTCCACTTATGTTAATGTTTATTTTAATCACATTAAATCATTTAAAACTTTAAAAATTCATTTGAAGCTTCAATTAATTTCAGAAAATTCCAGAAAATTCATTTTTGAAATCCAGGCTTTAAAAATCTCAGAAAAACAGGATGTTACACAAGAGTCGGTCCAAGTGGCGAGGGAGGCGTCGGACGGGCGGCGACGGCGCGGGGGGCGCCCAGGAGGAGGGAACGGAGTCGGTCCAGGTGGCGAGGGAGGCGTCGGACGGGCGGCGGCAGAGCGGGGGGCGGCCGGGAGGAGTGACGGGGCGGCAGATCTAGAGCGGGGAGGAGTGACCGGGGGGCGGAGGCACCGAGGCAGACCGGGGGCGGCGACGGAGCGGGGGGCTGCCGGGAGGAGTGACGGGGCGGCAGATCTAGAGCGGGGAGGAGTGACCGGGGGGCGGAGGCACCGAGGCAGGCCGGGGGGCGGCGGCAGATCGGGGGACGGCGGCAGAGCGCGTGGCGGTGCGGGGGGTGCCCAGGAGGAGGAACCGAGGAGTGGAGTGGTGGACGGGGTACGTGGGCGTCACGGGTGGGCGTGGCCGCGTGGGTGAATGGTGATGGCACTGCCGCCTGGGCCGGTTATCACTGATGGGCCGGCTCCCTGTGCGCGTGCGGAACTGCGGATCACTAATTCGGATACTAATTCGGATTTTATTCGGTTAGTATCCGAATAACCGAATACTGATACTATTCGGTCGGATAGCAGTTAAACCGAATTCGCTACCGAATCCGAATATAAAAATCCGAATCCGAATCCGACCGGATATTAAACCGGTTTACCAAATTCGCTACCAATCGGATTCGGTACCGAATCGGTCGGGAAAAACCCGACCCGTTTGCACCCTTATTTCTCTCCCATCGGGAGTTCCAACATTTTTCTTCTTTTCTTTATTTTTCTGTTTTTAATTCTGAAATTATGTTTTATTCTTTGTCTTATTTGACATTATTTGCTTTTGTGTTACACTACGATGTCGAGGGAGAGGAAGGGGAACCAGAAGAATCAGGTGGATTGATCAACGACCTTAAGTGCGGAGGCAAGTCACAATCCTTTGGTCATGTTGACACCCTACTTATGTGTAGCAGTTTATTTCTTGCATTAATTATTTGCTTATATTTTGTTAGAATGCTAATTTTGAATTAATCATGTTTATCAATTAATCCGATAAAACTATTGGCAATTGCCCTTGGGAAATATATTTAGATGTAAGGGTACGATTGTAAAAACACTCCCCATGAGGGCATATATACGTGATACAGCCATGGGGAGACACCCAGAGGGTATTGCTCACCTAACTCTCCACTACCACACACTCTCTTTGTTTGGTCTGTAACCATAACAATTGGCGCCGTCCGTGGGGACGACAGGAGCAAGCCTCAAGATCTCAAGAAGGATGGCACCGAAGAAAGCTTCATCATCGGTAGCGAAGAAGAAGGAAGGGGTCGCGGTGAAGTCCCACGTCAACACCAGGGCATCGGCATCGGCGGTCATGGGCAAGAACGACGACGCTCACCGCGCGACAATCGACCCCGCCACCGTCGAGTGACGGTCGACCCCGCCACCGCCGACGTGACAGTTGACCCCGCCACCGCCGGCGTGACAGTCAACCTCGACAGTACCGGCCGGGTGGTAGGGAGCGGTAACGTCGGCGCCCTTGGAGGCGCAACCGCCATCCCTACACCCGGTGCGGGAGTGCCGAGCGGTCCCGGCGGCGACACGGGCCCCGTCATCGACTCCGGAGTCTATCGTGTCGACGCGGCGGGCAACCCAAGAGCACAGGCTGTGGTCATGGCTATCCCGGCAGCGCGACCAGGTGCGTCGATCACCTTGTCTACGTCGGCAGTGGAGAACGCCCTACTGGCAGCCCTCGGCACGCTCCAGCGGGAGTTAACGGATCTCCGTGGAGCCGTGCGGAGAATGCAAGAGGCTCGGAGTCAGCAGACCCCGCCGGTAGTCGCGCCAGAGCCCACGCTAGAACAGGCGAATAGCCGCGACGCCCCCACATCTAGCCGCACCTCGCTGCAACGCGTGGACCCGGTGTCCCCTCTATCTGCGGGCCTGCAGCAGGCGGCATGGCAGGAGGACTTCAAATTCTCCAGCGTCATCACGTCGTACAAGGGCGACACGAACCCCCGGGGGTTCGTGCGCATATACGAGATCACCATCGAAGCGGCAGGCGGAGACGACACCACGAAGGCGAAGAGGCTCCCCCTCGTGTTGCAGGGAGTGGCGCTCTCTTGGTTCTTCACTATAGAGCCGAACTCCATCTACGCATGGGAGCAGGTCCACGACCGCCTCTACAACAACTTTCAGGGGAACTACGTCGAGCGCGTTGATGCGGATCAGCTCTTTGTGATCAAGTAAAAACCATCGGAAAAGCTTCGGAAGTACTTCAAACACTTCGTGAAGGTCCGCTGCCAGGTCAAAGATGTCAACGAGACAACCATCATCAACGCAGTAGTATAGGGTCTCTGCCCGGGGCCGCTAGCCGAATACAACGCGTGGAAGCCAATCAAGATAGTGGTGAAGCTCTTCAACAAGATGAAGGAGTACGCCAGAGCGGAAGAAGACGCGCGGTGACGTCAAGGCAATGACGCCGACGCCAATCCGGCAGAGGCCACGGTGAGGAGCGAAGACTCGCCGAAGAAAGGCTCCTCGAAGGGCAAGCGCAGGTAGGATGATGCGGATACGCACGTGTCCTGTACTTTTCAGTTAAATATATTATTCAACTGGAAGGAATTATTGAGCCGCATGAAACATTGCCAGGTGAACTCATTCCAAACTAAATATAATATTGTTATTCATAAGAATAGAATACTACCTCATGTTATCAAATGGTGCACTCTTAGGTTTGTCAATGGCAAAGCAATGGAGAGGCAAAAAGAAGAGAATAACCACATTAGGTGCCAAAGACATGAAGGAAGAAAGCTCATGCAGTAGGAGAGCAAAAGGGAGAAGCCCAAGGACTTAAACTACAAGTTTTGGACAAGATTTTCAAGCCCAATTCGTACCTCCCACAAGGTCAATTGGATTCAAACTCGGATTCAACTCAGAATTCAATTCGGATTCGGTTCGGGACAGCCTGATAGGCACTTACTAAAAAGGTCATAACTTTCACAAACGGAGTCCGATTCAGGCGTTCTTATACTCGTTGGAAAGATAATTTCAAGGGCTACGCAATGGATCTGGCCCCAGTATCAAATTCGTCTCAGATCAAAAGTTATGACCGAAACAATATAACGGCTGTAAAATCTAGTTTTCTTTTTGAGAGAGTTCGTATCTAAAACCATATAGGGTTGAGTTGTACTAGATTTGTGGACTCTATGGACATCCCAAGGTCCTATATAAGCCAAGGTCCTAAAACCATATAGGGTCGAGTTTATGATTGCTGCTGAAATTCCGTGAGGGAATTAGGAGTGTGCTTCAATCAAGATCGTTCAACCTTTCCGCTGGGAATTGGGAGCACGATAGATCTTTGCTTGGTGGTCGGCGAAATCGACGCAAGTGTGTTTTGGCGGATTAAAGAGTGTTCGTCCCTCGCATTGGCATTGGAGGATCATTGCGATTCATCAAGACTCCCGCGAGTATCCGTCCTACGTCGAGAAGATCGGGGGACCCCGTATCATCTTGGTATCAAAGCGCGATTTACTCGGTAGGATCTTGTTCCTTTACTTTTTGATTGATTTATTTCTGTCCTATAGTCCAATAAACCGAAAATTGCAGCAAAAAAAATAATCCAAATCCTAGTTTCGCATCTGTTGTTTTCGTGAGTTTTATTAAGTTTTTATCCATTAGAAATTTTGTTTACGTGCTCATCTTAGTGTCCTTTTGCGTTGCTTAATCGTTATTATTTTAAACCCTTGAAAATCCGCTAGTTGATCTTTCAATTAGCATCCAAAAAAAAGTAGATTCAATTTACTTTTTGAAATCTTGTTCTTGCTGTCCACATAAGATCTTTGCGCATCTTGAAAGAATATCACATCTGAATATATCTGGGTTTCCTTTTTCTTGATTGATTTGGCCACAAGAAACCCTGGCTGCCACAAGAATCTTAGTTCGACACATTCAGACCGTCTGAAATTTGTTGCGGTTTGAATTCTGAGCATCTGTTAAGATATTCACTTAAATCCTTTGAACCTTGAGACTAGCCTTTGATAATTGCTTTAGGGCTGTTTTAGAATTATCTACACATTGCTGAACAACTTTGGACTTGCGAAGAATCTACGAACAATTAAACCTAGTTCGGCCTTGAGTATAAAAAAAGAGCAAAAAAAAGAGAAGGTAGCCAATTGAAAAAAAAAGAGGGGCCACGGCTTCAGCAAAAAAAGAAAGAAAGAAAGAAAAGAAAAGAAAGCATTGGCCGAATTTGGGTAAGTTAATCATAGTCCATAAATTCAGATTGTGTATTTAATTTCTTTGGACAATCTTGTGCCCTCAAATTCATATTATTGCAATTGGCTAGTGTCTCTCCTAGTACTTGGTGCAAAACGAGCTAATATTCCCGATTGTTTCCTTTAGCTCATTTCTTTTGTTTGCATTGAGTCACATTGATCATTGCGTGTGCGTTCATATACTTCACTTATATCATTTGGATCGGCACATAGGTAATACTTTCTAGCTTGGATTATTACTTAATTCAACAACATCGTGAAATTCAGATTGTGTAGGATAAACACTTCCTAACCAAGATCCACTAAATATCCTTTGCCGTGCAATTGTGGGTCACTTTTAAATCCGCTTGATCATCACTTGCTATTATAGCCACCACCAAGTGTAAATTTCTTATTTGCCTCAATTCACTTCGGAAAGGTAAAAACTTTACTTGGTGAGGAAAAAGTGAGATAGAGTGAACTCCACATATCGTATATATGTTGTGGTATTTGTGCGTTCTTTGTAGAACTAACCATGACAGGTGGAGACAATAATATGGGAGATGAGTATGCCCCAGCGAGTTGTTTTCAATTCCAATCTTTGAGAGGGATATTGCGCAATGAGTTCGCCGTCACTTCTTCCACTTTGAAAGAGCAACTAAAGGCGGAGATGAAAAATTCCGTGCAAGATATGCGCATTGAATTCAATCATGAAATGAAAGTGTTACGCTCGAACATCGTGAATGATATTATGCGGGCACTTCATCCACAACAAGAAAAAGATAGTTATAATCCTTCCTATGGCAATGAAGATCCAGAGTAGTATCTTGAATGGGAATGGCGAATGGAGAAAGTATTTATATTTCAAAAGCTTCCCAAAGACCAAGAGGTGATGCGTGCCACTAGAGAATTTGAAGATTATGCTTATAATTGGTGGCATCAACAATTTGGAAATGAATTCATTAAATCTTGGTCAGATTTGAAGGCACTCATGAGGAGAGAATTTGTGCCACCCTATTATGCACAGGGATTGCTTCGCTATTTGGAGAGTATCACACAAGGAAGTAACATTGTACAAGAATATTATTTTGAGCTATAAGATGCATTACGTCGGGCCGGTGTTACCAGTGAACTACAAAAGAAGACATACTTCAAAAGAGGATTAAATTCTAAGATCGCCGCTACACTTCAACATAAATATTTTGGTAGTGTGCAAGATCTTGTGAATTATGCTATTGAAGAGGAGAAGAGACTTATGGAGAGACGTACGCCACAGTTCTCTCCATGTTCATACTTCAGTTCTTTTGTTCCTACTAGTGTGGCACATGAGAAGATGACCGAGCATGGGACTTTCCCTTTGGTCAAGAAGATATATAGTGATATTTCAAAGCTACATATAGCTCATGAGATACACCACAACTCAAGCGAGGATAAGAGTCACAGACCCAAATTGAGTGAGAGTGATAAAAAGAGTGAGCTGTGTGATTCCACCATATGTGAGGTTGAGAGTATCCAAATTGAGAGTATGAGAGAGACAGCAAAAGAAAAGAGAGAAGTAGAAGATAGACAAAGTGAGGATGAATCTGAAACTAACACATTAATATCTACTTCTAGTATTGTTTCTCACATTGTGCAGGTTGATATTAAAGATGAAGAATTTAACGTTCAACAATTGGCACCTTTGAAGGCAAATGAGGAGGAGATGACCACAGAAAGGGATGAAGAGCTTGCTGCCCCATGGGTACATCCTAATAATTTTAAACCCCCTGCAACTACATCATCTGAGAAGAACGATAAAGGTAACAATAGTGCTGCTGAATTTAATTGTGCAAAGGTGAGTTATTGTGAGAACTCATGTGATCAACCGAAAACTTCATGTTCTAAAATTTCTATTCTTAATTTACATAATGTGGAATTGATTACTCATAAGGAAGTTCTTACTAGAATATCTCTTAATGATTCTTTGTACTATATCATATTTGATGATCCTATAGAGCTATCTAGTGCGATTGATAATATTGCTGAAATTTCATGTTCAAAATCACTAATTAGTACCTATGCCTACACATATAAGTTCAATTTGATTGGAGATTATGGTGTAGATGACAAATTTTATGTTCACAGAATTTGTATTACATGTGATAAGCTTGCTAATTTAAAATTGCATATTATAGATAAACAACCTTTTATGTCATGTCATGATCGCAATGAGATAAGTGTCAACAATAGAGCTTGCTGTTTTAAAAGATTTCCTAAGCCTATTTGTTTACCCTTTGATAAACAATTATGTACAAGTAACCAGAGTAGCGCAGTTGAAGCATGGAAGGTACTAAAGATTTTCTCCCCTATATCTGAACAACTAAATCTGATTTTACCCGTTAATGATCCGTCCATGTTCTTAGAAAAGTCGAGGACGACTTTCTTTTATGGGAGGGAGAATGATGTGAAAAACTATATTGCAATACATACATCTTTTGGTCACTGCTATATTCATCGGTTTGGGCGAAGTAGTGAGAATGTCACAACAATTGACTCTTACATATACCATACATATGTGTTGTTCTTTTCGTTTATAACACCTTCTGAATTTCATGATAAGATAAGTCAAAGAATTGTTGACGACAAATATATATACCATGCGTACACGTTGTATTCTTTGTTTAGTACAATTTCAGGCTATCAAAAGCCGAGGACGGCTTTTCTTGAAGAAGGGGAGGATGATGCGGATACACACGTGTCCTGTACTTTTCAGTTAAATATATTATTCAACTGGAAGGAATTATTGAGCCGCATGAAACATTGCCAGGTGAACTCATTCCAAACTAAATATAATATTGTTATTCATAAGAATGGAATACTACCTCATGTTATCAAATGGTGCATTCTTAGGTTTGTCAATGGCAAAGTAATGGAGAGACAAAAGGAAGAGAATAACCACATTAGGTGCCAAGGACATAAAGGAAGAAAGCTCATGCAGCAGGAGAGCAAAAGGGAGAAGTCCAATGACTTAAACTACAAGTTTTGGATAAGATTTTCAAGCCCAATTCGTACCTCCCACAAGGCCAATTGGATTTAAACTCGGATTCAACTCAGAATTCAATTCGGATTCGGTTCGGGACAGCCTGATAGACACTTACTAAAAAAGTCATAACTTTCACAAACGGAGTCCGATTCAAGCGTTCTTGTACTCGTTGGAAAGATAATTTCAAGGGCTACGCAATGGATCTGGCCCCAGTATCAAATGCATCTCGGATCAAAAGTTATGACCGAAACAATATGACTGCTGTAAAATCTAGTTTCCTTTTTGAGAGAGTTCGTATCTAAAACCATATAGGGTTGAGTTGTACTAGGTGTGTGGACTCTATGGACGTCTCAAGGTCCTATATAAGCCATGTATTGGCAGCCTAAGGGCTCAGACCACCTTTGAGAATAATCAATCTATTAAACCTTGTTCGAGTTTATCATTGCTGCTGAAATTCTGTTAGGGAATTAGGAGTGTGCTTCAATCAAGATCGTTCAACCTTTTCGCTGGGAATTGGGAGCACGATAGATCTTCGCTTGGTGGTCGGCGAAATCGACGCAAGTGTGTTTTGGCGGATTAAAGAGTGTTCGTCCCTCGCATTGGCATTGGAGGATCATTGCGATTCATCAAGACTCCCGCGAGTATCCATCCTACGTCGAGAAGATCGGGCGACCCTGTATCATAGGAGCCATCGAATGACGCCCCCAGCACAAGGACTCGTTGGGCAGTAGGCCCAAACGCGGCCAGCAGAAGTCTCGGAGAGCCCATTATGTCTTTGACATTGAGGGCGGCTCTGAAGACAGCGCCCCCGCTGGCCACAGTGCTAGGGCTCGTCGGGGTCGGGGCCGTGATGATTGGGCCCGCGTGGAATATGGCGACCACCACCACATCCAGTGGTGCGAAGTACACGACAGAGGCAACTATGACACGCGCGCATGCACCACCATTGCGGCACTTCGGCAAAGCGTCGCTAGGAACAGAGACCTCGAGGTGCGGCTGCCTATCGTGGCACACATCCAGCAGCACCTAGACGACCCCCTAAGAGTTCAGGATCAGGGTATGCAGCCTCAGGAGGGCCTCTGGCGGATTCAAGCCCATGTGCAGCAGCCTTAGGAGAGCCCCCTACGAATCCACGCCCCGGAGGGAGCCCAGCGTAGGGTCATAAACGTTATCTCTAGGGGCTCCTCCCTAGAGTTCGCTTCGGAGAGACAGCGAAAGGCCTACGTGCGGAGGCTACACCACGTGGCGGCATACCCGGCACAGGCACCGTCGGATTGGGCGCAGCACGAGATCACCTTCACGCCCGCCGACGCCGAGGGCGTGGAGTTCCCCCACCAAGACCCCTTGGTCATCCAGGTTGCCATCGTAGGATGCAACGTCAGGCGTGTCCTGGTCGATGGAGGAAGTTCCGTGAACATCTTGTTTGCAGGGGCCTTCGACCAAATGGGGATCCCTCGAAGTCGCCTAGGCCCCTCGAAAATTCCTTTGCAGGGCTTCGGAGGTCAGCCGCTGATGGCGTTGGGCCAGATATGCCTGTAGATCTCCTTAGGCCGGGGCGACAACATGAGGAGCAAGGACGCCACCTTCAAAGTTGTTGATATCCAGTACCCCTACAACGCCATATTGGGGCGACCAACCCTCAATTCATAGTCCCACACCACGGCTTCCTATGCGTGAAGCTCCCAGGCCCGTAGGGTATCATCACCGTCCACGGCGACCAGGACATGGTCCGGCACATAGAGAGCTCGGCACCCGAGGCCCACACCTAAAAGTCCATAGATGCTCCTAGGCCAGGCGCGCCGTGACAAGGGCTCCAACAATAGAAGCAGCAGAGGCCCTGAGAGACCATGTGGAGGTAACCCCGTGTGTGTGATGAGTAATTGACACGTGTTCTGAAAAGTTTGAGTTTGTTTCGGGCATTTTTGTGCAATCTACTGGTGTTAATGTTTAATTATAATATTTTGTGCGGTGCTATGTGATGTGTTTTCTTGTCTGTGATGGCTGCAGGACTTTAAGACGGAGTCGTGGCGAGACACGGGTGACCGGACTAGGCACAGGTGGTGTTGAGGTTAGAGCGGTCGGATGTGTCGAAGACGGTGAGGACTTGAAGTGGTTGCAAGGCTTGCGTGGCAAGAAATGAGGAAGCTTCATAGAAGGTGCAGGAGTGACGTTTTGGTGAATACGCAAGGTTGCACAAAAGGAAGTGGATTTGGTGAATCCATTAGTGCCATGAGTTGTTGTGACCTAATGGGTAAAGTGGTTTGTAAATCTATTAGTGCTATGGGTTGTTGAGAGCTAATGGATAAAGTGCTAGGAGTTGTTGTGACCTAATGGGTACAGGTGTTTGTAAACCCATTAGTGGAGGCTATAAATAGATGTGCTCTCTAGTGGGAGAGATTGAGTTGCTTTAGAGTTTCATTTTGTTTCTCTCCATGTGTGTGTGTGAGAGAGATGGGTGTGAGTGTTAGGGTTTCCTAATGCTTGTGCTCTAGGAGAGTGTGTGCAAGAGTTAGGGTTTCATTTAGTTATCTCCTTGTGCTTATTGTCTTCAGTGAGACATGGAAGAGCTGATGTAAACATTCCTCTATTATAATCATTCATCGCTCTTCGTCTCAATAATTCTTGTGTTCGAGTGGTTTATTATCTATCTTTATTCTCTTGTTTTGGAGTTGTTTTGTTGATTGTTTAGCTGCAATTTATTTGCTTTGAACGGGGATTAAATTCAAGGCCTTTTGGCTCACGCATCCCGAAAACAAAAGATTAGAATCGCTGTTTATTGCTCTGTGATGGGAGATTATCTGTCCGTTGACCATTTTATTCCCAAGAGCAAAGGGTTCAAGTTCCGGTCTTCTAGTCTCTCCGCAGTTCTTCATTTTCTGTTTTTCTTATTTCGGTTGGTGCAGTTTCTGTTTTTGGAGCCTTGTCTGCAGTGATTTTATCTTCATTTCGGCTGCTATTTTTGTGAGTTGCAGTATCTTCTGTTTGCTCGGTTTGGCCAGGACTGCTGCTGTCCTTTGCTCTGGTTCGGCTGCTGCAAGGTCCCTCAAATATTGCTGCAGTTTTTGCTTACTGTTGGGTAGCAGATCTCAGTTCTCCTTCGGTGTCTTTGATTTGGTTGAGATCTCAGTTTTCCTTCGGTGTCTTTGCTTCGGTTGAGGCTACAGATTCTGCTCTCTGGACTGCAGTGGGTCTTCTCTTTTTCGGTTTGGGCAACAGCTGCTCACGGCCAGGTTCTTTGTGCTGTATTCCTGCTGCAGTTTCGGGCACCTGACAGCTCCTCTTTTCTCAGCTTTTGGCCGCAAGCAGCAGAAATCTTTTCTCTTTCGGTTGTTCCTGTCCAAGCTTGCTGCAGCAGCATGCAGTGATTTTTGTGGGTGTTTTCTGTGTAGTTTCGGCCAGCACTGTATGTCTATTTGCAGTCTTCCTTTCGTTGTTGTTTGCTGTTTTGTTTTGACAGCAGGTTCCTGTTTTCAGTCTTTTTCAGATTGAGTTATCCTCTGTAGTTTTTTTACCAATCTGTTCCTTATTTGTGTTTTCTTCTTTCTGAGTTTGAGCTGCATTTTATTTCTTAGTGCAAATCTTTTAATCTGTAAAGAGCAGCAAGTCAATCAACTTTGGTATCAGTTTTCCTTCTTTAGTAGTTTTTTTTGTGTTGACTCTTTTCTTTTCTTTTTGGGTGTTTTTGGCTTTTTATTTTTGGAGTGCATGTATTTTCTAGCTTCATAGCTCTATAGCTATCGGAGAGGAAAAGTTATGGATATGTCGGGGCGATTTTAAAAGGCACCATTCGTCCCCCCTCTGTTGCCATTTTCGATCCCTCAATTGGTATCAGAGCATATATGAATATTGCATATATGAATGAAGAACACAAAGAGGTTGAGGCCTGCAATCGCAGTTGTTGGTCTAGTCGACACAAGAACACAGGACAAAGTTTCACGGTGGAAAACTAATCTAAACAAGCCTGAGTTACATGGCCAATTGAGCCTCTATTTAGAGGGACACGCAGGTCCTTACATATGGAAAGTTCTCAACACATGGAAAGTATTAAAATCATAGCTAATTCTATCTCTGTTTCCAAAACCGAAGATTGTTTCGTTGATTACGTCGCGCACAAAAGGAATTTTGGGATGGAGCCAGATCCGTTGGAAAGAGGACGAAATAAGCTTTCCATGCTGTACTCACACATTCCATTTAGACTCTTGATGCGAAATCTATGAGCATTTGAAGTTGGTCCTGTCAGGCTGAGTCAGCGTCGGTTTGTTTTGATGATTCTAATGCGCACAGAATGAATTTGGAGGTGGGGCCAAATCTATTAGAAAGTGAACGAGCTCTTCTTTCTTTGCTGTATTTGCACACCTCAAACGGAGTTTTTATGCAAAAGTTATGCACATTTGAAGTCCGACCTGTCAAGTTGACTCCGAATTGATCCGGAGGCCGAATTGAATTCCAAAATGTGTCCCTCTTGAACTCTTCCTTGAATTGATCCAAAAGTGACATGGTGACCTTGAACAAGAGTTGGGGAAGGCGTTGACTTGGGCTTGATATATCGATCGGCTTCCCTTTAGGTGGACCCCAACCACGAGCGTATAGCGTTGACGCAATCCTCCTTGTACAGCTAGACAAAAATACATTTTCATCTTTAGATAGCATCATATTCTCAATTAAAATAAATTGAAACCGAAGAAATTAATTCACCATTTGTTTATTCTTAGGAGCTTTGGTTGTATGAGTATGTAGTGTGGTCATATCACTTTGCTCTGGTTCGGCTGCTGCAAGGTCCCTCAAATATTGCTGCAGTTTTTGCTTACTGTTGGGTAGCATATCTCAGTTCTACTTCGGTGTCTTTGCTTCGGTTGAGATCTCAGTTTTCCTTCAGTGTCTTTGCTTCGGTTGAGGTTGCAGATTCTACTCTCTGGACTGTAGTGAGTCTTCTCTTTTTCAGTTTGGGCAACAGCGGCTCACGCCCAGGTTCTTTGTGCTGTATTCCTGCTGCAGTTTCGGCCATCTAACAGCTCCTCTTTTCTCAGCTTTTGGCAGTAAGCAGCAGAAATCTTTTCTCTTTCGGTTGTTCTTGTCCAAACTTTCTGCAGTAGCATTTGATCTTCTGTTTCTGCAGTGTTGGACAGCAGCATGCAGTGATTTTTGTGGGTGTTTTCTGTGTAGTTTCGGCCAGCACTGTATGTCTATTTGCAGTCTTCCTTTCCTTGTTGTTTGCTGTTTTGTTTTGACAGCAGGTTCCTGTTTTTAGTCTTTTTCGGATTGAGTTATCCTCTGTAGTTTTTTTTACCAATTTGTTCCTTATTTGTGTTTTCTTCTTTCTGAGTTTGAGTTGCATTTTATTTCTTAGTGCAAATCTTTTAATCTGTAAAGAGCTGCAAGTCAATCAACTTTGGTATCAGTTTTCCTTCTTTAGTAGTTTTTTTTGTGTTGACTCTTTTCTTTTCTTTTTGGGTGTTTTTGGCTTTTTATTTTTGGAGTGCACGTATTTTCTAGCTTCATAGCTCTATAGCTATCGGAGAGGAAAAGTTATGGATATGTCGGGGCGATTTTAGAAGGCACCATTCAGCCTCCCTCTGTTGTCATTTTTGATCCCTCAGGCCCCTTACCTCGCCGCCATGACAACGACAGTCGAGTGGTTAGTCCCCGACCTTTTGTACTCGCTCACCCGCGCAAACGGGAATTTAATAAAGTTCACCGTTTGCGAAACTACTCATGTTTCCCACAAAAACGTGCGTGGGCTCGCCTCCGCACGCACTCTCTAGAGTATAAATAAGACGCGGATGTTGTCCCTGCGCACTCTACTGAGTATAAACAAGACGCAGAGGTCTCGCGCATGCGTCGGTGTTATCACCACGTGTACTCTTCGGAGTATAAACGAGATGTGGTCGATGTTCCCACGCACTCTACGGAGTATAAATAAGACGTGGCGTCGAGGTCCGCCTCCGCACGCACTCCATTGAGTATAAACAAGACGCGGATGTGCCTTGCACGCGTCATTTTTGTCGCTACACGTACTCTTCGGAGTATAAAAAGACGTGGTCGACATTCCCACTGTAACATCCTGTTTTTCTGTAATTTTTAAAGCTGAGAATTTAAAAATAAATTTTCTGGATTTTTCTAGGAATTAATCAAGCTTCAAATGAATTTTTAGAATTAAAAATAATTTAATATGATTAAAATAAACATTAACATAGGTTGAAAATATTTTATTTGAGTTCTTTGTGTCCCAAGGATTTTTCTGGTATTTTTGGTGAATTTTTGGGATTTATTTGCTATTTTTTAGAGCTTTTAGATCTCTATTTGAATTTCTGGGGAAAAAGAAAACCGGGAAAAAACCTCAGCCGCCGATCTTTCCCCCTACCCACGCGTCGGTCATTCACCCCGCCTCCCTCGCACCGCGCCGCGCCCTATCCACCGCCGCCCGATCCTCTTCTCGCTCCACGCGTCGCGCATCCGCCTGCACCGGCGCGACCGTCGCCTCCCCCGGCCCGGCCCACTCCCACGCCTCACCTCCGCTGCCAGATGGCTCCACCCCGCCACGTGGCATCCATCCGCGCGCCCTGCCCTAACCCTAGCGCCACCGCCGCCCCTCGCTCGTCCGATGCCGCCCGCGCCACGCGTCGCTAATCCGTGCCGTCCGCACCGCGTCCGCGCCCGAGCGTCGCCGTCCCCGAATCGAAACCGCCTCGGTTCGCATGATAAATATCGCCACCGACCTCGGTTCGCGCGCATGCCAACACCGCCGCCCTCGCCTCCATCCTCGCCTCGCCCTGCCGTCACCGGAGCTGCGCCGCCGCCACCCGTGCGCCCGTCCCTGCCGCCGCCGGAGACCCGCTGCCGTCGCCTTTCCCGTCGGTGAGCTTCCGCGCTGACCCCCGTCGCCCCCTCCGTCGCTGCTATGCCCGTGTTGGACGCGCCCGAGCGCGTGCCTTGGTTCGCGTGCCTTGGTCCGCGTGCCGCGACCCACACGTCCCGCGCCGCCCCGTCTCCGCCGTCGCCTCAGATCTGGATCAGCGTACCAGATGCGCTCGCGTGTCATCCCTGGAGCCGTCCAATCTCGTGTCGCCGCCGCCGCGAACCCGAGCCACATCAGCCCTAGCCGATGTGGCAGCCACGTCAGCCCTACCCGCCACATGGCAGGCCACGTGTCATGCCACGTTAACAAAATCCGACCCCCCGGAGCCACGTCAGCACATGCCACGTGTCAGCCCTCGGCTCACCACGTCAGCCCTAATATGCCACATCAGCACCACCGCCCGTGCGCACTATTTCATGCACCGGGTTCACCGTGGACTGGCTCTCCCATGGACTGAGTTCACACCACAGTGTACTTTTTGATTATTAGGGTTTTCCTTTAGGTTAAATTTTTTGAGAGCCCGTTCTCTTCCGCTCTTGCTCTGATTGACCCCGTTCTTTTTTCTAAATTTATCTAAAATCGAGCTCTAGCTTTTGGTTATAGTTTCATGATTTTTGGAGTTCATTTGCTTATCATTTTATGTGTTTTTCTTGTTTCTGTTGTTTTCTCCCTCGTTAGATTTCGATTCCGGAGGAGCAAGAGCTGCGCCCGAAGACCAAGAGTACCTCGCTGAGCATAACCAAGCAAGTCGTGTGCTTTGATCATGTTGAACCCAGTTTGCAATCTATTATTTAATTATTTTGTTTTAAATTACATTGCATCGCTATTTACGTACAAACTTTGTATGTGGTAGTTATCGTCCCATATTGAATTACCCTACCTTGATAATTTGATTACCATGATACCATTGTCACCATAGCTTGGGAAACATACTAGTGATGCTATAATAGTTGTCACATGGGTTGAACGATTAACATGCTTAGCATTGCTTAATTTACGATTGAGTTATCATCACATGTGAATTATTAATTTGATTTAATGATATATGGAATTATGGTCAGTGCCACGTTTATTAAAATTTGGGCCGTGACATTGGTGTGTCACTGGTGTAGTATACAAACTTGGTTTTGCACTCGGGCGAGTGATCGTGCAGTAAAGGGGGAAGTATAGGTTCACTTCAGGGGATGTGGTAACCTCGCCCGGATAGAAATTAAGGACTTAACTTTGTGCGCCATTGATCTGAGCTTTATCATGCAAACCACATGTCTAGTATGGGATAGACCTGACTAACTAATTGGGAGGTTTCAACTTAATCTTGCCAACGAGATGAACATGTGTCGGACCCCGGAGCAATGACTCCTGGATCCTCTGTGTAAATCGCACTAGTCTAGGATCAAGCTAGTGCACACAGTGGATAACAAAGATTCATATCATGCACAATGACATTTATTCATTAACTAAATATGGGCCTGATGGCCAAAGGTTACATCAATGGTTCATAAACCAAAAAATAAATATAAACAGCGGAAGAAAACCAATGAAGCGGCAGAAATTTCATCCCCGCTCGCCACAGGCGAATGACTGTAAGACGCGGCCTAGTCGTCACCGTCCTCACCGAAGTTCTTGACGTCATCCTCTGGAAACAGATTTTAGCAAGGTGAGCACATAAAGTACTCCCAAGGTAAGCACGTAAAGTACTTACGCAAGTTACACCAGGAGTTTTAACAGAGTGAATGCATGCATAGGGATAACAAAGGAAGGCTTATTAAGTTTATTTGTGCGAAAAGCGATCTCGAATTTGAAATACAATCGTAAGTATGAAAAGCTGAATTTAATACAGTATATGAAATAATAATTTAACAAAATAATATCGTTAGTGCAGGCTCCGACCAAACACTAACCTAGTCACAGGTATCCCACCTGGTCCATCTTTTCAAAAGGTTTCACATGGATTCCATCTATCCATATGCTTTTCAAAATCTCTTATGGATTCATTTTGTTAGTGTAGGCTCCGACCAAACACCAACTTATTCACAGGTATCCCACCTGGTCATGGATTCCATCCATCCATCCATAAGCTTTTTCATAAACCATTTTAAAAACCAAAGTCTAATCTGTGACAACTCTACTCAGCATGTCCATGACCGTGGACACGGCTATCCAGGATAGATTTAAACTCTGCAGAGGTGTACATCTTTACCCACAAGACACGATCATCCCATATTGCCACCGGATAAACACACTTCCTTTGGTGTGCGGCGAGGAGATCATGACAAGGCCGTTACAATGATCCATAGCCAAAACAGTCACGCCGCCACTAAGGTTTCACCACAACTCGAATCCACGAGTTGGAGCCCCCTCTGGTGCCATGTGAGACTTCCCACAGCCTACGCTGCGCTCACATTCAGCCTATAGCGAGACTATAATTGGAACTTCACAAATTACTTAGCCAGGTCCGTCCCATACCGGACTTGTGGTAGTACGAAGTGACTTCGTAAAATGAATCACGAAGCGGTCCTTAATCCGACTTAGGCTCAACCACATACCCCCGTGCACGACAATCAACCAGGTGTCACCAAACACGAGGCATGCCGGCACCCACCACCTAACCAATAGCCTAAGTCCAAATCATAAGTTTCCATTTTTATTTTTAAACCATTTTCATAAACCATCCTTGACTCACCGAAGTCAAGATTTCAAAAGGAACTGTCATTACATGTGAAATAGTTGATCCCACCTAAAATCACACTAAGCCGTGCTAAGCATTTCTATAAAAGTTCTAGTCAATACTATGGTACTAACTAGTTTTTAGCTAGGGTGACAAGGTATATGAATTCGAGATTGAAAATTGGCTATAATCAAAGGATCATGGGCATAACTAAAGTTTAAACTGAATTTAAATTAAATTTGAATAGAAATGCGCATGCATATACAGTAAAACAATATAATTAAATTTGAAATATTAGGTTCAACATGGTCAAAGGTGTAACTTGCCTGCTTCAAGTTTGCGGAGATTCGTTGAAGTTATACTCTCAGAAATAGTCGTAGTCTATCTGTGAAAAAGCGAACAACTAAACTTAAATAAAATTCAAATAAAATCTAAAAATTATAAAATATATACTGGAAAATAGAATATGAATTTAGATGAATTTAGGAATTTGAATCACCAGATTCGGAGTCCGGACGACGGAGAACGAGTCATCGGAAGATCGGTTGGGAAGAAAATTGTTGGAACAAGCCAACCGAAGGAATAGTCTTCCAAAGCTTCTTCTTGGCTGGGTTTCTGGTTTCCTAGAACGCATAACAAGTGGGGAATGAGGTGAGGGGGCTGGGGTTCAATTTATAGGTGGAGAGGAGCAAGGGAATGGCGAAATTGAATGCCAAATAATGGCGAATTGAATGAGATGGCGGTTTCAATTTTGCATGCAAGAAACTGAAATTTTAATGGGTAGAAACTGAATGGAATTTATGCTTGGCAATGACTAAAGGTATTATTGCTTCATGCAAATTAATTTGGTAAAAGGAAATTGATTTTTCTTGCATGCATGCATTGTTCACGGTGGCTTTAGCTGAAAAAAAGACTGTTTGCTGGTTGGATGCGTGCAGATGAATAGCGAAGGAGGGGAGAATAAATATTAGGATAAAAGAGAATAGCCAAACACCTGCAAAGGAAAAGATCTATGGCATTGGATGAGGTGAGAACTATTAGTAGGCGTGCTCAAATAAAAGAAGATTTTGGCGTGGAGAAAGTCTCCTTATTTCTTTTTATTTTGCTTTGAGAGAGAAAAATGCCAGAATAATGTTTGGACTTAAAAAAATAGAACAAATATTTTATGAAGGTTTTGAATTTTTGCAAGATTTGAATTTGAAAATTTGGAGGTGAATTGAAATTTGGAAAGGAATTGAGGTTAAAAATGAAATAGGAATTATAATTTGAATTTTAAATGTTGGGATTACTAAATAATATATAAAACAAATTCAATTAAAATTCAAGAATTCAAAATGAGTCCAGAAATGGGTAGTTCATGATTTTAGAAAAAATTAGAAATTTGAATGGGTCAATTTGGAATTAGAAAAAATTAGAAATTAGAAATTAGAAAAGTTATAGCCTTCCAAAGTTTAAATTCAAATAAAAAAGAAAAAGCTCTTTTCCTGGAATTATTTTTAAACCAAAAAGGGTTTATGACGTCAGCCCGAAATATTTTCCTAAAGGAAAATCTGAATTATGACGTTAGCCCTGGGGTTTTAAAAATCGGCAGAGGCTGACATGTGGGCAGGTGCAGTGGATGAGTCCGTGGACCGAGAGAGGTGAGTGGCACGCCAAATGTTGGAAATGCCGACGCGGCGCTTGCGTGGCGTGGAAAAGCCGACGTGGCAAGGGCGTGGCGCCACGTGGGCGGCGCGGCTGCCGCGTCACGACCAGCGCGGCGTGGCAGGGTGGCGGCGGGCGCCACGTGGCGGGGTTGTGGCGCAGTGGCGCTGCGGCCGCCACCGGGCTGCCACCTCGGCCCGATCTTGGCGTGGCTCGCCGGTCGAAGGAGAAGCGCGGAAGCCGATGGTCGCCGGCGATCCCGCGGTGGCGGTTCGGCGAGCTACGCAAAGCGAGAGGAGCGAGGAGTCGGTGGTACCTCGCCGCGGGGCGAGGTGACCGGAGGATGGGCGGCGGCGGCGGCGGTCGAGAGAAGGGTTCCATGGCGGCGGAGCCTTGGTGGCGCAAATGCCGGTGGAGGGTGGATGAAGATCGCCGGGGGCACGAGGAAGGTCGTGGCGCGGTCGGCGAGGCAGGAAGGCCCGAGCGGCGGCGATCGCTCGCGGTCGGGGGCGCCGGCGGAGAAAGAGGGTGTGGGGCGGCGGGAGTGCTCGGGGTCCAAATTGAGGTGGAGGAAGAGGCGGTGTGTCGAGAGAGCTCGGGAGGGCTTATATAGGCACGGGGAGGTGGTAACGGCCGAGGCATCACCGTCGAGAGGGAGGACTAACGCGACGGCGTAGCGGCGCAATGTCGTGATTATGCCCAAACTTGAGCGGGAAGCGGGGATTTGAATTTGCGGTGGCGGGGGCGATAGTGGGCATGAAACCGAAGCCTTTAAAGCTTTGGTTTCTTGTTTTAATGGCGGCGGAGCGGCGGTGATTCGCGAGGAAGAAGGAGAGCGGCGTGGGCGAAGGACTGGCAGTGGGGCCCGCGTCGGCGAGAGTAAAGGAGAGAAAGGGGAGGCGGTGGCTCGGATTCACGGCAGTGGCAAGGGAGGAAGCGGGGCGGCTGGATCTAGCGAACCGTAAGTGAGCCTGAGGGCCAAGATTTGATCCGACAACGGGGTGAAATCGGAGCCGATCGGGTGCATTAAGTGGCGATGGCGGCTGCGATTTAATACGGCAACGGCGAATGGCCCCAATCTTGCCACGCGTCGGCCAGAGAGGAGAAGAAGGCGGGGCAGGCGGTTAAGTGAATAGGAATGGCGAGATTGATCGGGTGGGAAAGGATTTAATCCGGGCCATTCGATTGAAGTGATGGGGGCGAAGGGTAGCGGTAGCGGCGGTGAGATTAGGCCGGCGCGGGGCTTGAGACCGATGTGCGACACTTGGCGGCATGGCGAGAACGAGCGGCGAAGAGGTAAGTTGGAGCGGGCGGCGGGGATTAGAACCAGCGGGCGAGAGTGGCTTTGATGCGCGACGCGCGTCGGCTGAGGAGAGAGGGAAGGCGGGAGTGGCTGCGGACGGCGCCGATTGAAGCGGCGGCGGAGGGATTAAATCCGGAGCGTCCACGCGTCGATCGAGAGGTTTTCAATTTAAATTTTCTTTTGGTTTCCAGAAATGCTAGAAGGATTTAAAAAGCTCAGAAAAATACCAAATAAATTTTAAAAATTTCAGAAAAATTCATAGAATCATCTGGAATGATTTTTGACTTAATAAAAATATTTTCAAACCATTTTGGTAATTAGGTTTTCCAAAAATACAATTTGACTTAAGAAGGAGAGTTTTAAATCTTTATAATTTCCTGAAGATTAAAGTAAATACAGATTTGACTTTAGGAAAATGAAATACATTTATTTTGACTTTCATGAAATACAGTAAATTCATTTTGGCCTTTATAAACTAAAACACTTTTATTTTGGTTTTTAGAAAATGAAAATTTTAATTTTCTCACTTTAATGATTGGAAATAAAATCCAGGAAAAACCAATAAAATTCCAGTAAAATCATTGAATTAAATTTAATTGGTTTTATACAGGCTTGGAAATATCCTTTATTTGATAAAGCATATACTTTTCTTTTAAATTATTTTCCACAACAAAAGCCTCTTTTTTTAAAAAAATTTTTTATGCAATTAAACTTTTACAGACTTAAGAAAGCAAAAGCAAATGTTTTATTTTTTTAAATTAAATCAAATAAATTTTTTTTGGCATAAATAGCTGGGCTGTTACAACATGGTTGCTTATTTCCATGTGGCGCAAGGGGGGGTGTGATGCGAAACCCTAGCGAGCAGGATTAGGTTGGGATTGAACTTTGTAAAAGCATTGTTGTGATTTCCTGAGATCGAGGCTAATCACATCGTGTGGGTACAGTTGTGCAACATCTGCAGAGTGTAAAACTATTCGAATAGCCGCGTCCTCGGTCATGGACAATGCTCGGTGATATCACACGAGGGTTAGTGTTGTCTTTTAAATTTGGTGGTTTATGTTGGAAGTGAACAGGTAGTTCACTGTCGGTTCAGCTTGTGAATGGGATGTTCACAAGTGGTTTATGTTCATTCCTTTGATTATTTATTAGTATCATTTTCATTTAAAGTTCGCTTTCAATCTATTTATCATTTTTACTGTGAATTGTCTTTTATGCAAATTAACCTTTCAACCTTCCATTGGTAAGCCTTGCATACTATATTGCATTCATTTGTTACAAACGACTTGCTGAGTACCAATGTACTCACGGTTTTACGCCTATGTTGCTCAGTTGAGGACGATGAGTATTATCAGCAGGAGGTTCCAGAAGGAGAGTACTTCGACGACTTCACGGATTAGGCTTTGTTCTCCACTCGATAGCCTGTGGGCTTGTCGATTGGCCGCTACGCTTTATTTTGAATTTCCGCTGCTAGCTTTAAAGCCCTTCCGGCTAGAAATATTGTAAGCTTGGCCATAAGGTCGTACTTTTGAGATTTATCGATATTTAAGTTTTTCCCTTTATTTTATTGTGTGTATGGTTGTGATTACATCTATGTTTGATTGTGTGCACTAGTGTGATCCTGGACTAGTGCAGTTTACACAGAGAGTCCGAATTTGCATATTCAGGTCTCGACACCCACGCACTTTGCGGAGTATAAATAAGATGCGGATGTTGTCCCTACGCACTCTACCGAGTATAAACAAGACACGGATATCCCACGCACGCGTCAGTTTTGTCGCTACGCGTACTCTTTGGAGTATAAACAAGACATGGTCAACATTCCCACACACTCTACGGAGTCTAAATAAGATGCGGATGTTATCCCTGCACACTCTACTGGGTATAAACAAGATGCGGATGTCCCACACACGCGTCAGTGTTGTCGCTACGCGTACTCTCCGGAGTATAAATGAGACGTAGTTGATATTTCCACGCACTCTCCGGAGTATAAATAAAGTGCAACGCGAAGAGAGCAAAACAGTCGAGCAGCACGGGAACCAGAGGCTCCCTGTATTATCCATAAATTGTGTGCCACACTACAGTGACAGTATCTTCCAGTTACAAGGGCGAGGCATGAGCAGCTCAACCCCCGCGCCATAGATCGGCAGCAGCGTCATGTAAGACGAGCTGGACTATGACACCATGGTCCGAGTATGTCACATGATTTTCTCCTTTTTGGCTACATCCAAATTGAAAAGGGGAATAACGTGAGGTAAGAATTTGAGTCCATATTAATTTGGTGCTGGGGAGGGTGTGTGTGGGGGATATAACCCATAGCCAACGCCAATGTATCCAGATTAGTCATGTTACTTTTTTTTTTGAGAAAATACATAAAATTCCATGGTTGGTTTATGGTGCAATTGTGTGTGTATTATTTCTTGATTTTGCCATCTAGGGTTTGAAAAGG
This sequence comes from Melocanna baccifera, assembly GCA_036346265.1. Lineage (NCBI taxonomy): Eukaryota > Viridiplantae > Streptophyta > Magnoliopsida > Poales > Poaceae > Melocanna > Melocanna baccifera. The sequence goes on from CM070679.1 coordinate 23,263,901, forward strand.
ATGGAACAAGTCAACAACATGTTGTTCTTGAAATTGCCCACGGAATCCATAGTTGATTCATGCTCAATTTTTGTGCATGGTTCAGTGGTTGCCAAGTAGCATTGATTTAATCAACAAGATTGAATCTACTCTATTATACATTGCTAAATGCTGCTGATCAACTGAAGAGAAGGAATTGAGTAGGGGGTGCATATCCTATAGTTGTTGCTGATCCAACATATTGTGAAGATCAGAACACCCTTGCATAACAAGGGGTTGATCCATATCAAGCCTACTCATGCAGTCTATATGAAACAAGAATAAATTAATAAGTCAAGTTTGATTATTCGATCCTATGAATGGGTGAACACTATGTTTCTTACATGGCACAAGGTTAGATTGGTCCTTATGTGCGTTCAGCAAGGCAACCAAGCATAAACAAATGTGTACTTGTTGTGGTTACAGACCAAACAGAGAGAGAGTGTGGTAGTGGAGAGTTAGATGAGCAATGCTCTCTGGGCGTCTCCCCATGGCTGTATCACGTATATATGCCCTCATGGGGAGTGTTTTTACAATCGTATCCTTACATCCAAATATCTTTCTCAAGGGCAATCATGTCATTATACATGTCACTTTGGGCTTTACAACCTCCTAACAGGCCGGCTGGGCTTAGGTGGGGGCCACCCCTACAACAGGAGCCTCTTATGGTGAAGGGCTTCACAGGCCGAAGCCATGTTGTCGAGCCCTTTAGCCCCCTCTGTCCCGACGGCATGTGACGTATTTCGATGAGTGCATTTGCTAGTGCGACCTCGCTTTGTGCCAAAGACGCGGAGTCAGGTAAGCTACCGAAGTCGTCCTTGGGACTCCGCTGGGGGGTTTAGTAGGGGGCTTCGGCCGGTCCGAAGTTGCATGCACAGACAGCTGCGTGGGTCGACCCCTTAAAAAGCCTGGGGCGGGCCGCTGCGGTCGTAGGCGCCCGTGCCGCTTCGACTCCCGCTGGTTGCACTTCCCCATGGGGGGAAATGGCTATATATATGTCGGTAGTGCTGTGGTACCATCCTTCCCCAATCCTGCTGGTGGCTTTGTCGTGCGGTGCTCCTGCGCGCTGCGTTGGCGCGTGGCCGGGTACGGCTGAGATGATCTTGGTCTCGAAAATTGGCCTTCTTCAGTTTGTGTACGTGCAGCAAGAGTACCGCTAATTAGGGCGATCAAGAGGCGTTGATAAGCTGAAGGATGCCTATTTTTGAGTGCACGATCAAAACTCTGACGGCGATCCCCAGCCGCGCTTCCCACTCGCGAGTGAAGTGGATTGTTGGGCTTCAGCCGGCTGAACTCTGCTTGGCGTGAAGGACGCGGCGTTGGGCTGGCCGCCGAGGTGGCCTCCGAGCTTGAAGCCATCCCTCGCAACGTCATGGTTACCGGCGGAGTCGCCTTACGGAGCCGGAGGCACTCCGAAGTCCGGAGGTGGCATCTTAATGGCAGCGCAAATCGCGCTGACTACTGAAAAGCCAGGGGGGCTGTTGCGACCGTACGCGCTATCCCGATAGCGTGGGACACGCGGCGCGACGTGATTGGCGCATCGTGGGATGTGAACGGTCGCATGACCACGATCGCACGCCCCTTCCCGAGAGAGGCAGGACGCGTGGTGGGAAGTTATTGGCTCATCATGCGTTGTCCGGCAGCCTAGCAGGCGCGTCGCATGCATAGTTTGACCGCGAAGCCTGACCTCCCACTGGTTGCATTTTGGTCGACTAGCGTGGATTCCCACCATCGGCTGGACTTTGACCAGCTGAACTGTTCCACGAGCGCTATCTGCGAACTATTATCCATGGAAAGACGTTAGACATTAGGGTCGGGAAGCGAAACTGTCTTTGTGCCCAAGGGCGAGTCGGAGGTTCGGTTGGACCGATGAAATATAGGCCGAAGCAGGTGCTGGGGTTGCCCCAGGCCATCGAAGTGGAGGGCATCTTCGGGTCTACGGCGCCGACGCGTGGGTGCGCAGCGAAGTCCCTTTATGAGGGCGGAGCTGAAGGCAGAGCTGGGGTTGTCCTGTGGAGGCGGAGACCCCGCCAAAGTTGCTGTTAAGATTGACCGGTGCATAGACCGCCGTTATTGCGACGATGGCCCCGAGGGTCATGCTGCTGCGCGACGGTGGGAGACGGCACGCCGCGCGAACTGCATTTACCCCCGAGGGAGTGGACATGTGGCAGAACGCGATTGGCGTGTCGTGCTCTGACAGGCCATTTGCACGGTCAAGTTGTGACAAGCACGATGCGCGTGGGCGGTTGTGTCGCTTCGGCCTCCATCGTGGGGGGGGGGGTCGAGCGGTTTGTCTCCCGCCGGATACCTTTGCCAGTGGCGTGGGAGATGTGGGGTCTTTAAATACCCCCTGTGGCACCATGCCTACAGTCTCCTCACCTTCCGGTCTCTTTTCCTACGCCCTGCTCTCCTGTCTCCTTTGCCAGCTTGGTGCCCCCATCATCTTCAAGCTCGTGGAGAACGATGGCACACGACGAAGAACATGCTCAGCAGGCCGGCAGCAGCGCCTTCTCTCGGCGGTCAGCGCCGCTCGAGGTGGAATACACACTCGAGGGGTGCGATTCCATGCTTGTGGACAAATGGTGGTCGGCGGCGAAGAAGATCGGAGGTCCGTGCTCCCGTGTCTTGGGCTCAATCCTCACGACGGAGGAGACGATCCGTGGTCTACTGCGTGAAGGGAAGCTATCCAACCGCCGGGACGTGCGACTGCCTGCGAGCGACGAGACCGAATTACGCCCCGAGGAGTCGGAGGCGATCGTCTTCATCGCCTATTTCGAAGCCAGGCTGCGTATCCCTGCTGCCATGATTGTCGGGGATGTCTTGCAGACCTTTGGGCTTGAGTTGGCACAGATGAGTCCGAACACGATAGCTCATCTTGCCGTGTACAGCAGGGCACTGTTACGAAAGCCTGCTGGCCCAGCGCGTCGCTGTTCGCACTTCTCCACGACGCACTGTGTGAGCCAATGGAGCGGAGAGACGGGACGTTCGCCAACTTCGGCAACGTCAACTTCGCCCTTCGGTCCCAGTGCGGGAAGATCTTCCCTGCGAATTCGGCCCAGGCGGAGTGGGAGCCGGAATGGATGAGACGGTGGTTTTACCACCGTGTGACGAGTGGTAGCGGTCTAGAGTGCTCCGGGCGGCCGATGGTGTTCAACACCACGCCCGACACGCCGATAGATGCTGAGGACCAGCGAAGGGTGCGGAGGCTTGTGGGTATCACCACCCGCTTCAACATGCGTGACCTCGCCGAGGAGTTCATCATGTATGGCGTAGCGCCGCTTGCTGCTGATTGGCGTGTCACGCCTGGGGGGCTTCGTCACGACAACGTCCGTCCGTCCGTGTCTTCGCTGCCAAGACCCTCTAATCGACGTAAGTTTTGGTGGAGCCGTAGTGTTACCCTACTGTCCATCAGGCCTTCTGTTTTAAATCTTGCCCCTTGCTGCCCACAGGTACTCGCCTAGAGGCCGCGGAGCATGCGGTGGGCGTGTTTCTCAGACCGTATACGGCCAGTGAACACACCCTACGCGTAGCTACGACCGCGGAGGCAGGGTTAGGGCGGATAAACCATGTGTGCGAGGCCTTGGGCGTTAGGGTGCCAGAGCACGCTAGTCCGGCCCCGAGCCCACTTCGCCGTGGTGCCAATGGGGAAGGATTATCGTCTCGTCGGGGTGCTCAATCCTTCGCCGCTGGACCTGGTACACCGGTGGTCGTGGACAGTGGCGGGGACGAGGAGTGCAGCGTGGGCGACCAGGAGGGGGAAGCTTCTTTGCCGCCAACTGGCGTTGAGGTGAAGTCGTCGCCTGTGGAGGATCTTGGAGCGGAGTCCTTCTCTGCGGCGATTACTTCGGTGGAGCCCCCGCCCATAGCCGTTGCCGAGGCGGGGTCGCCACCTTGCTCCCCGAAGGCGAAACGGCCGCGCGCACTATCGCCCCTTCGCTCGGAGAGGGGGTTCGCTGTAGAGAGCAAGGTCGAGGCCCTTTGGGACTCCGATTCTGACACCAAGTACCCCTGCCCCGTCGTCCCCACAGCCCCCTCTGGGTCTGCGGCTGCCGGGGGTGGGGGCCTGCTGGAACTAGGCTCCAACACAGAGGCCGCCTGGGTCGGAGGTCGGTCTCGTCGGGGGACGCAGGTATCCCTTCGGCTTCTTGTGAGGCTGAAGGGGTGGTCTGACAGAGTCTACCGGCTGCTGCCAAGGGTAAACTCATATGGTTTGGTATGATCTCTTGGTGCATTGGTAGAGTTCTAATCGCTATGTCCCTTCGCAGTAGTATATACCTCCCCGAGCGTGGGCAACCTTCGGAGCGCGGGGATGTTCCTTCGAGAGGGACGTCCGACGCCGCCGAAACCGTCGCTGTGGATGCCGCGCGGCTAGCGGATTTTGTCCCTCGACCGGAGGTGCTGGCAGCGTGGCAGGGAGTCGCGGATAGTGCGGCCGCGAACCTGAACCACCAGGCGCTACAGACCTGTGGGTCGGGACTTCTTGGGAGGGTGTTGGAGGTCTTGGAAATGAGGGTAGGTATCAGACCCTGAGCGGCACGCGGTCCTTTAGAGGTCTACTAACCACTTCCTCGTGCAGATTGTCGCCCATGGCCGGGCGTTGCAGGCGGCCCACACCCACAAGCGGGAGGCGTTAGAGGACCGACTGCGCGCCACCAAAGGGGCTCTTCGCGCAGCCGAGGAGGCGCATTCCTCTAAAGACGGCCGCATTCGGCGCTTGGAGGTGGAGCGCGTGGGGGCCATCTTATACGCCGAGGAGCTTGTGGCGGCGCGCGGCGCGCCGATGGAGGCGAGGCAGTGCCGCTCCGGTGAGGTTCTTTGTCTTTGGAAGAGAGAAGAGCCACCTTGCCGCGTCTCTTGGGGAGCGAGACCAGGCTCTGAGCCACGCCTCGGTGGCGGCGTGGGATGCTATGCTGGCCCTAGAGGGCGCCCTCGAAGACCTCGTCGCCGAGGTGCCGCTCCGCTCATCGGGGACGCTGCCAGCCTTGCTTGCAAGGCTGCGACGTCCTTTGCCAACCACTGCTCCTACGTGACCTTGTGCCTAGCATGTGCGCTTCTCCGGCATCAGGGCTGCCGGCATGTCGACGAACTAGCTGACCTGCAACTGGAGATGCCAGCAAGGGCCGGAGTGATGTCTGGTACCATGCGCGCCTTGCGCCCCGCTGTGCGAGTTTTTCATGAGCGGATTTGGGAGTACATCGGGGAGTACGCGGCGAAGGTGGAGCTATAGCGGACCATGTGCGGCGAGGGGAACCTCGACCAATGGCTGCATGAAATTCTCCGGCGCGACGAAGGTGGCGCTGACGGCTCGAGGCAGGTGTGACACTGGAGTTCTTGTGTGTCAGTGTGCGTTGTAACCTGCGCATCCTGCTCTATGAATAAAGCAGGAATGGTTCCCCATGTTCTGACCAGCATGCGTTTATGTTCTAGTAGTTGCCCGATGGGGACCGGTTGTTAATCTCTGATGCCATAACCCGACGCCGTCTGCGACGCTGGTGGCGGGCTGAGGACTCGTTGGATTTCTGGGCAAGCCGAACCTCGATAGGCGAGGCCCCGGCGCGGGAAGGCGCCCAGGCGGAATCGAACAAATAGCGTTCGCTGGTGGGTGAAGGCACTTGTGTAGTAGATCTTAGGAGATGTTAATCGACGGACACCTTTGTCAGCGCTCGCATACGAATGCAATAGACAGGCCGAAACGCTTGTCCCCATCACTTCGTTGGGCAGAATTGTTTGCCGCGTGAGGTTTGGCCCTTCTGTTCCGACGGTAATCGAAGTAGACGCGTGTGCTTCGTCCTCTACCTTTCGAGGTGGTGGCATTGGAGATGGCGCCTAGTTGAAGTAGACGCGCGAGCAGAGCTGACGCCTAGTCGAAGTAGAGCGCAGCTGGCACGTAGTAAAGGTAGGCATGCGAACGCTCTGTCCCCTACCCCCTGGAGGTGGTGGCAGCGGAGCTGGCACCCAGTCAAAGTAGACGCGCGAGCGGAGCTGGCGCCTGGTTAAAGTAGGCGCGTGAGCGCTCTGTCCCCTACCCCTTGAAGTGGCGGCAGCAGGCGGCGCCGATCGGCGACGCCGACGGCGCTCGCCCTTTCGCCAGTGATGGCGGGAGCCGCGCGATCGAAGTGGACGCGCGAGTGGAGCTGGCGTCTGGTCGAAATAGCCGCGCGAGTGCTCCATCCCCTACCCCTCGAAGTGTTGGTAGTGGAGCTGGCGTCTAGGCGAAGTAGGCACGTGAGCGCTCCGTCCCCTTCCTTTGAAGTGGTGGAAGCGGAGTTGGTGCCCAGTCGAAGTGGGCGCACGAGCGGTGCTGGCACCTGGTTGAAGTAGGCGCGCGAGCGCTCCGTCCCCTACCCCTCAAAGTGGTGGCAAAAGAGCTGACGCTTAATCGAAGTAGGCGCACGAGCGCTCCGTCCCCTTTCCTTCAAAATGGTGGCAGCAGAGCTGGCGCCCAATCGAATTGGACGCGCGAGCGGAGCTGGCCTCAGTGAAGTAGACGGCGGCGCTCATTCCCTACCCCAGCGATGGTGCGCGGGCCGGCGCCCGATCCATGAACGCAGCGGCGAGATGGCGCCTGGTCGAAGTTGGCGCGCGAGCGCTCTGTTCCCTTTCCTTCGAAGTGGTGCCAGCAGAGTAGGCGCCCAGTCGAAGTGGACACGCAAGCGGAGCTGGCGCCTGGTCGAAGTGGTGCACGAGTGCTCCGTCCCCTACCCCTCGAAGTGGTGGCGGCGGGCCGGCGCCAGTGGTCGTAGGCGCGCGAGTGCTCGTCCCTTTCGCCGGTGGTGGCGGCGGGCGCACCGATCAAGTGAACGCGCGAGCGGAGCTAACGCCTTGTCAAAGTAGGCACGCGAGCGCTCCGTCCCCTATCCCTCGAAGTGGTGGCAGTAGAGCTGGTGCCTAGTTGAAGTAGGCGCGCGAGCCCTCCGTCCCCTTTCGCCGAGTGGTGGCGGCGGGGGGCGTCGGGCAGTAAACGCCGGCGCCTGATCGAGGTAGACATGTGAGCGCTCCGTCCCCTACTCCTCGCGGTGGCGGCGCCGGCGCCGCCGGTCGAAATGGGCGCGATTGGGTGGCGCTGGTCGGAAGTAGTGCGTGGCGCTCCGTCCCATACTCCTCGAAGTGGTGGCAGCGGATTTGGCGCCAAGTCGAAGTAGATGCGCGAGCGCTCCGTCCCCTTTCTTCCGAGTAGTGGCGGTGGCCGCGCCCGATCGGCGTGGGCGCAGCGAGCCGGTGCGCTGGTCGAAGTAGGCACGCGAGCGCTTCATCCCCTACCCCTCGAAGTGGTGGCAGCGGAGCTGGCGCCTAGTCGAAGTAGGCGCGCGAGCGCTCCGTTCCCTTTCCTTCAAAGTGGTGGCAATGGAGCTGGCACCTAGTCGAAGTGGATGCGCGAGCAGAGCTGGCGCCTGGTCGAAGTAGGTGCGTGAGCGCTCCATCCCCTGCCCCTCGAAGTGGTGGCAGCGGAGCTAGAGCCCAGTCGAAATAGGCGCGCGAGCGCTCCGTCCCCTTTCCTTCGAGAAGATAAGGACAAAGTAGGCTTGATAGAGTACGCGAACAGAGCTCCGCAGCCCCTAGCCTTCGCGGTCGATGCGGAACTTCACAGGTATGACTGCCTCCCCTCAATTGTGGATATTGACGGGACATCAGAAGTGAAATTCACGTAGCTTTGCACATGTCACTTTACCTCTGGGGGGCATTGCTTGTCCCCCGTTGCTGCACGGGCCCCCCAAGGTGAACATGTGAAGCGTAATTGGCGTAACCCTGTAGTTGAGGCGGGACGGCACTGTTGCATCACATGCACCTAGAATGGTCGGTCGATGGGACGCTTGAGGTGCAATTGACGGGGTCTCGCTTCCGGGGCTCTTTAAAAGGGCGAGTGGCCAAGTGAAGCGCCACTCGCCTTCCCAAACTCTAGTTGGAAATCTATTTCAAAAGAAAATTAACTAAGACATCAGGTTGAAATCCATTTTAAATAATGATTCAAATCAAACCCACATAGATGAATTGATCTCTAGTGCATGCTTTCATGGCTCATCCCATTTTGGTTCCATAAGTCTCTCCAGGCTCACATCTTTCCTTCTCTGGCTCCTAAACGTAATTCCTTGCTCCTTCCTTTGTTTCTGGTTTCCTTCCTCGTGCCACATATGGAGTCTGTTTCCCACACACACCACATTCAAAGCTACATGCTCGGATTTCCTTCATCTGCACACACCCCACACGCCCACGTCATGCACTCCACACGTGGAACCCAATGATACGGGGTCAGCCGATATGATCTTTACATATACTTTGGGGTTAATATGTCTTACTAGAGGCCGCTATTAACAAGGTGACTGGAAAGGCGTTTCCGGGTCACGACCAAGTATACGTGAACCTACAGGGTCGCACGCTTAACGGGTTAGAACACTAATTCGAATATGATTCGGATATGGGCTCAATTCGGATAGAGATCCGAATAGACTCCTATTGGGCCTCGGTCCACGAGGCCCACGTGAGGAGGTCTATATATGGAGGCGAGGCGGAGGATTCGTCCCGCTAACATCTAGCAAAACCCTAGCCGCCACCTCCCGAGCCAAACCCTAGCTGCTCACGAGTGCTAGTACACTCGCGATCGGCGTTCAGCCCCGGACGTGTGGATACCGGTGGAGGCGCTGCTCGTTGCGATCTTGATCGGCGTGCGTGGAGAGACGATCTGTTCGGACGATCGGCTACTTCCACTACTACCTCGGCGCGAGATTGGATCGGTTTCAATTCTTCTTCATTGCTGCTGCGCGTCTAAGTGGTAACGATCCATGATCCTTCCTTAGCATGATGTTCTTGGGTGCGCGGTAGAAAAGTTTTGTTTTCTGCTTCCATAGCCTACACGTATTCCAATAGAACATATTGTGGTCTAGGTGGTAGTATTCTTAGTGAATATTTGTGGTTGTGGTGGTAATATTCTTGATGAATATATTGTGGTTTAAGTGGTAGAATTCCCTATAAATCGATTGATTATGATCTTGGTGAACCGAATGTGGGTTATGTGGTATTGATATTATGAAACATTGGTATTGTGTTTAATGAGATACATGTGGATTATAAGGAAGTATTCATGATGCTTATGTTGTTGTCCTTTGTGGTTAAATTCATGATGAATATGATGTCGTTCTTTGATGTTAATTTTTGTGGATTATGATTATCATATTATTCATAATATGTCATAACATTTGCATTGTGGATGTCGCCGCTTATAGCCGCGACCGTACCGGTACAGCATCATACATTGCCGTAGTACGATGCACACTCTTACCTTGTTGGGAAAGGGTGCAGTGGATCATATGCATTCATATGCTTTTTCATTGTGGATGTATCATTTGCATACTTATGCAATATGATAGATGATTGATTTGCAAACAAATGCAACTTCTTAACTTTATGTGGAATTAGCTCATGAGAGTCCCTTGTGGTATGAGGAATGTGCTGTGGTCGTGGAATGTGATGAGGGGGTGGCCCGATCTTCTGATGAGAAGGATAAGTTCGATTTGATATGACGTTGACGAAGAGACTACTTGACCGAGATGACCAAGTCCATCCTGCAATCGCTACACCACACCCTAGTCGCTATCAACCGTGCCAAGAACGCGGTTGACCTTAACATGAGGTTCAATTCCCACAAACAATCGAAGAACAAGCAAGAACAAGATAAAGAGCAATCTTATTGTGAATATGACTAAGAAACACAAAGGGGTTGAGGCCTGCAATCGCAGTTGTTGGTCTAGTCGACACAAGAACACACGACGAAGTTTCACGGTGGAAAACTAATCTAAACAAGCCTGAGTTACATGGCCAAATGAGCACACATGGAAAGTAATCAAATAATAGTAAACTCTATCTATGTTTCCAAAATCGAAGATTGTTTTATAGATTGCGTCGCGCACAAAAGGAATGTTGGGATGGGGCCAGATTCGTTGGAAAGAGGACGGAATAACCTTTCCATGCTGTATTCACACATTCCATTTGGACTCTTCATGCGAAATATATGAGTATTTAAAGTTGGACCTATCAGGCTGAGTTAGCATCGCTTTGTTTTGATGATTGTGTTGCGCACAGAAGGAATTTCGTAGTGGGGCCAGATCCATTGGAAAGTGGACGAATTCTTCTTTCTATACTGTACTTGCACACCTCAATTGGATTTTGTACGCAAAAGTTATGCCCATTTGAAGTCGGACCTATCAGGTTGACTCTGAATTGACCTGGAGGCCGAATTGGATTCGAAGTTGTCTCCCACTGGAGTTGTTCCTTGAGCTGGCACCAAAGTGATGTGGTGACTCTTGTACTTTGCTTGCACATGCTTCTCTCTATTTTGTACTCCTTGTGCTTGATCAGCTACTAAGTTCCTGAGTAAAAGAACATTATGTGCATCCGGTAGCAATCTCTTCTCCATTATACAGTTATGCATTCCTAGGAAAGAGTTGACCTGATAATTTAGTTGTCGTGCATGTGCTCTTGTAATTGGCCCTTGTATTGTTTCAAGTTGAGAAGTCTTATTTGTATCCACAAGTGTGATGTCCTCATCATCCTCCCTCTCTTGAATTGGAGTTGTCCTCGACTCGAGCTCATCTTCTTCTCCCAAGTAAGGTTTCAAGTCTGAAATGTTAAATGTGGGACTAACCCCAAATTCTGCAGGCAGATCAAGCTTATAGGCATTATCATTAATCTTTTTTAATACTTTGAATGGACCGTCTGCTCTAGGCATAAGTTTTGACTTTCTCAATTCAGGGAATCTTTCTTTTCTTAAATGCAGCCAAATAAGATCACCAGGTGCAAATATAATTTCTTTTTTACCTTGACTTCCTGAAATTCGATACTTCTCATTCATGCGTTCAATGTTCTCTTTAGCTGTCTCATGCATTTTAACATTAAATATTGAAGTTTAAACTATTGTAATTTAATTAGTTTGTTAAACAGTTTGCTTGCTGAGATTTTTATCTCACTCTTGTTTTCCCCCCTTCCAGATGATCCTTGAGCATGCATGGGAAGGGTAGAGTGGCACAACACAATTGCACACCATCTTATGATTAATGATATCATAATTGTGGAGTCTTAGTCACAGTTTTAATTCCCTCATTGATGTTTGTTTCGAATTAATAATGCTAGACAGTGGTTTGTTCTAATTGGTTAAAATTGGTAGTGGTGGTTCTGTATTAATAGTATTCCATTACCTTTGTTTTTAGTATGTTTCCGCTTAGCTTATCATGCTTTTGAAAATTGTTGCCAGTTTATGTTATCGTATAAATTGGCTAGTTTGTGGAGTAGTTTAATGGCATCCCAGGGTAATGTAGATCCTAGGGTGTTACAATGCCTCTGCGGTTGTAATAAACAAATTTGGTTAAGAGGCTATAAAAACTCTGTAAGTTAGGCCAGTATGCCATGTCTTTTGCAAAACATAAATACTTGGTATTGTAATCGTAAGTGGGTACTTGATGTCAACATGCACAACTGAAATCTTGGATAGCCATGGTTATATAGGGCACTGGCATTCTAGGTTTCCCAACACTTGCTTAGATATGTTGTTAGAATAGCAATTCCTTAAATTAGACAAGGTGTCTATAGGTTAGTTATTTACTTGGGAATGCTAGGTGATTTTGAGATTATGTCGGTGGATCAGGTGATAGTGTGAATGGCAAGAATGGCTCAGATTGCCTAGTAGGAGTAAAATCCCTAAGCAAGGATATAAGAACTTGGATAAATTAAAATAAACCATAGGAAGGTGATCATTTGGAAACTATGACTAGGAGAAGGCTTTTCCCTCCTGCTCTACCCAATATTTAGACAACACCACCGCAAACCTCATTTTCTCTTCCCTTACATAATTCCCATTCCTTGCTATAATCGCTACAGTAGGAGGCTCTACTCATTCCTCATGGATACACTACCCTGGAATAGTCTGTGGTGAAGGCTACAATGGTTTCTGTGCACTTGTAGAATAGTGATGCATAGACAGCACTAACAACCATGTCAGTTTTTCATTAAAAGGTCAAAATTCCCCTATCATTGTCTTTCCCCTAGCGTTGTCTTATCTCCCCCTTTCCCATCAAGTGATGAGGACATCACTTCTACTGATATGAACACTCCTCTTACTACTTCCATGAATGATGGGTAAGGTCCAATAACTCGGGCACGTGCTCGTCAACTCAACTATCAGGTAAACTCGTTTTTAGGAGTCAATAATATTTCCGCTGAGAATTCGATACTTCCTAAGACTTATGATTTTCTTGTTCTTAGGAACCATGGAGAAGAACCACGTGAGCTCAAGTGTAGAAGTGGTACCATCGAGCGCAATCCAACTTATATTCGCGAGTTCGACTCAGATTCGGACTGCTTGACAGCACCTACTTCAAACGGCCATTACTTTTGATCCAGAAGGTTTCTCGGGGCCCGTGAGTACTCGTTGGAAAGATATTGGAGTCTACTTTCAGATGAATCTGGTCTCACCTCGAAATTCCACCTGAGCCGATCAGAAACTGCAAAATAAGTGGCGTCACTTTTCTAGTCCGAGTCAAAGTGGGCTTTGGGCCTTGTAATCACGCTTAGACTCTTTGGGCCGGCACTAATCATGGGCATACTGTTCATGTGAACAGTAACTATGAATAGTACCGCACCCCCTTTTGTTAGATAAGTGCGACCTCCCCCACTCCTATTTAAGGAGGTCGCCCCCTTTAGTTTTCCTTAGGTTTTTCTTATGAGTTTATTCTGCTTAGCAGTCTCACCGTACGTCCGGTTAAGGAACCCCAACTTGTGAACTTAATCTTTATTCGCAATACAAATTTAGATTGCATCTTTTACTCTCTTGCTTATGTTCTCGATTCGCTTGCAGGAGATAGCCTTCTTGGCGAGGTCAACCACGTTCGGCACGGTTGATAACCATCGGAGCAGTGGTGTAGTGATTGTGAGGGGATTGATCTGTTTGGTCGGAGCCTTTGGATCATCAACGTCGAGTTCTCCACAATCGACTTATCAGTACCTCTCGGAAGATCGGGCCATCGTCACATTAGGTGGTATCAAAGCACCGGTTGCCCGTGAGGTAATTCGTCACATTAGCATTTTCGTGTTCAAGTTGCTGATTATTAGTTTAGTCAGAGTCCAGTTCGTCATTGCCTAGTTGCATCTCGTGTTCCTTTGCGTAGCTGCGTCGTTGTGTGTTCTTTTTCCTTGCCGCGCCGTGCCTTCCATTCTTGCCGCGCCGCGCCTTCCATCCTCTACGACAAAAGAAGAATTAGGGTTTCGGACCCAGAGAAAAAAAAGAAAAAAAAGAGAAAAGAAAAGAAAAGAAAAGAAAAGAAAAGTGAGAGATTGATTTTGGTCTGAAAAAAAGGAGAGAGAGAGAGACGGGATAGTGAAAATTTGGAAGGTGCCCTTTTTCGCTGCCATCCTATCTGCCCTTTTCCAAAATTTGGAAAGTGCATCAAACCTTTGCCAAAAATAGTGAAAATTGGTGCAGCTATCCTTCATACATCCAAAAAGGTCCAAAAACAATTTTGAGCAAGTTCGGCCACGGGACCAAAAGTTATAGCAGTTTAAACGAAGTCGAGTCTGTTTCCGACACACCTTCAGTAAAACGGGCATAACTTTTGCATACGGACTTGGATTTCGACGTTCTTGAACTCATTGGAAAGCTATTGACGGCGCGCATCTGAAAATCTGACACGTAAAGTGCTTGTCACCCTCCAAGACCCCCAAAATCGGCCATCTTTGGCCTTGAAATCGCATCGCAAAATTAAGGCTTCTGTTTTTGCTGTTTTGCTCAATCTTCCCTTCGGAATTTGGATTTTGTTTCAACTACAAAGTTGTAGAACTCGTCGAAACCTTTCAAACGAGTATATATAAGCTATATAAAACACTGTCTTTTCATCTTTTGAGACTAGCTGTTGTTTCTGCTCAATCTAGAGGGTTGTTTGCATTGCACCGATACCGATTTTGTTGTCTTTTGTGCTCTACGTCGTGCAAACAATCTTGTACACTACAAAGAAGTTTGAGTAGATTGGTTAGCGTCTCTCCTAGCACTTGTTGTGAGGTTCTCTATTTCTTACATCAAGTCACATTGATCGTTGCGTGTGCGTACATACACTTCCTTGCATAGGGTTTTGATTGACTAGCTGTGATTAGACTAGCATCGGCAACTTGGACGAATATTTTGAACAATCCTTCAACTTGCATTTACTGAACTGATTATTGCTGATCCTTTTGCTACCATATTGTACCTTCCAAGCTCCACTTACTCTTGATCTGAACAGGTTCCCTCTTGCAATCGTATCCACGCTCGACACGGTATCATGAACCAGCCACCAGTTGTACCACCTACTGTTTGCATTAGTAAGAACACTTGTAAGAGTGTGGTAAGACGCTTGAGAGTGTGTGATTCCACCTTTCCATCACCAGTCGTTGATAGGGATAATTCCTTTGTGTTGTCTTCTATTTTCTACTAACCATGGTAGGTGAGTCGTCTGACGCGCAAGAGTGTGTTGCCAATGGAGAGCTCATGATGCTCTTAGGTGAACAACGCACTACCATTAATGAGGACATCGATAGGAAGCTTCAAGCTACGATGGATATATTGCAGTGATCCATCAATGAGAGTATTGCAGCACTCACCACACGCCTTGAAAAAATGGTGAATCGGCCATCAAACAACGGACGCAAGAATGAACTGTAGCACCCGAGATATTGGGCCTTGGGCCTGCTTTAGACAAACCTCCTCACCTTAACCCTAATTAAAACCCTTTTAAGCACCAAGCCTCACCCTTCCTCACGGGCAGCCGCCAGCATCTTCTTCCAAATGCTCTCTTCCTCCATCTCTCTATCTCTCTCTTTCTACCTCTCTCTCTCTCCCTTCTCTTCCGTTTGTGCGGCTTGGGGAGGCCAGCTGCCGGCCGGCCGCCGGCACGGGGCGCGCAGCCAGGAGCGTCGGTGCACGGAGGCGACGCGGCCAGGCGCAGAGGCAACGCCGTCGGGAGCGGTGGCCTGGCTAGGCACGCAGTGTGCGGCGCAGGCGCGCAGGGAGGCAAGGTGGCCGGCAGCAAGCGACACGGCCCGTAGCACGGGCAGCAACGGCACGGCGTGGTGGCGCGGCCACTGGCGCGGGCGGCGCGCAGTAGGGAGGCGGCACGGCCGGGCGTGCGCACAGCGAGCCGGCGGCGCGGCAGATGGCAGCAGCCGCACGGCGTGTGGCGGCGCATGCAGCGCGGGCACGGTGGCGACGCAGCAACGGCGCGTGGCACGGGCGCAGCGCGGGGAGGCGTGCGCAGTGCGCAGCACGGGAGTGTGGCAGGCTCGGCGGTGGCACAGCGGCAACGCATGGGCGGCAGCGGTACGCGGCAGGTAGCAAGCGCAGGGGCTGGTGATGCTCGGGTGTACGGGTGCACATCTTGAGTGCAGGCGGCGGACACGACTGCTGGCGCAGTGGTGCAACGGCCGACACTGGTGGAGGCGGCATGTGTAGGCGGTGGTAGCACAGGAGGCGGCTAGCTGACAGCTCGTCGCGACGACCGATCAATGGCGTCAATGGTGGTCTGCTGTGGTGGCCGGCCGAAGGTGGCGACGTGGCCGAATCTTAGTTCGCACGGTCGAATAGGTTCACGCGGGCGAACGACGCTACGTTCGCTCTCGGCAGTGGAAAGGGAGTCTGGACGATCGGGCTTTCGGATCCTTCGTGCAGTGATCTCACCGAGCGTATTCAAGGCAAGTACTTCACGGCCGTAACCTCTCCATTTCGTATATCGTATTATCCATGTTTACTTATTACCATTGCCTTTTGGTACAACTATCGTATCGTGGAATGTTACCTGGCTATTTATCATATTACCAAAGTTACCTGTCTATTATCATACCATTAAAGTTACCTGATTATCATCTTACCACTAAATCTCACTTGATTATTACCCTCTCATTAAAGCTTATCTGGTCATTATCATATCATTAACGCTGGCATGGTTATAGACTTCTAATACTGTATGTGTACCTTGATGTTCTAGGCTATCTTGTTTTCATATGCTTTTAGGTTTATTAGAATGCTCGATCAATAATATTCTAGAATTCATGCTTAAATCATTAATGGGGGGTAGTATATGAATATGTTTCAAATTTAGGTTTAAACTACTAGCAATCTTTGAACATTAGGACTGCCTTGTTTATTCTTCTTGATATCATGAACTGCTGCTCGTATGATTTCGTATGTGAGTTATGACTAATGTATATAATACTTGTTAACCGGACTAATAAATCACTTATCACCTAATAAAACTTGGATGGTTGCCAACCCTTGTGTGAGTTATCTTATAATACCTCTTTAGAATAATTATTATATCACCATCACCATAAGTATCATTCCTCACGGTCCTCGTATCGGAGTTATGCTATTCTATTCCAACCTTAGCAAATCTTTCTACTATCACAACCTTAACCTCTCCTTAGTCTTTTGATTCCATGCTATATAACTTGCCTATAATGTAACCATTACCTCATCACCATGTTATCATTCTTCATCGCTCTATCAAGTATTTGCTTTTGTTCTAACCTTAACAATTTTCTCACTCATCACCTTATCCTAACCTTCCCTTTTGCTACCTTAATCTCTCAACCATTTGACCTGCCGATAATAATATAGTCACCTGGCCTGTGGTTATCCACATATAGGGGAGATTACCACCCACACAGTAACGTCACGGGGCGTACACTCGTTACTCGTGATATTACACCCGTTGCGATTATCTGATCGAGGACGACGACGTGCCTGACTATTCTCGTATAATTGGGTATGTGGGGAGTAATCGCTAGTGCCGGTGCCCTAAATTGCTATATCATAGTTGTCGATATCATAATTGCCATAACTAGCTATATCACAATTGTCATTTCCATAACTTACTAAATATCGATTATCTCCTATTCACATGCAATTATCTCATATGTCACGTTACCATCATTCCCAGTTTTACTCATTATAAGAATGTCTATGGTAATCCAATACCTTGCCTTGCATAACTATTGCTTGTCTGTGGGTGTTATCATTGATATACCTTTGTGATTAAGTATTCGTTACTCAGTATCTTAGGTTAATCGAGGTCAAGGTCCTACCTAATCGTACAAAGTGATAGGTGTTAATACTCTGAGATGATGTTCATCATTTTATGCTTATCAATAATATCATGCTTAATATGTTATGCTTATCATTAGTATCATGGTTATCATTTTATACTTATCATTAATATCATGCTTAATATTTCATGCTTATCATTAATATCATGTTTAATATTTTATGCTTATCATCAGTATCATGCTTAATATTTCATGCTTATCATCATAATCATACTTATCATTTCATGCTTAACGTTATATTCATGTTTATCTTTTTACGCCTATTATTTTATTCATGCGTATCGGTTAGTTATGTTATTATTAGTCTTATACCTTGCTGTTCGTAAACCAAGTTAGAATTATATGTAAATACCTGTTAATCGGACTAATGACTACCCAACATCTAATAAAAATAAACTCTATGACAACCTTGTGTGTTTGGGCGTATGATGGGTTCCCTATCAAATGAATCTTGGGTCATGTTTCTTTTATCACTTATCTCTCGTCTTGTATCGGGAATCGTCTTATCAAGTATCTAGCAATTTTCTCACTTTTATTATTCTCATTCACTTTACTATTGCTATCATAATATCCTAAACACGTGAATCACTAAAGTTACTTGACTGGCTGGCCTGGGGTTATCCACATATAGGGGAGATTGCTACCCACCTGGTAACGTACGGGGGGCCGTACACTCTCGTTACACAGGATATTACACCCCGTCGCGGTATACAGTCGAGGACGATGGCGTGCCTGGCTATTCTCGTATACCGGGTATGTGGGAAGTAACCGCCGGTGCCATTACTTCAAGTGACTAAAGAACAATTATCTCTTACTCAAATGCGACTATTACATATGCCATGTTAACCTCCATCTCAATTTCATTCTCTATATCAGTGTCGTTGTTAATTCCATACCGTGACTTGATTGTATCTATTGCTTGCTTACTTGGTTGCATCCCTTGTCCTTTTATCTTACCGTGTTGCGACCGTTGTTGAGTACTTGCTGAGATTTTCAAATCTCACGCTTGCTCTTTTCAGTCTCAGGTAGAAGACCAGTGAAGAGATAGCATCATGCATGGGTGGGAGCACTCGAGTTTACAGCACCGTGGCTTGCCACTATTTTGTTCTTCCTTTGGTTAGAAGTGGACCGGTCCTATATTTCAAACAATTATTTTAGCTTCCGCTGGTTTCTTAATAAAGTACTTTTTAAGTTTTAAATTTTTGTACAATTTCTATTGCTGTTTTTATTTTTATTCCTTATTTTGGCGATGACGTTCCATGGTAACATCTCACTTTGATATCCGAGGTGTTACATGAACATGATGCACCCCAAGACCTTGAGGTGGGATATGATAATGAGAGGCAAAATCGTGATGCTCAAGATGTACGTCTACGACACCGCCTATAACGCAACCGTCATGGTATGGGAGGTAATGATTTTCAGCACCACAATGCTCATGCTAATGATGACCCATTTGCTAAAGTTAAATTTACCATACCATCTTTTGCGGGTGTTTATGATGCTAAAGTTTATCTAGATTGCGAAATAACAGTTGAACAAAACTTTAATGCCCATCTAGTTCCTGAAGTGCATAGAGTCAGACAAGCTACTATTGAATTTAAAGATTTTGCTATCCTTTGGTGGAGTCAAGTAGTTAATTCCGATTTAGCACCTGATACATGGGATAGATTGAAGGTAGCTATGCGTGCTATATTTATTCCTCCTGCTTTTAAACGTGATATGCATAAGAAATTACAGCGCTTAGACCAAGGTAAAAAATCTGTTGAGGAATATTATCAAGAACTACAAATAGGCATGCTGCGTTGTAATGTTGTAGAGGATGAGGAGGATAAGATGGCTCATTTTTATGGGGGCTTAAGGTGTGAAATTTAGGACATAATTGATTACAAGGAGTATAATGATATCAATAGATTGTTCCAGCTTGCTTGTTTGGCAGAAAAAGAATTGCAGGGAAGACAACAATAGAATAGGAGCAGCTATGGAAGTGCTTCTGCATCGAGGTCGACATCGGGGCAAACCAAGTCAACCCCACCTCCTGCTTTCCTGTCTGCTACCCCCTCCGTGAGTAGGGCGCGTTCAGCAGCACCGCCACCACCGTCACGCGCACCTGAGGTGAGCAAATCCATTAGTGTGCAGACACCAGCATAGAGCTCTTCATCAGTTGCTTCCACGGGTTGTACGACGGGGATTATATGCCACCGTTGTAAAGTGATGGGACATGTCATGAAAAATTATCCAAGTCAGCAAGCGTACATTGCGACAGAAGACGGTGGATATGTAAGTGCTAGTGTTGTTGAGGATGAATATGCTCTTGTAGCTAATCTTGCAGGTAATGATGATGATCTAGAGGAATATAGCGAAGAGGAGGAAATTTTAGGTACCGCTACTACGGAGAATTATAGGACTATAATTGTGCAGCGAGTGTTGAGCACTCAAAAGGAGCAAGCGGAGAAGCTACAACGCTATAATTTATTTCAGATGTTCCTCATCATCAAGGATTGCCGTGTTCGTGTCATAATTGATGGCGGGAGTTGTAATAACTTGGCGAGTTTAGATTTGGTCAAGAAACTTGGCTTGACCACATGTGCACATCCTCACCATACCACATTCAGTGGTTCAACAACAGCGGTAAGGTGAAGGTAACACAATCTGCGAGAGTGCATTTTTTCATTGGTTCCTATCATGATGTAGCTGATTTCGACGTAGTACCTATGCAAGCTTGCTCACTTTTATTAGGTCGTCTGTGGGAATTTGATACTGATGCAGCTCATCATGGTAAAAGTAGTAAGTACTCTCTTATGCACAAAGGAAAGAAAATAATTTTGCTACCTTTGACACCTGCTGAAATTGTGCAATGTGAAAAAGAGATAGCTGCAAATGAGAGGAAAGAACATGAACATGAATCTGAAAATCAGCAAGTAGTGAAAAACATTTTTCCACCTAAGAAAGAAATTGGCATCTAGTTCTAGAACTGAGGGAATTAAATTAAAGGGTTGTGTCATGCTTACAACCAAATCTGGTCTTGCTGAAATTGTCGACAATGATATGCCATGCTATGCTTTGATATGCAAAGACGTTTTATTTTCACTTGATGATATATCTAGTTCTTTGCCGTCTGCTGTTACTAATCTTTTGCAGGAATATGAGGATGTGTTTCCTGCTGAACTACCCCTGGGACTGCCACCTATTAGAGGGATTGAACACCAAATTGACTTAATTCTGGGAGCGACTTTGCCAAACCGTGCGGCGTATAGAACCAATCTGGAGGAGACTAAGGAAATTCAACGACAAGTCCAAAATCTTTTGGACCGAGGGTATGTACGAGAAAGCCTGAGTCCTTGTGCTGTTCCTGTTCTTTTGGTTTCTAAGAAAGGTGGTAGTTAGCGTATGTGTGTTGATTATAGAGCCATTAATAATATCACAATACGGTATCGTCATCCTATTCCTAGGTTGGATGACATGCTAGATGAGTTGAGTGGTTCTATTATTTTCACAAAGATTGACTTGCGTAGCGGGTACCACCAGATTAGAATGAAATTAGGAGATGAATGGAAAACGGCTTTTAAAACTAAATTCGGGCTGTATGAGTGGTTCGTGATGTCTGTTGGTTTAACTAATGCACCTAGCACTTTTATGCGTTTGATGAACGAAGTTTTACGTGCCTTCATTGAAAAATTTGTGGTGATTTATTTTGATGATATTCTGATATATAGCAAGTCATATGAAGAACACCTGAATCATTTACGTGCTGTTTTTAATGCTTTGCGAGAAGTGCACTTTTTGCACCGATCAAGTATCGTTTCTTGGCTATGTTGTTACTCCACAGGGCATTGAAGTTGATCAGGCCAAGATCGTCACTATCCAAAGTTGGTCACCTCCTAAAACAGTCACACTAGTGCGGAGTTTTCTCGGACTCGCTGGTTTCTACCGGCATTTTGTTCGAGATTTCAGCACCATCGCTGCACCGCTGAATGAGCTTACAAAGAAGGGTGTTCCTTTTACTTGGGGCACCATGCAACAACATGCTTTCAACGTTCTCAAAGATAAGTTGACACACCCCCCTTTGCTTCAACTCTCTGATTTTTGCAAGGCTTTTGAATTAGAATGTGATGCTAGTAGCATAGGTCTTGGTGGTGTGTTAATTCAAGAAGGAAAACCTGTTGCTTACTTTAGTGAAAAATTGAGTGGGCCTAGTTTGAACTATTCTACCTATGATAAAGAATTATATGCTCTAGTTCGAACTTTGAAAATATGGCAACATTATTTATGGCCCAAAGAGTTCGTAATACATTATGATCATGAATCTTTGAAGTATATTCGAAGTCAAACCAATCTGAACCGTAGACATGCTAAGTGGGTTGAGTTTATTGAGTCCTTCCCTTATGTCATTAAATATAAAAAGGGCAAAGAAAATGTAATAGCCGATGCATTATCTAGGAGATATACCATGCTTTCACAACTTGACTTCAAAATATTTGGATTAGAGACAATAAGGAAGCAATATGTACATGATGCTGATTTTAAAGATGTGTTGCTCAATTGTAAGGAGGAAAAGGGTTGGAATAAATTTGTGGTGCATGATGGGTTCTTGTACTGTGCTAACAAGTTATGTATTCCAGCTAGCTCCGTTCATCTTTTGTTGTTACAGGAGGTGCGTGGAGGAGGGTTAATGGGTCACTTCGGTGTGAAGAAGACTGAGGACATTCTAACCCATCACTTTTATTGGCCAAAGATGAGGCGCGACGTCGAACGTTTCATTGCATGCTGCACCACGTGCCAAAAAGCTAAGTCACGACTTAATCCTCATGGTTTATACATGTCTCTCTTTGTACCAAGCACATCTTGGGAAGATATTTCTATGGACTTTATTTTAGGTCTGCCTAGGACAAAGAAGAGGAGGGATAGTATTTTTTGTCGTGGATAGATTTTCTAAGATGGCTCATTTTATACTATGTTATAAAAGTTATGAAGCTATAAATGTTGCTGATTTGTTCTTTAAGGAAATTGTTCGCTTGCATGGTATTCCGAATACAATAGTTTCAGAACGTGATGCTAAATTTTTTAGTCATTTTTGGAAAACCTTGTGGGCTAAATTGGGGACTAAGTTGTTATTTTCTACTACTTGTCATCCCCAAACTGATGGACAAACTGTGGTAGTCAATAGAACATTCTCTACTATGCTTAGGGCTGTCCTTAAAAAGAACTTAAAAATGTGGGAAGAATGTTTGCCTCATGTGGAATTTGCTTATAATTGCTCACTGCATTCTACCACAAAGGCATGCCCTTTTGAGATTGTTTATGGTTTCATCCCTCGTGCACCTATTGACTTGTTGCCCCTTCCCGATTCGGAGAAGGTAAATCTTGATGCTCAACAACGTGCTGATTTGATACTTAAGATGCATAAGACAACTAAAGAGAATATTGAGCTCATGAATGCTAAATATAAAGTTGCTGGTAGTCAGGGACGCAAGCATATTACTTTTGAGGCGGGTCATCGACTCAGATTCGGACTACTTGACAGCACCTACTTCAAACGGCCATAACTTTTGATCTAGAAGGTTTCTCGGGGCCCGTGAGTACTCGTTGGAAAGATATTGGAGTCTACTTTCAGATGAATCTGGTCTCATCTCAAAATTCCACCTAAGCCGATCAGAAACTGCAAAAAAAGTGGCGTCACTTTTCTAGTCAAGTTAAAGTGGGCCTTGTAATCACGCTTAGACTATTTGGGCCAGCACTAATCATGGGCGTACTGTTCACGTGAACAGTAACTATGAATAGTACTGTACCCCCTTTTGTTAGATAAGTGCGGCCTCCTCCATTCCTATTTAAGGAGGTCGCCCCCTTTAGTTTTTCTTGGGTTTTTCTTAAGAGTTTATTCTGCTTAGCAGTCTCACCGCATGTTCGGTTGAGGAACCCCAACTTGTGAACTTAATCTTTATTCGCAATACAAATTCAGATTGCATCTTTTACTCTCTTGCTTGTGTTCTCGATTCGCTTGGAGGAGATAGCCTTCTTGGCGAGGTCAACCGCGTTCGGCACGGTTGATAACCATCGGAGCAGTGGTGTAGTGATTGCGAGGGGATCGATCTATTTGGTCGGAGCCTTTAGATCATCAACGTCGAGTTCTCCACAATCGACTTATCAGTACCTCTCGGAAGATCGGGCCATCGTCACATTATCAAGCATGGCTCAGCTGCTGGATGTGCTATTGAGTGGTATATACTTCTATATGTAATTTTGGATGGCAGATCAAAGATATAGAGAAATTCTAGTGGCACGGACAAAAAATTTCTATAAAAGTTTACTTGCGAGTTAAATTTAGCGTTGTTAGATAGTAACATGCAAAGCTGCTAGCATGTAATGTAATGCCACTATTGGTAGCTTCTAGCACAAATAATGGATAGTATCCACCATGTAATAACGATTTACTAGGTGGAAATATAGTCATTGAGCAAGTAATAAGTAGAGTTACTAGCCCATAATGTATCACTACTACTAGTAGTCGCATGCTCCAATCCTTGAAAGTTGCCATTGAGTAACGAGAGTTGTTAGGTAGTAATAAAAAGTTGCCACATGTAACTTGTGGACCTGCTACATAATAACATGTAGAGTTGCTACAAAATAACATATAAAGTTGCTAGGAATATAGAGTTATTAGCAAGTAACATGTAGTAATTGCCCCCCAACTGGGTAGTAGTTGTGCACCTCCCCAACAAGGTGGTAGTTGCCTCTAGACTGCACGTAGTTGTTAGCTTGAAAAATAGCTTTATCATTAAGTTACCATCCAAAATATATGTAATATGGCATTGGATGATCGAAAATGGCAAACAGAGATGGGTGAATTGCTCCGATAAATTTTCTTTCCTATGGATGAACACATAAATCTGGTTTTGCTCATTAATGATCTGTCTATGTCCTTAGAAAAGTCGAGGACGACTTTCTTTTATGGGAGGGAGAATGATGTGAAAAATAATATTGCAATACCTACGTCTTTTGGTCGATACTATATTCATCGGTTTGTGCAAAATAATGAGAATGCTACAACAATTGACTCTTACATATACCATGCATATGTGATGTTCTTTTCGTTTACTACACCTTTAGAAGTTAATGATGAGATAAGCCAAAGATGTATTGTTGACAAATATATATACCATGCATACACGTTGTATTCTTTGTTTAGTACAATTTCAGGCTATCAAAAGCCGAGGACGGCTTTTCTTGAAGAAGGGGAGGATGATGCGGATACGCATGTGTCTTGTACTTTTCAGTTAAATATATTATTCAACTGGAAAGAGCTATTGAGCCGCATCAAACATTGCCAGGTGAACTCATTCCAAACTAAATATAATATTGTTATTCATAAGAATAGAATACTACCTCATGTCATTAAATGGTGCATTCTTAGGTTTGTCGATGGCAAAGCAATGGAGACGCAAAAGGAAGAGGATAACAACATTAGGTGTCAAAGACATGAAGGAAGAAAGCCCATTCAGTGGGAGAGCAAAAGGGAGAAGCCCAAGGACTTAAACTACAAGTTTTGGATAAGATTTTCAAGCCCAATTCGTACCTCTCACAAGGCCAATTGGATTCAAACTCGGATTCAACTCAGAATTCAATTCGGATTCGGTTCGGGACAGCCTGACAGGCACTTACTAAAAAGGTCATAACTTTCACAAACGGAGTCCGATTTGGGTGTTCTTGTACTCCTTGGAAAGATATTTTCAAGGGCTACGCAATGGATCTGGTCCCAACATCAAATTCGTCACGGATCAAAAGTTATGACCGAAACAATGTGACGGCTGTAAAATCTAGTTTCCTTTTTGTGAGAGTTCGTATCTAAAACCATATAGGGTTGAGTTGTACTAGGTTTGTGGACTCTATGGACGTCCCAAGATCCTATATAAGTCATGTATTGGCAGCCTAAGGGCTCGGACTACCTTTGAGAATAATCAATCTATTAAACTTTGTTCGAGTTTATCATTGCTACTGAAATTCCGTGAGGGAATTAGGAGTGTTCTTCAATCAAGATCGTTCAACCTTTCCGCTGGGAATTGGGAGCACGATAGATCTTCGCTTGGTGGTCGGCGAAATCG
Source organism: Melocanna baccifera (assembly GCA_036346265.1). Lineage (NCBI taxonomy): Eukaryota > Viridiplantae > Streptophyta > Magnoliopsida > Poales > Poaceae > Melocanna > Melocanna baccifera. Next base: position 23,289,133 of record CM070679.1, read on the forward strand.
ACGCGAGTGTGTTTTGGCGGATTAAAGAGTGTTCATCCCTTGTATTGGCATTGGAGGATAGCTACGATTCATCAAGACTCCCGCGAGTATCCATCCTACGTCGAGAAGATCGGGCGACCCCGTATCAGTTTGAGAGTTGTTGAAGTTCGCGAAGTCAAGTTTTGAGTTTTACCTAGGTTGCATGAGATATTATGATGCATGTTTTCACTAATGCTGGTCAAGTGCATGGCATTTGTGCTAAGAAAATAATTTCTTTGTCTTTGTTGATTGCTGGTTGACTTGATAGCTTGGATGATTATTGACATGGAATCGGGAGCAAACTTGGAGAGCTTGGCAACCAAAACGATCATGCAAGTCGAGGAGATCATCGGGGATCAAGTCCGGTCATGAAGATGGAGTCTTCATGAAGATGGTGCAAGACAGGTTCGTGCAGCAACTCAGGATGACTTGGCGTTGTCCAAGTGTCGGTGAGACGTTCCGAAGGTGTTCGAAGCTTGAGACACAAGGTGTGGATGTGACAAGTCAATGAGGGCCAAAGACCGTCTAGGTGGAGCAATGTGGTAGCTCCAGGTGGCTTATGTTGGACATTGATGTAATTGGCATATTACCAGGAATCTTTGAGATGAAGAATACACACTCTTGGAGATGGTTTAGGGCTAGATAAACCGTGTGCATTGAGTTGTGTAGAGCCAAGGGCTCAGATCTTGTAATAGCTGCTTTGTGATGCGTGTTAAGTGATGAGTTATAGTTGTAGCTAGCCTAGAGTATGGTTCATAATTTTAGTGAAATTTTGTTGAAATTTTGAAATTTTCGTTCCATTCATTAACCCCCAAAATAATTTCAACTTGGTCAAAAGATTTCTTTTTAGTTTAAACTTTGAAATACAAAAGAATAAAAATGCCTACACTAAACAAACCAAAGCAACTAACCCAGTGGATAAGGCCTTCCCACATGGTCCAAGTAGCCAGGTATCGAATCCCACCTCCACCTACTAATTTTTCCCTATTTTCTTGGCTGACACATGGGTCCCAATGTAAGAGGTTGAGGAGTTCACAAAAAATATGTCCCAACTCAGCAAGATCCATTAGAACTTATTCTTGCTCAAGTTGTGTTTGCATTTACTGTGTTCTTGTGCTGAATTAATGTTTTTGGTGTAGCTGGCACCATTTGCATGATAGTTCAAGATTTTGGGCATATCATTGGAATTCGTACTAGAATCATAGCACTAAGATCATTTACTAGCCATGGTTCAAGTTTTATCAACTTTGGATGAGCAGATCTTGAGCTCTTGATGTTTCTTGCTGCCAAGTTGCTAAAATTTCTATTTTGATGCAACTGAATCTTGAGCAAGATAGGTCTCTCTCTTGTGCTTTATTTTATGATTTTTATTGTAATCATGACCCTGAGGACCTCATTTTGCTTTGGTTCAATTTTCATTAATTTTGCTTAAGTTTATCTTGAGTTCTTGAGATTGCTTGGTGATCAAGTTGCTAAAATTTCTATTCTGCTCATTCTGTTCTTAGTGTACTCTTGGTATTCTTGAACCTAGTGTTTTTCTAATAGCACTAGAGTTTAAGAGAAGAAATACTTGAGTAGGGGAGATTTAATTTACACCTATTCACCCCCTGTAGTCTCCATAACCAATCCTTCAATTGGTATCAAAGCCCGATTTTGCTCTTTCTAGATTTTAACCAGTCTTTTGAGCTATGGTGACAAACAAATATTCCATTAAGCCTCCTATTTTTGATGGGGTCGACTATTCCTTTTGGAAGAGTAGAATGGAGTCGTATATTCATGTTCAAAGCTATTCAATTTGGAAAAAGGATAAGACTTGGTTTGTTGTTTCTGCCGATGAAAACATCGTCGTTGCATATACTCCAGATGTTGAGGCAAATGCTAAGGTACAGAACATCATCATTCAAGGTCTTAGCCGAAATCAATTTGATCGGATCTCTCATCTGTCGTCGGCATACGACATCTAGGTGACCCTTGATGCATATCATAAGAGCACCACCCAGATCAAGACTGTCTTTCAAGACCAATACAAGAAAGAATACAATAAATTTGAGATGCTTACTAGTGAGTCGTTGTGATGCGGGGAGGGGTGGCACAATCTTCACGACGTAGGATTGTGGATAACTAGCCCGTGCAACCTAGCAATTGATGTGGCCAACCACCATCTCTATACGACAACCTGCAGCACTCAAATTACTCAACCACATGCTACGGCCTTCGTTTACTCGCTATCGTGGAGTAGACATGTTCAAGCAATCACCAAGGATTCGCAAGAACAACAGAGTAGCAACTCAGAAATAACACACAATCCCAATTAGTGATGGAAATGGCTCACACACAAAAGAGAAATAAGTGTTCTACTAAAATTTCCAAACATGACTTATGCCTCCATACATAGGGGGTGCCCCCATATTTATAGAGTGAGGTGACTTAGGGGCTAAGAAAGCAATAAGGTAAGCGCTGATATCATATTGTACGATCTTGTGGCTATGCTGGTATATGCGCTTACATCACATCATGTTGATCTTCTGTGGCCACGCGATCTTTTGTGGCTATGCTGGTATATGCACTTACATCACTTCATATTGATCTTTTGTGGCCTCGAGATCTTTTGTGGCTATGCTTCCCATGTTACTAAAGCTTCTTTTCCTTCTGTTATCTTTTTCTCGAATCTAAGAACACATAAAATAGGAGCATTAGGTAGTAATCAATTCTTAATATTATCATGCGTCATTCTTTAGGGAAAGAATTCACCTGATAATAATTTTTTATTTGGCTCAATAACTTCTTTCAGGAAATCCATGCCTTGAACATGAAAAATATAAAGCGCCTTGAGCTTGAAACTGCAAAGCGTGGTTGTGGCTGAATGTGATGAAGGAGAAAATAGGTAATGCTAGTGTTGCTTGCATCATCCTATCCTTCTTCAAGAAAAGCCGCCGTCAGCTTTTGATAAGCTAAAAGAGTATTAGACAAAGAGAAGAAAGTACATGTGTGGTTGTGGCTGAATGTGATGAAGGAGAAAATAGGTAATGCTAGTGTTGTCCGCATCACGTTGGATGAAAGTTTTGATAGATTTCACAAGATTTTGAGCAACCTCTGAGCTGTTGGTCTCACATACCTAGACTCGGATAATTCTCGTCAAATGCTTTCTGCTTTGGGTTTTAGAGTTTGGAAAATGAAAGTGACCACCATCAAGGATATGATTGATTTATCAAGATTTGACTCCTGATACACTGTACTCATGTCCCATGACTCATGAGATCAGCATCATCTCTCACAAGATGAAGTCACAGTCGATGGCTTTGGTGACTGATCCCACAACTACTTCTGGACTATCTTTCGAAATTGCATCTAATTTTTCTTTGGCTACATCGAGGGTTAGAGAGAGGAAGAGTGGTGGTTCGATGATCTACTTCGAGTGTGGTGGCCCCAACCATATTCGGGCAAATTGAGCTAACCTAGAGAAGGGCAAGAACGACTACGACGATGCAAGCAAGAATGACTACACCAATAAGAACCACAAAAAGAAGACTCCAATTCATGATCAAGGCAAGGAGAAGAAGTACTGCAATTTCGGCAAAGCGAAGAAGCTCTTCCACTACATCCTCACTGCCTGTGCAACTTCAACTTCAGCGACATAGAGGGCTAGAGCGATGATGATGGCGAGGATGATCCACAAAAGAACACCTAGGACAGTGATGACTTCACCGGGATATACATCATGGCTGATGAGAACGACATCAGCGATGATGATCTCTGCAACGACTCTGATGAGGCAGGCCCCTACTACAACCAACTTAATGATGCATTTCTGAAGCTAAAAAAGTTCTATGCTAGGTCTAGGGCTAAGTGGTGATTTAGAGGTTACATGAGCTTGCTTCACTTAGATCTATTTTCTCCCATGATGATCATGATTGTGATGTATGCTCTTCTTTACTTAGAGATATAGAGAAACTAGTGACCTCTCTGATAATGTGACCTCTGAGCTGAATTTGTTTAAGGTGGAGAATATTAATTTGTTAACTAAATTGGAGATTGCTAGAGATTCTACTCCTTGTTAGTCTTATTTTGCTATTGTTGATGTTGTTGCTGTTGAGACTATTATTTGCACCTCATGTGAGGTTAAGGACAATGCTATTGAAGAATTGTATACCATACTTCTTAGTCTACCTGAAACTTGTGCTAATTACACCAACTTGAACAATAATTTAAAGAAGGTAGATCAGAAAATTACTAAAATGTATGCTACTTTGTGTGATCCTATTATTTCCTATGCTAATTGTCCTAAGTTGACTACTGAACTTGAATTTGTGTCTAAGCAACTTTAGGACATTTATTATCACAATAAGAAAATGGCTCCATATGCTTCTAAGGCTCTTGTTAGCTCACCATATAGTAATTATAAAAAAACTAAAAATTGAATTGATTGCTTTGAATCAAAAATATATATAGCTAACTAAGGACCTACTAGAGAAGCCATGACCTGTTTGTATGCTTTGTGCTGAATTGGAGAAGTATATTGATGAAATGTATGAGACCTTTAGGAAGAGATTCGAGGTACAGATGGCTAGGGTTAGGACTGCCCCATGTGTGAGCCCTCAAGCTTGAGGCAACCGTGCGTAGGGAGAGATATGCACGTGCTATGTGATCTTCTCCTTCTAGCTCTTCATATTCTTCTTCCCCATGTTCTTGTTGTGCTTTCCTTCTTCAGGAGTGTGAGTACCTCATGAGTACTCTTGAAAAATTTATCAGAGGCAATAAAAAGCTTAACCTTATCCTAGACAAATCCTAGATTTGCATGTTCAATCAAGGTCTAGGTTATGATTTTCTGGAGGATGTGAGGAAACATTCACTTGTAGTTGTTAGAGCTGTAGAAGGAGGCATGATCGAGGTTGCGCCCCAGTCTAGGAAGACAGTGTTTGAGTTTGCAGGCTTTGTCTAGGAGATTTTTGATAGTAAGGTTGTGCCTGCTGCTGCTTCGACCTCTTAGAAGGTGAAGTATCATTGTACCTTCTGTCAGAAGGATGGACACTTAGTTGAGTTCTGCTTTAGGTGTGCCAAGATTGTGTGACATGACCATGTTCACGCTCTTAGGGGTATTTAGGGTCATCCTTAGACTCAGAGTGCTCCTAAGACCGACACGAGGTCTAGCGTTGGCTGTTATGACTCATTTAGTTTTGGGCAGTGTTGGGGACTTTGTTTTCAGGCTTTTTCTGGTTTTAGTCTTCGAGTTGCTCCTAGTCGGGGTTTCTGCTATCTTGAGGATAGACCTTGTTTTCTCAGTCGAAGTAGCTATCCATGGCGTGATGAGTACACTTCTTTTGCTCCTAACTAGCCTGTTAGGCATTGGAGGTGCAATCAGACCAGCCCTTCAATGGCAGTCGAACCAGGCAGAAGTTTGATTTCTGGTTCTAGATCTTCTGGCTTTGTTAGAGGTGGGTTGCATAGTGATGCTAGAAGTCAGTCTTTTATTTCTTTGACTGGTTCTTCTACTAATCATGTGACTCAGTACTGGGTTCCTAGATTTGTTCTTATTTACCCTAGTACTGAGCTACCGTTGTTCACTTCTCAGTGATTTAGGTTCGTCGGGCTGGGAAGGGACATATTTGGCTTGTAGATTTTGGTTGTTCTCGTCACATGACAGGATATTCACTTTGGTTCTCTTTGCTAGTCCAAGCTCTAGGTGATAAGATGATCACCTTTGAAGACGCCTCGTCAGGTCGACTCATCGCTAAAGTTATTGTGTGCCTTAATGATTCTTTCATTCGTTAGGATGTAACCTTAGTGAGTAAGCTGCGATATAATCTGCTATCTATTTCTCAGCTTACCAATGATGATTTCGAGATAAGCTTTAAGAAAAATGCTTGTAGACTTCTTAATTCTTCAGGAAGTCTAGGTTGCGAGATTTCTAGGTTTGGGAGATTCTTTCGTACTAATTTTGTTGAATCTTTTGGAGATTCTCTCTGGTGCTTAGTTTCTTCAAAATCCCATGATCTCTCCTTTTGGTATGGGAGATTTGGTCATATTGGTTCTGATTATTTGACTCGAGTTAGCAGCCACGACCTCGTTCGTGGTCTACCTAAACTCAAGATGGTCAAAGACTTAGTTTGTGCTCCTTGCCGGTATGGCAGGATGGTTGTGCTTCCCATCCTCCAATCACTGTGATTATGACCAACGTAGCAGTACAACTTCATATGGACACTATTGGTCCAATAAGAGTGCAATCGGTTGGTGGGAAGTGATATGTGCTTCTCTTGGGTGTTTTTTTAGCCTCAAAGGAGAAAACCATCAGTCATTTTTGAGGTTTGTTTAGTAGGTTTATCATTGAGCTCATTGGTGCCTTACGAGAGATTTGAAGTGACAATGGCACGGAATTTAAAAACTCCTATTGTAAGAGGTTCTGCGATAAGTCAGGTGTAAAGCATTAGTTCTCTTATCCATACATCCCACAACAAAAATGGTGTTGTGAAGAGGAAGAATCGTACCTTGGTCGAGATGACCATGATGGTGCTAGATGAGTATGGTATACCTAGAAAGTTTTAGACTGAGGCCATAGCTACCGCGTGCCATGTTTCGAATAGAGTTTTTCTTATGACACATTTGCATCGTACTTCATATGAGTTGAGGAATGGGTGAAAGCCTAGTGTCTCGTATTTTCATATTTTTGGTTGCAAGTGTTTCATTCTGAAGTCTAGGAACCTAGATAAGTTCGAGTTTTGCTCATTTGATGGTATCTTTCTAGGTTATTAGATTTCTTCGCGAGGCTATAGGGTATGGAACTATGAGATGAATAGGATCTTAGAGACCTATGAGGTTACATTTGATGAGGTTAGTCCTGGTACTAAGCCCGATATCTCAGGTCGAGTTATACAGTCTGAGACCATTTTTGTCGATGATGAGGATGATGGAGAAGAGGGTTTTCTACCTAATCTAGTCTCATCTATTCCTAAAGTGTTTGCTTCTACCACTACACCTTAGGGAGACCAGCCCTTACCTTTTAGCTCTTTTGAAGCTTATGGCTCTGCTCGTACCTCCACAGCACATGAGATAGAGACCACTTTGTAATATCCTGAACGTCGTTTCGGCGTCAGTTTTTAAATTAATCGCGGAGTCGCCCGGGATTTTCGGTAAATCACGGGAGGGGAAAATAAATTCTTCAGAATAGTCTAAAATAATAAGAAGAGAATTAAAATAATTAATTAAGAGGTTTTGGGCTATCCGGAGGGGCGGGCCAGCCACTTTGGGCCAGCCAGCCCAAACGAGGGCCCGTACCCCTCCCAAACCTAGCACCCCCTTTATAAACCCCTTGGGGAGCCCTCCCTCCCCCTTTTCCCACCCCAAGCCGCCACCCACTGCCTCCTTGCGCCTCCCCTCTGCCCAAGTGCTGCTGCAAGGAGAAGAAGGAGAAGAAGGAAGAAGGGAAGAGGAAGGAGAGGAAGAGAGGGAAGGGAAGAAGGGAAGGAGAAGGAGAGGAAGAAGAGGGTGATCCCAATTCCCTAGGTAATTTTTTCTCATCCCAAATCCCTCTTAATTTTGCTGTATTAGGATTCTTAGCCCAAGGATTGGTGGAAATTAGCAATTAGATTATCCAATTAGAGAATCCTGATTGACTGTCTGTAGATCCAATCGCGCGGTGTTACTGTTCGTGCGGTTTAGACCCCCAAGACGATTTTTCCCGAGGTTCTCCCTAAAAAGGAAAAATGTAGAGGACAACGATACGCATCTACTATATTTTTTTCAGATTTTTTGGCCACGTAATTTAGGCGTACCAGAGTCTGGAATCTCGCTGTCCATCAGGGGTATAGACAGGGACAGACCGCTGTTCAGATGGGAATTAGGGATAGAAGATGAATTTTATATTTTTGGTCACCATTAAGAAAGTTGTAGGGAATTTAGTAAGCTAGCTGCTGTATAAAAATCAATATTTGTAGAGCCCTACTCTGTTGTTGGGAAGTATTTGAACCTGACTGTCCTGACTGACAGAACAGAGGATGTTCTCTGTTTTGAGCATTTAGTTACACCATGCTAAGAACAAAAATAAAAATATGTGATCTACTTGAAAAGTGTGGGTAATTAAGTGAGGAATCCAGATATATATCTTTTGCTGTGATTACTTTTATATTTTTAAAGATAGAAAAATGTTAAGCAGCGCCGCTGCAGTGGGAAGATTGTAGAACGTTACGTGGGGAAGGATGTTGTGGGATTTTGGGGTTTTAGCGATATCTTTTCTTCGAGAGTCGTGTTTTTATTGTTGTATTGTGTGCTGAGAGGTACCTTTTTGGACAGGCGGTTTTACTTCTGAACGCGCGTGATTTCGTCGCCACGGTAGAGACAAATAAACGCGTGCGGATGTGCTACCGTTTAACCCGTTATTCTTACTACTTGCAATATGCGTGATTTTTCGTATTGATAAATGATATGCCATGATTACATGTTTTCTAAAGAAGAATATGGTAGCAAGATATTAATCAATTGCCATGTTTGGATGAGTTTTGGTAGTGTTGTGGTAATTTGCTTAATGAGCTAATTGTGGTATATGAAAGTAAATATATGGTGGTTATGATGATATTTCCTTATTGTTAAATTCATGAGAATCATATTGATGCCCTTGAAGTTGGTATTATTGTGGCTTTAGTGGTAGTATTCTTAGTGAATACTTGTGGTCGTGATGGTAGCAATCTTGATGGATATATTGTGGTCTTTGTGGTAGGATACACTATAGATCAATTGATTATGATCTTGGTGAACTGAATGTGGATTATGTGGTTGACCTTCGTGGTTAAATTCTTGTGGTTTATGATTATCATATCATTCATAACATGTCATGACATTGCATTGTGTATGTCGCCGCTTATAGCCGCGACTGTACCGGTACAGCATCGTGCATTGCCGTAGCACGATGCACACTTTTACCTTGTTGGGTAAAGGTGCAGTGGAGCATAGCATGCATATGCATTGCATTTGTGGAAAAATCATTTGCATTCTTATGCAATATATTGTGGTGAAGTTATTTTACAAACAACTACAACTTCACAGTTGTAAGGTGGAATTAGCTTATGAGGGTCATTTGTGGTATGAGGAATGTGGCTGTGGTCGTGGATTGGGGTTCACCCCTTGTGGTATGAGATTCTTTTCTTTTGTGGTAATTGTTGATAGCAGTTGTGGATGCGAGAAATAATAAAGTTAGTGAGGTAAAACATGCTAATGTTTTATTGTCATTGGTAGTGGTAGTGGTGGATGATATGAAGTAGTTAATCCAGATTTATATGCTAATGTTTTATTACTGTTGGTAGTAAACATGGTTGAGGCTATAATTGTGGTCATTATGGGAAATAGATATTGTTGTTTAATATCATTGTAGTTTAATTAGCTTGTTAATGAATATAGATGTACATTGTGGATGTGGATATGTGGATACTTTAATGATGTTGTATATTTGCTTGTAGTTTGAATAGCCTGTTAAACAGTTTGCTTGCTGAGATTTTTATCTCACCCTTGTTTTCCCCCCTACAGGTGATTCTTGAGCATTCATGGGATGGGTAGAGCAGCACCACAATAATGCACTTGGTTCATCAATTCATGTTGTAATAAAGTCGATGGAATTCTAGCCAAATGCTTAGCTATTCGTGGATGATTATTTTATTTAAGAAAGATGAACTTGTGAACAATTCGTTGTTCTTTATGCTTCCGCTTAATGCTTCATGTATAGAAAATATTGCCGGAATAAATTATCTTAAAATTTTGGCTAGCTGTAGAGTGGTTTGGTGGCATTCCAGGGTAATATGGGTCCTGGGGTGTTACACACTTCTGCATCACATTCAGGACATCCCTGATACATTCAACATTCTCATTCTCCTAAGAAGATCATAAGTGACCTCTTTGAGCATGTCACGCGCTCGAAGTCTACCTTATCTCAGCTACACTCTGTCTATGTCGCCATATTCGAGCCCAAGGATGTTTGTCATGAACTATCTGATGAGTCTTAAATCAATGCTATGCATGAGGAGTTAGCAAATTTTGAGAGGAACAAGGTCTAGTCGCTTGTTGCACCCTCTAGTGGTCATAATGCAATGAAAACTAAGTAGATCTTTAAGAACAAGCAAAGTGGGGATGGGATAGTCATTCAGAATAAGGTTAGACTGGTAACTCAAAGCTTTACCCAGGTTGAGGGTTTAGATTTTGAGGAGACATTCGCCCCTGTAACTAGGGTAGAGGCCACTAGGATTTTGCTTGTATTCGAGTGTCTAAGGGTTTCAGGCTATACCAGATGGATGTCAAGAGACCTTTTTCAATAGGTATATTGATGAAGAGGTCTATGTTAAACAGTCTCTAGGTTTCGAGAACCCCAAATACCTAAACTATGTCTTCAAGCTTTTCGAAACCTTATATGGACTTAAATAAGTCCCTAGAGTTTAGTATGAGAGGCTTAAGTCCTATCTTTTGAGTCATAGATTTGAGATGGGTAAGTTAGATAAGACTTTGTTTATTCGTAGGCATGACAATAACCTTCTGCTCGTCTAGATTTATGTGGATGATATTATCTTTGGTGGCTCTTCTAATACTCTTGTTTCTCAATTTTTTGATGTCATGAGCATAGAGTTTGAGATGAGTATGATGGGCTAGTTGAGCTTCTTCCTTGGCTTCTAGATCAAGCAGACTCAGGAGGGTACTTTCTTGCATTAAGAAAAGTACACGCGAGACCTTCTAAGATGATTTGACATGTCTGATGGTAAGCTGATGTTGACTCCGATGGTGTCCATGACCACACTTGATCCTGATGAGAGTGGCAAGCCCATAGATCAGAAGTAGTACCGTAGTATGATCGGTTCCCTCCTATACCTCACTATTTTAAGGCTGGACATACACATTACAGTATGTCTATGCACTCAATTTTAGGCTTCTCCTCGCGCATCTCACCGTCAAGCGGTGAAGCGCATCTTCAGATACCTCCAAACTACTCTAGGCTATGATATCTGTTACTCTTCTACTTCTTATCTTTCCCTTATAGCCTACTCTGACGCAGGCTTTGCTAGCTGTAGAATAGATAGGAAGAGTACTTCTAGCACTTGCTAATTCATTGGCACTTCTTTTCTTTCATGATCATCTAGGAAGCAGTCAGGTGTTGCACAACCCACTACAGAAGCTGGGTATATTTCAGCCGCTAGTTGCTGTAGTCAAGTGCTTTGGATGATTTTGACCTTGCGCGACTTTGTGTTAGCCATAGATAATGTTTCACTTTTCTGTGAAAACACTTCTTTCATTAACATTGCCAAGACCTCAGTGCAACACTTTAGGACCAAGTATATAGATATTTGGTATCAATTTCTTAGAGACTATGTGGAGAAGAGTGACATAGTGCTTCAGTTTGTTGAGAGTAACCATTAGTTAGCTGACATTTTCACCAAGCCTTTAGATAGCTCGAGGTTTATGGCTTTGAGGGGAGAGCTTATGGTTGTGTATCCTTATGGTATACTTTGAGGAAGCATCATACACTTTCTATATCATATGTTCATTTACTTCTTGTTTTACTTTCTACACCATATTTATGTGTGCTTTGGGTTAGTTTTTCTAGCATAGACCAGAGTTATTATCATACTATACAGTTTAGATTTCTTCCTCTCATCTTGTGTCCTTAGGATGCTACTTATTAGTTGCTCTCTTCTCACTAGATTGAGTTTACTCACTTCTTATAGGTCTACCAGGGTTTGGGCCCCTACATAGATAGGGAACATGTTTACTCCCTTGTATTTAGATTATGAGCTAGTTCTAAAGTCATACGGGGTGGATGAGAGCGAGTTTGAGCCATAGCGATCCCACTATCTTGTCTATACTTTACGGATTGCCATTTCTTTGTTTTCCAAGCTTCTTCTCCCTTACTTATTGCTTTGGTTCAGGGGGGTTCGTTTGAGATTTTCTTGAGTTTAATTTTGACATAACTTAACTTAAACCAAAATATCTCTAAAATTGATTCACTTGTTGAGGGGAAGCTTGGATCTTTATCTTGTTCATCCTGCATATCATGTAGGCGTACGTGATATACTTATTTAGATGGTAATGAGCTTTGTCTATTATTCACGATGAAATTTTGCTTCATACTATTTACACCTTGCTACCGTAATAAAGTGCATTGCTAGCTTGTTCATGCCAAGATATGTGTCATGTAGCTTATTAATGATTGCTGAAAAATAAATGTCAACATGAGCTTTATTGAAAACTTGATAAAACTTGTAGCTTTACTTGCTATTTCAACTCTTAATGCTTATGATATGTCCTTAGATAATATGAATTTCTACTAGAGTCCTTAGAGTAATTTGGGCTTGAGCTATTTTCAATCTTGCTTGAACCTTGTGTAAATATGCTCATAGTGAAAAGATGTGAGATCAACCTCACCCAAAAAACTGAACAATGAATATTGTAAAGATGTGAGGCCAACCTCACCAAAAAAAGGTTGAAAATGGCAAAAGATGTGGTTCAATCCCATCTTGCAAAAGATGTGGTTCGATCCCAACTTGCAAACAAAAATATGAAAAAAAAATGAGCTTTAGGTTCTTTCATGAAATATTTTGAACTCTTTAGTGTTGACTATGTTGAACTCTTGGTTTTTCTTTGCACCTTGGACAAAGCTCTGTATTTTTAGTTGAAATTATGCTAAGAACGTGCTACTTGTGTAATCATGCAAAACTTGGCCTTAATTTGTGCAAATTGCTTATCTTGCTAGCTAGTCTTTGCGTTATGCTATATATTTGGTCATGAAATAGATTATCAAGATCTAAATTGAGGTGGCTTGGTGTAATATTTTGAGCTTCATATTCATGTTGAATAACATACAAAGCTCTTTAGGTTTGAATTCCATGCATTAAGTTGTTTAGGTTTGCATTCCCATGCATTTCACACATACATGCTCTCTTTTACGCCGTTGACATTAATTAATCTCTTGATGACTAAATTGACAAAGGGGGAGAGAAATGTAGACAAAATACATAGGCCAAAAATGAAAAAATTAAAAAAAATTGTCTTAATGCTAATCTCAACCATAATTGAGCTTAAATGTGCATGAAAATGATTTTCAAATGAAGTGTAGATCACTTGCATATCATCTTCTTTATTTTATCTTTTTTATCTCTTTTGTGGATTCTGGTGGTCTTGGCAACTTGGTCACGATCTTTTTGCTTCATATCTGGACCAAGTTTGTCTTTTCGCAAACTTCTTTTCTTTTAAAAACCTTCAATTTGCATTTCGATACGGGTTGTTAATATATTCATTAAGGGGGAGATTGTGAGACCGTGTAGAGGCCCTCTCCATATTGTGATGAATATTTGATAGCATTTAGGTCTTATTGGTGAAGGTTTGAGATTTGTTGAAATTTGCGAAGTCGAGTTTTGAGTTTTACCTAGGTTGCATGGGATGTTATGATGTATATTTTCACTAATGATGGCCAAGTGCGCGACACTTGTGCCAAGGAAATGATTTCTTTGTCTTTATTGACTGCAAGTTGACTTGATGGACATGAAGTTTGGTCATGAAGATGAAGTTTTCATGAACATGGTGCAAGTTGGGTTCGTACAGCGACTTAGGGTTACTTGGTAGTGTCCAAGTGTCGGCGAAGCATTCTGAGGGTGTTTGGAGCTTGAGACACAAGGTGTGGACGTGACAAGTCAATGAGGAGGAAGACAATCAAGGTGGAGCAACATGGTTAACATACGGGCATTGATGTAATTGGTAAATTATCGGGAATCTTTGAGATGGAGAATACCGCAGTGTACTCTTGGAGATGGTTTAGGGCTAGATAAATCGTGTGTGTTGAGTTGTGTAGAGCCAAAGGCTCAGATCTTGTGATAGCCGCTTTGTGAGGCATGCTAAGTAATGAGTTGTAATTGTAGCTAGTCTAGAGGCGTATTCTAGATACAAAAAAGAGTTGGCTGGACTCTAAGTGGATATGAGTGAGTGGAGAGAGTTAATCTTGACCCTTGAAGTGATCTAAGGGTTGAGGTTGCTCCCAAAGGGCTATAAATAGAGGGGTAGAGTATGCCTCAACCACCAAGTCTTTGAGAAGGATTTAGGATTTTTTATGCTTCTTTGAGCTTTTCCCACTAGGAAGTGTGGCTTTAAAATCCTTCCTCTCAAAGCAATAAAAGTTGTAAGTTCATACATGTTCTGAAATTTATTTCATTTCTTGCAATTTCTAGCTTTTCTTTTTTGCAACTTGAGTTTCTCTTCCTCTCCTTAAACTTGTTGTAGTTTGACTGAATCTAGGATGTGTAAGAGGTTGAGGAGTTTATCAAAAATATGTCCTAATCCAGCAAGATCTATTAGGACTCATTCTTGCTCAAGTTGTGTTCACATTTACCATGTTCTTGTGTTGAATTTACTATTTTTGGTGCAGTTGGAACCATTTGCATGATAGGTTAAGAGTTTGTGCATATCTTTATAATTCCTTTTGGAATCATATCCCTAAGATAATTTCCTAGCCATGATTCAAGTTTTATCAACTTTGTATGACTTGATCTTGAGTTCTTGAGGTTTCTTGCCCACCAAGTTACTAAAATTTCTGTTTTGATGCAACATGAATCTTGAGCAAGATAGTTCTCTTTCTTGGGCTTTATTTTATATTTCCTTTTAAAATCATGACCCTGAGGACTTCATCTTACTATGGTTCAATTTTCATTAATTTTAGTTAAGTTTATCTTGAATTCTTGAGATTTCTTGGCAGTCAAGTTGCTAAAATTTTTGTTCAGCTCATTCTGTTCTTAGTGTACTCTTGGTATTCTTGAACCTAGTGTCTTTCTAATAGCACTAGAGTTCAAAAGGAGAAATACTTGAGTAGGGAAGATTTAATTTGCACCTATTCACCCCTCCTCTAGTCGTCGTAGCCGATCCTTCAAAAGATTATAGCAACTCCAACTGGAGGACAAAGCCCCAAGGGCAGGTTCCAAGCACTCCTCTTAAACCCTAGCCTTATCTCTTGTTGGAATGAGTGCACTCTCTCAAGTATTACCTCTGTCTTAGTCCATTTTTCCTTATATAGTGGAAGCTCACATCAAAACCTTAAGCATGGATACAAAGTGGATTTTATCCACTACTCACTCATGGGAACCCAATAACCCATCACCCACATGGGTTTTTATTCACGCACACATTTGGAAATGCCATCTTCAACTTTGGCTCTAATAGCCCAAATATGTCGTGCCTTGCCCTCCTTAGAGATTCCTTAACCTAATCCACTTAGACCTCCACCGCGGCTTTGCTAACTGCCCTGTTAGAAC
The DNA here is from genome assembly GCA_036346265.1 of Melocanna baccifera. Taxonomy (NCBI): domain Eukaryota; kingdom Viridiplantae; phylum Streptophyta; class Magnoliopsida; order Poales; family Poaceae; genus Melocanna; species Melocanna baccifera. The sequence continues at coordinate 23,304,411 of CM070679.1, forward strand.
CCAGAATTGCATCTAGGGCCTCTGTGCATACTTAGCTAGTCCCTAGATTAGTAGCTAGCTCACATAGCACAACTTCATTGAATCTCATGTCCATACACGTAGAAAAGACATAAGTAGTTTACCTTACATACCAAAAGTAAATAGTCCTCATGGCTGAGTTCTTACATTAAGCGAATTGACTAAATAAGTTCCAAAATAACACAGCATTAGTTGAAATAAATCAAAGAGGGGCTCCGCTGATATGCCACAAGCAAGGTCTATTTCCACACATTAAGCAATCATTAGTATGAAGGTACTCAGCAAGACCTTATGCCAGGTACAAGTATATAGATGCATGGCTTGTCAAGGGAAGGTTGTAATAATGTGACGATGGCTCGATATTCCGAGAGGTACTAATAAGTTGATCGTGGAGAACTCGACGTTGATGATCCAAAGGCTCCGACCAAAACAGATCGATCCCCTCGCAATCACTACACCACTGCTCCGATGGTTATCAACCGTGCCGAACGCGGTTGACCTCACCAAGAAGGCTATCTCCTGCAAGCGAATTGAGAACACAAGCAAGATAGTAAAAGATGCAATCTGAAATTGTATTGCAAATAAAGATTAAGTTCACAAGTTGGGGTTCCTCAACCGGACGTGCGGTGAGACTGCTAATCAGAATAAACTCTTAAGAAAAACCCGAGGAAAACTAAAGGGGCGCTACCTCCTTAAATATGGGTGGGGGAGGCTGCACTTATCTAACAAAAGGTGGTACGATACTATTCACAGGTACTGTTCATGTGAACAGCATGAACAGTACCGGCCTATGAATAGTGCTGGCCCAAATAGTCTAAGTGTGATTACAAGGCCCAAGGCCCACTTCGACTCGGACTGAAAAAGTGACGCAACTTGTTTTGCAGTTTCTGATTGGCTCGGATGGAATTTTGAGGTGAGACTAGATTCATCTGAAAGTAAACTCCAAAATCTTTCCAACGAGTACTCACAGGCCCCGAGAAACCTTCTGAATTAAAAGTTATAGCCGTTTGAAGTAGGCGCTGTCAAGCAGTCCGAATCTAAGTCGAACTCACGAATATAAGTTGGATTGCGCTTGACGGTTCCACTTCTACACTTGAGCTCGCGTGGTTCTTCTCCATAGTTCCTAAGAACAAGAAAATCACAAGTCTTAGAAAGTATCGAATTCTCAGCGAAAATATTATTGACTCCTAAAAACGAGTTTACCTGATAGTTGAGTTGACGAGCACGTGCCCGAGTAATTGGACCTTGCCCATTATTCATGGAAGCAGTAAGAGGAGTGTTCATATCAGTAGAAGTGATGTCATCATCATGTAATATTCATTTTGAGCATAAAAGCAAGATTTAGTTAAATACCATAATTACTATGTAAACCTATGACTTAGCCATCTTAGCCTGAACTAAATCTCAAATTGTTGGATTTCATCAAAAAAATATGGAGCAGAACATGTTATCAACTCCACATTCCTATCCTCGGAGTAGATCAAGTTACCTGACTCCGCCATCCACCCTGGAGTAGAACACATTACCTAACTCCACCATTTCTTACCCCTAGAGAAAGCCCAAGTTAACTGACTCCATTGTCCTACCAAGCTTATTATTATCTCTAGATTTTTCCATTTCTCATTGTGGCGTTTAAGTTATTTAACCCAAAGTGATATTCCATGCTATGCCTATGACCGTGAGTATGGCTATTCATATAGTTTTTGACTCTACAGAGAGTGCATAGTTTTACCCATAAGATATTATCACTTACATTGTCATCACCTACACGCTTCCTTTGGTGTGCGACTAAGATGATCACAAAAAAGCATTAACAGATAAGATCCAAATGCTCCCGCCCAATTGGGCGATTGTGGTGCCCCAGGGGCCTCAATCGTTGTGAAGGGGTCTTGCGCTACTAACGCCAAGAGCCCCAACAGTTGCTACCCACGACTTCATAGCACAAACAATTGCTACCCACGACTTATCCCTATCATCTACTACCTGCGGAATCATGCTAGGTCTTGATAAGATAAGAGGCTAGGTCTGTCTCATAGCAGACTTATGATAGTACGGTTAGAGTTTAGATAAGTAATCACTAGGTTTAGTCCTTAACTGGACTTGGGCGAGACATACACAATCCAACACTTTGCCTTTACTGCACCAGCCTCATCCAACCATTCACCAAAGTCATTGGGTGAATTTTAGTTTATTTAGCTATTTTTTATTTCTAGTGGTAACCTATGGATCCCACAATAACTCTCTGGTGTGCGTTGACAATGTTTGTGTTAGACCCACTTTTCCCACTAAATCACATGTAAACAATAAATCGGTAGAACCTATCCATCGCTAAACCGCTTAAGCTTTTGGAGACAAGGTAAAGGATCAAGCATTCATCAAGGAGAGTGCAACAACAATGGATTTATGACTATTTACTATCACTAAAAGACATGACTAACATAATAAGTATGCATAATAGAGTTTCAAACAAAAATACCTCTGCACACTAGGGGCAACATGATCAATATAAGAACTTGCCTTGCCCAAATGTGGATGTGTTATGGTCTTGTTATGTGGTGATGGTGTCGACAATGCCAAAATCTATAATTGCAAAATACATCCAACTTCAATTCAAATACAAATAAATCTCAAATAAAAATTCAAATAAATTCCAAAAAATTATTATTTTGGTCTTGTTAGAAAGATCTTGAATTTAGATGAATTAAAAACAAAAATCAAGTTATTTGGATTAAAAATGACCAAGTTAGGCTCTTTTGAAAACTGACCTGAGAGGAAATTCCAAAAGATCTGAAATTCCTCACATAGGTGTCTGATCAGATTTCCCTTTTCTTTTTTAATTATTGCTCTTTAGAAAATCCTCCTATGGCTGACAGATGGACCCAAGGTCAAAGAGTTGGTTCATATAGACTAGGTCCACGGATTCATTTTTGGCAGATGGGGTCTACCTGTCACTAACTCATTCCTTAATTCTGGTTTTAATTAGTTTTCTTAACTACAGAGGGCCCACATGTCCTCTAATCTTAGCCTTAATACACACAGTAACAACTAATTAATGCTAAACCTTGTGGGGCTCCACCTATTGGTGAGAGAAATAGGGCAAAGAAGAGGAGCTCATGGCTGCTTGGCAAAGGCAGAGGGGCTCGGCCAAAGTCCAGAATTGGTTGTTGGCTTCAAGGCAAAGCTATTGGCAGTGGTGGCAGTTAGGAAGGTGCATTGGAGTGATGACCTAGTGGTGGTAAGCGGCGGAGCAGCTTCGACCAGTGTGCTCATGTAGTTTTTGCTAGCGCTACACGGAGTTTTGGGAATTCCAGTGCCAAGAGGAAGCACTAACAAACCTAATGGCTGGGCTCTGGGACCAACGATCATCAAAGTTAAGCTGGCGGCAAGAAACCATAGTGGTAGCTATACTTCCCACTACAATGACCATGAAACGAGGCCTAATTCTCAAAATCAATGCTAGAACCACCATCTACATGCCACTTGGATGCTATTGATGTTGGCAATGCTCAAAGAGGTGGGTGTGCTATGATGTCCACAGTTGCCCATGGTGGCGACGCTACAACAAGCTATGGGTCGAAATGGTAGGCCTAACGGGTTTGCATCTATCTAGGGTTCAACAAAATAGAAGGACTCACTAAGAAACTGAGTGCGAAAGAAGAACAGTTGACGACGGCGAGGTCCTAGCATGCTCAAACCAACGATAAGGAGAAAGAAGTGGTCTGGTGTCTCTGGGCCAAGGCAAAGGAAGAAGAAGTGAACTTTGGTAGGAGGGGATGAAGGTAAACATGACGGGAAATGGTGTCGAGATCCAAGCTCACCAATTCAAGTGGAACAGTGGTGATACTTGGCCACACTCTACCCTACTCTATGGATAGTCAAGGTGTCCCATCCTCTATGGGGACAAACAAGTAGGGCAAGGTGAGCATTAGAAGAGGGAGTTGAGGGTGCCTCAATGCACTAGAAGATGAAGTAGATAACTCCCCACAATGGATGGAATTTGAGGGTGGAGCCAGTAGCCAGAGTTGGACACGATGGGTTAACTCGACCAAACTCTCCTCTACCCAAGGGAAAAGTGAGAAGGGGAATTGGGGGAATAGAGAGGAGGATTGGGTGAAGGGTCAGCTCACTCAGGTGGCTTTAATAGAGGGGAAAAGGAAGGAGAAGGCGATGACATGGACGTGATCTCGGGTGCAAGAACTCGTGAGCAGAACATAGTGTCTCATGCTTAGGTGGACTCAATACCGTCTCTAGTCCACATGGTGCACATGCGTACGAGCATACTAAGAGCAGAGGAATGATGGTGTGGCATTGGTAGACAAGGGAGTGATGGCACTGCTGCCTTCATTCTCCAAGCCATGGCATGGAATGCATAGAAGAAGAAGAGAGTGGTAGGCTAGCGATATACATAGAGCAGGGATAGGCAGGTATGCACGGCGAGCATGGGTGCGGGGAAGAGAGAGAGCAGGTGCGATGGAGGTAGGAGGTAGATAACAACCGTGTACAATGAGGCTGGTAGGTGGGGCCAAGCCCACGCATCAGTGGGAGAGAGAAAAGCAAAAGTAGGGCATGCTTGGCCATGAGGTAAGGTGGGCCATGGCTCTCGCACTTAGGTTGGTGAAGTGAAGTGGGCCATGGGCGCTAGGCTTGGCAAAGAAATGAGGAAAGAGAGAGACAAGGTTGGGCCTCTGGGAAGGATTTGGCCCAAAGACAAATTAGAAAGTAGGAATTGATTTTCTAATTTATTTGAAGATTTGAACTTCAATTTAAATTAACATTTCATTTTGAATTCTCAAAGGGCTTAGCCTGAGGATCTTTGGCTATGTTGCTATTTATATTTCCTTTTATATTTTTTTCGCTTTTCTTGCGTTGATTTAAATCAAGATTTGGATTATGCACAAATTGTTTTTGGAACTCATGAAAATCATGCATTTTAAAATTAAGCCAAAAATCAAGATGTTGCACACCTACTTTTCTGATTTTTGGCAAAAGACCACAATGCCCTTCAACCGACGTATTGCCATTCCTTAGTCTCGAAGAATCACCCATACTTCGCCATCTTTCATGTAACCCCAATAATTGGTCATCAAGTCACTCACTCATCCAGATGCCATCGGACCATCCCCACTTACAAACGGACCCAAGTCACTTGGTGCACCATATGTCTCACTTGACTTTGACCACTTATGCCTTCCTTGGTCCTTGTTCATCTTGTGCCCTAGTTGAGTCCAACCATTTCATATGGTCTCTATGACCATACTAGACCTTGGTTCTCCCAACCAAGTCCCGCTCCTCGTCATTGTTAACAATAGTTGACTCAAAACCACCTGCACAATTATAGACCAATCAAATTATTTTCGGGTATAAGTTCATTACATCTTGACTCACAATAGTCCATAAATGAATTATGCAACACATATGACATGATTCTATAACCTTAGTACTATTCCCAACTCAATGCAATATTTTTAGCCCAAAGGCATTTTCATCCTAAAAATCCCTAGTCGGTTTGAGCGCCCTCACCTTGCCGGTCAGACCACTAGCAGTCTAAGTGCTATGGTCTAGCCGGTCAGACCGGTTAACATGTCTAGAAAACGCTCTCTCTAAAATCTATAATTTTCTATCTAGTTTTAGTTCTAGTTTTAATTTATCCCAAGACTTGTCTCCACAAGTTTTTAGTGTCCATTTACCAACTGCTCAAATGGCCGGTCTGGCTGCATGCTCAATAGCGGTCAGATCGCCCAAATCATTTCAATCCCATTTCACTCCACCATCATATCACTATAGGGGCTGGTCTGACCATATCTACATATGACAGGCCCTGCATGCCGATCTGACCACACCTGATCCTGGGACTTATCCCCAAATCACTCGTTCACTTTTTCGTAACTCAAACTCACTGTTATCACCCTCATTGTGTCACATGCTATCACAATCGGAAAGACATCCACATGGTCTTATAGATATTGTTTGTTAAGCTTATTGTATAAAAACACAATGGTTCAAGCAGAATGTAAATTAGACACTTGGTCAAAAGATATGTTAAATATAAAAGATGAACAAGTGATTAAATGAACTCTGTTTTGTGTCTTGCTGTATGAACGTATGGATAAAGTCGTGTGTCCTACGCCCACATTGTTGTGTGAATTGTGTTGATACAGGGTCGCTCGATCTTCTCGACATAGGATGGATACACGCGGGAGTCTTGATGAATCGTAGTGATCCTCCAATGCCAATGCAAGGGATGAACACTCTTTAAGATGTAAGGGTCAAAGAATTTAAGTGAAAATCTCAATACACGCATCAGAATTCAAATCACAACAAACTTAAGATGGTCCGAACGTGTCCGACTAAGATTCATGGTGGTGATTAGGGTTTCTTGCGGTTGAATCAAACAAGAAAAGGAAACCCAAATATGTTTGGATATAATAATTTTCCAATATGCGTAAAGATCTTACGTGGAGAGGAAGAACAAGAATTCAAATGGTGAATTGAATCTTCCTTCTTTTTTGGATGCTAATTGAAAGATCAACTAGCGGATTTTCAAGAAAATTGATATGCAAAGATTAAGCTACGCAAAAGACACGATGATTAGCACGTAAATAAAATTTCTAATGGATCAAGACTTAATAAAACTCACAAAAATAACAGATGCGAAACTAGGGTTTGAATTTTTTGTAACATTTTCGGCTATATGGACTATAGGACAGGAAGTAATGAACTAAAAAGTAAAAGGATAAGATCCTACTAAGTAAACAGCGCTCTAATACCAAGATGATACGGGGTCGCCTGATCTTCTCGACATAGAATGGATACTCGCGGGAGTCTTGATGAATCGTAGTGATCCTCCAATGCCAATGCAACGGATGAACACTTTTTAATCCGTCAAATCAAAAGGAACACGCCTAATCCTCCAATAGCGAAGATCTATCGTGCACCCAATTTTCAGCGGAAAGACTGAATGATTTTGATTGAGGAACACGCCTAATTCTCCTTAGAATTTCGGCAATCAAAAGGAACTCAAACAAGAACTCTCATAGATTGATTTTTCTCAAAGGTGATCTCTGTTAGATGGCCAATGGAGCCTCTATTTATAAGGGCACGCAGGCCCTTGCATATGGAATGATTTTAACACATGGAAAGTAATCAAATCCTATCGGATTCAATCCTTATTTTTGAAACTGAAGATTGTTTCGATGATTCTGTCACGCACAAAAGGAATTTTGAGATGGGGTTAGATCAGTTGGAAAGAGGACGAGATAAGCTTTTCATGCTGTACTCACACATTCCAAATAGACTCTTGATGTGAAATCTATGAGTATTTAAAGTTGGTTTTGTCAGGCTAAGTCAGCGTCGGAATTGTTTGGTAATTGCGGTGTGCACAAAATAAATTTGGAGGTGGAGCTAGATCCATCTGAAAGTAGACTTCAAAAGCTTTCCAACAAGTACTCATGGACCTTGAGGTTCCTCCTAGATAAAAAGTTATGCTCGTTTGAAATAGACGCTGTCAGAAAGGCCGAATCTGAGTCGAACTCGTGAGCAGGACTTGGTTTGCGCTTGACGGTTTCACTTGTATACTTGGGCTCGTGTGGTCCTTCTCTATGATTTCTAAGGATAATTAAATCATCACAAGGATTAAATAGTATTCCATTCTTTGGAATATTTGTATGCAAAGTTAGGAACGCATTCACCGATAGTTAAGTTGATGCGCTCGCGCTCGAGTCATTGGTCCTTATATCGTAGGTTCAGCTTCGTGAACATTCTCATGCACACTAGATGTGGAAGTAGTTGGGATGTCCTCATTATTAGATAGCATCATATTCTCATTTAAAATAAATTAAAACCGAAGAAACGAATTCACCTTTTGTTTATTCTTAGGAGTTATGGTCGTATGCATTTGTGGTGTGATCACATCAACATCAACATATGCATCCGCATCATGTGTGGAAGCCGGGAAAGGATACAGCACTGTGGAAGGTCGACACACGAGGGGTTAGCACTGGCTTGCTACTCGTGGCCTCCCTAAATTAATTTATTTTGTGGAAATTGATGAGATTCACTTACCTTATACTTTGATGTTCCTACTCCATGACTAACTTGTCATACAAATAAATATTTATCAGGGAAAAATATAGTTCAATATTTCATAGGTGCCATGGCAATTGCAGACTAGAAGTATCGAATATGTTGACTTAACATGTTCAATCTACCCAGGAATGAATTTAGGAGAATATATGGTTTCACTAAGGATCTAAGAGCATTAGCTGGCTTACAGACCTCTTCAAATAAAAATGTTGTAAGTTAATTTCACTATAGATCCTTAACTTTGGACTACAATCACCTCCATTATTGAAGTGACTGCAGGATCTGTAATCCCGGTGCAGTTGCATGATAAAAGATGCAGATCGTCAAGCATCCTACTCCAACCCTGGTGCAGTTGGGAACCTGTCCCAACGTTTGATCAAAAAATAAGCAAGGCAGATCGAGTATATCAAGCATACTAATAAAGTACTCACCAGAGTGTGGTACAGTATTTTTTTGAAACCAAAGAGTGGTACAATATTTTGCAGAGTTTGTTATAGTACCATGTAGATCTCGTCCTCGTTTTTCCGGCGTCTACATGCAGATGTAAATCGGTCATAAGACTTGAGGAGTTTTTTGATTCATTATTCTGTTCTTTCTTGTACTTTTTTTGATTCATTATTCTGTTCTTTCTTGTACTTTCACATTTATTGATCGTTACAAAAGGAGCTCTCCAAAAAAAAAAAGAAAAGAAAATTAATGCCCTATGCAGAGCTGCTGAGCAGGAATGTAAACATAAATTAAAGAATGTGATAATGTATCCTAAAATAAAATTTGTTCATTGTCTGCCCCATGCATCCTTCATCCAAAGCCCATCACCTTTGGCGCGAATCTCAAGAACCGGGTCAGCGAATTGGGCAGAAACTTCCTCGCAAACAGGACGCAGACGGTTGTCATCCTTCCATTGTACATGCACGTCCTCCCCCTCCTCAGCCAGCGCAGGAAGTCCACCGTGACCTCCATCCTCGTGAACCGGGCCGGATGCGGCCCACCATGGGACCAGTCGACCCATGTGACACTCCGGTTGGCGCCAGCCGATGGATGACGGATATTCAGAAACGTCGGCAGGTAGTGCTCGTCGGCGTAGCAGTTGCGCTTGCAGAACCTTTTGAAGACCGGGAAGTAGAAGCCGTCGGCGATGATGTCGACGGCAATGGCCCGGTCCAGCTCAAACCACTGCGAGCCCTTGCGCCACTGCTCGGCGGTCACGACGGGGCTCATGCCGCGCTTGTAACGGCCACGCCCTGTCGCACCCGGCTCATCGTAGGACTCGAGGTACACCTTGGTGGAGTTGATGAGGTATGAGTAGATAGTAGGGAAGTCGAAGAGCGGGACGTGCGACTCGGACAGAAGGAGGAAGCGGGCGTTGGAGTGGTCCACAAGTGCGTGCGCCAGGAGACGCCGCTCAGCTTCTACCATGCTTATGTGGCCCCATTTTACCTCCTGTACGTGTCAAGATGATAATAAATGGATCAATGTATCAAAAACAAAATAAGAAAAAATGTTGTCCATGCGTAGGGAAAATGTAAGTTTTTATTATTTAATCTTTGAACAACCAAATTAATTTCTAGAGTTTGTTAGTTTATCTTTTTGAAATATAGGGCTCAAAATTGAAGTTGGTGTAAAAAGAGCTAAAAATAGCTCTCTAGCTCTTTTTTTTTCAATTTTGGCACCCAAACGTCTATTTTTTTTTTCAAAAATAGCCTCTTATGTAGGTCCATGTAGGGGGCTATTTAAAAAAAAGGACATTCGGATGGCAAAATTGAAAAAACGTGGCTAGGAGCTATTTGTGTGATCAATTCTTAGAAATTGATGTGTTGCGAAATTCTCAATACCAAGATATCATGCTTTAATTAGAAGAACTTTGAATTAAATATGTAAACTTTTAATTCTATAAATTAATACATATAATTACAAATTAAAGTATTAACCCTGAAAATATCTATTTTGTTTGGGAAAAATGTTTTAAATTCTGAATTTATAAATCCAACAAATTAATGATTCAAAAGTTTAAATCAAGTTTTGAAGAATTTTAAATTCTAGATGCCAAAAAATAGACATTGTGATTTATTTTTTAATTATATTTGAATCAAAATTTATAAAATTAAAAGGAAACCGCCCAGATTCAGATATTCCGTGCACAAAAGGTGATGGAATAAATATTGTGAAACGAAGATTATTTAGCATCTATGTAACGATTGTATAATATGTGTCACTTGTCCTGTTTTCCAAATAAATAATCATCTAGAAAGGGAACAACAAATTAGATAGAAATTCGCACAAGCAACTGCTTCGTTGTTTCCCCATGTTGGTTTGTGTAGCAAATTAAACTCTATTCATCAATCATGCCTCAGGACAATTGAGTACTCCACCTAGGTGGCATGTGATACATATTAACCCGGGTCTATTCTTCACTACATGAGATTTCCCAATACGATAGAAAATTACTCCTGCGTCAAACGCCAGTATTATTTTTTAAGCAGGTTAGGACGGCAGAAAGTGACGCCCTAGTCCCTTCTGTGTTTCCGCGTAGATCCGTCCAAAAAACTGTACTTTCAACCCCTCGAAATATCTCACAGAAAAAAATACGCAAAGTGCACAGAAGATTCTTTTCGTTAGGGAAAGGTTAATACAAAATGCTGCGTTCTTCTCTAATTGCAAAATCTATAAAGTTAGGTTTATATTTACCTCAGAACTCTTATGGTTTTGTAATGGTGAGCCGAGGGACTGAGGTCGGCGCCCGCGTGATTGCCATGATGCAGCACACAGCGAGGAGGTTGGCAAAAGGTCGATGAAGTGCTCGAGGCACGCCGTTTGAGAAAATGGGACAAGGAAGAACAGGGCAGAGACAATTTTGGCTTATTTAGAAAAAACGAATCTAGGAATGGTATTCATATGAAGTGGTTCCGGATGGGCTATCTATTTACAGAGTTAACTTTTATTCACCGAAATGTAATTAACTTATAATTTTTAACGTTTGGATTCAACATGAAGTTAGATAGCACACCAATAAGGAACTACCAGGAAATGTACAAATAGCAAAACCGTTCTGAGGTGTACACAAATAAGGTGCTAGCATTTTTCAAAATTTTCTAGCATTTAACAAGGTATATTTGTAGCGACACATGAATTAAGCAAATGGAAGGACGCTCCCAAGCCATTCGAATTGTCACACCTAATTAAACGGAAGCATCCTTTTCTAGGCTTCTTCGAATTCATCGCTTACTCTTGGACATGTGGGGAAGGACATTCCTGCTTGGTCTCCGGCCCGTGCCAAGCAAATCAATAATTGCCACACCCTTTAGACCTTTACCCGGCCAAGACGTAATGCTAGTCAAATAATCATGTAGTGACACTAATAAGTAAGATACTTTTCGTATGGATCCGGATTGAGCTCATACCATTGGTGTCCACCTAGTGATTTGCAGTTCAACCATGTATGCATTTCAAAACCAACGTGGAAGATGCGTGAATGTTTTCGAAGTACAATGAGATCCCGGGAATTCATGCATTCAAGAATGTAAAAGTAAAAAACAATTTTCGTTTTGAAAAAAGATTATTTTCCCCAAAGTGAGCAAACAAAATGAAACCAAAATTAATTTGCTTAATTAATCCAGTAGGTGTGTCATGATTATGTGGACTATGAACGTACCTTGCTGGGAATTCTTCGCCGGTAGAAGGCGGAGCCCTCCTCCGGGTCGGACCCGTTGAACGCTGGGTCGGAGTGCACGTAGACGGAGTAGAGCCCGCGGTGGCCCTCGAAGAACTTTTCCCACAGCGGTGCCATCGGCAGGTCCCACCTCGTCAGGAACAGGAACGCCACCTTCGGGGTGGCGCCGCCGCCACCGGCCACCATCTCCCTCGGAGCCGCGGCAGCCAGGGCCATCAGTTCGTCGTCGCTAATGCCGCTACAGGCGGCAGCGTCCGGCCCTTTCTCGCCCCCTGCATGTTGGGCGGAACTAACGCCGGTGTCCACCGGCGACGACGGGGACCGGATCGTCAGCCTCGCCTGTGGGCGCCGTGGCTGCTGCTGCTGCTGCTGAACCGCGGACAGGTTTGCCGCGGCCGTTGGAAAGAAGAGCTTGAGGGCTCCGCCGGGGAGGGCGGACGTTGTTGAGCTCACGATGGAAAGGGTTGCCACGAGGCCGAGGGAGATGGCGCAGGGCAAGAGCTTGACGGGGCAAGGGGTGGTGGCCATGTCTGCCACCACATGCTGCCGCTGCTGCTGCTTAAGATTCTTGGTGCTCATGGCTATCTCCGAATGGTGTCAATTTCCACAGCTTCTGGCTTGGAGTTCGTGCGTTATTTAACATCGGTTTCCGGGGGACGAAGCATGGCATCTGAAAGCAACCGGTAAGGGCGGCATCTGGGCGCTCGCTATTCATGCAGATGAAATGGAAAGGGGGTGCCAGATCGGGCGGGGCGGTCAGGTCACCCAATTGGACCCGGAGTAATAAGCTTCGGAAGCGGGGCCCACGAGGAGATGACTTCGTCGCTTCGGTCTCCCATTGGATTCGTCGTCGTCGGTTTTCGGAAGGCGGATGGCAAGTTTGCAACAGGCGCGCGGCCGGAGCAGCCAAAGGACTTTCTGGTTGTGTTCTGTGCAAAGCCTTCGCCATATATTGGTCAAAAGTATCGCGTGTACAGTGGGATTGTGCAGTTAATGTGGTTATGAAAGCCTCTTGAGTACTCGAGACGATCGCCCTGTTGTATGTGAAATCTGAAGAATTTAAAGTCGTTAATAACTTCCAAGGCTAATGCTAAAAATCGGATGTCCGATCTCTTTTTCTAAATGTCTGATCTCATTGCAATTGAACCTGGTTTTCAGTGTTTTTTTTAGTTTGTAAAATAAAAATAATTATTTGGATTTTTCTTGAATTAATTAAAGCTTAATTTAAATTTTTATAAATTAAAAAGATTTAATATAAATAAAGTAAACATCAACTAAATTAAAACCTATTCCTGTTGGGTTCCTTGTGATGCAAGAAATTTTTCTATATTTTCTTGGTTTGTTCTAAATTTATTTGCTATTTTCTTGAAGCTCAATTGAATTATCACAATATCTGAAATTCTAAAATCCCTAGAAAACCATAAAAATTACATCATGCCGATCTCCTATTCTTTCGGCCCATCCTGTGCTTTTCCACCAGCTCAATTATTCTCTTCTAGCCTAGTCTGTTTCCTTGCACCAACCCATCTTTCTTCCGCGTGGCCTAGCTCCCTCTAGCCTGCCCATCTTCCGTGTAGCGCGCCAACCCAACTAGCCCCGTTCGCTTGAGCCACACGTTGGCCATCCACACAGGCCACTTCTCCCGCGCGTGCATACGCACTACTTGCCCCGCGTCCATCTCCCCGCGTCACTGACCACCTAGGCCCACCCGTTAGCTCCTTTGCGACCGAGCCAGATTCCGCCTCATGCCGTGCTGCCATGGATGTTGTTATCATTTCCCTATGGGACTCAATTCCTTGGTGTGCGAACCATGATAGCCACCCTCTACTTGCCTATAAATAGCACAGACCCTCTTTCCCTCACCATATCGAGCTGCATCGCCCCACTTTGCCATTGGATTTCATTGAAGCCGCCATTGCCCTCATCAATTTTGGCGAGGAATTCCGTCGAGCTCTCTTCATTTCAGTCGTCGCCAACCCTGCTGCCAGCTTCGCCTCGTTGTGGGCTGCAGTGTTGTCACCTTGCCACTCCTTGAAATCCGCTGGCGGTAAGCCACCGTCGTTGATTATCTTGCCGTTGCTTCTTGTCTCGCTGTCATCCACTGTCCATCACCATCAGCCTCGGCATCTATGCCAACATGTTCACTGAACTGCCCTCTCCATAACACACTCATCCACGCACTCTGTTGTGGCCTCTCCCGCCGATCACTGTCGTGCCTAAGCACTGCTACCACTGCCATGCCTTGTCATCTGCCACCTCGTCTCCATGTCAGTGCCTTGTCCCACGTGGCAAGTCACATGGCTGCCTACGTGTCGCATTCCCTTCACCAAGCTACGTGGACTTGGTCCACAACAGATCAAGTCTATGCCTTGTGGACCCTAGCTATCAGAGCTTATTCCATAGACCTAGTGCACCATACATTAGCAAACCTCGCCATGAACTTGGTCCATAGACCGAGGGCCCACTGGTCAACCTTTAAGACTTTTTTTGAATTTTCCCTTTATTCCAAAAACCCAAATAATTCATGGGGCCCACATGTCAGCCATAGATTTCTCTCTCCTCTTTCTTTTTCTAGTATTTTCTTAGCCGATCAATCTTCCGAGAGCCCGTTCTCCTCCGTTTGAACTCCGATTGATCCTATTCTTTTTCCTAAATTTATCTAAAATTGAACTATATCATTTTATTTTAGTTTTGTTGTTTCTATATTTTATTTGAATCTATTTATCTTTTGTGTGTTTTCTCTCTCATAAGATAACTTCTTCAAAGGAGCAGAACCAGGACATGAAGACCAAGAATTTGTAATTGAGCAAGGCCAAAGTAAGTTGTGTCCTTTGATCATGTTGAACCAATTATTTTTAAATCTATCATCTATTATTTTATTTTAAATTATCATGTAGTGCTAATTTAATACAAACCCTTGTACCTAGTAGTTATCGACCAATTTTGGTTAATTTCTCTTTGATAATTTGAATACCATAAATCCTAATCAGGATATAACAATCCTCCAATTATTATTTATCTGTAAATAATATTGTTATGATATTATACTTCTTAAGTATATCCCTTATCTATAAGTGAAAGATTTTACAAAATAGTCATTAGCTCTTCTATGATCACTTCTTAGTCGTAAGCTCTTCTACGATCACTTAGTCGTAAGATCTTCTATGACCACCCTTTGTCGTAAGACCTTCTACGACCACTTCATAGTCGTAAGTTATCCTACGAGCATGATGTAGTCGAGAGTTATCCTATGACCACCCTATGGTCGTAGAGTTTCCTACGACTAGCCTAGCTCTGACTAGCTTATTTATGACAACCTCTACATCGTGGGCTTGTCTGACAAGATGGTTAACTACGCATAACTCTTCTCTCACAGTAACCACCGCACGACGAATGAGATATGATGGAGACCCGGCAAGGGATGATGTTCCCGATCTTTCGATGAGAGTAGGGGTAACTCGATTGGATGAGAGTTCGACGTTGTGCTGCCCGACTACAATGACCACAGGGTTGCTGCACCTTAGCAACAGTTACACCTAAACCGCTTTGTTGTTGTTCTTGCTGTGCCAAGAACAACCTTGAACCTGCTAGCAATCGAAGAATAAAGCAAGAACAAGATGAACAAGCAAAAACTCACGGATTATACTCAAAGGTGAAACCGATACACAAATGAGGGGTTCTGAAACAAGTAAATCGGGTGGTTTAGCCAACACACGCGTTTACAAGGAAGTAGCAAAAGCTAAACTTACATCTAATCAAAATCCACCCTTCTTGGCAGCTGCTGATAGTTTAAATAGGAGAAAAACAGTCAGGGAAGTGAGAAACCCTAATCTTGGACGCCCTCCTAATGAGCTCTATTACAGACAAGACCCATAACTCAAGTTGGAGGTCCGAACATTCTTTTGCAATTTCCCGGCAGCTCCAGTGGAACTGGCAGTGATTTTGGATTCATTTGAAAGTAGACATCGAGATCTTTCCAACGAGTACTCATGAGCCTCCAACGCATTCCCGAATCAAAAGTTATGGCCCAAACAAGATGGCGCTTCCTGGAGGTCCGAATGTTTGGTCCGAACGTTTGGTCCGAACATTCTCTTGTTCGCATCAACATCCAGCCGATTGTTGTTTTGAATGTTTTGATTGCTTCTACACCTAGCTGGTTCAACTCCCAAGTTCCTAAGCATAAGAAAATCATCACAAGTCGTTAGTAGCACCCAATTCAGATAACTTGTTTGGACAGCAAGGAACGACTTTACTTGATAATTAAGTTGGCGTGCTCGAGATCAAGTAATTGGTCCTGGCTGTGTACTAGGCATGGCGATATCAATGGAACGGATGTCCTCATCATCCTTCCGTTCTTGCATTTGAGTCGTCCTCGACTCAAGCTCATCCTCTTCTCCCAAATAGGGCTTTAAATCTACAATATTAAATGTGGGACTAACCCCAAAATCTGCAGGCAGCTCAAGCTTGTATGCATTATCATTAATCCGTTCTAGCACTTTAAAAGGGCCATTAGCTCTTGGTAGCAACTTAGATTTTCTCAGTTCAGGAAACCTATTTTTTCTCAAATGTAGCCAAACTAAATCACCTGGTTCAAAAGTGACATGTTTTTTTCCTTTACTACCAGCAAATTTATACTTAGCATTCATGGACTCTATGTTTTCTCTTGTGGTTTCATGCATTTTTAACATTAGTTCAGCACGTTTTTTAGCATCAAAATTCATTCTCTCCGAAGATGGAAGAGGCAGCAAGTCAATGGGAGCATGAGGTACAAATCCATAAACAATTTCAAATGGACATTTCTTAGTAGTAGAATGTTGTGAGCGGTTATAAGCAAACTCAACATGAGGCAAACATTCTTCCCACATTTTCATGTTCTTTTTTAAAACAGCCCTAAGCATGGTAGATAAAGTTCTATTCACAACCTCTGTTTGTCCATCAGTTTGGGGATGACAAGTAATGAAAAATAAAAGTTTAGTTCCCAACTTAGCCCACAAAGTTCTCCAAAAATGACTAAGGAATTTTGCATCACAATCAGAGACTATGGTATTTGGCACACCATGCAATCGAACAATCTCAAGAAAGAACAAATCAGCAACATAGGTATCATCATCAGTCTTATGACATGGTATAAAATGTGTCATCGTACAGTAAAAGGAAAGTATGGTAAGCACTTTTGGGATATGGATGCTTTGCCTGAGTAATGTTTAAAGACTTAACTTTATGTGTCATTAATCTGAGGCTTACCATGCAACTATATGTCTAGTATGGGATAGACCTGGTTATCTAGTTTATGATATTTCAACTTTGATTCTAACATTGAGATAAATGTGGGAGTGGTCATATCCATTGTCACACATTGGCACATGAGGGGGCTTTTACTGATTATCTCAAAGCCTAATCGACAGTGAAACCTTAGCAGATGAAATTGGGTTGATGTTGAATATTATAATAGCCTTGTTGTTGCACAGACACTACAAGTTGATCATATCATGTGGGTAAAGTTGTGCAATCTCTGTAGTGTATAAAACTATTCGAATAGCCGTGTCCCTGGTTATGGGAAATACTCAGAGATTTCACACAAGGGTTAGATGATTCATAAAAATGTGTTTGGGTTTAGGAAGTGAATGGTTAGTTCATTGGTGGTACATTACGTGAATGGTTAGTTTATGGGTGGTTCACTGGGTGAATGTTCAGTTCACACTTATGGTTTATTCAATTCCTTTAATTATTTACTTATTAATCATTTTGAAAGTTCACTTTTAATCCACTTATTATATTTACTCTAAATTATTGCTTTCTAGTAAGCCTTGCATCATTACATATTGCATCTTGTTACAAATGACTTGCTGAGTACAGTATATACTCACGATTATATCTTTTGCTGCTCAGATGCTGAAGGAGAACCATTTTAGCTAGAGGTAATAGAAGAGGAGTACTTCAACATCTTCACAGATTAAGACTTCGCTTCCCAGTCAATTGCTTATGAGTATGTCGAATGACTAGTACGCTTATCTTTATTTTTTAGTGCTAGTTTTTGCTAAACCCTTTTAGACTATTATTTATAAGCTTAGCCATAAGGTCATTACTATGAAAATTAATAATATTTATATCTTTCTTAGTTAATCATAATCATAGTTGATATTTCATCTATGGTTCCACTGTGTACATTAGTGTGATCTGAACTAGTGTAGAATACACTAGAGAGTCTATATTTGCACATTCAGACATCAACACCATCCCCTAAGTAGTATTCTACTTTTGAGACTCCAAATGTGATGCAATTTCTTCAGTTGTGTATATCTTGACTCCTGGATTCATGTGGCGTTGTTGGTTGCCTCAAAATATCATCCTAAAATGTGAGATCCTCCTTGATTCCTTCTGGATTGCATCAATATATGACGTTTGTAGGATTTCTGCACATTATTTGGTTATTTGGTTATTAAGACATAAAAATAGAAAAAAAGTAATAAATATGAAAAAAATAATAGTATTAAATATGTATGCAAAATGCACGCATCAACCTCCCCAAGCTTAAATCTTTGCTCCTCCCCTAGCAAAACTTAAGCTCGTGAACAAGAGCCTCATATTTATGTAGCTTAATTATAAAATTATGATTGCAAGCATTGCAGTATACTTAATTCTTTCTATGATCATTACAAATATGTCATTTGGCATTACCCAATTAATTGGTTTTTCTATTTACGAGAGACCATACATTTACAACCATAGAACATAAGAAACAAATAAAGTTCAGATTATAAGCCTAACATGTGAACCTCCCTAGCGCTTTCTATTATCCAATACCAAAGATGGAAACAAAAGGATTGAGTAAGAAAATGAAGTTATTATCTTTATTTAGTTGTTTCCAAGCACCTATCGCTGGAACTCAGAAACATTCCAAGGTGTTAGTGGATGTGCTCGTAATCAAAATGTAGCTTCCGATGGAGCATTAGTCTATCAACTAGAGGAGCAATGTTGGGGTTATTTCAAAAATTAATACTTTAAAGCACTTGCGTAGAATCGTCACTACAGCCTGTCATCCCCTCATGTTCTAGTTGTGGATTTGTCATTTTAGAGCTCATCACTCGATCAACTGTAAATGACCAGTGGAGTGGTGCCTCTCCCAATTTATTAATAGTTTTGGAAATTTTTATCGTTCAAGCTTTTACTGAACATTTAGCACAATTAGCATTTTATTTTATGTTTGGTTTTTTGTTCAGTAGGTTAAAGAAATCAAGATAATATCTAGCTTGGCTCACAAGCTAGACAAATAAAGTAATTATCCAAAGGCACACACACACTGGGTCAAATTAATAGTTCATGGGTTAGTTATGAGTCTGTTTGTAATTATATGAGTCTCTCTTGTAATTAATTTGTTGAAACCTAAATATGCAAATCCAAACGCTCCTGCATGTTTTGCACTAATCCAGGATTACACTAGTGCAAACACAGATGAAATATCGATCATGATTGTGATTAACTAGGAAATATGCAAATATTATTAATTATAAGAGTAGCTACCTTATAGCCAAGCTTACAAATAATAGCTGGATAGGTCGAACAAAAACTAGCAATAGAAAATAAAGGTAAACATAGTGACCATTTGACCTGCCCACAAGCAATTAATTGGGAAGTGAAGTTCTAATTCATGAAGTCGTCGAAGAGATTCTCCTTAAATAATTCTGTCTGACATGATTCTTATTCAACAACTGAGCAACAGATATAGCCTTAAGTACATAGAGTACTCAACAAGTTGTTTGTAACAAAATACAATATATTGATGTAAGGCATATCAAAGAATGGCTGAGTGGTTATTTCAAAGAAAGGAATAATTTAAAGTAAATACAACAATAAAGCATTTTATCTTAAACAAGTTGGGGTAGACTAAAAATAAAACACTACAAAACTCTCGTCTTTTTGACATCGAGGAGGTTTTATTCCTAGCCTACCCCAACTTGTTTGGGAGAAAATACTTTGTTATTGTTGTTGTTGTTGTTGTATTTACTCTAAATTATTCCTTTCTGAAAAATAAATAGATTGAAATGCACTTTGGAAATGATTAATAAATAATGAAGTCAAAGAAATTGAGTAAACTATAAGTGAACTAACCATTCACTTCCCAACCATAAGTGAACTAACCATTCACCTCCCAACCAAACCAAGATTTTATGAAAACCCTACTCCTCGTGTGAAATTATCGAGCATTATCCATAACCGGGGACATGACTATTCGAATAGTTTTATAGTCTATAGAGTTTGCACAATTTTACCCACAAGACATGTTTATTTCATAATGCCACTAGATTAACACACTTTCTTTAGTGTGCAGCAAAGAGATCATGACAAGGCCTTTACAATACTCAATTATAGTCTGATATCATCCGCTAAGGTTTCGCTACCGACAGACAGTAAGGTTCCCGACCTTACTGCGCCCAGAACCCACAGCCAAAAAATCTGAAAAAAAAGAAGATGCGTCTCGACGTCCTCTACGTTTCTTCTTTTGGGCAGACCCGCAGGAAAAATTGTTTTGGGGGGTCTAAACTGCGCAAACAGTAACGCTGCATGAATTGATCTACAGGCAGACAGCAGAGAAATCACTAATTGGAGAATCTAATTGCTAATCCCCACCAATTCTTAGGCTAAAAACCCTAATTACAGCAGAAATCAGAGGGATTTGGAATGAGAAAAAATTATCTAGCCTTGGGATCACACCTTTTCTTTTCTCCTCTTCCTCTTCCTCTCTTCCTTCCCTTCCTTCTCTTCTCCTTCTCCTTCTTCTCCTTGATCTTCCTTTGCACCAAGGGTAGCACCAAGGGGAGGGAGGGGTGGTGGTGCAAGGGGGAGGGAGAGGTGGCGGCTGGGGGAAGAAAAAGGGGAGAGGAGGCCGGCCACACATATAAATGGGGACGACTAGGGTTGGGAGGGGGTGGATTCGGCCAGCCCTTGGGCCCTTTGGCCTAAGGTGGTAGGCCCACTCTCCTGCCAGCCCGTTAAAGAGTTTTTTTAATATCTATTTCATATATTTTTCACTTTATACTATTCCAATAAAAATTTATTTCATCCCTTTCCGTGTTTTACCGAAAACTCCGGCCGACTCCGCGAATATATTTTAAAACCGACTTCGAATTGACATTCAGGGTATTACATTCTCCCCACCTAAAAAGAATTCGTCCTCGAATCTAACTCCTCGACCCACGAGACAAAAGAACAATCAAGGAAAGAACAACCAAAGGACACAACAACTACGAGTACTCTCCTGCCTCGAAGAGCTCGAATTCTTCTTCCACATTTGAACTTCAGGCTCCCACGTCGCCTCTTGCTCGGACTGATTTGTCCAGAGGGCATTCACATACTTGATGGCCCTCTTCCTCATGACCAACTCCGACGAGTCCATGATATGAGCTGATCGATGCGAACATCCGCAACTCTTTTGCCGACTCTGAACGGCCAACAGGTCCTGCCGCTTTCGCAAAGTTTTTCCGCGACAACTATAAACCACTTTCTAAATCTATCCTCCTTATCACACTTTCCTCTATTAATTATAATCGGGATAATACATTGTACCCCTTTAAAAGAATTTGACCACCGATTTCACTCATATCATTCTACTTGAAACACAAATAATATCTTTTACAAATAGAACCTACTAAAAGAAGAATAAAGGATTCTGAAGCAACATACTAACAACCAGCTGCCCTTTCAAAGACCACGATCCAAACCAAAGCATTCATCAGAAAACCTTTTCCACTCTTCAAGTAAACAATTGGAGAAACATCACCACATAAGTCAGGAGTGAAAATCACTCGAAAGATCAAACAATCATTTTTTTCAAACTGAAAAGGACTACACCTCAACATTAAACAACTCAATTTGTAGATGACCTCTGCTATAAACACATAGCTTAAACAAGAATCAAAAGAGCATTTTACTACTCGAGATGCCAATAACTTCCCAATCCATTACTTTTAATAGTTTATCTTCCTTGAACCAAGGATTTCTAAATCATTGCCCAACATACCAACTCATATATCTTAAGTTGGCAACCTCACCAATATGCTCAAATTGAGTACACCATCTACACTCTTGTAGAGAGACTCACTGCCCCCAAAAAAATCAGACTCTCACCAAGACCCCGATCAACATAAATTATTTTGATAAATAATTCCTAATGAATCTCAATCCCTTAAGGATAACAATTCGAAATTCTTATCACACCCACACATACTCCCTTACTACACCTCAAAAATGCTATCCACGATCCTTACACTATTGGAATATTACTCTGATCCACTATCCCCACATAGAGACACTGAGCCTCTAAGGTTCTAGCATAACAAAAGCTAAATCTTAGACTCAACTTTCAAGACTCCAACAACATCTCCCTGTATAAACATAGAGAAAACCTCACGTGAAAACCCCTACTATTCCACAATTAACATACGCTCAATTCTTAACATCAACCAATCATTTGGCTCCAAAATAAGCATTCTATTTATAACAAATCATTTCTAAGGATTATTCCACGAAATCAATATACCATCCAATGTACCACAAACATCGTGATATTTAAGGCTCCCACAAAACATCTACTAGACCACCACTATTTAGTTGCTATCACGCAACAAAAAAACTTCGCAACTCAAATCGGTTACCTTTTTTTTAGAAAAAGAGGTAAGAAGAAATAAATTCTAGCATACAGAAAGTCGCTATCATTCACAGTAGCCATAAGACCAAGAGAAAAATAAAGAGAAAAAATACAAGGTGAGATCACTTGTACATCAAATACTTTTAGTACGCACTTTTTTAACAAGAAATGATTAATTTTTTTTCTCGCATTTCGTTAATTCCAACAAAAGATGTTTGAAGACCACAACACAAGGTTCAGATCCCAACCATGTAAATTTCGCCAATAAAAGCGTTCAACACGTTGCTTTACTCAAAGCAATCTCGGCTACCACGTAAATCATAAGGTCCAGAAAGATCCCAACCGCAAATCTTAAATCCTTTAGTTCTAATAGTATCATAGAACTAACAAATTCCTTTATTTATAAAACATTCAGCACCATAATCACAACTAAATACTATCAATCGTTTTAACAATAAGATAAAACATTCTCTGCAAGAATCATCATAAATCACTTAATCATGTTCTTATTATCTAAATAAGATTCCAACTACTTAATCTAGAAAAAATCTAGTGCATAAGCCACCACATTAAAACAAGATTATTTAACAAGATGATATTAGAACATGACAACCTCACAAACATGCTAGTATAAATCTCTCATTAGATTTCATACATTTAATTCTTACTGATGCTCAACTCTAATTTATCAAAAGTTAAACGCACTCTAGCCATTATTGTTAATAATTTATTATTATTTTTCATCATCGTAGCATCAATGATCCTATCTCTGTTTTGCAATCGCAAAAATAATTATGAGCACTGATTCAATATTCCACCTTATGTTCAAAAATTAGAACAAAAAAAATTTAAACATCAATAATACCAGCTTTATAAGAGAAGATTCCACAAGTCAATACATCAACCTTCATCTATTTTTTATACATGTTTCAACAATTTAGCATAGCAAAAGTTACATGAATTTAGCAGTTGTACATGCTCATCAAGTATGTAGAGAGAGGACATATTAAAGGTTAATATTACTAAGGCAATATTCCAACACCTCCTAACTTAACCATCCCGAATGGTCAGATTAACTACTTAAGATCAATCAATTCAATCTACCCAACAAGTTGAAAATTTAAGCAATCATAATGATCAAACCAATTCTTTTTTTCCATATCCCTCAATTACTGCATGAGTTCTAAACATATATCGGCAATTTCTGAACCACGATTCTCAAACTACAATAGGACAATATCATATTAATCCACTGCACTTCCAAGTATGCTAGTAGAAATTAATTTTGCACCATGCTAACATTTCAACTTGATAATTCACAACTTATCAATAATTTACATAATTGCCACCTCCTACTAAGACACAACAAAACATCATGAAGGGTTTTAACACTTCTTTTTAGAAAAGAGAAGAATCAAACTCCAATAGTCGAAATCACTCAAAAAAAATGCTGTAATACCCTGAACATCGTTTCGACGTCGGATTTAAATTAATCGCGGAGTCGCCAGTTTCTTGGTAAATCGCGGGAAAAGAAAATTAAAATGTGAGTTAGCATTAAATTGGGATAAAAAAAATAAATTTAATTTATAAAAAAAGACAGTCTAGGGAGGGTGGGCTTGCCACCTTGAGCCAGGGGGCCCAAGGGGAGGCCGCACCCCCTCCCCTCTTTGCCCTAGCCGCCCCCCCATGTGGCCGCACCCCTCCCCCCTTTTTCCCCCAAGCCGCCACTTCCACCTCTCCTGGTGCCCTCTCCCTTCCCTCAATGGCTGCTACCCATGGTGCAAAGGAATAAGAAGGAGAAGAGGGAAAATAAGGAGAAGAGAAGGAAGGGAAGGAAGAGAGGAAGAGGAGGAGGAGAAAAGAAAAGGTGTGATCCCAAGGCTAGGTAATTCTCACTCATCCCAATCGCTCTGATTTCTGCTATTTTAGGGTTCTTAGCCCAAGATTTTGGTGGGGATTAGGATATAGAACCCCCAATTAGAGAATCCCTGCTGTCTGCCTGTAGATTGATTCGCGCAGTGTTGCTGTTCATGCTGTTTAGGCCCCGAAGACGATTTTTCCCGAGGGTCTCCCCAATAGGAAAAACGTAGAAGACGACGATACGCATCTACTGTATTGTTTTCAGATTTTTTGGCCACGTAATTTAGGCGTACCAGGGTCTGGAATCTCGCTGTCCGTCAAGAGCGCATACAGGGACAGACCGCTGTTCAGATGGGAATTAGGGGGTAGAAGATGATTTTTAAATTTTTGGGAATAATTGAGAAAAAGGTAGGGAATTCAGTAATCTAGCTGCTACAAAAGAACTAGAATTTTAGAGCCATGATCTGTTCTGGGAACGCGTTATAAGCCTGCTATCCAGACTTTCAGAACAGAGGACGTCATCTGTTTTGTGCATTAGATATCACCTTGTTAATGACAAGATAAAAATATGTGATCTACATGAAAAGTGTAGGTGTTTAAGTGAGGAATCCAGATATATAACTTTTGATGTGATCAGTTTTATATTTTTAAAGATAAGAAAATGTTAAGCAGTGCCGCTGCAGTGGGAATATTGTAGAACCGTTACGCGGAGAAGGATGTTGTGGGGTTTAGGGTTTTGGCGACACTTTTCTTTGAGAGTCATGATTGTATTGCTGTGTATTGTGTTGAGAGGTACCTTTTTGGACAGGCCGATTTGCTTCTGATCGAGCGTGATCTCGCCGCTTCGCCGATAGAGGCAAGTAAACGTAGCGGTTGTGCTATATGTTTAACTTGTTAATTATTCTATCTTCACAATAATTTATTCTCTTAATTTGATGTGCTATGACATTGTTACATGTTTCCTCAATATGGTCCATGTAGTAGAATTTTAAGAACTCAACTGTTTATGATCTTGATGGTTTATTTGTAGGTATGTAAAATTATTCTTGATGAAACAAATATAGTTGTGGAGTAGTATTCTTTATGAACATATTGTGGTATAGGTGGTCATATTCTTAGTGAATATTTGTGGTTGTGGCGGTAGTATTTTTGATGAATATATTGTGGTCTATGTGGTAGAATTCCCTATAGATCAATTGTTTATGATCTTGGTGAACCGAATGTAGGCTATATGGTGATGATCTTATGAAACACTTGCATTGTGCTTATTAAGACACATGTGGATTATGAGAAAGTATTCTTGATCATTATATTGTTGATCTTCGTGGTTAAAATATTGTGGTTTATGATTATCATAACATTCATATCATGTCATGACATTTGCATTGTGGTTGTCGCCGCTTATAGCCACGACCATACCGGTACAGCATCGTACATTGCCGTAGTACGATGCACACTCTTACCTTGTTGGGTAAGGGTGCAGTGGAGCATACGCATTCATATGCATTGCATTGTGGAAAGATTATTTGCATACTTATGCAATGTAGTGTGGTGAAGTTATTTTGCAAACAAATACAACTCCATAGTTGTAATGTGGAATTGGCTCATGTGAGACATTTGTGGTATGAGGAATATTGCTGTGGTAGTGGAACGGGGTTCACCTCTTGTGGTATGATAGGGGTTGAGATTGTGGTATGATATTCTTTTCTCTTGTGGTAACTATTGATAGCAGTTGTGATTACGAGAAATAATAAGAATAGTGTGGTAAAACCTGTTGATGCTTTCCTGTCATTGGTAGTGGTTGAAGATGTGAAGTAGTCAATTAAGATTTATTTGCTAATGATTTATTATTGATGGTAGTAAATGTGGTCAAGACTATAATTGTCGTCATTGTGGAAAATGAATAATGATGCTTAACAACATTGTAGTTTAATTATCTTGTTAAACAGTTTGCTTGCTGAGATTTTTATCTCACTCTTGCTTTCCCCCCTCTCCAGGTGATTCTTGAGTATGCATGGGAAGGGTAGAGCGGCACATCACTGTCACACATTATATCATGATTAATGTTGTAATAGTTGTGTAGTCTTAATCATGGATTTATTTCCCTTATTGGTGTTTGTTTCAAAGTAATAATACTATATAGTAGTTAATTTTAATTGGTTAAACTTTTTAGCAGTTGTTCTTTATTTAATAGTGTTCCAATACCTTGCTTTAGTATGCTTCCGCTTAACTTATCATAATTTAGAAATTATTGCCAGTTTATGTTATCTTGTAAATTGGCTAGCTGCAGAGTGGTTTGATGGCATCTCAGGGTAATATGGGTCCTGGGGTGTTACAGTTGGTATCGGAGCGGGCGTTAGGTCCTAATTAAATTATTAAATTGACACACTAGTGCACAGTAGGATGGGATGGGTCAAGCATTGCATTTATACTTTTGACATGTTGTATTGATGATTTATGTTATGAGATAATCTTGTGTGATTATGATTTGTTTCTATGACTGCTATGAGTGAAGATAGCTTTTGATAAGAGATAGAGGTTGTAGCTGTTGCCTTAGGTATTGATAATTTATACCGCCGTTCGTGGTATGGGGATAGTTGTGTAGTTACCTCGGATAACTTAGTTGCAGATGTTGAGGGTGAGTTTCTTAGAAAAGGTGTTGAATGTTTTATCTTGTTGTTAATACAATTGTTAGCATATAGTTGTGCTTATGGTGTTGAATGCTTTACAAATAAAAGAATTTGTTAGTTCTATGACACTAATTGAAGTGAAGGATTTGAGATTTGCGGTTGAGATCTTTTGGACCTTATGACTTGTGTGGTAGCTGTTATTGCCTTGAGTAAAGCGGCGTGTTGAATGATTGTATTGGTTTTTACCTGAAACTTGCGTTGTGGACTTCAAACATCTTTCGGTTGGAATTGGCGGGATGCTGTAATCAAAGGAAATTATTTCTTGTCAAAAGAAAGAGTTGTACTAGAAGTATTTGAGGTACAGATGATTTCATCTTGTGTTTTCCAACCTCATTGCTATTTATTTTCTCTTTGTCTTTTGACTACTGTGAATGATAGCGAATTTCTGTGTACTGGAATCTATTTCTTCTTACCTCTTCTCCTAAAAAAAGGGTAACCGATTTGAGTTGCGAAGTTTTCTTTGTTTCGTGATGGAAACTGGGTAGTGGTGGTCTAGTAGATGTTTCTATGGAAGCCTTAAATATCACGATGTTTATGGTTTATTGGGTGATATATTATTCTCGTTGGATAATCCTTGGGAAGAATATGATTTAAATAAAATGATTGTCTTGGAGCCAAATAATTTGTTGATGTTAAGGATTGAGTGTATGTTAATTGTGGAATAGTAGGGTTGTCACCTAAGGTCTTCCCTATCTTATATGGGAAGTTGTGGTAGGAGTCTTGGAAGCTGAGTCGGAGCTTTACCTTTTGTTATGCTAGAATCTTAGAGACCCAGTGTCTCTGTGTGGGAATAGTGGATCAAAGTGATATTCCAGTAGTGTGAGGATCGTGGATAGCATCTTTGAGGTACAGTAAATGAGTTGGTGTGTTGGGCAATGATTTGGAAATCCTTGGTTCAAGGAAGTTATATTATTCAAAGAAACGGAGTGGGAAATATGTGTTATCTCGAGTAGTGAGATGCTCGCTTGATTCTTGCTTATGCCGTGCGTCTTTGGTGGAGGTCATCTGCAAATTGAATTGTTTTATGTTGAGACGTTTTCTTTTCCAGCTGGGAAAAAATGATTGTTTTGGTCTGTTGAGTGATTTTCACTCTTGGCTTATGTGATGTGGTTTCTCCAATTGTATACTTGGAGAGTGAAAAATATTTTATGGTGAATCCTTTGATTTGGATCATGGTCCTTGAAAGGACAGCTGGTTGCTAGTGTGTTGTCTGAGAATCCATTACTCTTCTTTTGTTGGGTTCTATTGGTAAAAGATATTGTTTGTGCTTCAGGCAGAATGATGTGGGTGAAAATTTGTGATCAATTCTCTAAAAGAGGTATAATGTATTATTCCTATTATAATAAATAGAGGGAAATATTTTAAGAAGGAGGATGGTATTAGATAGTGGTTTAATAGTTGTGGTGGGGAATTTTGCGAGAACGGCAGGACCTGTTGGCCGCTCAGAGCCGGCAGAAGAGTTGCGTTTGCTCGGCGTCGACCAGCGCGTGTCATGGACTCGTCGGAGTAGGTCTTGAAGAAGAGGGCCACCAGGTTTGTGGGGGCCCTCTTGACGAATCAGTCCGAGCGGGAGGTGACGTCAGAGCTTGAAGTTCAAATGTAGAAGAACCCGAGTTCTTCGAGGCGGGTGAGAACCTGTAGTCGTTGTTCCCTTGGGATATTCTATCCTTGGGATGCTATATCCTTTGGTTGTTCTTTCCTTGATTGTTCTTGTCTCGTGGGCTGAGGAGTTAGATTCGAGGACGAATCCTTTTTAGATGGGGAGAATGTAATACCTTGAACGTCGTTTCGGCGTCGGATTTGAATTAATCGCGGAGTCACCGGTTTCTCGGTAAATCGCGGGAACAGAAAATTAAAATGTGAGTTAGCATTAAATTGGGATAAAGAAATAAATTTAATTTATATAAAAAAAGACAGTCTAGGGAGGGCGGGCTTGCCACCTTGGGCCAGGGGGCCCAAGGGGAGGCCGCACCCCCTCCCCCCCTTTGCCCTAGCCGCCCCCCCCATGTGGCCACACCCCTCCCCCCTTTCTCCCCCAAGCCGCCACTTCCACCTCTCCTGGCGCCCTCTCCCTTCCCTCAATGGCTGCTGCCCATGGTGCAAAGGAAGAAGGAGAAGAGGGAAAATAAGGAGAAGAGAAGGAAGGGAAGGAAGAGAGGAAGAGGAGGAGGAGAAGAGAAAAGGTGTGATCCCAAGGCTAGGCAATTCTCCCTCATCCCAATCCCTCTGATTTCTACTATTTTAGGGTTCTTAGCCCAAGATTTTGGTGGGGATTATGATTTAGAACCCGCAATTAGAGAATCCCTACTGTCTGCCTGTAGATTGATTCAAGCAGTATTGCTGTTCATGCTGTTTAAGCCCCGAAGACGATTTGTCCCAAGGGTCTCCCCAAAAGGAAAAATGTAGAGGACGACGATACGCATCTACAGCATTTTTTTTTAGATTTTTTGGCCACGTAATTTACGCGTACTAGGGTCTGGAATCTCGCTGTCCGTCAGGGGCGTATACAGGGATAGACCGCTGTTCAAACTTTTGCTGTGATTAGTTTTATATTTTTAAAGATAAGAAAATGTTAAGCAGCACCGCTACAGTGGGAATATTGTAGAACCGTTACACGAGGAAGGATGTTGTGGGGTTTAGGGTTTTGGCGACACTTTTCTTTGAGAGTCATGATTGTATTGCTGTGTATTGTGCTGAGAGGTACCTTTTTGGACAGGCGGATTTGCTTCTGATCGAGCGTGATCTCGCCGCTTCGCCGATAGAGGCAAGTAAACGTAGCGGTTGTGCTATATGTTTAACTTGTTAATTATTCTATCTTCACAATAATTTATTCTCTTAATTTGAGGTGCTGTGACATTGTTACATGTTTCCTCAATATGGTCCATGTAGTAGTATTTTAAGAACTCAACTGTTTATGATCTTAATGGTTTATTTGTAGGTATGTAAAATTATTCTTGATGAAACAAATATAGTTGTGGAGTAGTATTGTTTATTAACATATTGTGGTATAGGTGGTAATATTCTTAGTGAATATTTGTGGTTATGGTGGTAGATGAATATATTGTGGTCTATGTGGTAGAATTCCCTATAGATCAATTGTTTATGATCTTGGTGAACCGAATGTAAGCTATGTGGTGATGATCTTATGAAACACTTGCATTGTGCTTATTAAGACACTTGTGGATTATGAGGAAGTATTCTTGATCATTATATTGTTGATCTTCGTGGTTAAATTATTGTGGCTTATGATTATCATAACATTCATATCATGTCATGACATTTGCATTGTGGTTGTCGCCGCTTATAGCCGCGACCGTACCGGTACAGCATCGTACATTGCCGTAGTACGATGCACACTCTTACCTTGTTGGGTAAGGGTGTAGTGGAGCATACGTATTCATATGCATTGCATTGTGGAAAAATTATTTGCATACTTATGCAATATAGTGTGGTGAAGTTATTTTGCAAACAAATATAACTCCATAGTTGTAATGTGGAATTGGCTCATGTGAGTCATTTGTGGTATGAGGAATATTGCTGTGGTAGTGGAAGGGGGTTCACCCCTTGTGGTATGATAGGGGTTGAGATTGTAGTATGATATTCTTTTCTCTTGTGGTAACTATTGATAGCAGTTGTGATTGCGAGAAATAATGAGAATAGTGTGGTAAAACCTGTTGATACTTTCCTGCCATTGGTAGTGGTTGAGGATGTGAAGTAGTCAATTAAGATTTATTTGCTAATGATTTATTATTGATGGTAGTAAATGTGGTCAAGACTATAATTGTGGTCATTGTGGAAAATGAATAATGATGCTTAACAACATTGTAGTTAATTAGCTTGTTAAACAGTTTGCTTGCTGAGATTTTTATCTCACTCTTGCTTTTCCCCCCTCTCCAGGTGATTCTCGAGTATGCATGGGAAGGGTAGAGCGGCACATCACTGTCACACATTATATCTTGATTAATATTGTAATAGTTATGTAGTCTTAATCATGGATTTTTTCCCTTATTGGTGTTTGTTTCAAAGTAATAATACTAGACAGTAGTTCATTTTAATTGGTTAAACTTTTTAGCAGTTGTTCTTTATTTAATAGTGTTCCAATACCTTCTTTAGTATGCTTCGCTTAACTTATCATGATTTAGAAATTGTTGCCAGTTTATGTTATCTTGTAAATTGGCTAGCTGCAGAGTGGTTTGGTGGCATCTCAGGGTAATGTGGGTCCTGGGGTGTTACAAATGCATAGAGCCAAGGCTTTCACAAGTTAGCGAACTTCCAACATAAAGCTTTTGATTTTTTTCTCGAAATATCAGATAAATAAATGAGTCATGTTTTCCAGTAAGAAAGATAGATACAACCTTGAAACATCCATCTCGCAAAATAACACTAATCACGAGCAGCAAAAGCAACTCATCAATCAAAGAAACAATATTTGGTCTCAAGAACAATTAGAGGCCTTTTGGCACCCAACAACTGCAATGAATCGCTAACTCAAAAGAAATTCATTAACCGTAATAGGCCAAGAATTGGCCAAAATCAACTCCAACAAGATAACAACTTTTCTAAGGAACTCACCCACGGCATCCGCAACCAAGTCACCCGAGGTAACTGCATCACTATCCTTTTACCAAGACCGGTGGTATACACTGGCAATGCCCAAGGCAATAGCTACAATCACTACCTCTTATCATTGACTATCCTCACTCATATTGATGGAGACGATGTGCCTGATCTTTAGATGAGATTGATAACTATCGATTTTCAGTGGAGGTGATCCTGGCGATCCGACTACACACGCACAACATCGCTTGCGCCTTAGCAATCGCTGAACCAACTCCGAGATGTTATTGATCCTGCTGGAAGCACGATCAACCTGAACACGAAGTTCAATCCCTACAAGCAATCGAAGAACTAGCAAGAATAAGATGAAAAGCAATATGATATTGCGAATAATAAAGTCGGTATTGAAAAACAACGGTGGGATCCCGAAGGTAGTCTTGATAGGTGGTCGTCTGACACAACTGAAGAACAAAAGTTTGCGTAATGGCTAAATCTAAACTCAACGAAATCCGAGTGCTAGCAGGGGGCGGCAGCTCCTATATATGGAGGACGACCAGGGGCGGCGCCCTAGGGTTACAAGGCCCATGAGTCCAAGTGGTGGTGGCGCAGCACCTTTTTTGACTCGGACTCAGAAATAAATGTGAACTCTTTTCATAATTGCGATCGGCTCGGATGGAATTTGAAGATGAGGTCAGATCCGTTGGAAAGTAGACTTCATAAGATTTCCATGAAGTACAAGAACGCCTCAAACGGAGTCCGTATGAGGAAGTTATGCCCATTTGAATTTGGTACCATCGCAGTAGTCCGACTCAGATTCTAGAACGTGTCCAACTCGAATTCTTGCTTGACTTGATCCCAAAGTGACGTGGTGACCTCCATGATTTCTTCCTTGCATGTCCATGACTCCATGTCCCGTTCCTTCATCCTTTCCCAGGTTCGTAACCACAATTAAATCACTTGCATTAGGTAGCGGTCTATTCTCAGTAATATATGAACCTAGGAATGAATTCACCTCGTAATTAAGTTGACGAGCACGAGCTCGAGAAAGTGGTCCTTGTTGCGGAGGAGTTGTATCCATGGAAGGGATGTCCTCATCACATATCAATCATAGAAACAAATCATTTGCATTAGGTAGCGGTCTATTCTCAGTAATATGTGAACCTAGGAATGAATTCACCTGGTAATTAAGTTGACGAGCACGAGCTCGAGGAAGTGGTCCTTGTTGCGGAGGAGTTGTATCCATGGAAGGGATGTCCTCATCACATATCAATCATAGAAATAAATCACTTGCATTAGGTAGCGGTCTATTCTCAGTAATATGTGAACCTAGGAATGAATTCACCTGGTAATTAAGTTGACGAGCACGAGCTCGAGTAAGTGGTCCTTGTTGCGGAGTTGTATCCATGGAAGGGATGTCCTCATCATCCTCCCCTTCTTGCATTTGAGTCGTCCTCGACTCAAGTTCATCTTCTCCCAAATATGGCTTCAAATCTGCGATATTAAACGTGGGGCTAACCCCGAATTCTACAGGCAGATCAAGCTTATATGCATTATCATTAATCTTAGCTAACACCTTGAATGGACCATCAGCTCTAGGCATCAACTTAGACTGTCGCAACTCAGGAAATCTATCTTTACGTAAATGCAACCAGACTAAATCACCAGGTTCAAAAGTTAAACTCTTTCTACCCTGACTACCAGCAATCTTATACTTAGCATTCATACGCTCTATGTTTTCTTTAGTTGTTTCATGCAATTTAAGGACAAATTCAGCACGCTTCTTAGCATCTAAATTCACTTTTTCAGAGATGGGGATAGGCAATAAATCAATAGGAGCACGAGGATTAAAGCCATATACTACTTGAAAAGGGCTCGTCTTTGTTGTAGAGTGCAGTGATCTATTGTAACCAAACTCTACATGAGGTAGACATTCTTCCCACGCCTTCAAGTTTTTCTTCAAGATAGCCCTCAACATAGTTGATAGCGTGCGGTTGACAACTTCAGTTTGTCCATCTGTTTGGGGGTGACAAGTAGTAGAAAACAGCAGCTTGGTACCCAATTTAGCCCATAATGTGCGCCAAAAGTGACTCAAAAACTTCGCATCTCGATCTGAAACAATGGTATTGGGCACTCCATGTAGTCGAACAATCTCTCTGAAAAATAAATCAGCAACATTTGTAGCATCATCGCTCTTATGGCAAGGTATAAAATGTGCCATTTTAGAAAATCTATCAAGCACCACAAAAACACTATCTCTCCCCTTCTTTGTGCGAGGTAATCCCAAAACAAAGTACATTGAGATATCCTCCCAAGGAATGCTAGGTACAGGAAGAGTCATATATAAACCATGTAGATTAAGTCGGGACTTAGCTTTATTACAGGTAGTGCAGCGAGATACATAGCGCTCAACGTCGCGCTTCATCCTTGGCCAATAGAAGTGTTCAGTGAGGATATCCTCCGTCTTTTTGACACCAAAATGACCCATTAGTCCTCCCCCCATGTGCCTCCTGTAATAACAAAAGACGAACAGAGCTGGCTGGAATGCATAGTTTGTTAGCTCTAAATAAAAATCCATTATTGAAATCAAATTTATTCCAGCATCTACCATTTTTGCAATTGGATAGGGCATCTTTAAACTCATCATCAGAGGTGTATACTTCTTTTATTGTCTCCAAGCTAAAAATTCTACAATCAAGTTGAGACAACATTGTATACCGTCTAGACAAGGCATCAGTAATCACATTTTCCTTCCCTTTCTTGTGTTTTATGACATAAGGAAAAGATTCAATGAATTCAACCCAACGAGCATGTCTACGGTTCAGTTTAGTTTGACTTCTAATATGTTTCAATGATTCATGATCAGAATGGATAACAAATTCTTTGGGCCATAAATAATATTGCCATGTTTCTAAAGTTCGAACAAGGGCAAGTAATTCCTTATCATAAGTAGAATAGTTCAAACTAGGTTCACTCAATTTTTCACTAAAATAAGCAATAGGTTTACCTTCTTGTATCAACACACTACCAATTTCAATTCCGCTAGCATCACACTCAAGTTCAAAAGTCTTACCAAAGTCAGGAAGTAGGAGCAATGGTGCATTTCTGAGCTTTTCTTTGAGAAGGTTGAAAGCTTTTTCTTGCGCTTTTGCCCATTTAAATGGAATACCTTTCTTTGTCAATTCATTAAGTGGTGCAGCGATGGTGCTAAAATCCTTCACAAAACGGCGATAGAATCCCGCAAGTCCATGAAAAGTCCACACTTGTGTGACCGTTTGTGGTGTTGGCCAACTTTTTATAGCTTCAATCTTGGCTTCATCTACTTCAATTCCCTGCGGAGTAACAACATAGCCAAGAAAACAAACTCGATCGGTGCAAAAGGTGCAAGTTTTGAGGTTACCAAACAAACGTGCAACCCTCAAAGCAATGAAAATAGCACGTAAGTGTTTAAAATGTTCATCTAGTGACTTGCTGTAAATCAATATATCATCAAAGTAAACTACCACAAATTTACCAATGAAATCACGTAAAACTTCGTTCATTAACCTCATGAAAGTGCTAGGAGCATTAGTTAATCCAAAAGGCATCACTAGCCACTCATATAATCCGAACTTAATTTTAAATGCCTTCTTCCATTCATCTCCAAGTTTCATTCTAATTTGATGGTATTCACTACGCAAGTCAACTTTAGAAAACATTGTAGAGCCACTTAATTCGTCAAGCATATCGTCTAACCTAGGAATAGGATGACGGTATCTAATGGTAATATTATTGATAGCTCTACAATCAACACACATACGCCATGATCCATCTTTCTTAGGCACTAAAACGACTGGAACAGCGCAAGGACTAAGAGATTCACGTACATACCCTTTATCAAGCAGTTCTTGAATTTGGTGCTGAATTTCTTTAGTGTCTTCTCGGTTTGTCCTGTATGGTGCACGGTTGGGTAGTGATGCACCGGGAATTAAATCAATTTGATGCTAAATCCTCGAAGCGGTGGCAATTCCGGTGGTATGTCCTTTGGAAAGACATCTTTGTATTCCTACAAAATGTTAGTGACAGCAGGAGGCAAAGAAGATGGTATCTCCTCAAATGAAAACAAAGTGGTTTTGCAAACTAACGCATAGCAAACAGAATTACTAGCATCCAATTCAGTCATATCAGATTTAGTAGTAAGAAAACTAGCACCTTTCAATTGTATCTCTTTTTTGTTCACATGAGCAGATTTCAGTTCTTTCTTCTTATGTTGCGTAAGCTCTTTTGCTATAATCTGATTTTCGCTCTTAGATTTCTCTAGACTCTTCTCTCTACTAACTCTAGCAAGTTCATCTTTAACAATTTGTTCTTGAGTCATACGATGCAGCACAATTTTCTTTCCTTTGAACATGAGAGAGTATTGATTATTCCTACCATGATGCACACAATCAGTATCGTATTGCCAAGGTGTTCCTAATAATAAAGAACAAGCTTGCATAGGTACAACATCGCAGTCAACATAATCATGGTAGGAACCTATAGAAAAGTGTACTTTCACCATTCGTGTTACCTTCAACTTACCACTGTTGTTGAACCATTGAATATGGTATGTTTGGGGATGAGGTTTGGTTGACAAAGCAAGCTTCTCCACCATATCCATACTCGCCAAATTGTTGCAACACCCACCATCAACAATTATGCGAAACGAGCGTTCCTTCACAACGCCCTTGATTTGGAACAAATTATGGCGCTGATTTTGCTCGACCGGAGAAACTTGAGCACTTAGTACGTGTTGCACTATAATGTTCAAATACTTGTCGGCATCTTCGGCGCCAACATGTTCCTCATGATCAGATTCTTCTTCATATCTTATAGGGTCAGTTGCAAGCATAGCATATATTTTATCATCAAAATCACTAGCAGAGGAATACCCACCATCCTCGCGTATAATCAATACACGCTTGCTTGGACAGTCCCGCATCATGTGTCCATAGCCTTTGCAACGATGGCATTGAACGTCCCTTGTTCGTCCGGTCGAAGCAACTGAAGAGGAAGTTTTTGCAGGAAGTTGTGGTGCTGATTTGTGTGCTTCAGAAACTCGTGGCGCTGAAATTCATGTAGTAGGGCGCTGCTTGTTGTTGGAGTGTGATGGCGCCACAATGGACAAAGGAGCAGGGGTGCGCGGAGTCCATGAATTTGTGCGACCTGCAGAAGAATTAGATCGCATTCTCGTCTGGCGTCCCTGCAACTCACGTTCAGCTTTGCAAGCAAGATGAAATAATCTAGTAATGGAGTTGTAATCTTTATAATCAAGGATGTCTTGAATTTCTCGACTCAACCCTCCCAAAAACCTAGCCATGGATGCCTCCTCATTCTTAAGTAACCCACAACGCAACATACCAATTTGTAATTCCTGATAATATTCTTCCACAGATTTTGCACCCTGTTGTAGACGTTGCAGTTTATTTAACAGATTACAAGCATAATATGAGGGAACAAATCGATGGCGCATAAGCAATTTTAAAGCCTCCCAGATGTTAGGAATGTTATTGGGATTTTGACGACAATGTTCTTTCCACCAAACAGAAGCAAAGTCGGTAAATTCACTAGTAGCAGCCCTAACTCGTCTATTCTCAGGAAATTCATGGCAAGCAAATTTTTGATCAACAGCTAGTTCTCAATTAAGATAGCCATCAGGATCATATTTACCATTGAAAGAAGGCATAGTGAATTTAACCTTAGCAAAAGAATCGTCGTGGTCATGTACTTCACGCCGTGGGGGTTCCCTTCGCATACCTTGTCGGTTAAAATGCAATTGTCGACGAGCTCGATCGTTGTTATGGTTGACCCTGCCATCGGCCTCGGAATCACCCATATGGTCGGAGTCATCTTGTCTCCCTACCGTCGCAGCAGGGGGAACAACAGACGAAGCTTGGCAATCTCCTCAAGGCGCGCCATAATGTCTGCCAACGAATTGTTAGTGGTACCTTGCGCTTTCTCCATCGCAGCGAGTGTGGCATTGGTCTCAATCTGGGCGCCCTCAAGTTGAGCAAGTCGCTCATTCGTCACTCTGACATCCTCCTCAAGACCCTCTGCATGAAGGTTCATAAGGCGTAGAAAATATTGTACGATTGCCTTAGTACGAGGAGTATGAGATTGATTCTCATCCGTTGTAGGACCTGCCATTGTTAGCAAAACACAAGAATATAACCCTAACAACAACTACTAAGATGAGGTGGTTCAAAAATTCGCTCACAGTTCAGCTTTCTATCGAACTCTTACCAATTCTTACCAAGCAAACAGGGGTGATCGGCTCCCAGCGATGTCAACGTATCTCTGAAGATTGGACGGAGCGATTGCTAGGTGAAACTCAGCCTGTACGGTGTAGGACAGGTGTAGCTGGGAAGGCTCAAGTTTGGTAGCAAGGATTAGCAATAATCAAATCAGAAAATACAAGCTGAAAAATCGCTCAACGCCGGTTGGTGCTGGTCCTAGGCTAAACCGTACTAGAGACATGAGCCTAGAACACAAACGAGTACACCGCACAGAAAAAATATAGATGACGTTGCCCACGGAGTTCATAGGCTCAGAAAAGGATGCTGTCTTCACGGGACACCTTAGAATTACTTGTAGAAGGTCCCTGTAAATTTGGAGCAAATTCTAATAAAGTTAACTTTTGTTGACTTTGCGGGCTCGTTTTGAGGCTCTAAACGACCTTTTTTGGGGTCGAAGTCGCTGCGCGTATGCGTGGAGGCTTACGCGGATCTAAAATCTTCAGAAACGCCTCAATCAGAGGTTGTATGCAAAAGTTAGGTGTTTCTCTCTCCTCTCTTTTTTTTGCCGCGGCTCTTTCTATCTGTGGCTGCCTTTTCCTTCTTGTCTATCTGCTTTGCTCCCCGTGGAAGACTCCAGATGTGGTTCGGCCTGCTATGAAGTAGTGACCGAAACAGAAGTTCAAGCAGATGGACTCAGATTCGGACTCTAATCCCACCAAGGAGTTCGGATAAGGAAGCACACGACGCGGTTGATTCTGAAACCGTGTCCTATTCCGAGTCCAACTAGGGCAAAGCCTCCCTAGAAACCGAGTCCCCCTCTTTTCCTTCCCTCGACGTGGCAGTTCGAAACCAACCGCAACGGTGAAACCAAGACGTGAATAGAACTTGAAACTCTAGAGGAACTAGGCACTAAGACCAGCAAAAGAGACGACGATGCAACCGAAAGTTCAACAATGCAATGTACTGAAAAGAAAAATTACGAGGCTAAGATTGGTTTGGACAGGGTGATCTACTACTATTTTCTTTGGATTTTTTTGTGTGCAGTAGGTAATGAAAAGCAATCTAATCTATGGATAACTAAAAATTCTCACCGAGTAACCTTGAGCTCTGATACCACTTGATGGAGACGGGGTGCCCGATCTTTCGATGAGATTGATAACTATCGATTTTCAGTAGAGGTGACCCTGGCGAAGTTCAATCCCTACAAGCAATCGAAGAACTAGCAAGAATAAGACGAAAAGCAATCTAATATTGTGAATAATAAAGTCGGTATTGAAAAACAAAGGTAGGATCCCGAAGGTAGTCTTGACAGGTGGTCGTCTGACACAACTGAAGAACAAAAGTTTGCGCAATGGCTAAACCTAAACTCAACGAAATCCGAGTGCTAGCAGGGGGCGGCGGCTCCTATATATGGAGGACGACCAGGGGCGGCGCCCTAGGGTTACAAGGCCCATGGGCCCAAGTGGTGGTGGCGCAGCACCTTTTTTGACTCGGATTCAGAAACTAATATGGACTATTTTGATGATTGCGGCCGGCTCGGACAGAATTTGAAGATGAGGTTAGATCCGTTAGAAAGTAGACTTCATAAGCTTTCCATGAAGTACAAGAACGCCTCAAACGGAGTCCGTATGAGTAAGTTATGCCCATTTGAATTTGGTACCATCGCAGTAGTCCGACTCCGATTCTAGAACGTGTCCAACTCGAATTCTTGCTTGACTTGATCCCAAAGTGACGTGGTGACCTCCATGATTCCTTCCTTGCATGTCCATGACTCTATGTCCCTTTCCTTCATCCATTCCCAGGTTCCTAACCACAATTAAATCACTTGCATTAGGTAGCGGTCTATTCTTAGTAATTAGGGCTGTGCATTCGGTTTTTTCGGTTTGTACGGTTCGGTTTATACGGTATATACGGTAAATACGGTGTTAGTAATTCGGTTATATACGGTATTTTTAGAAATACGGTTCGGTTTTGGTAAATCCCAATTTATTTCGGTGTGGTATCGGTAAATACCGTATTTACCAAAGTTAACGCGAATTGATAACGATATAGCGACTAGCGAGATGAGTAGACGATAATATATATACTACTAGCCGGCAAAAACCGATGGGAGTAACATATAATACATATACTACTAACATATACTACATATACCGAAGTATAATACATATTTACCAAAGTATATTACATATACTACTAACATATACTACTACATATACTACTAACATACACTCAATTTGTACTAGTTCGGTTTTTTCGGTTTTTAGCCGGTTTTTCCCAAAAAAACCGAACTAAAAAAACTCTAAAATCTGATAACCGAACCGAATACCGAAAACCGGTCAAACCGAGTTGACCGGTTCGATTCGGTTTTTTTGGTTCGGGTTTTTCGGTTCGGTTATAAAATGCACAGCCCTATCAGTAATATATGAACCTAGAAATGAATTCACCTGGTAATTAAGTTGACGAGCACGAGCTCGAGTAAGTGGTCCTTGTTGCGGATGAGTTGTATCCATGGAAGGGATGTCCTCATCACATATCAGTCATAGAAATAAATCATAATCATACAAGATTATCTCATAACAAAATCATCAATACAATATGTCTAAAGCATGAATACAATGCTTGATCCATCCCATCCTACTGTCCACAAGTGTGTCAGTTTAATATATTAATTACCACAGACCTAAAACCTGGCTCTGATACCAACTGTAACACCCTATGATCCACATCACCCTGGGATGCCACTAAACCACTCTACAGCTAACCAAAAATTTCAAGATAATTTATTCCGGCAACAATTTCTAGACATGAAGTATTAAGCAGAAGCATAAACAACTAAGAGAACAAAGATAACGGTAACAAGTTCAATAATTAAAACAACCTCTAGCAGATTAATCAAAGAATAGTTCACAAGTTCATCATTATTAAATAAGATAATTATCCACGAATAGCTAAGCATTTGGCTAGAATTCCATCAACTTTATTACAGCATGAATTGATAAACCAAGTGCATTATTATGGTGCTGCTCTACCCATCCCATGAATGCTTAAGAATCACCTGTAGGGGGGAAAATAAGAGTAAGATAAAAATCTCAGCAAGCAAACTGTTTAACAGGCTATTCAAACTACAAACAAATATACAACATCATTAAAGTAACCATATGTCCACATCCACAATATGCATCCATATTCGTTAACATGCTAATTAAACTACAATGATGTTAAGTATCAATATTTATTTTCCATAATGACCACAATCATAGCCATAACAACATTTGCTACCAGCAATAATAAAACATTAGCAAATAAATCTTGATTAACTACTTCATATCATCCACCACTACCACTACCAATGACAATAAAGTGTTAACATGTTTTACCTCACTAACTTTATTATTTCTCACATCCACAACGGCTATCAACAATTACCACAAGAGAAAAGAATCTCATACTACAATCACAACCCCTACCATACCATAAGGGATGAACCCCAATCCACGACCACAACCACTTTTCTCATACCACAAGTGACTCTCATGGGCCAATTCCATATTACAACTATGAAGTTGCAGTTGTTTGTAAAATAATTTCATCATAATATATTGCATAAGTATGCAAATGATCTTTCCACAATGCAATGTATATGCATGCTATGCTCCACTGCACCTTTACCCAACAAGGTAAAGGTGTGCATCGTACTACAGCAATGTACGATGTTGTACCGGTACGGTCGTGGCTATAAGCGGCGATATCCACAATGCAATGTCATGACATGTTATGAATAGTATAATAATCATAAACTTTCACAAATGGAGTCCGATTCGAGTATTTTTAGAATCGTTGAAAGCTTATTTCAAGGGCTATGAAATGGATCTGGCCTCATCTTTAAATTCATCACGAATCAAAAGTTATGACCGAAACAATGTGGCAACTGTAGAATTTAGTTTCCTTTTTGTGGAAGTTCGAGTCTAAAACAATATAGGGCTAAGTTGTATTCGGTTTGGAGACCCTATGGACGTCCCAAGTGGCTATATAAGCCATGTATTGGCAGTCTTTAGGGCTCAAACCACTTTTGAGAATAAATTTACTATTGTTCGTGCTTGAGTTTCATGAGGAATTAGAGAGTTTTTTCAATCAAGATTGTTCAGCCTTTTTACTGGGAATTGGGTGCACGATAGATTTTCACTTGGTAGTCGATGAAATCGACACGAGTGTGTTTTGGCGGATTAAAGAGTGTGCATTGGAGAATCACTACGATTCATCAAAACTCCTGCGAGTATCCAATCCTACGTCGATAAGATCGGGCGACCCGTATCATTATCCCTTTAGGTTAAGTTGTTAACTTTGCCAGTAGACGATGTTGCGAGCTGTCAGTTTTCACTTTTGTTGGCAGTCGTAACCGTAATTTGCTTAATAAAGGTTTTTGCTAGTAGGACTTTGTTGGATTGTGCAAAACAACCCTTGTTTCCCCTTTTGCCTTAAGTCTTCTCTTTTCTAATCTTTGGAAGCATTAAGCTGGAAAACCGATCACCAACACCCTTCAAATAGTAAGCAGAAGGCCACAGAAGTTCACGAAGGGACATCTGAGCAAAATCATAGCTCAAGCCATGAAGAGTAAGATCCAAACCCAATGCTTTGCTAGCCCATGCGAATCTCGGGGATGAGATTCTTTTAAGTGGGGTAGTTTGTCATAGCCCAGTTTTTTTAACAAGAAAATAATAATAACAAAATAATAATTAATAATTAATTTAGTTTAAAAGAAAAATCAGTGTTATTTGGATGCTTGAATATTAAATTTTTAGCTAACCTAATTTTCTACTTTTTAAAAAAGGCCTTTCTTTTAAAAAAATATTTTATAAGGAAAAATATCCAACTTTTAGTTGGAAATATTTTCCTAAGTCCAAAATAGCTTTGAAAACCTTTGTAATTTTTTTATAAAATTTTTTGGCTTTATTTGCAATTTGTTGGATTAATTTAAAGCTTAGAAAATAAAAATTATTCTAAATAATTAAAAAAAGCTTCAATTAAATCTAAAATCATTTTGTTTGATCTTTTTAGGTTCCAAAGATTTTTGTAAAATTTTCTTCACTTTTTTGAATTTATTTTATTTTTGGATTTTTCTAGATTTTTTTCCTTTTCTTTCTTTTTATTTCTCTCCTGTCTTTCTTCTCCACTGTGTGTGCTCTGTGTAATGAACCAGCATAGGTCGCCATTACAGCTTCTATTGGGCTTTTTAAAATGCATAATTTCCTTCATAATTTTTCATGCAATCAAGAGCATTCAATCCATCTCATCAAAACTCCTTCATTCTCGGCCATTTCTCCCCTCTTTCATGTGCATTTCTCCCTCCCCCATCCTCCTCAGGCCCTATAAAAGAGAGCATCATGTGCCCCTTCTCATTCTCAACCCATCCCCAGAGGGGAAACATCCCTCCATTCCTCCTCGATGCAATTTGCATTTTTTCCGCCAGCCGAATACTGTTCCTCGGCCTTTTGCACCGCATAAAATGGAGTCCTGCCACTAATGTGACCATACCACATACGTATATGACCATAGTTTCTAATATTGAACAAGAGGTGAATTCGTTTACATAGTTTCAATTTATTTTAAATGAGAATATGATGCTATTTAATGATAAAAATGTCTATTTGTGTAGCTATACAAGGCGAATTGCATTAACTCTACATGCTCGTGGTTAGGGTCCACCTAAAGGAAAGCTAACCAACACATCAAGACCAAGTCAATATCTTTCCCAACACTTCCTCAAGGTCCCCACATCACTTTTGCCCAACTCAAAGTAAGGGTTCAAATTGAACACATTTTGTAATCTAATTTGGCCTCTAGAGATAACACCAACTTGAAATGTGCATAGAATTTGCATACAAACTCTGTTTCAGATGTGCGAGTACAGGATGGAAAGGATAACTCGTCTACTTTCCAATGGATCTAGCCCACCTCTGAATTCCTTATCTGTACAC
This sequence comes from Melocanna baccifera, assembly GCA_036346265.1. Classification (NCBI taxonomy): domain Eukaryota; kingdom Viridiplantae; phylum Streptophyta; class Magnoliopsida; order Poales; family Poaceae; genus Melocanna; species Melocanna baccifera. The sequence continues at coordinate 23,348,159 of CM070679.1, forward strand.
TGCAATTATGAAAATACTCTAACGCTGATTCAGCCAGACAGGACTAAATTTAAATGCTCATAGAATTCACATGAAGAGTCCATTTGGAATATGTGAGTACAGCATAGAAAGTTTATCTTGCCCTCTTTTCAACGGATCTGGCCCTATCCCAAAATTCCTTTTGTGTGCATCGAAATCTACAAAACAATCTTTCAGTTTTAGAATAGAGATAGAATCTGATTAGTTTCCATGCGTTGAAAAGTTTCCATATGGCAAGGACCTATGTGCCCCTATAAATAGAGACTCATTTGATCATGTAACACAGACTTGTGTATATTAGTTTTCCACCGTGAAACCTCATCGTGTGTTCTTGTGTCGACTGGACCAACAACTACGATTGCAGGCCTCGACTCTTTGTGTTCCTCATTCATATTTGCAACATTCAGATTGCTCTTTATCTTATTTTTGCTTGGTCTTTGATTGCTCATAGGAGTTGAATCTCGTGTTCAGGTCAACTGTATTTTTGGCATGATTAATATCAACCAGGGTGGTGGTGTAGCGATTGCTGGACGGACTTGGTCGTTTCTGTCAAGTAGCCACATTGTCAATGTCATATCAATTAATCAAAGTTATCATTCTCCTCGGAAGATCAGGTTAAAACCCACTCATCAGCCACTGTTGACCACATCACCGGCTTTATCTTTGTGTGTTCTATGTGGTGCTCCTCTCGTTTTCACCAGAACATCGATGCCACCGTGGGCCAAATCGCATTGCTGCCACCACCATCGACACTAGCGGACCATGAGCATTCCACCACCACTGAGGTGAGCATTGAGTTCCCGTGTTCTTCTCTTCATTTTGCCACAAACCCCACCTGCTATCTCCTCTCTGTTTGCCCGGAATGCCGACATCAACCTGCTAACTGCCAAAGGTCTTCTCCACCACGTTCTGCCACCATCCGACATCCGTTGGTCAAGCTGTCTACACCATTGAGTTCACCTCGATGCGTTCTACATCGTGCTTCTATCGCCATCACCTAAAGATGCCCGAGTTCTGGCCGACCTTGTCAAGCCATGACACTAAAATTGTTTCTTCGTGTGCCCTACTTCTTTAGTGAGTTTCTTAATTTTTGTTCATGTCATATCATGTTCTACCTCCAAGCAACTCATCTACTATTTTTATTTATTTTTTCGTGGAGCTAATCGTCAGAAATTGAGCTTTTTGCGGAAAGAGACAGTTTTGACCTCCCAACATCAATTCGTCACCTTCGATGAGTGTTAGAATATGCCATCACCTCTATAAGACTTTGCTCGTTGCATTTTATGCCGTGCTTCTATAACATCCTGTCTTTCAGAGCCTTTTTGAAGTTTTTAAAATAAAACTCATTAATTGGATTTTTGGGAATTAATTAAAGCTTAACATGAATTTGTATGAATTAAAAGGATTTAATTTGATTAAAATAAAAATTAACATATGTTGAAAATATTTTATTTGGATTCCTTGTGCCTCAAGGATTTTTTTTGAATTTTCTAAGAATGTTTTGTGTTTATTTGCTATTTTTTAGAGCTCCATTTATTTTTTTGGATTTCTGAAAAAAGAAAATTCCAAAAACCAGTGAATAGTACGGGCCGACCCACTATTGTTCATCCAACCCAAACCCGCGTAGCTACCCGATCGTGCTGATGCTGTGCGTTGGCCATCTGGTCGTCCCGCCAGCCGACCACCCCACGTCCGCTGGGTCTCATCCTCAGGGCCACGCGTTAGCCATCAGGACGCGCCATCACTATGCAGTCGTGCGTTCTCACTCGCCCATCCGACATGCCAGCCATCCACGCGTCGCGCATCTAGACCACCTGGCACTGTGCGCCCGTCGTCTCCGCTGAGACTCTACGTTGGAGTTCGACTGGGATGCGTCTCAGTTAACGTGCTCGACACGGATTCCTTGCGCGCACGCGCCATCTCCGAGCCGGTTTCCTCCCATCCCCATGTATAAAACGCCATACGCCGCCTCCACCTTCCGCATCCCCGAGCCATTGCCTGCCTCGCCATGAGCTTTATCGCATTCGCGTAGTCGCTACCGCTCACCGGAGGTCGTCGTTCAAATGCGACTTCGAAACCGAACTTTTATGCTGTTCCATGACCCACTGCCGTCATTTGTCACTACCGGTGAGTCTCTGCTGTCGTCTAGTACTCCTCGTCACCCTCGTCAGAGTCCCGACGCCCGCACCGCCACCCTGTCCTGCGCCCACTGCCACGTTTGCCCCGGCCGTCTCACGTCGCCCGTAGTGCCGCCCATCGGTTCCGCCAGCCACACGTTGACCTGTGGACCATCCGATGCGGCCATGACAACCGCTCACCCAGATCTGCACCGACGGACACGATCAGTCCACGCGTTACAACAACCACCGTCGGATCGCGCTAACGTCAGCCCGTACCCAGCGCCCCGTGTCGCTTCACCTTCTCTGTGGACGGCGTCCACTATGAGCCGAGCCTATGCATCTGGGACCCACCTATTAGCGTCGTTGTTCCGTGAGCATGTGCACTAGTCCCTGTCCGAGTCAACCGCTAGCTCAGCCGACAGCTCAGCCCTAATTGCCACGTGATGCCATTTGTTAGTGCCACATCAGCGTCACATCAGTACCCAGCCATCCCATCTGCCACAACAGCATGCCACATGCCAGCCATGTCAGCAGCCACACTATCGCTAGCGCCACATGTTAGCCCAGCCAACTACCATGTTAGCGCTAGCTGCCGCGTCAACTCCCAATCGGCTGTGCACTATTCCGTGCACCGAGTCCACCGTATACCTGCTTTCCCGTGCACCAAGTCCACAACACATTAACTTTTCTGATTTTTCAGTATTTTTCACCCAATTAATTTTCCAAGAGCATGTTCTCCTTCGTCCTAACTCCGATTGACCCTGTTCTTTTTTTCTAAATTTATCTAAAATCGAGCTCTACCTTTTGGTTCTAGTTTTTAGGTTTTTGAAGTTCATTTGAAGTTCATTTGATTTTATTTTTTTGCCTTAGTCATTTTCTCTATCGTTTGATCACGTCTTCGAAGGATTAGGAGCACCGGCAGAAGATCTAGAGTTTCTCGTTGAGCCAGGCAAAGGCAAGTCAGGTCCTTTCATCATGTTAAACCTAGTTTTCAATCCATTAGTTATCTATTTTGTTTTAAATTATTTTGCATCGCTATTCCTCTTTGATAATTTGAATACCATGATGCCATTGTCACTGTAGGTTAAAAAATTATTTAGTGATGCCATACTAGCTGTCACATGGGTGGTACGGTTAATATGCTTAGCCATACTTATAATTCGATGGGTTCATTATCACATGTGATTAATTAATTAATTTGACTTAATGAGATATTGAATCGTGGTTGGAGCTGTGGAGAATCATGGTTGGAGCCACAATTATAAAATTTGTGTGCCATAACATTGCTGTGTCATTTGTGTTGGTTATACCAAATTAGTTTTCACTTGGACAAGTGATCGTACAGTAAAGAGGAAGTGTGGATTCACCTTGAGGGATGTGGAAGCCTCGTTTGAGTAATATTAAGGACTTGACTTTGTGCGCTATTAATCTGAGTTTTACCATGCAAATCCATGTCTAGTATAGGATAGACCTAGCTAATTAATTTAGGATATTTCAATTTCAATCTCGCCATTGTGATGAACATGGTTGCTGATTTTCATGAGGTGCAAGGCCGGGGAGTGTGATGTAAAACCCTAACAGGCAGGATTGAGTTGAGGTAGAACTTTATAAAGGTTTTGTTGTGATTTCCTTAGCGGGAGGCTAATAACATCGTGTGGGTACAATTGTGCAACCTCTGTAGAGTGTAAAACTATTCGAATAGCCGTGTCCCCGGTTATGGACAATGCTCGGTGATTTCACATGAGGGGTAGAATTTTCATAAAAACTGGGATTGGTTACCATTGAAAAGTGAATGGTTGTTCACTGTTGGTTTAGCTTATGAATGGGAGGTTCACAAGTGGTATATTCAATTTCGTTGATTATTTATTTATTATAATTTTTCTTTAAAATTTGCTTTTAATTTATTTACTATATTTACTTTAAATTATCACATTATGTAAATTAACCTTTTAGCTATCCATTGGTAAGTCTTCCATATTATATTGCATTTATTTGTTACAAATGACTTCTGAGTACTAATGTACTCACGGCTTTATGCCCACTGTTACTCAGTTGAGGAGGAGTAGCTATATCAGTAGAGGTACCTGAGGGAGGATACTTCGAAGATTTCACGGATTAAGCCTTCGCTTCCCAGTCGATTGCCTGTGGGCATGTCGAATGGATTGCCTGTGAGTTAGTCGCAAGCTCAGCCAACAGCTCAGCCCTAATCGCCACATGGTGCCACATGTCAGTGCCATGCTAGCACCACGTCAGCACCCAGCTGTCCCAATTGCCACATCAGCATACCATGTTAGCCTTAGCGCCACATGTCAGCCTAGCCAGCTGCCACGTCAGCCCTAACCACTGTGTCAGCACCCATTCGGCCGTGCACTGAGTCCACCCCAGACCGGCTTTCCGATGCAATGAGTCCACATCATAGTAACTTTTCTGATTTTTCAGTATTTTTCAGTCAATTAATTTTTCAAAAGCCCATTCTCCTCTATCCTAGCTCCGATTGACCCCTTTTTTTCTAAATTTATCTAAAATTGTGCAAAATATATGTCTAGTATGGGATAGACCTGACTGATTAATTAAGAATATTTCAATTTTAATTTTGCCATTGCGATGAACATGGTTGCTGATTTTCGTGAGGTGTAAGGGGGTGTGATGCGAAACCCTAGCAGGTGAGATTGAGTTGAGGTTGAACTTTGTAAAGGGCCTTATTATGATTTCTTTAGCGCGAGGGTAATCACATCATATGGGTACAGTTATATAACCTTTACTGATTGTAAAACTATTCAAATAGCTGTGTCCCGATTATGGATAATGCTTGATGATTTCACACGAGGGGTAGAATTTTCATAAAAACTAGGATTGGTTACTATTGAAAAGTGAATGGTTAATTTACTGTTGATTTAGCTTGTGAATGGGAGGTCCACAAGTGGTATATTCAATTCTATTGATTATTTATTTATTATAAATATTCTTTAAAATTTATTTACCGTATTTACTTTAAAATATCGCTTTCTGCAAATTAACCTTTCAGTCATCCATTGGTAAGCTTTGAATGTTATATTGTATTTATTTGTTACAAACAACTTGCTTAATACCAATGTACTCACGACTTTATGCACACTATTGCTCAGTTGAGGAGGAGAAGCTATATCAACAGGAGGTACCTTAGAAAGGATACTTCAACGACTTCACGGATTAGGCATTCGCTTCACAATCGATTGCCTGTGGGCATGTCGAATGGCTTCTGCACTTATTTTTATTTTTCGCTGCTATATTTTAAGCCTTCAGGCTAGTAAGTTGTAAGCTTAACCACAAGGTCTTACTTTGATAATTATTAATATTTGAGTCTTTTCCTTTATTTTATCGTGTGTATGGTTGATATTTCATTTATGTTAAACTGTGTGCACTAGCGTGATCCTGAACTAGTACGGTATACACAAAGAGTTCAGATTTGCATATTCAGGTCTCGACAGCTTCCCTCCTATTATCCAATAACCTTTCACAAATTTTGTCTCTAACACCTAGCTATGGCCGCCTAGGTCACTTCGCGTTCCCATCTATCTGGTAATGTTTTCTCCAATCTTTTCACGTCAAAACATGCCAAACCATTCTAGGTAGTTACATTCCTGATGGTTTTAGATTCACTTCACCAAGCACCAAGAAACCAATGTTTTCCTTTTTCTCTATCGTCGTCATTCAAACAACAATTGCATCGCCTCCAGTGAGTTTTCGGCTTAGCCGACAATTATCCTAGCTTTACCATATCGCGTTCTAGACTATGCTCACCTTATTTCTCCATGTTCCATGCCAAAAACTATACCTCTCTACAACCCCATGTCGTTGTCGTCGCCCACATCATCACGTGCTCCGTTTGATGTGCTGTCACATCCTATGTGTTCCTCAAATCCCTAGCAACCCATTTTTTCGGTTGCCATCATCTCTCGAGCATTCCCTTGCTGGTGCCAAACCCTATCCTCATGTCTCTGCTCTCTATTTAATTTCCAGCCAAAAGAATATTCTAGGAAATATTCCCTCATTTTGCATTTTCTGGAATTTCCATTCCTTTCAACTTTCCAATCTCTCGTGTCCTCCATACGAACTCCGAATAAAGTGATACAAATTTATAAATTTATCTAAATTCGTAATCTTTCTCTCAGAATATATTATATATTTTTTGTATTTTTATTTGAATTTTGTATGTTCTGACTTTGCATGTGTAGATTGCAACGATTCAAAAGATTGCTTTCGCGATGATACCACATTCGTAGAGTAAGACAAGTCACACTCCTTGATCATATTTATCCTAGATTGTAAAATAAAATTATGTTATTTTAAACTATTCTACATGCATATTTTTATTCAAGTTATTTCAATTCCAGTTTTAAATTTAGTTAATACCTATTTGTTATACCTCCTTTGACATTGATTCCTAAATACCTTGTCACCTTAGAATAAAACTCTGGTTAGTACATTAGTATGGACTGGAGAATTTTGTATCAAATGCTTAGACCTAATTAGACATAATTTTATTTTGGGATAACTTTTATATAAAATGATAGACTTTTAAAAAGTACTCTAGACTTCGGTGAGTCAAGAAAGTCTATAAAATATTTCAAAACAAAATATAAAACTTGGTTTAGACTTAGGCTAATGGATAGGTGGTCGGTGCTAGCATGCATTGTTGTTCGGTGATACAATGTTGATTGTCAGGCACAAGGGGTATGTGGTTTGAGTCTAAGTTAATTACGAATCGGTCTGTGAGCTATTGCTACAAAGCCCTTTTCGTAATACCACAAGGCTGATATGGGACAGTCTTAGCTGACTTATTTGCAGGTCCCAACCTGAGTCTCGTTGTAGGTTAAAAGTGAGCGTGGCGTATGCCATGTGAGGTTTCACTCAGCTCAAGTGGGGGTTCTAGTCTGGTGGATTCCTTACTAGGGCGAATGCTTAGTGTTGGCTTGGCTAGGTTGAAGCTTAGCATTGTAAAGGCCTTATCATGATCTTTTCGCCACACACAATAGGAAGTATGCTAATTGCGTGGCAATATGAGATAATCATGTCTTATGGGTAAAGCTGTACAACCTCTATAGAGTGTACCAACTATCCTAGATAGCTGTGCTCACGGTCATAAGCAAGCTGAGTATTTTCACATATTAGACTTTGTTTTTCAAAATGGTTTCTAAAAAGGCTTATGAATGGATGTAATCCATAAGAGATTAAAAACCATATGGATGGATGGAATCCATATAAGATCTTTTGGAAAAAATTATTCGGGTGGTATGCCCGTAGATAGGTTAGTGTGAGAGATGGACCTGCACAAACGGTATTAATTTCACTTACAATACTATCTTTACTTACTATATTAAAATAAGCAATTTCTAATCTATTTACTGTATTTCTTTAAATGTTGTTTTATACTCAAACTAACCCTATATGCCTTCTTTTGTTGCCTTTATCATTATATTGCTTTTTTCTATGTGACTTGCGGAGTAAAAATTTGTACTCAACCTTACTTTCACAACTCAGAGGAGGACAACTTTGACTACGGTGAGGACCAAGACGAGTAGGCTACATCTTACTGTCATTTGCCTATGGGCAGGCTCAATGGGTTTCTTTCGCTTCAGTATTTTTCTTCTGCTAATTTATCTTTATGTTTGGCCATGAACCATTTATTATAAACGTGGCCATAAGGTCCATACATTTATTTTATAATAAAGTGTAGTTGTTATTCATGAATGTATCCCTGTTAACCCTGTGTACACTAGCTTTTTCTGGGATAGTACGATTTACACAGACGGTTCTAGAATTGTTGTTCCAGGATCCGATAAGAATTCACTCTTCTCTCTCAAAACCTAACCCTAACTCAAAGATGCTTGGAATGGTTAGCCACAACCCTCCATCTCCAACCACTAGATAGATGGAGTGACCAATCCATATCTAACCTTAATAGATACTATCTACTTGCACAATTGGGGAAAATATGTTAACCCCACAAATTGGGTTTTACACTTAACTCAAGCACGCTTTTCAAAGCACATAAGCCAAACTCACTAAGTCTTTACTTAAATCATGCACGTTTTTCAAAGCACATGAGCTAAACTCATGAAGCCTTTGATTCACTTGATCTTCTTCTCATCTCCTTGACCTAAACTGCTTTTGCAAACACCACTCAAGAATCACAGGTTTGATCCAACAAAATTTTCGATATCGGGCAAACTGCCAAAATATCCCCACCTTTACCCGGTCATTTTCATTTGCAAGCAATCACCATACTTGCCACGTGTAGGTGCACCATGCATCGGTAAGTCTCTCGTACTCTAGTTCAAGCAGACCACGCCTCATTTGGACCGACCAAGCCACTTGGTGCAACCCGTCATTCGAATCTTCCCTTCAACATTCCTTACCTTGTGCTATGTTTGAGTTTAACCATCTCATGCACATCCTTGACCGTTTTGAACCTTGGCTCCTCCATGAGCGTAGTTCTAATCCTCACTATTGACCATAACTGACTCCAAGTTTTTCTGGACACCTCAAGACAAAAAAATCATTTTCAAGCATAAGGTTTTCACAACTTGGCCCATGTTATGTTAGATGTGCTTCATGCGATATGAATGTACTGACCTGGACCAAAGACACAATCCTTGACCAAATTCCCAAATTGCAGAGCAGCCAGCCAAAAATTATAACACACCCAGTCAGACTACTATGCACAGCTAGTCTGACCACTAAGCATGGCCGGTCAACTGCTGTGCACTGCCGATTTCACCAGTTTGCCAATTGCACCTGTTCGACTACTCAATACAATTGATTAGACCACAAGAGACTGAATCCATACCAAAAAGCTAAATCTTTCACAAATTTGAATTTCTACTCCAAACAAATTGACAATGGCTCATCACAAAAAATCTGGACCCTCTCATATAGTCCTTCAATTTCCTTCTTAATGAACACATTGGCAATTTCTCAAAAAATACATATTTAAGTTGATTTTGGAATTAGAGGGGAATTTTGTGAAGAAAAGCTAAAAATAGTCAAAATAGATTGCAGAATCTAAAAATGACCATATGAGCAAGAAATGAAGAGAAGCAACTAGATCAATAGTTTTCCAAAAAAAGCTTCACTTTCACTAAAAAAAATTTGAAAACCTCACTCAAGATCCATAAGAAAGAACAATTGTTCTATTTGACTTTGGTCATGGTGAGAGAAGATTAAGAGAATCACATCAAAGCACACAAGCTGCAAGTTAACAAGAATTCGCACAAAAAACTTTAATTTGTTGAGACCTGAATATGCAAATACGGACTCTTTATGTATTCTGCACTAGTCGAGAATCATTCTAGTGCACATAGTTGCAACATCGATGAAATATCAACTATACAAAATCAAATATTATTAATTTTTAGTTTAGCGACCTTATGGCCAAAATTACAAATAATAGCTTGAAAGACCCAACAAAAACTAGTAGCAGAAATAAAGAAATAAATGTAGTGGCCATTCGATATGTCCACTGGCAATTGACAAGAGAACGAAATTCTAATCTGTGAAGTCGTCGAAACATTCCTCCTTAAATGCCTCTGTCTGATATAATTTTTTTTAGAAACTAAGCAACAAAGAATATATCCATGAGTATATAGATTACTAAGCAAGTCGTATGTAACAAAATGCAATATATAATGATGCAAGCTTTATCAAAGAACGACTGTATGGTTATTATGTAGAAAATAATAGTTTATAGTAAATACCATAATAGATTGAAAGCACACTTTGAAAACAAGTAATAAGTATAAATAAGGAATTCAAAGGAATTGAAGAGACCACAAGTGAACTAACCTTTCACTTCCCAATCAAATCAAGATTTTATGAAAATCTAACCCTCGTGTCAAATTACCGACCATCCATAACCAGGGTATGGCTATTTGAATGGTTTTATACTCTACAGAGGTTGCACAACTTGACCCATAAGAGATAATTAACTTAAATTATTTGTTTGACACACTTCCAAAGGTGTGCTACTAAGCGATTATCATAAGGCCTTTACAATACTTAGTCTTAATTTGACCTGCTAGGGTTTCACTATTGAGTAGGCAGACCATCTATTCGAAAAGTCCCCTCTTGCTCCTATGTGAGCCCATGGCTGCAACCACACCCACATTCATCTCAAAGGCGAAACCAAAATTGAAACATCACAAATTAATTAGCCAGATTCATCCCATGCTAGACATGCAGTTGCACGGTAAGATTTAGATTAATGGTGCCTAAAGTTAAGTCCTTAATTTTTACCCAAGCAAGACATCCACATCCCAATGTGCTAACTGCACCCTTTTTACTGCAGGATCACTCACCCATGTAAAAACCATTTTGTTTAACCAAGACCAATGATACTACTTATGTTATTGTACATAAATTTTATAACTATGGTTGCCACCATAATTCAATATCTCATTAAGTCAAAATTAATTAATTGATTAATGTGATGATGAGCCCAACGTTACAACAAACATGGCTAAGCACACTAGATGTACAACCCAAGTGATTACTAAAATTACGTCACTAGATAATTAACCATCCTATTGAGATAACAGAATCACGGCATTCAAATTATCAAAGAAGGGATTTAATCAAAATTGGTTGATAACTACAAAGTGCAAGGGTTTATAATAAAATTAGCAATGTATAATAGTTTAAAACAAGATAATAATATTTAAATTTGAAACAATAGTTTCAACATAATCAAGGTCCTGATTTGCCTTGACCTTGCTCAGTTACCAATTCTAGATCTTCAAATCCTCGTTCTGCTCTTTCGAGGATGTTATTTAATAAGAGATAAAATGAATAAAATAGAAATAAATCTAAATGAAAATCCAAAAAAACTAGAATCAAAACATAGACCTCAATTTTAGATGAATTTAGAATGAAGAATTGGATCAATCAGGGTTCGGATGGAGAAGAACAAACTCTCAAAGGATTTACTAAACAATAATTCCTAGAAATTGAGACAGAAAAGAGAATATTCTCTAAAATATTTTATTGGGATTTATTTTTGATGATAGGTGGGCCCTATGGATCTTCTAAATTTTTGGAATCAAGGAAATTCTGGAAAATGCTCTGATGCATGATAGGTGGGCCATGACTCATGGACTGAGTCCATAGGGTTGATCTTGTCAACGGTGGACTTGGTGCGTCCAGGATATGTGGATGACATGTGGGACCCACATGTCATTAAGAGAATAGGGATCCAAGGTTTCGGGTGTGGCCACATGGGTGCTGACGAGGATGACTCGTGGTAGACATCTAAACTCCTAGCACTAACGTGGCACTTGCATGGATGCTGACTTAGCTGATGATGTGGCTTTAGTGGTGGTGTGGTGAACTGGCATCTTAGGCCTTGCGTAGCGCTGGTGAGGCCACTACGTGGCATCCACATTGGATCCATGCACTGATCTAGCGAGCCATGTCGGCGGTGGCATGCTAGACCCAAGGGTCTCTGGCGAAGCAAGACTGAGCAGGTAGTGGTATGGGATTGAAAGAATGCGGCACTATGAAGCTAGAGACTTGGCTAGTTTGACTCAGGAACCAATGGCTCGGTTTGGTAGGGTTCCAATGAGAGGATGCTCAGCGAAGCATGCAGAGGGGTGCAAAAGAGAGAGGGCATGATAGTGATCCTATTTTACCTCAACGTAGAGCTCAAGAATGAGCTGAGGTGGCTAGTAATGAGAGAAAAGTGGTGGAGAAATCAGGCGCACAATTATGGCTTGCTTTAGTGGGTTCTTGACTTGGGCGAGGTTGCACAGTGGAAGGGTTCGGTGAGGTGGAGCTGGCGACATGGTTGGCGAGGCTCATAGCTTACCAACGGTGAAGCAATTGCTCGACAGACATAGTAAACATGACGGCAACTTTGATCTTTGATTTCGGCGAGAAGATGATGACCTTAATGCAATTGGCTAGGGCTTCGAGCATGGTGTGGTTTATGGATGACCAAACGAGGTCTCAAGGGTGGATTTTATACATGAGGGAGGTGGCGATGGGTTGAACTCCTATTCCGATATGGCGTCATTCATGTGCGGATGACGAACTCACAACCGGGTCCCACTGTCAGTGATGGAGCAGTGACGAGGTGGACTGGCAGGTTGGCACAAGGCAGATTGGGTCAGAAGGTAAATGGGTCGGTGAAGGAAGTGGATCGGGCCAAAAGGAAGAATAGATGGGCCTGAGTAAAGGAATTTGGCCCACTGAGGCTTTTTGGATTTTCAAAGAAATTGAAATAAATTCAATTGAGCTCCAATAAATAGCAAACAAACTTTAAAAAATACAAGAAAATACAAAAAAAATTCCTTGCAACACAAATTTTAATTGATGTTTATTTTTTTCATATTAAATTTTTTAATTTTAGAAAATTTAATTTAAGCTTTAATTAATTCAAGAAAAATCTAAATGGTTATTTTTATTTTAAAAACTTTAAAAAGGCAAAGAAAACTAAGGCGTTACAAATTTTTCTCTAAATATGCATTTTTACCAATTTTCTTCCCATTTGAAAATGAATTCATTAAGATGCGTGAAAGAAGAAAGAGCATATAATGAAATGAAGTGGCTGTATTTTATTTATATTTAACTTGACATGGAGCTCTGAAAATTATCTAAAGTGACTCTACAAGTATTACACTAACCCATATTATGTGAAGTGGCTATCTAGGTCGTGACAATCCATATATATTAAAGCCAAGCTAATTGAGCAAGAATATGAGATTAAATGGATTTCTTAGCTTGTCAAGTTGCTCAAATTCTTTGTTTAGCCAAATGTATCAAAAATGTGCTAAGCCAAGTCAATAAACTAAATAGAACCAATAAGCTACAAATTAATCTTTTTAGTGTGCTACAAGTTTAATATTGAATCATTTTGTTCAAGCACTTGGATTTAAGAATAAATAGCATATTTAGTACTTTCTAAAATATATTTTGGTTTTATCTTAGTAAAGTAAGTCCTGAACTAGGAGACATCCACAACGTCTCCTAAGCTTCAACCAATTTTCATAATTCTTTTGATGAGTCGTGTGATAAATCTCAAGCCTTTGTTGACCACCCCCAAGCGATAAGCTTAAGAGCATGTTCATGATCATCTAAAATTCTCCCTGAATTCATGCTTAATGCATTAGTAAGCCGTCTCATAAGAAAGAATTGGTGAGATTAGTTTTTTCATACATAAAAGAGACTTTGTTTTATTTTTCTAGTTCAAGAATAAGGAGATACTCCTAAGTTCGTAAGCAATACCCGACCCAGGCCACAAAAACCTAGGAGAAGTAAACTAATGCTCAGACAATGAACTAGTATAGCATAATCTAAAGCTCAATTTATATTATAGAATCAACTTAGTCTATTTGACATGACATGAATCATAAAAGGATCACAAAAGCAAAGCTAATCATAACATCCAACAATGACATGTTTTCATTTAAGTTTTTCACATTTAATCAAGCTAGCATGGCAATAGCTAAGTTGCCTATAAAGAGACATGATGAATCTAGAAACACTGACACAAGATATAGCAAGATATCATGCTACATAGAGATAATAGTCAAAGTTCCATTAATATCTTACAATGCAAGTTGTTGAAATTTAAATATGCATTATGATAAAAGAGCCAAACTTCCTCTCAAATCAGACCGAAAGGATAAATAACCCCCAACTCAAAAAGAATCAAGAGCCTTGGTGAAAATATTTGCGACCTAGTGCTCAGACTCTACAAATTGGAGAACAACATCAACCTTCTCATTGTGGTCACAAAGGAAGTGATACATAATGTATACGTTCTTGGTCTTGGAATGCTGCACTGGGTTTTTGGCTATGTTAATGACCTAGTGTTATTGTATAGGAGTGAAATACTACCTAAAGCTAACCCATAGTTCCGCAGAGTAGATAACATCTAGAGAATCTGAGAGCAACTACTAGTAGTAGCTATATACTCCGCCTTAGCATTGGACTATGCAACAGAAGATTTCTTCCTAGATGACCATAAGATAAGAGATGTGCTTAAGAAATGACAGTTGGCTAAGGTACTCTTCCTACCTATCCTATACCCTGTAAAGTTTGTGTCTAAGAATGCTCGAAGAGAGAGTGAAAAGTAGAAGAATACCAGAGCCTAAATCAATAGTGGCTTGAAGATACCTGAAAATATGGTGCACTACTTGATGATGAGAGGAACGAGGGGATGCATGAAACACACACAACAAGTGTATGTCCAGCCTCAAAGTGGTGAGGTAGAGAAGAGAAATAATCATACTACGGTACTCCTTCTAGTCCACAGGCTTGCCATCCTCATTAGGATCCAGAACTATAGAAGTGGCCATGGGAGTAGTGACAGGCTTGCTCCTTCCCATGTCAATACACTAATGAAGGTCCTTGGTGTACTTACTTTGATGGATAAAGATACCTTCCTTCGATTGTTTGATTTGAAACCTGAGGAAGAATATCAGCTCTCCTGTCAAATACACCTAGAATTACCTACTCGTTGTATCTAAAAATCTGGACACCAAAGCATGAGAAGAGCCACAAAAAATTATGTCATCGATATAAATCTGAACAAGGAAATCACTGCTATGCCTGAGAGTAAACATAGTTTTATCTACCATTCCTACTTTAAAGTCATTTTTAAGTAGGAAATTCTTAAGCCTATCATACAAAGCTTTAGAGGCTTGTTTCAATCCATACAGGGCTTTTGAGAGTTTACAGATATGGTTTGGAAACTTGGAATTTTAAAAACCAGATGACTGTGTGACATAGATCTCTTCTTCTATGAAACCATTAAGGAATGCACTATTGATGTCCATTTGAAATGGACGCACTGGGGGTGTTGGCCTTGTCGATATGGGGGGGGGGGGGACTTCAACATGTAATTCAGTTTCATTAGTACTAGTAGAGCTCGGATTTCGGCCTTGTTTCTCTAAAAAAACATGTCCATGATGCTATATGGATATGTTGCCGTCCAATAAACTCAGC
Source organism: Melocanna baccifera (assembly GCA_036346265.1). Lineage (NCBI taxonomy): Eukaryota > Viridiplantae > Streptophyta > Magnoliopsida > Poales > Poaceae > Melocanna > Melocanna baccifera. The sequence continues at coordinate 23,363,281 of CM070679.1, forward strand.
CAGGATTATTGGCAAATACCAAACCTCTCTTTGGTCCGCAATCACCTACAGCTGACTGAAATCCACAATCAAAATTTCAAGGCAAGAAAGGACTATTGGTACATTTAGCATTGCCCGTCCGCGTGCAAGCCCCTGCCGCCAATTATTTTTATACACACAGGACGACGCCATACGATGCTTAACTGCATGGTAGATGTTTCAGTATGCCTTCGAAAAATCTACTGTACAGTCATATCCTTACATCAAAATCCGAGCTTAGCTACGCTAGGAGGTCTTCCAGACACTTGCTATATATGTCCAAATAAGCCGTAACCTTGATTCTCCACAGGTATTAACTTTCACTTGGGAATTCTTAAAACAACAGTGAGCGAGTTCATACACCCTTAGAACCAGGGACGTCGACCCACTGAAGCTGGAGCTCGATTTCCCCGCACTCCACATTCTTCAGTCTGAGAACCAGGTCTTGCTTCACCTTCCCCTCGGATATGTATATGGCGCTCTCCTCAGCTAGGCAGTTCTGTCTGTTCGGTACCAATTTCTTCACAGTGGTGTTGTCGGCAACATCCTGAAGCTTCATCTTCACAACCTCCACCAACGGCCGGATGTCCAGCTCTGCATTGCCCATTGGATCGTCGATGAACGTGTCCTTGTCGAACACTTCCTGAAAAGGAGCAAGGATTATCACTCATCGGTGCTTGGTGATCGAGAATGTATTAGTTCCATGCAAGAACAATTGCACAAGCCACAAGTTAATTATATGTAAATGATAGTACGCAAAACAGATAATTTAGTCAGCACAGTGACAGCTGGCATATGAAATTGCTATATATGTCTTTTTTTTTACTGTTTGGAGTCACATGTGCTTCACATTCACGGCAACCAGGATTGGCAAAACCAACGGATGATCCATACAATTGATTCAATAAATAACGGCTGCACTACGAATATCAAAATGGCCAGTATGCATTGCTGTCTGAGAAATGGATCATCCGTCAAAATTTCAAAGAGTACAAACACAAAAGAAGTGAACACGAACTGTATTTTTGTTTTGTGTGGTATGAGAAAAGGGAAATGGAAAGAGAACGAATATATACCAGTCCAACAGGAACTGCAGGATCTTCAATAGAGAGGGTCAGTTCATCGTTCCACTCCGGATTGGTACTCTTTTTTATCACTTTTGTCTTCAACTTCTGTGAAATGAGAAGATAATCACAGTTAGCGCGCAAATAACCTTTGCTAATACCAAAAGACAGGTGTATAAACAGGGGAACAGTAAACAGGTGTATAAAAGGTACTTCCACTGCTACCTGAACAAAGAGGGCAGGAAAATGGCAAGAGAGAAAGCTAGAAGCTAGAGGCCGATTAATTCTAAGATATCGCACTTTTTGTCCACCTCTTTCCAGCAAAGAAAATAAAATCCACAAAAATGACAGATTAATCGGCCTCTGTACTCTTGATCGGCGCTTAATAAAAACGCGTTCAGTAAATCGCTTGCACAAATTCACCCCACCAGGAAAAGCAGCTGCAATCGCATCTACATAACGAGCAGGCAAAGAGAGACGCAAGAAGAAGAAAGAGCAACTAACTGCAAGATCCCAACCTGCTTGCCCATGCGGATGACGACATAGGGGTCGCTGGAGCAGAGGTCGCGGATGGCCAGGTTCACCCCCCTCACCACCCGCACCTTCACCAGCCCAACGAGATGCCCCAGCATGGTGGTACTCCTCTCCTCTGCCCCCCCCCCCCCCCCCTGGTCTTCCTCTTCCTTTTCTCGGTGGATGGATTGATAGAATGCGTTCCTTTCTATAAGTACGCCCTCTTCGCTTCTTCAACTGCAGATGTTGGTCAACTCAGAAATAGTGGCGACTGGCTGCTTCTATCCGTGGGGTGGTTTCTTTCCAGCCGTAGCTGATTTATAGCTGGTTAATGGTTTTTGTCTGGGGAAGTGCCTATCCCACGGGGATAAGATCATAAGAATTGCCCCAGATAACACTGGTGGACTCTTGGAGCGGGGGGCTACCCGTTCGTTGTATTGTTCACTAATTTACATTTCTTGGCCGAGAAGTGGTTGAAACGTCAAAGCCAGCGACTTGGTTCGTTTTCCTAGATGCCGGCTGCTGGTTTTCTGACCCGGTCGCTGCGCGTCTCCAAGCGCGAGCGCGGGCGCAGGCGCTAGGAAAAAACGGACACTGTTATGAGTTGCTCGAGACGGCAGTTCGGGACGGCAACGTTCGGAGCGATCGCACGTGGTTCCGGGCCCTCGGATGCACGCAGGCTGCCGGACGGGCTGTTTCCAACCTGCGCCCCATGTTCCCGGCTTATCCTCATGCATGACGCGTCTTGCTGTCAAAAATAATAATAACAAATTCTGACGCGCCTTTCCTTGTACGTAATAGATGGACAGGGACTCGTCCGGACTCCGGATGGTGCTCTGGAGGCTGGGGCCCGCCTGTCGCGGGGCCGGTCGCCAACTGGGAAAGTTCCGTAGCGCTGAAGCAAAACGCCTGTGGAACTCCGAACTCTCGGATGGTGTTGTCGCTCACCTTGCCGTAAGCAAATCGTAATTTTTTTGTCGCAAAATCTATTGCCCGTCTAGGTGTGCAATAGTTTTAGAGTGTACTGACTTCGGAAGCCGTTCAATAGGCGAAGGACGCACGGATGTTATCGAGTACGTGAGGTGTGACGGTTTCTCCATACGCTTACTACTTTCATTCCAACCGCATCAGTTTGTGTGTAGACGCAAGGCAGCATCCTGAATGGGCCAAATAGGCGACATGACCAGAGGCACCCCAATCAATGGTTGGATGGATCTCGTAGGCTTCACATCCACGAACGTATGTTGCGACAGTGACAAGCAGACATCGAGTGAGACAACACTCATGTTTAAGTGCAACAGCCAATTCGAGTTGTTGGCCGATGTTTTCTAAAGCTTCAAATTACTTATCGATTTCAATTTTCGAAAGGCTATTCGGTTTCAACTAGGTCTATTACTTTTTTCCTAAAGCTTCTAGTTATTGCATAATTTCTTTTCTAAATCCTCAAGTTACTACATAATCTCTACTTAGAGTGGTAGCTTGTTAAAATTGCAGCTGATAATTTAGGATCAGACTATGTTAAGTTTTGAAGGTTCAGATTTATTTTTGGGTTAAAAGTCATGATATCATAAAAAAATTGTGAATACAGAAATTAGGACGATAATTTATTAAAAATGCAAATGATAACTTAAGATGCAACTGGTCGTAATTTTAGTGCAACTGATGGTAAATTTTAAAATGTTTAAACTTATAGAAATGGTGATAATTTTGAACTTAGGATGATAATTTTTTAAAACTATAATGATAACTTAGAGTTCGAATGATAGTGATTTCTAAATTTTTCATAAAATCGTAAAATGATGGTAAGTTTAGAACTTACGTTGGCAATTTGTTAAGTTATATGTGGTAATTTTGGGTTTAATGGATCATAACTTATGTGACTTTAGTCTGGTAATTTATTAAAATTCTAGATGATAGCTTTTATTCTTGATTTGTGTTTTTTTGAATTCTTGAGTCATATGACATAATTTTGTGGTAATTGTTATGAATAGAAGACCAAATATTTCTAAAATTATGTCATAAAAGAAAAGAAAAAAGTGAGTGCTCTATAAGACTACAAAGCACTTAGGTACTCTATAGTCAATTCCTTCTTTTTTATATATAAAACATAATCATCGTTTGTACATATTCCAAAAGTAATAAGTAACGGCCACAACATATTTCCAATCACCTAAAAAACTTATTTTTTTTACGGGCAATATTGCTCACTTACATCACAAAGATAATCGAGTTAAAAAATATCATCTATATTGTCAATGACATACGGCACATGGCCCACGTGTCATTCTCAAATTTGCCAATATGCCAATCCACTTTAACTCGTTTTTATAGTTTACATACCTTTGTGTTGGCTCTGCTTACTGCCGTATTTATGTTTAACTAGATACATAGGCGCGGCGCCACGCTGTGCTAGTCACCGTGCGTATCAAAATAAAAGAGGCAAAAAAATTCACAGCAGAAGGAAAGAGTAGGGGTTTTTTTTTGCAAAAAAACGAGGGCCTTTTTCACAATAAAAGGATAGCAGAGGGGTTTTTCCGTAAAACACCAGGGACCTCTTTAAAAGAATTGAGGGCTTGTACGTAATTTCGAAAACCGTGGGTCGATATCAATGGAAAAAACGTAGGGATTTTTCTACAAAAATTCATAGACCTATTCGTAAGAAACAAAGACCTGACAAAAATGGGGGCCATTTCGCAAAATCCACCACGTAGACACTGCAGCCGGGGGGGAGAATCCCCCCGGTCATAATATACGGAGTATATATACTAGTAAGGTATCAAGAATATTACCTCGCAGACTAAGTAGTCACCGACATCTGGAGCATATGGAAGATCCAATAACTCATTTTCGTACATTAGTTCATACACTTTCCTCAATAGATTTTCATCAAACTCTCTACAAAAAATTGATCAAAACAGAGATAATATTAAAGCCTTAAGATATCATCAGAATGCATAGGTCGCATAATAGTAACTTTTTTAACTAACCTGAAGAAACCACCACGGACATTGCAAGCAACATTTCTTGCAACACAAAGCACTGGAACAGCATTTGCCATCTAGATATGCAAGTACACACATGACTCCAAAATGGGAATATGCTCAATAGAAATTATGTAAGCAATAAAATACAAATAAATACCTCAGCTTGTGGGGCATAGTATGGAGTATATGTAGGAACAACATGAACTCGGGGCTGATCTTTCTCATCCCAAACCTGTAGCCTGTCATCAATCACCATGGCCATCTTTGGATGGCATCCTCTGTCATTAAAAACATGCTGCAGAGGCTTTTTGGAACCTACCATGCAATAGAAAGGATAGATAAGACAGTTAAGCCATTGAAATTGTGACATTGAGGAACATGGTCTAGAACTGAACCCATAAGGTGATAGGTAAATATTGTACTGTTCCATCCACACAATGGTGGCTGCAAATTCCCATTAACTCCTATACATTCCTGATAAATATTCTAGCAGTTTCACTGGAAACAAGCTGTATTAAGAATACTAACTAATGGAAACAAACCAGATGCAAATATATGCACACACAACTTTGCCCTTTTCGGAACACTAAGTAGGCAAAAGTGACCCATGCCAACAGACAACATTTGGAAATCATTATGCTGGATTTCGTTGTACATGGGGAAATAGATAAGACAGAATATTTGCATTAGATAATTTGCAGAAGCTAGAATGTGTTCACAGATGGTGTGAATTATAACAGAGCATGTACAATATTAGAAATAAATGAAACTTCAAACTCATGAGGACTTGCCTGACTTTACACATACTACACGTTCTGAAAGGTGATGTAAGCTGATCAAAAAATCTGGCTTCCGGATCAAGAAGCCTCCACATCTCAAAAGCATAATCCCTTTCAGCCATCGTACATATATAAACTTCAAATCTTTTACGTCTCTTGGTCGTTAGGTAACTTCTCAAATCCCCCTAGGTAGGCCTTAGCTTTACAAAAACACTAGTATCGCGAATCTGAATAGAATATGGGTAAGAGCATAAGGTAATCATCTCAAAAAGGAAACTAATCGCAAAACACTATAGCAACTAAAAGAGTAAAATCTAATAGATATATCAAATTTTGAAACATCCAAGTGCTAGTGCAAGAATTCATGTTGAGCCCATATTCGGTCCAGAACCCATGTCATGTCAGCGAAGCACTAAGAAAACTTCAATACTAATATAGAACTGTTTTGATTGAAGGCTACAAATATATACCTGCTACCAGCACATAATGTGTTTGTCATCGCAGGATGAAAGCCTACCATTAGGTTGCTTAAACCTTGTGTTGCTTGGTATTTATTATTCCTCAGGTAGCCAGGCTATTGGCTCATTGCTATATTTGCATAATATATAAGTAAAACATCTACCATGTAACACCTCATGACCCACATTACCTTGAGATGCCACCAAACCATCTGCAGCTAGCCAATTTACAAGATAACATAAATTGGCAACAATTTTTAAATCATGATAAGTTAAGCGGAAGCATACTAAAGCAAGATATTGGAACACTATTAAATAAAGAACAACTGCTAAAAAGTTTAACCAATTAAAATGAACTACTTTCTAGTATTATTACTTTGAAACAAACACCAATAAGGGAAATAAATCCATGATTAAGACTACACAACTATTACAACATTAATCATAATATGATGTGTGACAGTGATGTGCCGCTCTACCTTTCCCATGCATACTCGAGAATCACCTGGAGAGGGGGGAAAAGCAAGAGTGAGATAAAAATCTCAGCAAGCAAATTATTTAACAAGCTAATTAAACTACAATGTTGTTAAGCATCATTATTCATTTTCCACAATGACCACAATTATAGTCTTAACCATATTTACTACCATCAATAATAAATCATTCGCAAATAAATCTTAATTGACTACTTCACATCCTCAACCACTACCAATGACAGGAAAGTATCAACAGATTTTACCTCACTATTCTTATTATTTCTCGCAATCACAACTGCTATCAATAGTTACCACAAGAGAAAAGAATCTCATACCACAATCTCAACCCCTATCATACCACAAGGGGTGAATCACCTTCCATTACCACGGCAATATTTCTCATACCACAAATGACTCACATGAGCCAATTCCACATTACAACTATGGAGTTGTATTTGTTTGCAAAATAACTTCACCACACTATATTGCATAAGTATGCAAATAATCTTTTCACAATGCAATGCATATGAATGCGTATGCTCCACTGCACCCTTACCCAACAAGGTAAGAGTGTGCATCGTACTATGGCAATGTACGATGCTGTACTGGTACAGTCGTGGCTATAAGCGGCGACATCCACAATGCAAATGTCATGACATGATATGAATGTTATGATAATCATAAACCACAATAATTTAACCACAAAGATCAACAATATAATGATCAAGAATACTTCCTCATAATCCATATGTGTCTCAATAAGCACAATGCAAGTATTTCATAAGATCATCACCACATAGCCTACATTCGGTTCACCAAGATCATAAACAATTGATCTATAGGGAATTCTACTACATAGACCATAATATATTCATCAAGAATGCTACCACCACAACCACAAATATTCACTAAGAATATTACCACCTATACTACAATATGTTCATAAAGAATACTACTCCACAACTATATTTATTTCATCAAGAATAATTTCACATACCCACAAATAAACCATCAAGATCATAAACAGTTGAGTTCTTAAAATACTACCACATGGACCATATTGAGAAAACATGTAACAATGTCATAGCACCTCAAATTAAGAGATTAAATTATTGTGAAGGTAGAATAATTAACAAGTTAAACATGTAGCACAACCGCTACGTTTACTTGTCTCTACCGGCGAAGCGGCGAGATCACGCTCGATCAGAAGCAAATCCGCCTGTCCAAAAAGGTACCTCTCAGCACAATACACAGCAATACAATCATGACTCTCAAGAAAAGTGTCGCCAAAACCCTAAACCCCACAACATCCTTCCCCGCGTAACGGTTCTACAATAGTCCCACTGCAACGGCGCTGCTTAACATTTTCTTATCTTTAAAAATATAAAACTAATCACAGCAAAAGTTATATATCTGGATTTCTCACTTAAACACCTACACTTTTTATGTAGATCACATATTTTTATCTTGTCATTAACAAGGTGATATCTATTGCATAAAACAGAGGATGTCCTCTGTTCTGAATGTCTGGACAGCAGGCTTGTAACGCGTCCCCAGAACAGATCAAGGCTCTAAAAATTCTGGTTCTTTTACAGCAGCTAGATTACTGAATTCGCTACCTTTTTCTCAATTATGCCCAAAAATTTAAAAATCATCTTCTACCCCTAATTCCCCTCTGAACAGCGGTCTGTCCCTGTATGCGCCCCTGACGGAGAGCGAAATTCCAGACCTTGGTACGCCTAAATTACGCAGCCAAAATATTATCGTCCTCTACGTTTTTCCTTTTGGGGAGACCCTCGGGAAAAATTGTCTTCAGGGTCTAAACAGCACGAACAACAACACTGCGCGAATCAATCCAACACGGATTCTCTAATTGGGGGTTCTAAATCCTAATCCCCACCAAAATCTTGGGCTAAGAACCCTAAAATAGCAGAAATCAGAGGGATTGGGATGAGGGAGAATTACCTAGCCTTGGGATCACACCTTTTCTCTTCTCCTCCTCCTCTTCCTCTCTTCCTTCCCTTCCTTCTCTTCTCCTTCTTTTTCCTTTGCACCATGGGCAGCAGCCATTGAGGGAAGGGAGAGGGCGCTAGGAGAGGTGGAAGTGGCGGCTTGGGGGAGAAAGGGGGGAGGGGTGCGGCCACATGGGAGGGTGGCTAGGGCAAAGGGGGGAGGGAGTGCGACCTCCCCTTGGGCCCCCTGGCCCAAGGTGGCAAGCCCGCCCTCCCTAGACTGCCTTTTTTTCCATAAATTAAATTTATTTCTTTATCCTAATTTAATGCTAACTCACATTTTAATTTTTCCTTCCCGCGATTTACCGAAAAACCAGCGACTCTGCGATTAATTCAAATCCAACGCCGAAACGACGTTTAGAGTATTACATACCATGAAAATTGTGGCTTATTTTTTTCAACTAAAACAGGTTATAAATAAATACCTAAACATAGAAAGAATGAATTTGAACAGACAAGCTTTTACTCAGAAGATCAAAGATCGCAGCAATCATGACACATTTATGAAACCCTTAATACCAAAATGATCAATGGCCACATCACCGCATAACATGCCTTTCTTGCACCACCCAGATGGGAGCCCAGTTATATATCAATTTTTTTCATCCAGAGGTTAGGGTCAAATGATTTAATACATTTCTGCATGAACTATAAACCACACACACATAGCAGCAGCAATTCAATGAGATATATTTAAGGGAGTAGCATAATGGGTACTATTAAGGTTGACAAAATCATACCTCTGGATTGATGCGGGCCAGAACTGCATTCCTTTCTGGCAGCCTGATAACAGGCCAGAAAACACGCCTCTGGCCACCAGACACAGACAGAACCTCCTCCTTCTAGGCCCCAACGATTCTACCATTGTCTGTAACAGTATCTATGTCAACCTTGAGCAGCTCCCTGTCCTCAATATACCACTTGATTTCTATAGACATCTCCAATACCCTGACAGGGTCATCTTCAACATCCATCCTATGGGAAAGCATCTCAATCCGGTCCTCAAAGGACTTCATTATGTTAGCAACAATAAGGGTCTCATCAAGATCAAACACAATAGCAAGGCACCGTAGGTTGAGCATCCTAACAGATGCTGCATAGAGCCCAGATCGTACTGAGCAGCACCAGAAGCACGGCACCTTCTCCACCTTGCTTGGCATTGCCACTAGGTGCAGTTCCTCACCTCCAACAATAAACTCATGTAATTATCTCATAAATTACTCTAAATGATCCAGCAGCATTTTGTGAAATAAAGCATATATCAAAATAGGGGGGAGTTATTACATGGAAGATTCTGTCCTCAACGAGGTAAAAGGCCCCTGTAAAAGCTGCAGTAAAGAAGAAATATACTTTCCTCACAGGTCGGAAGACCCCATCATATCCCAAGGCATAGCAATAGTGAATCTAATGAAGCTAAGAATATGTAATATCTTACTTAAGAAAGCTTACCCAGACAAACCTTCAGTGGCATACACCCTTGGAAAGCCATCAACCAAACATGGGCTGTGTCTGCATGCGGACTTTCACCGATTGAAAGGGGCAGAGGGCAACATCAGCTATGATTTGAGCAGAGGCACTGCTAAAAAAGTAAATGGTGCTCTTATTTCTGTCCAGTCGCACAACAGAATACTTCTTCTTGAAATACTCATAGAGACCAAACTTGCAGCCACCCTAAACACCGTAGCCAAAAAATTTTCCTCCGCAGCCTCTCCAAAGTGACGAAGCACCCTCTTCTTTCACAAGACCGTTCAATCCTGTAAAAATACTGTTATACTTCATGAGATTCACCTAACAAAGAAAGAACAAAACGATTTATAAAATCAAAGACACATTTATGGATCATTTCTAATTAGTGATGATAAGTTTTAGTAGAGAATAGTAAGGCTGCCAAGGCATTAAATTGGATATAGTTCCATTACAAGCATACGCATAAGGAACATGCCTAAAATTCCAACAAATCGAAACCCCCAATCCTAAACTCAAATCCATCCAAACAAAAACATATAAGCATCATGCAAAGAAGCAGCCGGCAAGGCATTACTCACTGGGATTGCCTACGGCGGAACTGGTGGACCTGTCGACGAGCGTAAAATGGGAGCAAAGGATGGAGGGAAGAGACAGCGCACAACAGATCGAAACCCCCAAACCTAAGCTCAAATCCATCCAAACCAAAACCATATAAGCGCAGGAGGATGAGACGGCCAGCATGGAAGGTTGGGAGGAGGAAGCGGCGGCAGCAGGTACAGCAGGGGAAGAGGGGGAGGACGAAGGGGAAGAGGCGGAAGAGGGGGAAGACGGGGCTGTAATATCCTGAACGTCGTTTCGGCGTCGGTTTCTAAATTAATCGCGGAGTTGCCCGGATTTTCGATAAATCACGGGAGGTAAAAATAAATTCTTCAGAATAGTCTAAAATAATAAAAAGAGAATTAAAATAATTAATTAAAAGGTTTTGGGTTATCCGGAGGGGTGGGCCAGCCATTTTCGGCCAGACAGCCCAAACGGGAGCCCGTACCCCCTCCCAAACCCTAGCACCCCCTTTATAAACCCCCTCCCTTGGCTCCTCTCCCCTTTTTCCCCACCTAGCCGCCACCCCCATCTTCTCCTTGCACCTCCACCTCTCCCCATTGCTGCTGCCCATGGATGCGAAGGAGGAGAGGAAGGAGAAAAAGGAGAGGAAGAGAAGGAGGAGAAGAAGGGAAAGTGAAGAAGTGGAAGAGAGGGGTGATCCCAAATATTTAGGTAATTTTTCCACATCCCAAAACCCTCTGTTTTTACTGTAATTAGGGTTCATAGCATAGGATTTGATGGGGATTAGCAATTAGATTCTCCAATTAGAGAGTTCCTGCTGTTTGTCTGTAGAACAATTCGCCCTTAAGACGATTTATCCCGAGGGTCTCCCCAAAAGGAAAAACGTAGAGGACGACGATACGCATCTACTATATTTTGTTCAGATTTTTTGGCCACGTCATGTAGACGTACTAGGGTCTGGAATCCCGCTGTCTGTCAGGGGCACAGACTGGGGCTGTTTGCTGTTCAGAGGGGAATTAGGGGTAGAAGATGATTTTTAAATTTTTGGTCATAATTGAGAAAAAGATAGGGAATTCAGTAATATAGTTTCTGTAAAAGAACCAGAATTTTTATAGCCTTGATCTGTTTTGGGGACGCGTTTCAAGTCGGCTGTCCGAACAGACAGAATAGAGGATGTTCTCTGTTTTGAGCATTTTGTTACACCTTGCTAAGAATAAAATAAAAATATGTGATCTACATGAAAAATGTAGGTATTTAAGTGGGGAATCTAGATATATATCTTTTGCCATGATTAATATTATATTTTTAAAGATAGAAAAATGTTAAGCAGTGCCGCTGCAGTGGGAAGATTGTAGAACCGTTATGCTGGGAAGGTTGTTGCGGGATGTTGGGGCTTAGCAATACCTTTTCTTTGAGAGTCGTGATTGTATTGCTGTTTGTGGTGCTAAGAGATACCTTTTTGGACAGGCGGTTTTGCTTCTGAACGCGCGTGATCTCATCGCTTCGCCGGTAAACGTAGCGGATGTACTACCGTTTAACCTGTTATTCTTACTACTTACAATATGCATGATTTTCGTAATGTTAAATGATATGCCATGATTACATACTTTCTAAGTAAGAATGTGGTAGCAAGATATTAATCGCTTGTCATGTTTGGATGAGTTTTGATAGTATTGTGGTAATTTGCTTAATGAGCTAATTGTGATTTATATGAAGTAATATGCCATGGATGGATAACTTATAAATGAGATGATATTAGCAATTAACAGTTGAATGTTATACTTTGAATGACTTGCTCGTAGTCATGAGATAGTTGCTATATGTGCCAATTGTGGAAGAAGTTTATATACTCATGGTGGTTATGTTGATATTTCTTTGAGGGTATGTTCATGTTAATCATGTTGATATCCCTTCGAGGTTGAAATTTATGTGGTTGACCTTCGTGGTTAAATCCTTGTGGTTTATGATTATCATATCATTCATAACATGTCATGACATTGCATTGTGGATGTCACCGCTTGTAGTCGCGACCGTACCGGTACAGCACCGTGCATTGCCGTAGCACGATGCACACTTTTACCTTGTTAGGAAAAGGTGCAGTGGAGCATAGCATGAATATGCATTGCATTGTGGAAAGATCATTTGCATTCTTATGCAATATATTGTGGTGAAGTCATTTTACAAACAACTACAACTTCATAGTTGTAGTGTGGAATTGGCTCATGAGGGCCACTTGTGGTATGAGAAAAGTGGTTGTGGTTGTAGATTGTGGTAAGATAGGGGGTTGTAATTATGGCATGAGATTCTTTTCTCTTGTGGTAAGTGGTGATAGCAGTTGTGGATACGAGGAATAATAAAGTTAGTGAGGTAAATCATGTTAATGTTTTATTGTCATTGGTAGTAGTGGTGGTGGATGATATGAAGTAGTTAATTAAGATTCATTTGGTAATGTTATACTAATGCTGGTATAGTAAATATGGTTGAGGCAATAATTGTGGTCATTTGGGAAATGGATATTGATGCTTAATATCATTGTAGTTTAATTAGCTTGTTAATAAATATGGATCCACATTGTAGATGTAGAGATGTGAATACTTTAATGATGTTGTATATTTGTTTGTAGTCTGAATAGCCTGTTCAACAGTTTGCTTGCTGAGATTTTTATCTCACCCTTGTTTCCCCCTACAGGTGATTCTTGAGCATTCATGGGATGGGTAGAGCGGCACCACAATAATGCACTTGGTTCACCAATTCATGCTGTAATAAAGTCGATGGAATTCTAGCCAAATGCCTAACTATCCGTGGATGATTGTTTTAGTTAATAATGATGAACTTGTGATCTACTCTTTGATTAATCTGCTGGAGGTTGTTTCAATTATTGAACTTGTTATCGTTATCTTTATTCTCTTAGTTGATTATGCTTCTGCTTAATGCTTCATGTCTAGAAATTGTTGCTGGAATAAATTATCTTGAAATTTTTGGGCCAGCTGTAGAGTAGTTTAGTGGCATTCCAGGGTAATGTGGGTCCTGGGGTGTTACAGTTGGTATCAGAGCGGGCTTTAGGTCCGTGGTAATTAAAATATTAAATTGATACACTGGTGCATAGTAGGATGGGATGGGTCAAGCATTGCATTTATGCTTTTGACATGTTGTATTGATGATTTATGTTATGAGATGATCTTATATGATTATGATTTGATTCTATGACTGTTATGAGTGAGGATAGTTAGTGAAAAGATGTAGATGTTGTAGTTATTGTCTTGGGTATTACCAGTTTATACCACCGTTCGTGGTATGGGGATAGTGATGTAGTTACCTCGGGTAGCTTAGTTGCGGATGTCGTGGGTAAGTTTCTTATAAGTGTTTCCTCGTTGAGTTGATTTTGGCCGATTCTTGGCCTATTGCGGTTAATGAATTTCTCTCGGGTTAGCAGTTTATTGCAGTTGTTAGGTGCCATTAGGCCTTCAATTGTTCTTGAGACCAAATATTGTTTCTTTCTGATTGATGGGTTGTTTTGCTGCTCGTGAACAATGCTTTTGGAGAGACTGGTATTTTCCGTGTTTGTTCCATCTTTCTTACTGGAAAACATGACTCATTTATTCGTTTGATAGTTTGAAAAAAATAAAGCTTTATGTTGGAAGTTTGTTGTTTGCGAAGCCTTGGCTTTATGCATTTCTTTTGAGATATTTCGACTGTAGAAGATGGATTCCTCTCTTTTCTAAAAGGAAGTGTTAAAACCCATTGTGATATTTTGTTGTATCTAAGTAGGAGGTAGCAATTATGTAAATGATTGATAAGTTGTGAATTATCAAGTTGAAATGCTAGCGTTGTACATGATTAATTTCTACCAATATCCTTAGAAGTGAGGTTGATTAATATGATGTTGTCCTGTTGTAGTTTCTTGAAGAACTGTGGCTAAGAATTTATCGATACATGTTTAGAAGTCATGCTGTTATTGAGCAATATAAAAAAAAAGGTTTGATACTTGTGGTTGTTTAAAATTCCAACTTGTTGGATAGATTGGATTGATTGATCTTAAGTAATTAATCTAACCATTCAGGATGGTTAAGTAAGGAGGTGTTGGAATATTGCCTTAGTAGTATTATTCTTCAATGTGACCTCTCTTTATATACTTGATGAGCATGCACAACCGCTAAATTCATGTAACTTTTGCCATGCTAAATTGTTGAAACATGTATAAAGAATTGGATGAATGTTGATGTATTGAATTGTGGAATCTTGTCTTATAAAGCTGGTATTATTGATGTTTAAAGTTATTTTATTCTAATTTCTGAATATAAGGTGGAATATTGAATCTGTGCTCATAATTGTTTTTGCGATTGCAAAACAGAGATAGGATCATTAATGCTATGACGATGAAAATTAATAATCAATTATTGACAGTAATGACTGGAGTGCAATCAATTTGTGCTAAATTAGAAGTTGAGCATTGGTAAAAGTTAAATGTATGAAATCTAATAAGAGATTTATACAAGCATGTTTGTGAGGTTGTCATGTTCTATATTATCTTGTTAAAAAGTTTTGTTTTAATATGGTGGCTTATGCACTAGGTTCCTAGATTAAGTAGTTGGAATCTTATTTAAATAATATGAACATGATGAAGTTATTTATGGTGTTTCTTTTGAAAAAATATGGAATAAGAGGATATGATGATTCTTGCAAAAAATATTTTATCTTGTTGTTAATACAATTGATAGCATATAGTTGTGCTTATGGTGTTGAATGCTTTACAAATGAAGGAATTTGTTAGTTCCATGTTACTAATTGAATTTAAGGATTTGAGTTTCGCGGTTGGGGTCTTCTTTTTGGACCTTAAGACTTGTGTAGTAGCCGATATTGCCTTGAGCAAAGCAGCGTGTTGAATGATTGTATTGGTTTTATCCGAATCTTGCGTTGTGGACTTCAAACATCTTTTGTTGGAATTGGCAGGATATTGTTATCTAAGAAAAATTATTTCTTATTGAAAGAAAAAGTTGTACTAGAAGTATTCGAGGTACTGATGGTCTCATCTTGTGTTTTCCAACCTCATTGCTATTTGATTTTCTCTTGGTCTTTTGGCTACTGTGAATGATAGCGAATTTCTGTATGCTGGAATTAATTTCTTCTTACCTCTTCTCCTCAAAAAAAGGGTAACCAATTTGCGTTGCGAAGTTTCCTTTGTTGCCTGATGGAAACTAGGTAGTGGTGGTCTAGTAAATGTTTTTGTGGAAGCCTTAAATATCACGATGTTTATGGTATATTGGATAATATATTATTCTCGTGGGATAATCCTTGGGAAGAATATGATTTAAATAGAATGATTGTCTTGGAACCAAATAATTTGTCGATGTTAAGAATTGAGTGTATGTTAATTGTGGAGTAGTAGGGTTTTCACCCGAGGATTTCCCTATCTTATACGGGAAGTTGTTGTAGGAGTCTTGAAAGCTGAGTCGGAGCTTTATCTTTTGTTATGCTAGAACTTTAGAGGCCCAGTGTCTCTGTGTGGGAATAGCGGATCAGAGTGGAATCCAAATAGTGTCATGATCGGGATAGCATCTTTGAGGTGCAATAAATGAGTTGGTATGTTGGGCGATGATTTGAAAATCCTTGGTGCAAGGAAGTTAAATTATTCAAAGAAATAGAGTGGGAAATATTTGTTATCTCAAGTAGTGAGATGCTAGCTTGACTCTTGCTTATGCTATGCGTCTTTGGCGGAGGTTATCTGCAAATTGAATTATTTTATGTTGAGGTGTATTCTTTTCTGGCTAGGAAAAAAATGATTGTTTTGGTCTGTCGAGTGATTTTCACTCTTGGCTTATGTGGTGTGGTTTCTCCAATTGTCTACTTGGAGAGTGGAAAATATTTTGTGGTGAATCCTTTGATTTGGATTGTGGTGCTTGAAAGAAAAGTCAATTGCTAGTGTGTTGCTTGAGAATCCTTTATTCTCTTTTTGTTGGGTTCTATTTGTAAAAGATATTGTTTGTGCTTCAAGTAGAATGATATGTGTGGAATCTGTGGTCAAATTCTGTTAAAGGGGTACAATGTATTATCCTGATTATAATTAATAGAGGGAAGTGTGATAAGAATGATGATAGATACAGAAAGTAGTTTAATAGTTGTTGCGAGAAATTTTGCCAAAATGGTAGGACCTGTTGGCCGCTTAAAGCTGACCTAAGAGTTATGCGGACGTTTGGTTTAGACCAACATGAATCGTGGACTCGCCGGAACTAGCCGGGAGGAAGAGGGCCATCAAGCATGTGAAGGCCCTCTAGACGAACCAGTCCGAGCGGGAGGCGATGTGGAAGCTTGAAGACCGGATGCATAAGAAGAGCCCGAGCTTCTAGAGGCGGAAGAGTACTCGTAGTTGTTGTTCCCTTGGGATGTTCTATCCTTAGGATGCTTTTATCCTTTGGTTGTTCTTTCCTTTATTGTTCTTTTGTCTCGTGGGTTGAGGAGTTAGATTCGAGGACGAATCCTTTTTAGGTGGGGAGAATGTAATATCCTGAACATCGTTTCGGCGTCGGTTTCTAAATTAATCCTGGAGTTGCCCGGATTTTTGATAAATTACGGGAGGTGAAAATAAATTCTTCGGAATAGTCTAAAATAATAAAAAGAGAATTAAAATAATTAATTAAGAGGTTTTAGGTTATCCGGAGGGGTAGGCCAGCCATTTTGGGCTAGACAGCCCAAACGGGGGCCCGTACCCCCTCCCAAACCCTAGCACCCACTTTATAAACCCCCTCTCTTGGCTCCTCCCCCCTTTTTCCCCACCTGGCCGCCACCCCCATCTCCTCCCTGCGCCTCCACCTCTCCCCATTGCTGCTGCCCATGGATGCGAAGGAGGAGAGGAAGGAGAAGGAGAGGAAAAGAAGGAGGAGAAGAAGGGAAAGAGAAGAAGTGGAAGAGAGGGGTGATCCGAAATATTTAGGTAATTTTTTTCCATCCCAAAACTCTCTGTTTTTACTGTAATTAGGGTTCATAGCACAGGATTTGATGGGGATTAGCAATTAGATTCTCCAATTAGAGAGTTCCTGCTATTTGTTTGTAGATCAATTCGCGCAGTGCGGCTGTTCGTGCAGTTTAGACCCCTAAGAAGATTTTTCCCGAGGGTATCCCCAAATGGAAAAACGTAGAGGACGACGATACTCATCTACTGTATTTTGTTCAGATTTTTTAGCTACTTCATGTAGACGTACCAGGGTCTGGAATCCCATGGTCTGTCAGGGGCGTAGACTGGGGCTGTTTGCTGTTCAGAGGGGAATTAGGGGTGGAAGATGATTTTTAAATTTTTGGTCATAATTGAGAAAAAGATAGAGAATTCAGTAATCTAGTTTCTATAAAAAAAACTAGAATTTTTAGAGCCTTGATCTGTTCTGGGGACGCGTTTCAAGTCGGCTGTCCGAACAGACAGAATAGAGAATGTTCTCTGTTTTGTGCATTTTGTTACACCTTGCTAAGAACAAAAGAAAAATATGTAATCTACATGAAAAATGTAGGTATTTAAGTGGGGAATCTAGATATATATCTTTTGCTATGATTAATGTTATATTTTTAAAGATAGAAAAATGTTAAGCAGTGCCGCTGCAGTGGGAAGATTATAGAACCGTTATGGTGGGAAGGTTGTTGCGGGATGTTGGGGCTTAGCAATACCTTTTCTTTGAGAGTCGTGATTGTATTGCTGTTTGTGGTGCTGAGAGATACCTTTTTGGACATGCGGTTTTGCTTCTGAACGCGCGTGATCTCGTTGCTTCGCCGGTAGAGGCAAGTAAACGTAGCGGATGTGCTACCGTTTAACCCGTTATTTTTACTACTTACAATATGCATGATTTTCGTAATGTTAAATGATATGCCATGATTACATGCTTTCTAAGTAAGAATGTGATAGCAAGATATTAATCGCTTGCCATGTTTGGATGAGTTTTGGTAGTATTGTGGTAATTTGCTTAATGAGCTAATTGTGGTTTATATGAAGTAATATGCCATGGATGGATAACATATAAATGAGATGATATTAGCAATTAACAGTTGAATGTTATGCTTTGAATGACTAGCTCGTAGTCATGAGGTAGTTGCTATATGTGCCAATTGTGGAAGAAGTTTATATACTCATGGTGGTTATGTTGATATTTCTTTGAGGGTATGTTCATGTTAATCATGTTGATATCCCTTCGAGGTTGAAATTTATGTGGTTGACCTTCGTGGTTAAATCCTTGTGGTTTATGATTATCATATCATTCATAACATGTCATGACATTGCATTGTGGATGTCGCCGCTTATAGTCGCGACCGTACCGGTACAGCACCGTGCATTGCCGTAGCACGATGCACACTTTTACCTTGTTGGGTAAAGGTGCAGTGGAGCATAGCATGCATATGCATTACATTGTGGAAAGATCATTTGCATTATTATGCAATATATTGTGGTGAAGTTATTTTACAAACAACTACAACTTCATAGTTGTAATGTGGAATTGGCTCATGAGGGCCACTTGTGGTATGAGGAAAGTGGTTGTGGTTGTAGATTGTGGTTCATCCCTTGTGGTATGATAGGAGGTTGTAATTATGGCATGAGATTCTTTTCTCTTGTGATAAGTGGTGATAGCAGTTGTGGATACGAGAAATAATAAAGTTAGTGAGGTAAATCATGTTAATGCTTTATTGTCATTGGTAGTAGTGGTGGTGGATGATATGAAGTAGTTAATCAAGATTCATTTGCTAATGTTATACTAATGCTGGTATAGTAAATATGGTTGAGGCAATAATTGTGGTTATTTGGGAAATGGATATTGATGCTTAATATCATTGTAGTTTAATTAGCTTGTTAATGAATATGGATGCACATTGTAGATGTAGAGATGTGAATACTTTAATGATGTTGTATATTTGTTTGTAGTCTGAATAGCCTGTTAAACAGTTTGCTTGCTGAGATTTTTATCTCACCCTTGTTTCCCCCTACAGGTGATTCTTGAGCATTCATGGGATGGGTAGAGCGGCACCACAATAATGCACTTGGTTCACCAATTCATGCTGTAATAAAGTCGATAGAATTCTAGCCAAATGCCTAACTATCCGTGGATGATTGTTTTAGTTAATAATGATGAACTTGTGATCTACTCTTTGATTAATCTGCTGGAGGTTGTTTCAATTATTAAACTTGTTATCGTTATCTTTATTCTCTTAGTTGATTATGCTTCCGCTTAATGCTTCATGTCTAGAAATTGTTGCCGGAATAAATTATCTTGAAATTTTTGGGCCAGCTGTAGAGTGATTTAGTGGCATTCCAGGGTAATGTGGGTCCTGGGGGTTACAGGGGAAGCCAGTGTGGTAGGTGGGGAATGAACCTGAGCGAAGGGAAGGAAGGGGTGGCGGATGGGACGCGGACGAAAGGGAGGAGGTGGAAGAGGAAAAGGACGAAGGGGAGGAGGCGAAAGAGGGGGAGAATGGGGCGGCCAGTGTGGCAGGTGGGGAAGAGAGAGCAGCGGCGACATTTACGGCAGAGGACGAAGCGAGCAGACTGTAGGCAAATGCGCCGGAAGCAAGGGCGAAACAACCGAGAGGCAAAGAAGAACAGGGACGGAGGAAGAATCAAGAAGGAAGACGTGAAACGAAGACTGGGGCGTAAAAAGCAAACAACGAAGCGTGGCACTTCTCTGGAGCTTTCCACGGGAGACCTTCACGCAGTAACAAATCAGAGGCAAAACCGACGCTCGCTATCCAGTGACCAAAAGTGCTCACGCAACCCCGTCGCAAAGCACACGCACACGCATCGAACCGTGGGCACACGAATCGACGTGGCACGCCCGAGCAGCCAGGGAGTCCCCCATCTTTGTTATATGGAGTATGCACTTTCCAATGATACGTAAGCAAGGTATTTCAGGTCCTTTATACAAAAAGACATATTATAGAAAATTCTAATAGCTCATATATCGTATGGGGAGAGTTGTGGTATATTGACACAAACATAGGTTATTGCAAAATAAGACATGTTATTTGGATACTTCTTTTTAACTCTGAAGTATTGTATTCCTTATTTGATACAAATAGCTAAAGTTAATTTCATGAAAGAAAATAAGGTTTATACCTCTTTGCAATGGTATTAAGCTGTTTTTCTATATTTCCGAAAGTAGCCTGGCATGCAACACTGCAACAACTGCATATTGGTCATGTTTTCACATTCTCAGGCTGGCAAGGGAGCACTCGCTAGCAATGGATAACACATAAGGCAAAAAGAAGAAAGCCGTGACCACTACTAGAAGGCGGGAGACATCATACGACTAGACCGAGCTGAGTTCAAATGAAGCAAAGACTACCAAGTTGGCATGTGTGAGCACTTTGCGCGTGAAACATTGGGTCCAGCTGTAAGTGCGTGGGGGAAGTGTTATAAGCCACTATTGTATCAATGTCTCCCTCAAGTACTAAATAGACTTCCCTGATTACAAATAACCTAATTCATTTGTCCCTCTGTCCCAAATTTCTATCAATTCCGTTCTTTCTTGTTCGATTCGAGCTCACATAAGGGCGATTCCTTCGCCTTTAGGCACATGTAGACTGAAATCTATCGTGGACATCAGGGGCGAATCCATCAAGTGGGCTTCATTAGGCTTTAGCTCACTCTTCGGTTTGCCGCAAGCTCCCCCTCCCTACTTGATGAGGCGACGGGGTCCCGATCTTCCGATAGGATGATAACTTCGATTTGGAGGAGAACGACTTTGACGATACAGTTACTAACCGATCACGACCAGAACACTAAGCAATCGCTAAACCATACTCCGAGTCGTTATCAATCGTGCTAAGAACACGGTTGACCTGACCACGAAGGTCTATTCCTGCATGCAACCGAAGAACACGCAAGAACAAGATAACAAGCAATCTCAAATTACAAATATGATTGAAATACTCAATATAGTGGGATTCTAAATAAGGATCTTAACAGGTCGTCCGACACAACTGAAGAAACAAGTTGCAACACAGGCAAACTAAACATAAACGAAATACAAAAAAACTAGAGGGGTGCGGCCTCCTTAAATAGGGGAGTGGAAGCCACACAAAACTAAGAAATAAGGGGGTGGTACTATTTTACTGTTCATGTGAACAGTATTTCAGCCATGAATTGTGGGGATAGCACCTTTTTCTTAGACCCATACAATACAAGGTCCGAGTTGGCCCAAACAGGTGGTGTAGCAACTTCTTTTGATGATTGCGGACCGTACAGAAGGAATTTGCAGGCAAGATTGGATCCGTTGGAAAGAAGATGAGAAAACCTTTCCATCAAGTACTCATGGACCTCAAACGGACTTCGTATGTGAATGTTATGCTTGTTTGAAGTTAGCCCTATCAGGCTGAATCCGAACTGATCTAGAGGTCGAATTGGATTCCAAAATGTGTCCCACTTGAACTCTTATTTGAATTGGTCCAAAAGTGACATGGTGACCATAAGAAAGAGTTGGGGGAGACGTTGACATGGTCCTGATATATTGGTTGGCTTCCCTTTTGGTAGACCCCAACTACGAGCTCGTAGTGTTGATGCAATCCTCCTTGTATAGCTACGTAAATGTGCATTTTCATCGTTAGGTAGTATCATATAATTCATATGATATAAAGGCACTTCTAAAAATAAGCTCACCTGATAATGTAAGTGATGTGTAGGAATTCTAGTAATTAGAACAACAAGCATTGCTAATATGGTTGTATCCATCGGGGCCATGTTCTCATCATTCTCCTCTTCTTGAAAACAAAGCCATCCTTGGCTTTTAATACACTAAAAATAGGGTAACAAAGAAGCCAAGGTGTATGCATCGTATATGTATATGTCATCCGTTTTAACAATTCTTCGTTGTTGCATATTTATTGTTATAAAACAACCGTGATTATAAAAGTTTATTGTATTAGTAACCCAGAAGCTAATAAACAAATCAAAATTTCTCACACAGTATTTGTTGCAACTTGTTTTGCAAATGTACGTGATGCATTTATGCAATTCAAATCTCTGAGGTTGTAAAGTTGCATCGGTAGCACATATGGGCAAAGCTACAACTTTTGGATTTAAACAAAGTTCATCAAAGAAATCAGATTTCAATCGAGCAATAGCACATTCATCTAGCAAGGGTGAAAAGATTTGTAAGTGTTTCCTTCCATCAACTTCATTATTCAGATTATCAATGCTAGATGGTTCAATAAGAGATCAACACATAAGATTTGAATTGTCACGAATTTTTATTTTTCTCTCATAAGGAACAAAATTCAACATTCAACATACTAGAATTGTTATTCAAAATAACAATCTTCAATTCATCCATGTGATCACAAGTTATACATATTCGATATACATGAAATTGATTGTCTACACCATAATCTTCAATTAAATTGAACTTACATGTGTAGGTATGAGTAATTGCTAATGATTTTAAACATAAAATTTCAGCAAGATTCTTAATCACACTAGATAGCTCTATAGGATTATCAAACATGACATAGTATAAAGAATCTTTAGGAGGCATTCTAGTAAGAACTCCTCATGAGTAATCAATTCCACATTATGTAAATTGAGTAAAGAAATTTCAGAATATGGAATTTTCAGTTGAATGCATGAATTTTCATAATTACTCACCTTTTCATATTTAAATTCAGCACCATAGTTATCTATCTTCTCAGTTGATGTAGGTATTGTAGGTATCAAATCTTTATTATGAAGCAAGGAGACAGCAAGTACTCCATCTTCAACTGGGATTATCTCCTCATCTTTTGCTTTCAATATCACCTGTTGTTGAACATTCAACTCCTTGTTTTCAATGTGAACACCCTTCCCTTCAGCATGGTTCTCAACTTCCTGTAATTTGTTAGTCACAGGAAAAGGCACAAACAAGGGTTTGTTCCCATGTTTCTTGTCATTAAGCATTCTCAATTTCTCCTCAATCTGACTTTCAACCTTACAAGCAAGTATAAACAAATGAGTGAGAGAATTATATTCTTTGTGAATAAGAATTTCTTTATTAAGCCCACTTAAGAATCTATTCTTTGTAGCTTCAGCATGTTCCTTTAAACCGCAACGCAACAAATGTGTCTTTAATTCATGATAGTATTCCCTTACAGTTCTACTTCGTTGCTTTAAACATTACAATCTAGCTAGCAAATAATCAGCATGATATTTAAGAACAAAATCATCTTGCAAAAGTCTTTTCAATGCATTTCAAGTTTGTGGTACTTTCCCATGTTTACCAAGAGACTTCCACCAAAATAGTGCATCATCAATAAAAACACTAATAGCAGTTCTAATCTTTTGACTATCAGACCAATCATAATATTCCAATTCTTTGTCTAATGCTATCTCCTAGTCAATATAGGCATTAGGATCAAATTTACCAGCAAATGATGGAAAATCATACTTGACATTAGTTACTGTATCATCATCGCCTACCTCTCTTTGTAACCTACACATACCTCATTGATTTTGCGCGAGTTGATGATGATCGGAGTAATTAACTTTAGTGTGGCTGATGTAGTTATTCTCTTCGATAGCACCATCCTCGTTCGCCAAAGAGTTTAGAGGAAATAGTACACATCAAGTAGCTGTGAGTGAACATTTATCTAAGATCTCAACTCTGTTATTGATGATGGTAATGATCTTATTAAACCGATCCAACACGTTGTTGATCTCACAAAAATTCCTGCTATGTGATCTTGAACTTGTCATAGTTAGTAGAAAACAAGAAAATATACGATAATTATGTAAGTCCCTATAAACTACTAGGAGGTGGAGCTTCACAAGTCACATATCTCTCAAACTCTTACCAAGCTCTTATAAGTTCTTACCAATGCAAAATAGGTGGTGTACCCGGTGGCTGGTTCGTGATAACTTGACTCAAGTAATGTGTATAGCGATTGCAAGGGCCGGTTCGACGTGATCTGTTTGGTTAGTAAAAGGTATAGCTTGGAAGGTTAGATATATAGCAATGGAGAATAATCAGTTAATTTTAGAAATTGCACAGAATTGAATTATAGTTCGTATCTAGCACTTAGCCTATATTGCTGATCAAACAATGATAGGAGAAGGCCAAAACAAGTGTGTAACGATATATAGGAGTGATGGATACAAGATAATTCAATAGAATGCAATCTGGAATTGAAAAGCACAAGGATTAACCGAAATCTGAAAATGGCATATTTCTGTCCACTGGACAAGATGTATTTTGGCCGTAACTTTCGTCAGTTGCCTCTTTTTTTATGGTTCTTTTTTTTCTTGTTTCTTGATGGCTGTTTCTAAAACTTTTCTTTTGGGGCCATGTTCTAGAAACCGTCAGATAAAATCGCACAAAAATCACAAGTGCAGACTGTTACAGATTCAATTCCGAAATTTGTGTCAACTTGTACCGCAGATATCTTTTAACTGCCTCTATGGAATGAAGCGACATTTTAGGGACAGTTAGATAAGGAAGTTATGGATCTCATGGCAGTGGTTTCACTCAAAAAGGAGTCTGGAAACAAAAGTTATGGTATTTTTGGTGGCGACTGCACAAGAGGGAGTCTTCTTGATGGTTTTGGACGTGGGGATTTTTTTTGGAAGTTTTGCAGCACCAAGAATATGACCAGCAATAAGACAAAGCTAAAACGGACAAAAATTCAATTTAGCAAACCGAAACTAAAAAATTAAAAGGCACAACGGGGTTTGGACAACGGAAATAAATTCTTTTTGTAGGGCAATTTTTCTGAACTATAGGACATAAAAAAATCAATCTACTAACTAGGGATACAAGAAATTCTACCGGTCAACTAAAGCTCTGATACCACTTGAGGAGGTGACGGGGTCCCGATCTTCCGATAGGATGATAACTTTGATTTGAAGAAGAACGACTTTGACGATACAGCTACTAACCGATCATGACTAGAACGCCAAGCAATCGCTAAACCACACTCCGAGTCATTATCAATCGTGCCAAGAACGCGATTGACCTGACCACGAAGGTCTATTCCTGCATGCAACCGAAGAACACGTAAGAAAAAGATAACAAGCAATCTCAAATTGCAAATATGATTGAAATACTCAATATAGTGGGATTCCAAATAAGAATCTTAACAGGTGGTCGTCCGACACAACTGAAGATACAAGTTGCAACACAGGCAAACTAAACATAAACGAAATCCAAGAAAACTAGAGGGATGCGACTTCCTTAAATAGGGGAGTAGAAGCCACACAAAACTAATAAACAAGGGGGTGGTACTATTTTACTGTTCACATGAACTGTATTTCGACCATGCAATACAAGGTCCGAGTTGGCCTAAACAGGTGGTGTAGCAATTTATTTTGACAATTGCAGACCGTACAGAAGGAATTTGTAGGCAAAGCTGGATCTGTTGGAAAGAGGACGAGAAAAGTTTTCTATCAAGTACTCATGAATCTCAAACGGACTTTGTATGTGAAAGTTATGCTTGTTTGAAGTTGGCCCTATCAGGCTGAATCCGAACTGATCTGGAGGCCGAATTGGATTCCAAAATGTGTCCCACTTGAACTATTATTTGAATTGGTCTAAAAGTGACATGGTGACCATAAGGAAGAGTTGAGGGAGACGTTGACATGGTCTTGATATGTTGGTTGACTTCCCTTTTGGTAGACCCCAACTACGAGCTTGTAGTGTTGATGCAATCCTCCTTGTATAGCTACGTAAATGTGCATTTTCATCGTTAGGTAATATCATATAATTCATGTGATATAAAGGCACTTCTAAAAATAAGGTTACCTGATAATTTAAGTGATGGGTAGGAACTCTTGTAATCAGAACAACAAGCATTACTAATATGGTTGTATCCATCGGGGCCATGTCCTCATCACCCTCCCCCAAGATGGGCCGGCGATGGATGTCGCAGTGGGGGTGCAGAGTGGATCTGAGGTGCAGCGGCGCTGCTACATGGTGACGTGTTAGATCTGGAGAAGAGAGTGGTGGATGGCACGGTGGTGAGGTTGTGACTCGGATTGGCGGCGCAGTGCCGATGGAAAAGGGAGAAAGGGGATGGCATGGAGGAGGAACTGGGGGCCATTGGTGAGCTGGCCCAGCCTCACAGCACTAAAATTAGAAAGAAAGAAATACTAGGCTCAAAGGATGCAGGTGGTGACTTGGGTTAAAGGAGATTTTGGTAATTTTTGTATTTAGTCCTCCACTATTCAACAATTTACAGTCAGTCCTTCTTGCTCTGTTTTCTTCTGTTGTGGTCCCTGGAAAGCCCAAAGTCTTTAAAAAAAGATTCTACATGCCCATTAACGATTCTATTTACAAACCGTCTGTGATGAGATAGTATCACAGACGGTTCTATATACCAACCGTCTGTGATACATATCTATTACAGACGGTTCATAAATAGAACCGTCTGTGATAATGTTTTTCACAGACGGTTCTAGTTATAAACCGTCTGTATTGTATTTATCACAGATGGCTCACAAATCATCTGTGATAACCTTCGATTATCACTGACCTATAAATTCAAACGGTTCAAAAAACTGTTTGTGATTATGTTTTTGATCTGTCTGTGATGATGATTTCTGTAGTAGTGTGCTACAGTTGATCTATCCACTTGCAACCCCCACTCCACTCCAAACCTAGCCAAATGGGCCAGGCCAATTGTGCTAGCCCGAAGTACGGTACTACTGGCCCAACCCAAGCATGGCACGACATGAACATTAACTCTCCTTTGGTAATACAGTAAAATTGCTTGCGGTTGGCAGTAAAATTACTTGTGTTAGGGTTACTACACTCTTCTGAGTGCGGACGTGTGATTTGACAGTAAAATTACTTGCGACTGACAGTAAAATTACTTGTGACTCAGTGACTAGTAGTAAACTTACTTGTAACTGATAGTAAAATTACTTACTACTGGCAGTAAAAGCAATGGGCCACCGGTGGTCTGTTTGGCTAAGCATTCCTAGTCCAACCCAACCCTGCTCTGTGTCATGCCTAGGTCGAAAAGTAAGCACGTAAGCCAATACGACACGATAACTTATTCGGACCAGCTATACTAAGCCTAATCGAACTGTGCTCTATCCAAATCCATGCCATGTCGGACGATCTATTTAGCCAAGTTTGCTCCACCCCAATTCTGACCCAACCCATCCGACTGAAGTGACATCGCCTCCCTCCTCTCCAAACGACCCCACAATTAAAGAAATAATGGACATTTTTCACATTTTGGGTGGAATTTCGTGGATTCCAATGGATTGGGTTAATGTGGCAAAAGGATGAAAGGTCGCTTTTGGAGTGGCAAAAATCCCAAATAAACCCAAAATATATTGGTGTAACATCTATTTCAAACCTCACAACCAAAACAGATGATAGTATGATGCAAAAGACTCTCTAGCCAAATTACTAAAAATTGTTTATGCGTGCTACAAACTAACTTTATTTACACCACATTGAAATATATTGTTCACCCGGTACCTAAACAAAGAAGCATGGGAAACACCTAGCTATTCTATATCCAAAATATTGACCTGCATCCCATAAGCAAAGGCGAACAGAGCAAGCGCAAGTATGCTTATTGCAAATATTGCAACGGATTTGCATGGATCGGCTTGTCGCCTAACAAGAGCCACAGCCTCCTTTTGACCGTTTTTAGCAGCATTATCCAATTCTACACTTGGGCACGTAAGATAACCGAAAAGAAGTCCAGAAATTGTAGCCCCAAGATGCGTCCTGTAATTTAAGAGACGGGTACGTGTTATTTCACAAAATTGGATCGTAAAAGGGCACCGATCAACAAAATTATAGGTAATTGATTGTACAAAATCAGAGAGCAGAAGGGCTTATAATGCAATTTTGTCTAAACAAATGACAAGTTAATTACTTTACCAATTGTCAATTCTCCCAAAAGTGCTCAATAAGAAGCTCAATGCTGCAGCTATCACAGCCTGCCTGAATATACTTTCTGAAACCTCCTTGTCAATGACTTGTTTGTTCTGGCTTTGATAGACAAACCATGCTCCAATCAAAGCAAATACTGGACCCTGTTCTGAGTTTCAGAAAGCAACATTAGTGTATCAACGTCTGAATTTTACAAACTCTGTGTCCATTATCAGGAAATGGGGAACAAAGCACATTCAAAATATGTTTTTTGAAGTACATAAACATAATACATTGCTATAAACTTTGCCACATGTCCATAAAACAAGAGCAAGTTATGCACACCAACACATACCATCTGGACCTCTAAAAAACTATATACCATCTGGAGACGACTTCTCTAACTAATAGGAAAATGTGACAAAAGAAATAAGCTATCTTTTCATCTCTGCGCGCGCACGGCGAGATGATCAAATTAGCCAGTGGAGTCCCTGTCTTAGGGATATTACTACTATCTACACACGGGCTATGATTTGGCCAAATATTTAAGCATACTAAAAATATTATTTATCGATGTACTCCATCTCCGTGAAATGGTTAAGCTATGACATTGAAACCCAGACTAACTAGTGATCAAGAGAGTAACAGATGGTGAAGCTGCTCCTGTCGTTCTCCGTCTCCCTCCCCCTTTCCCCTAAGCTCTTCTCCACCGAAGCTCATCTTAGCCCCCCTCCCCAACCTCCTCTCCGCCTAATCGCCTGCGTCGAACGGGAGGGGGACCCTTCCCCCGGTCGGATTTGTGTATATTACCCTTTTTCTTTGCCTTCTATACAGCTAGTTGAGCTTGTGGCGGAGCCGTACCAGGACATGGCGACTGGGAATCCCATGCTCCTGGTTCATGTTCTCCTGGGTGCCCTGATTTGCACGTACCAGGACATGGCGGAGCTCGTGGTTCACCTCCCCCTCTTCTCGGCTTGTTTTTGCCCTGATTTGCACGTCCAGTCCCACAAAATGTTGTGCCTCTTCTCAGCTGGCCTTCTTAGGGCCTGTTCGTTGCTCTTCGGTGCCACCGGATTTGCTTCCCCCACTATCTTCGGTGTCGCCATCAAATTTTAACTCTATCATGGACATGTCTCGCAGTGGAGGCAGACAACACCGTTGGCTTTTTAGTCGGCGTTGTCTGAGGGCTGTTGGAAGGCGGTCTCAGCATGAGCGACGCCTCCCGCCCAGCATCACCACAAGGTCATCGCCGGCCGTTACCAAGATCTCCTGCGACTTCGTCGGCAACTGGTCAGCGCCGGCCATCCCCTATCTCCGGCGATAAGTTCTGAATTGACGAAGTTCATATGTCTGTTCTTGTCGCTTTGCAGTTTAGTCTAGAAGGATCTCTATGTAAATTTCTTTGATTGTTGGACCCATTTGTAACTCTGTGGGCCGTGTACTGTGTTGCGTATTAACCTAAATCGGGGACTTTTCCTCCAAAAAAAATTGTTATGATATTAAAGTAAAAACCAAATTTTGCTTGCAACCGCTACGAACATCATACATTACCAAAGTTACATTACCAAATCTGGAATGCAAAATCTCAGTAAGTGCAATATTTTTAGTGATGCAGTTGGGATAAGATCATAAGAGTGACCAATCCAATCAATACTATAAGACATATGGATAAGTCTTTTCAGCCAATAAGATACACAGGTAGCCGAGCAACTTACTGTGCCGCAAACGGTTAGCTCGGGAGTGTGAACAAAACTTGTCAAATTACCAGAGACTCCTCCAAGTATGTATATCAGTAAAAAGGTCATTTGACCGTATGCTCTACACACCCGAGGTCCAAATGTGAGCAACATCCAACATCCAAGGGCTATGTGCAAGAAGCCCGAGTGCTGCAGAAGTCAAATCACAAGAACAATTCAGAAAAGCTGAGTCGCCTTCCAAATACTAGTGTTAGTTAATGTGGTAGATAGCATTCTCTCCCAAAAAGAGAAAAATTAATGGATAGCAACTACATTAACAATGAATAAAGAAAAATATAATGATACTTTATCTAGCACAGAATTAGCAGCCATACCAGACACATTGGTGTTAGTAGTCTCCACCATTCCCCTGAGAGTATTAAGGTGTTTATCTTGGCACCATACATCAAAGGGAGAGACAAATTTTCAATATCAGAATTTTTCACTGGACTTGCTATTTCGAATAACAGAACTGCAATATTAATAGCAGCCAATAAGTTTCTGCATTCATGTACAAGTTCAAAAAGTTAGCCCACCAAAATATGCCAATATGGAAAATTGTTTATAACTACTTAGGTCATGCAGAAAACATTAGTGACTATTTACCATGGAACTTCTCCTAAAATGTGCCAAGAGTACTAGTATCACGTGCAGGTTACAACGGAAGGATGTGAGAACATATTGTGCTCCTATCATATGACTGTTTTTTATCACATTTTTTTCTAACATGTTCGAATTGTATGAATTTTTCAAGTGCGCAGGTGCACTGTTTGTAAAAAAAGATTCATATGATCCTAAGAGTATATTTGATACCGCCCCACCCGCCACCCCCATCAATCACTTGTTCTTTATATCATTTGCACATCAATGCATAATTATAGGTAGAGCTGTAAACGAGTTGAACTCGAGCGAGACTGGCCTTCCAGGCTCGAGCTCGATAGAAACTCGAGCCGATATTAAGTTAGGATCCGAGCTTGAATCTGGATTCGAGCTCAGCTTGTTGAAGCTCATAATAATTAAAATAATTTATTATGCACTAATTTTTAACAATAGGAAAAGTTTGAGTTCGAGCTTGACTCGAGTAAACTCGATAACAGTCAAAATAATTTAAATATGCATTAGTTTTCAATAATGAAAAAAGTTTGAGCTCAAGTTCGACTCAGATAAGATTGATAAAAGTTAATATGTATAACTATTTAAGTTCGAA
Source organism: Melocanna baccifera (assembly GCA_036346265.1). NCBI lineage: Eukaryota > Viridiplantae > Streptophyta > Magnoliopsida > Poales > Poaceae > Melocanna > Melocanna baccifera. The sequence continues at coordinate 23,394,378 of CM070679.1, forward strand.
TCGAGGCTCGCGAACTATTCGAGCTCGGCTCGGTGAAGCTCGCGAGCTCGAGATCAAGCTCGAGTTCGGCTCCTTTAAAGCTCGAGTCGAGCTCAAATTGAGTCTAGAATAAGCCGAGCTTAAGTAGCTCGCAAGTCTCGAATTTTTTTTACAGCCTTACTTGCAGAGGAGAATAAAGTGAACTAATTAATGAACGCTATTGCAAATTTAGTAAAATGGTTTATTGGTTTTATTTTTTATGTATATAAGTAAAACAACAAAACCATCAAAGGACTTAGTATAAGGAATGCCAGATTATTTCTCCACTTGGGTTTTTTTATGAATCAACACCATCGTGCTCAAATATCTTTCCTTTCAAAAAATGTGCTGAAATATCTTCTCTTTTCTCTCCCCCGTCCTCTCCCTCTGGCTGTTTGTCTCCTATATACCCCAACCCACTCGACCCTTTCCCCTTCCCCTCATCTCGACCACCGAGCCCCCGCCCGTATCTCAAGTGGCAGAGAGAGGGAGGGCTATGATCTTGAAAGAGCCCCCACCCTTCATTTAATTAGTACCATATTGAAAGCATAACACTCTATGCCTAAAAAAAAGAATTAACTGATTTATTGCTAGTACTTGTACGCTATACTACAGTAAGATTCTACAGAGATATCTCGATCCAGCCTTTGCTTTTCAATTAAATCTTGTACAGAAGTAATGGCACAGAGTGTGTATAGAAAAATGATTTCATATTCCTAGAAGTACGTACTTCCACTTCTGATACACCGTTTAAACGAATAAGTTATATTTCTTTATTCTTTTGATCATACTCTAATAATGATTAGAAGATGCTCTAAAGTGAGTTCCATAAAAAATTTTATCCAAATCCACTTTTTATAGTATAATTTATGTATATGCTCCTTTTATATATAAAAAAGTGTATATAGCAAAAATAAAAGGCTCTAATGATTTTTTCAACTATGTCACATAGGAGTTTCTTACAATTAGTATTTAATTATACCAAAAATAATAAAGAGAAATAACATGATTCCATATTCTTGAGAGTACGTACTATATATATGTGTATATATATACGTATGTATATCTATATATCTATATATATGAAGCTTCTTTTCTACTTTCGGGAGTGGTTACTTGCTATGTGGTATCTCACAACGTAGAGAATATCTCACGTAACGGAGGGTATGCATATTTAGTATACAAGTATATAAGACTATTTAGATGGTATGTATAATTTTTTTAAACATATTTCTTTTTATGTGTGTATATGAAGGTATTTGTAAAATATGCTAAAAACTATAAACTCCCTTGAAAAATTTTCGTGTGATTCATATTGAAGTATCTTATAATTAGTATATAAGTATACCTAAAATAATAAAAGAGTATGCCAAGTTCTATTAAGTGGTATATCATAAGTGGGACTAACTACACCCAGGAGTAAAAGGTATTTTTCACATACACACATATATATATACATATACATATATGTATGTATGTATGTATGTGCTTGGACGCATCTTTTGGATGAGCATGCATGCACGCTAGCAAATTACAGTACTCTAGTTCTGTAGATGATCTGACAAATCAGTAATAAGGCCACAAAATCAAGTCTGGTCGTATCACAGGGGCATTTTTGCCATTTCACATCAGATGTTTTCAGATTTAAAAAATGAATAATGGCATAATACCGATTTTATGCCATAAGCTGACTATTTCAGTGAATAGGGTGGCAAATCATGAAGAGCAACTTTTGGTGTAGTATTTCATAAAGTGACAATCTTTAGTGCGGCAAATAATTGATTTTCTCATGATTTATTTGTGTAATTATACAATGATGATATGTTTGTTTTATACATACTTTTGTTCTTACGATAGCAAATATAAAGGGGAAAGGCATAATCTGTTATACATACATGACACGCTAGTGATCTCTCTCTATTTCAATGACACTAGCCATATAAGCGTGGCGTCACACCGCGCTAACCACTATGTGGACCGAAATAAAAGAGATGAAAATTCGCTACCATGCGAGGACCTGTACACAATTCGGAGAAGTAGAGGAGGTTTTGGGGAAGATATGATGTCCCAGGGACCTCTCCGTAAAAAAACTAAGAACCCACATGTAATTTTAAAGAAACCGCGGGGCGTTATCTAGTAAAAGGAGAGCGGAGGGGTTTTTTTGTAAAAAATCAAAAGTCTTTTTGTAAGAACCGAAAGTCTATACGTAATTACAAAAACGTGGGGTTTTTTTGGCAAAAAACGTCACGTGGAAGGGGTCTCCTCCCGGGCATCCCCCAATCATAATATACGAAGTTGGCATATTCGTAACCCATGGGGTAACAAAAAAATCCCTAAAATTTTAGTGTAACCGTAAGTGTAACCGTAGAAAGATCACATATTCACATGGATATTCTACCGTGCCCTATGTGCCCCCTCTCAAGTTTTGAACCCATGCCCTCCTCAAGAACTCTCTCCGACGTTCTTTGATGTTGGTACTATATTTCTAGAAAATCCCAAAGCTTTGAGAAAAAGATAATTACAGCTAATTCGAGAATATGTATCTGTACTAAAAGGTAAATTTCACAATACAACGATGGCTGTCCGGCCGCCATCCTTCAAGATCACAAGGAACCGTTAAGAGACTATAACAGGCATAGACAACCTACAGCAACGAAGAAAACAATGAATGGACCTAGCAAATATCCAGCCGAGCCAAGATTTAGCCTCTTTCCAATCAGGGCATTACCTACATCTAATTGAATTTCGTTTTTTCTCATGAAATTAGATATGAATAATCTTGAAGTACCAACTTGTATATGAAGTGCAAAATATTGCATATGAGGCTTCTTTTGTGTTGTATAACAATGATAGCGGATTAACTACTGAGAGCAATTTGCATCGCGACCAAAATGGTAAACAATAAAAGAGTGATTCAGTACTTACGTCAAACAGAAACTGGATGTTTGATCATCTTTTTGCATTTCCAGGAAATTCTTTTCGTCAAAGATCAAGTAGCCCTTGTAATCCTCAACGGCAGTATTTAGATAACTCTTGGTACCTAAAGTAACATAACTTTCAATGAAGTTTTTGGTGGCGATGTTTCTGTGCTTAGTCAAGTGACATACCTGTGTCTCGTTTTTTGAAGTGGACCGCCAATGTATCTAACCTGTTACTGAGATTGTCGTCACCATCAGCCATGTTTGGTTCTGCTTTGTTTGTGGATAATGATTCATTTTGCTGTTTGTTCTTCTGATGCAAAGAATATGGCTTCTGATGTTTTTCAGGATTGAGTTTAGAAAAATAAGATTCCAATGCCACCAGTTGATTTCTTTCTTTTCTTTGCGATGCACTAGAAGCAACTTCGGAGCTGCAGCTCTCAGCAGCGTCCTTATTGTGTAGCTTGGCAATCACATATTGTCTTACCTTTGCTGCTCTCAGTTTTGGTTTCAATGAATGGCAAATGAAGCTGTTATAGCTCCCCAAATGGCCAATATGTAGGGAACAGTGGCACTTATAGCTATTAGATGTTAATGATAAGCTATCTCGTGCAATTTCGGCACTTTGTCTCCCACTATGATATTGCTGTTCACACAATATCATTTTGCATGTTACAACCCCAGCCATTAGATGCCTGAAAAGAAAAGTGTTAAGGAGTATACGAAGGCATTTACCAACTCGTTTCTAATCAAGAAATCTACACCAAAACATGGACATATTTGTAATAGATTTATGAAAAACACCTTCAATCTATCTGTAACGGTTTCATCCTATATGATACCAAATCGCCCTACTCAAAATTCTAAAAATCCAAGGATTCTAAATTTCGGGGGTTTTGTAGAATGAAAAGGATAACTGAGTATACTTTATGAATTAAGAAAATTACCACTTAGAAATTCAAGTAAATTTTTGATGTACCATTCACTGCCAAATATAGTATCAATATTTTGAATAGGTGGTAGTACGTCAGCCGGTCATGACCACGTGACAAAGTTTTGTGACTTGTGAGGGTTGTGGTGAGGTGCGATGTAGCGACAAGAAAGAGAGAAGTTTGGATATGGAGGATATGAGCAAGGAGATTCCGGAGAGGAAGAAGGAAGAGGCAAGGGTATGTTTGTCATTTTGACAATCATACGTTTGACAACAACATTTTGATAAACCTAGTGAAAGATAATGACATCCTTAAAATAAGCCAATTTTTATGGCATTTTTAGCATTTTGGGTTTATCCGTCAGATAGAGCCAATTTTTCCCAACAATGAATGAATAGCACGATACTCTATCCTTCTCTACTATTGAATACAAGAGAAAAATGTACTATACATATATATAGTTTTATCAATGCCCACTTATGCTTTTAAAAGTAGCAAATTGGCAATTTAACACCTTCGAAATGCGCTAACATACTAGGGTTAGGCCCGGGCTTCGCTGCATCAATTTTTGTCTTTCTTTATTAGTGCCTAGAGTAAATGTTTTTAGACACTTCATCCAAATAGTTAAATGATCAATGTCATTACACATATTGAATTTAGCACAAAGCCTTTAAGACATTTTTTTTTCACCAAGACAAACCTCTTACCACATGAACTTTCTAGATTTTTGTGGTCCAATGAAGACTTTGGAGAAGCAGACAGCTAGAATTTATGGCTAGATCAAGACTTAGGAGAAGTTGGTATGTCAATTTCGTAGATTTCACATTGACGGTAAGTAAACTATGAGATGATGGGGGCGCTCTCTTGAGGCTTCTTTTGCAGCCAGCTTTACAAAAAAAGTTATAGATATGTACTTTCTATTTTTGAAATCTTATTTGATATATTATTGTCACATACAAAAATCACTGCTCACATATACTGTTTATATGCGTGAACAGTACCATAGCACTGCAGTAGCCGTATATGGCTTGATTAGAGAATTAAAATAGAGATAAGAATAGTTAGTTTCCTCATTAGATGTGTTTGCTACTTTATAGATATATTCTATTTATTAAAGATAGATAAAATCTCTCATCCCACCAAATCGACATCGCCGAGACTTTCCTCCCGGTGATGTTTAATTTATGAACTAAGGTTCATCACATTTGGTATCAGAGCAGTTGATCCTCTTGCACGACTTCTGCTACCATGGTCTCTGTTGTCGAGTCGTTGGCTAAGATAAAGGCAACGCCAACAAGATAGCCACTAGTATTAATGACATGATAAGAAGATGGTAGCCATCTTCCTCAACATGAATCAGAAAAAGGCGCAACAAGAAGCGACAGCAGTGCTGTTCCTAGTAGCCACCCATACGCCGTCTGAACATGTTGTGGTAGCCGCAGTTCTACCAACGCCTACCACAACCCTGTCACGTCCTATAGCAGCAACCGTGTTGCTGCCAAATCCTGCCGCGGCAACCATGTCTCTGTCGTAACCTGCTGAGATACTACTGACGCCCGCCGCGACCTTATCATGTCCTATCACGATGTTGCCAAAGGCCGCCGTGGCCTTGCCGAAATCTGTCGCGGCAACCACATCGTGGTTGCTTGCCACAATTCTACGTAGTTGCCACCGGCCTGCTGTGGTGATCACAACTATCACTAATATCGTTGCACCTGTACGTAGAGACCACAATCTTCAAGATCACCAGTAAACGTCACAGTATCTCAAGGATGAGCTATCGTCAAAGGGGCAGAAGCTGTCATGTGTGAAATCATTGTTCACGCGTAATGTTCATATGCGTGAACAGTACCGTGGTACTATAGCGGCCGTATATGGCATAATTAGATGAATTAAAATAAAGATAAGAATAATTAGTTTCTTTATTAGATTGGCTACTTCCTTATTAAATGGGTTTACTACCCTTATAGATATATTTCATTTATTAGAGATAAATTTTCTTATAGATAAAGATTATTTTTTGAAGGTTATGTCAAGCTATCTCTATAAAAGTGCTAGTATGCATCTATTATCAGGTAGCGCTCGGTTTGACGTTGGCTTATAGCTTTTTTTTTACTGTAGCTGAGTTAGCTTATTTGGTATAATTAAATTTTAAAAATGTAAAAAAATAGAAAAACATGTTAGCCTATCACAGACAATGTAAAGGAATACGAGAAAAAAAAGAAAAGGTAAAAAAGCCTAAAAAATCTAAAAAAAGAAAAAAAACGAAATTACTGAATAGTAAAAAAAAGTAGAAGCCAGAAGCTTAAACACGGCCTCAATCAAGCAATGCAGATAAATTAATCTAATCTCTTTTCTATGTTCTGTTATCCCTGTCTATAGTCAAATCTCTTATCCCACAAGCCGACACGGCTCGGCCTTTCTTCTGACGGTATTTACCTCATGAATTGAGGTTCATCACAATTAGATTGTGCAAAAATATGAAAGTTTGAGTTGGTAAATTTCCGGCTTTCAGAATATAAGAAGGAATCTAAAGTACAAAGCCAAATTCTCAAATCTCAGGTGTTATATTATACTTGATTTGATAGAATATGACGGGTAAGTTGCCAGACTTTTCAGAGTGCATCTAGGGATCTAGACAAAAGCTAAAAGGTAGAATAACCATTGGCCAATTTTATCTAAATACATCGTCCAATGCACAATATAAGTCCACACACCATGCAATACACCAAATTAAGATTGGACCATACATAATATGCATCTATTAAATTAATGCATACAACAACAACTCAATCACTTTTACAGCATTAACGTGTGGACAGAGAAAATATTACAATAGCTACATTTTTATTTCCTTAATATATTTTTATTGTGAAGTTTAGGGGAGAGAGTACAATGGTGGAGAATCTTATATTTCCACTTGGTGTGACGTAAGTTATCTCTTAGTTTTGCCACATTGGATTTTGAGTGAGGTGCAGAAGAGAGAACTCAAGAGATAGCCTAAACCATATATCATGCAAAAGATGACCTTAGCACAAGAACCAACGCAGCTTAGAGTGTATGAGTATAGTGTGTAAGCCTATTTAAAAGATTAATAGAGTCAACCATTATCTTTAGCATTGTAGTGGTTGTCTCCAATATTGATATGAGATCACGTGAAAGGGTGGTAGAGACAACTATATATTGTGTCTCTACGAGATGCCCTTAGTGGGAACTGCTGACTGTGCTCTTCCAAACAAACAAAAATATATACTCCATCAGTTCTCATATAGACGTGGTAGAGTATGTGCAGTCAATATTTTTAAATATTTGACCATGCATATAGAAATATTTAACTTTATTACATGAAAATGGTATTAGTATATTTGTCATCAAAAATACTACACATCATTATATTTTTAATAACTCTGTATAACGTATAATTAGAAAAGTAATAGTCGAAATTGCGTATTAGAGCTCATGTCAATATCAAAAACAGAAGTAGTACATATACAGGGAACAACAGAGCGCATCCGGCAACAAATTAATACGTGTACGGAATACTGCACGGAATGAAAACAACTGATGAAAGAGATCAAGAAAAGAAACAAAGCAAGACACAGACCGAACGTTCAATCCTTTGGGGAACAACTAAGACGCGTAAACAAGTACCCATTTGAGATACGAAAATTAAGAGCGTTACCGTCCGGCTTGCCTGGCATCATTAGGAGAGAAGAGGCGCTGCATATATGTATGCCTAGTGCTCATATATCTCCTAGGAGCTGCAGGCTAAGGCTGTGAAGGAGCAAGTGGCCATCCCACCCCCCTGTGCGCTGGAACTGGGCTGCTGCGACGGCGCTCTCACGTATATGCAACGTTAGCGGTTGCGGGCAGGCATGGAGTGGTTGAAGCTAGTGCATGGCCGAAGAGAGCAGTTGAGACGGGCGGAGAGCGACGGCTGGGGCACGGTCCCGCCTTATCGGCGGCCGGCCCAATGGGGCACCGTATGCGGGCGCTCGTGGGCCCTGGGTCCTGCCAAGGAAAGCGGCAGTTGGAGGACCACCCATCTCACGACTCCTGATATTTAGGTGATCAACTCTTTTGGGTCTTCTTTTTTTGTGAGCAAATGTTTTGGAGTAATTGGGATTTTTTTTAGAAATTTGGGATTTATTTATGGTAGATTTCGAATCCCACCAACTATCTGATAGATGAATTTGTGTAGATTTTATGGAATTTGATGATATGGACTTTTTTTTACTCGTTCTTCAAATTAAGCTGCGCTGGCCTCTGATTGCAGCGAGGATATATACACGCCTACAACAACATCAGCTAGCATTGGATCTTGTTCCACACCCACCCCTGACCAACTTAGGGCTCGTTCTAAGGGGGTGATCGGAATAGCGATAGCTTTTAGCTTTTGCTGAAAAAACACATCAGAATTGCCGAAAAAACATCAGAGCAAATGACAAAAGCATCAGAGTACTGAGAAAAGCAATCAGAGCGGCCGAAAGAGTATCAGTAGCAAATGAAAGTAGAGTTTAATTGATAATAAACTGAAATTACACGTAGAACCTACATACGAGTACATTCCAAATAAAATGATAACCTCTAGGCCACCAACGAAGCTGCGATCCACTCACGTGTGATGTCCATCGCTGCATCGCTCGAACTATGCGTATCCAAAGGCGACATATATGGTGGAGGCGCGGAATGGGCCCCATGTTGTGATGGGTGGTTAGGCGTTACCGCCCTACCTAACTCAAAGTCAATAATAAAATTATGCAGCCCCATGCACGCCGTAATAATCGCACTGCTTCTTCCCTTGTAGGCGGGGACGAGGTGCAAGATACGCCATTTGCCTTTGCACATGCCGAATGCGCGCTCTCACGCAGCTTCAGATTTGCGAGTGACGGAAGTTGAAGAGCTCCTCCATCCCTACGGCGCGAGCACCATTGCGAAACTCGAAAGATGGTACCGATCGCTGCGATATGGCGCCAAGTACCCTAACATATTAGGGTAGCTCGAGTCGACAAGGTAGTACTTGCTGTAATGCAAATAGACGATTAGCGCATGTCATGCGAAGAATGTTGTATTGAAAATGTTAAGAATGTATTACCTTCCGCGGATGTGGGAAGGTAGCGACGTATTTTGCAATAGTTTGCTTTAGAATTCGCGTGTCATGCGCCGATCCTCCCACCTCGCGCATACAAATACGAATCGGCAATCGAAATCACATACGCCAACACATTTTGGCTTGTGTCCCGTGCCTATTATAATGGCGGGCCCGCTCATCGTGTCGCACAACGACGGGACATGCGTATCATCAATTGCCCCGATGCAATTGTTGAAGTGGGGTAAACGACGGGTTTGCGTACCTTGGATGCACTGGCGATATGTTCGGTCGTATGGCGCAATGATGGTTCCAAAAAGGAGCAAACATCGTTGAGCACATCGGTGAACCTCTTGCAAATGGTTCCCGCAGAGTGCTCAAATCGGTTCGTTGCTTGCCTCGTGATTGAGGCGAACCGCATGTCCACGTAAAAGAGCCAAAGCCTCCTTCGAGCAAACTTCGAGTAGAGCGAGTCCGTGGCGCCGCAACTAGCTTGCCGTGCGAGCCTCAAATCTGCGGGCCTCATCCTAAACATGTTGTTGCAACGCTGTTCGCCGCCAAGTTGTTGTGAAACCCATCGCCACCCGGTCATTCGCGGCGCTCGCAGGATTGCCTCCGACGCATGTCATCGCTGCCGCTCTCATCATTGTCGCCGCTCTCATCATCGCCGCCGCTCAAACCCGCTAGGACAACAAACGCCAGAGCAAACCGCCGTCTCGTGCATCCATCCTCGCAAATATCAAACATGTCAACATTCGCAAAGAATATAAGCATTCGATATCAAAGAAGCAAGACAAAGAAAGCAAAGAAGAAGATCGGTAGCACAAACAAGCGGCGAAGACAAAGAAGAAAGACAAAGACAAAGATAAAGAAGTAGAAGAAGACAAAGAAGACAAGACAAAGAATCGGCGGCACACTCGGCGATAAAGAAGTAAAGATAAAGATAAAGACAAAGAAGTAAAGATAAAGACAAAGACAAAGAAGTAAAGAAGATAAAGATAAAGATAAAGATAAAGATAAAGAGCAAGAAAGACAAAGACAAAGACAAAGACAAATATGAAGTAACACCGAATGAAGTCTCAACGGAAATATAAAGTCATACCGATACAAATATGAAGTCTCAACGCTCATAACGTGATACAAATATGAAGTCTCAACGCTCGTAACGTGATACAAATATGAAGTCTCAACGTGACGCAACGCTCATACCGAAACAACATCGCGACATAACGGAAATATAAAGTCTCAACAAATATAAAGTCTCAACGTGACGCCGGACTAATGACACTACTAATTGCCCTTCTTTTCCTGCGTATGGTCCCAAGTCCTCTTGAGCCACTTCAGCCGACCCTCCATCGTCTGCGTGAACAAGAACATTTGGCGGTACTCCTTCTTCAAGAACAGCTGCGTGGCATAGAAAAACTCGTCGCTATCGTCCCCTGCCCCCGCTTCTATGACCAGCTTCATGCATCGCTGCACTTCCTCCTTATCAGGATCGGTGGCAGGGGAGGAGACACTTTGGGGGGAGTCCTGCGCAAAAGTCCGCTCGAATATGGTGACAAAGCGGTTCATGGCGTCGCCATGAGCCGCTCGTTTCTGGCGGCGGCAGCCGCTCGGGCATGCGGATGATGCTGCCGGCCGCTTGCCCTGGGACGACCCCGCGGTTGCACCGCTACCACTGCCATGCATACCGCTGCCATGCATACCGCTGCCATGCATACCGCTGCCATGCATACCGCTGCCATGCATACCACTGCCATGCATACCGCTGCCACTGCCATGCATACCGCTGCCATGCATACCGCTGCCATGCATACCGCTGCCATGCATACCGCTGCCCTGGGTACCGCTGCCCTCCCATTCCGGCCACGCCTCGCTCTCCAGGTCGATCGAGTCCACACCGGGGACGAACGTAGACTCACTCGTGGCAATGCTATTGCCAAAGACGATCTCCAGTACATCCACGTGAGTGGCCACGAGCTGCCTAAACTTGTACATCGCGGTCTTGCCCTGCAGCGGCATGACAGAACATCACACTGGGTACGAACAAGTTGAAAGATCAAATAACTTCGGCGGGGGAACTTACTCCACCATTTTCATCCCACCACGCATCGTCCGCGTCAATGCTGCCGGTGATAGGGTCCACGCCGAGCCCTGTTGCGCGTAGCTGCAACCCCTTCCATTTCACGTAGTCGCGTTTGAGCGAGTCCCACTTGTTCTTCATTTGCTTGTCCGTGTACGCTAATCCAGTTCGCTCATTGAATTTTCGCAGCAAGTTGCGCTTGCCCTGGGTGTTCAACCGTGCGAACGGCCTGTTTTGTGCTTGCACCTCCTCCGCATATTTCCAGGAATATGACCGTGTTTGCATCGCTCCAAGCGGCCGGGGCCATCTGCACCCATCACACATCAGTTCTAACCTTACTCGCTTCAACCTAAAGGACCTAGCTTTCAACGCTGAACTTCACACAAGTGTCAACCATGTCATGAACTACTCTTCATGCTAGTTCTAGGACAGTGTGTTTGAGTAACATCTCTGAAAATGTACATCTACGCATCTCTCGAATGTTATTTGTTCTTCCGAGTTATTGTGTACTAAAGAATCATACATGCATACGTACAACCCACTGTTATTGTCTACTAACACCGCAAATACATCCATACATCTACGCAGGAATAACTGTGCAATCAACATAAATATTTTGTGAGTACCTTGGCGTCGCCGGGAGGGGGTCCGAGCTGGGTGGTCAGAGCACCGGAGCAGGGGCGCACCCGGCCCTGCGACTCCTTCGGACGGAGCGGCCTTGCGAACGGGACCGGACGCACTTCACGACGGGGACGCCGAACCTGCCGCCTTGGGCCCAAGCCGAGGAGCCGGATGTGCCGCGGGAGTCGCCGGCCCCTGATCACGGTCTGCACCACCGAGAGGCCGCGACGAGCACGAGGATGACAGGCGCCGGCTGGGGAAGGGCCGAGTGCCCTTGCCGAGTGCGTCGCCACGGTGCCGAAATGCTCGACGAGGCCGGATCCGGAGGAGGGGCCGCAGAGGAGGGGCGCAGAGCGGGGCGGGATTGGGCGGGCCGGATCCGCGGAGGGGCGCAGGAGGATGCGCGGCCCGAGGAGGGGGCGCGAGAGGAGGGGCGCAGGGCGATGCGCGGTGCCGGAGGAGGTGCGGGGGTTGCCGGAGGTGGCGAGGTGCCGGTGGAGGGCGGATCCGGCGGAGGGGCGCGAGGCGGGGTGCGGGATTGGGCGGGGCCGGATCCGACGAGGGGCGCAGGAGAATGCGCGGTGCCGGAGGGGTTGCCGGAGGTGGCGAGGTGCCGGCGAGGCGGATCCGGCGGAGGAGGGGCGCAGGAGCGGGGTGCGGGATTGGGCGGGGCCGGATCCGAGGAGGGGCGCAGGAGAATGCGCGGGTGGGGTTGCCGAGGTGGCGAGGGTGCCGCGAGGGCGAGGAGGGGCGCAGAGCGAGCGCGTCGCCGCGAGGCGAGGAGAGGGGCCGGCACGCGACAACTTCGGCGTGAAGTGTGCAGCGTCGGTGGGTGAGGGAGTTATTCCAACGGCTGCCCGCAGGCTCGCCGCCCATCGCGCAGCTCCGACTCCGCCCGGCTTCGGCTCCCCGTCGCTATCGCCCGTCGCTGCCGCCCGTCGTCAATCTGATCGGTCCCTAAACAGGGATGGTTTTAGCTTCCAAAACTCAGAAACCATTTAGAACACATTAACTTCTTTATGTGACTTTTTTCTTTATTTTTCTCTTTTTCTTTTTTCTTTTTCCTTCGTATTATCTATGGAGATATAACGGTGTTTTTTTAATCTTTTTCTTTATTTTTTAATTAAATACATCAGAAAAAGTTAACAATCGCTACAATATCATTTAAACCAAAAGCTACAGCGGTTTGGAAGAGCCTTAATCATGCCTTAATTAGTAACTTTGAAAAATGAAACACATATCTTTGAAAAATATACTCGAATTCAAATATTTTGAACGATTTTAGATCACATGCTTTGCTGATTTTTATATAAAATCAGCACATATTTACAATCAAACTATATAAAAAAGGCAAATACAGTTCAAACTTGTTTGAATTAGTTAGTAAATTATTTAAACTCGACATCCAACAAAATTTAAAATTTTTTACACATGATAAATAGAAAAAATACTTATTTTAGATCATAGTGCCTTAACACCAAACTATCACAGTTATATACATATGTATATGTATACATATGCGTATATACACATGTCTATATATACATGCATATATACATATATATATGTGTGTGTATATATGTATATCTATATATATAGAGAGAGGGGGGGCAGAAGTCTTTTTTATACTCCCAAGAGTACATACTTTCACTCCAATATATCACTTAAACAAATATGTTATGTTTGTTTATCACTCTCGGTATACTTAAATACTAATGCTAAGATGCTCCAATACGATTTGGTTGAAAAAATTTCATTGGATTCCTTTATTTTTGTTATATACCATATAAAAGGAGTATATACACAAATTATACTATAAAAAAGATGAACTTTGACAAAAAAAATTTATAGAACTTACTTTAGAGTATCTTATAATTATTATTAGAATAAATTCAAAAGGATAAAGAAGTATAACAACATCACTTAAGCGGTATAAAAGAAGTGGGAGTACGTACTCCTAGGAGTGTGGAATCATTTCTATATATACACACTTAAAAATACGAGTTGGTGGTCGTACATTCGTTCTCCCACAGAAAAGTACCTCTTGAAGTTACAGATAATTACCTGCACAATGACATCCACCTATGAATTTACCCTGCGCAACGGGACCACCTGTGTTGCTCTGTGCGCGTCCTTGGAACCGCTTCACCACCTTCCTCGTTCTAGCAACCGTCTTCCCATGCCGTTGCCGATCCGTCCTCACGTCAACCCAAAGCTACCGCCGCTCGTTCACATCACGGCTTGTAGCCACCACCGCACCCTCATGCCCACATGCCGCCTTTGCCAGATCTACAAGCAGCGAACTGATGCTCCACCTTCAACAAGACCCACAGAGTCACCGCCACACACATAGCGTGTGTGGCTGTCACAACTTACTGCCCTCGGCCCTCCACCGTTGATGTCACCAAGGTGAGATGCTGCATTAGTGGCTGCATCGGCACAATCGTGAGCCACAGTCTCTTGGTCGATTGTGGCCATCGCGGAAGTAGGAGGAAGTCGGTGAAGAAGGCATAAGTGATGGTAATCATTGTCGGGGATGGAGGTGAAGCCACCGAAACCCAAGAGGTACGAGAGTTGGGCATATGAGAGGGAGCCGGTGTGGTGAAATCGGTGGGGGGAAAGAAGGCGATAAGAAGCTGTAGGTACCGCTAGTGTTGAAGGAGACCGCCAAATCTGGCAGATCTAGCAGTGACTCCCAAGAGTTAAGGTGGCGGTGGAGATGGTTGAGGATGGTGGGGATATTTGGAGGGGATCAAGGAGAGCCACCAGTTGTGAGGCACGCTAGGATTAGGTGCCAGTATGAAAGGAGGCGGCGACGGGGCTAGCCGAGGCTAGGAGTAGGTTGTCGGCACCCGGAACAGCAACTCCAAGTCCCTCTGCGTAAATCGCACTATCCTAGGAAAAGCTAATGCACACAGTGTCAACAGTAATGTATATCATGCAAAAATCACCACCGAATATTATTAAACGACAAAATACGGCCTTAAGGCCAAGTCTTACAAAATAGGGGCACAAGGCCAACGAAAGAAATAAAACAGCGGAAAACAGTAAAAGTAGCAGAACAGCCCATCCAGCCTCCCATAGGCGAATGACTATAAGACGCGTCCTACTCGCTGAAGTAGTCCTCACCGTCGTAGTCGCCCTCAAAGTCTGGCAACAGATTAAGCAAGGTGAGTACGAGAGTACTCCCAAGGTAAGCAAGCAAATGCTTACGCAAGTTACACCAAGAATTATAACGGAGTTGATGCATGCATAATGGATTTCAAAGGAAGGCTTAATAGGGCAAATGTGCGGAAAGCAATACTTGAATTTGAATACAACAATGTAAGTACGAAAAGCTGAACTTTTAAATACAGTATATGAAACATTGTTTTTAACAAGTAATATCGTTAGTGTAGGCTCCGACCCACACTAACCTATCCACAGGAATCCACCCGGACCATAACCAAGACCATCATTTGTTTGCTCAAAAACCATGTTTTATACAATCCAAGTCTAATCTGTGACGACTTTACTCAGCATATCCATGACCGTGGACACGGCTATCTAGATAGGTCTTTAACTCTGCAGAGGTGTACAACTTTACCCACAAGATATTCCCTCTCACTTGAGCCACGCGATAAACACACTGCCTTAGGTGTGTGGCGGAGAGTTCATGACAAGGCTGTTCCGATGATCCATCGCCAAAATAATCACGCCGCCACTAAGGTTTCACCATAACTCGAATCCACGAGTTGGAGCCCCCTCTGGTGCCATGTGAGACTTTCCACAGCCTACGCCGCGCTCACATTCAGCCTATAGCGAGACTATGTTTGGAACTTCACAAATTACTTAGCCAGGTCCGTCCCATACCGGACTTGTGGTAGTACGAAGTGACTTCATAAAATGAATCACAGAAACGGTCCTTATGTTGGTTTAGGCCCAACCACATTCCCTCATGCACGACAATCAACCAGGTCTCACCAAACACGAGGCATGCCGGCACCCACCACCTAACCATTAGCCTAAGTCCAAATCATAAGTTTCTATTTTTATTTTTAAACAATTTTCATAAACCATCCTTGACTCACCGAAGTCAAGACTTCAAAAAGAACAGTCATTTCATGTGAAATAGTCGATTCCACCTAAAATCATACTAAGCCAAGCTAAGCATTTCTATCAAATTTCTAGTCAATACTATGGTACTAACTAGTTTTCATCTAGGGTAACAAGGTATATGAATTCGAATTTCAAATTGGCCATATTCAAAGGATTATGGGTATATCTAACATTTAAATTGAATTTAAATTAAATTTGAATAGAAGTACGTATGCATATACAGTAAAACAACATACATAAATTTAAAATATTAGGTGCAACATGGTCAAAGGTGTAACTTGTCTTGATCGAAGCCCTGCGGGGAATCGTCGAACTCAACGTCTCCGGAATCGTCGAAATCTAACGTGAAGAGTCAATTCAAAGAAAATTCAAAAACAAAATTCAAATGAATTCAAAATTTCAAAATTATTCTAGAAATGGATAGATTATGATTTTAGAAAAATTTAGAAATTTGAATGGGTCAATTTGGAGTTAAAATGCAAAAGTTATAGCCTTCCAAAGTTTTAATTCAAATTAAAAGAAAAAAAAGGCATTTTCTGGATTATTTTTAAACCGAAAGGATTTATGATGTCAGCAAAGATTATTTTTCTAAAGGAAAATACAGATTATGACGTCAGCCCTAGGTTTAATTTATTCGGGAAGAGGCTGACAGGTGGGGCCCGGATCTGGTGGACTGAGTCCATGGACCCGAGAGAGAGGTGAGGTGGCAGACGGGCGCGCGGGAGCGGGGGTGGCGCTGACGTGGCGCCACATGGCTGCCACTTGGCACCACATGGTTGCTACGCGGCTGCGACGTCACGGGAACGTGCCGATGTGGTGGCACGCGCGCGAGGTGGCGGGGGAGGCGCTCGGGTGGCGCTGGCGTGGCGCCCAGCTGGCGGCCACGTCTGCTGCGACCTCAGCCCGGCGGCTGACGGGGCGGGCGGCCGACGGTGGCGCACGGGGACCGAGGGTCGCCGGCGCTCCGGCGGGCGGCGGCGCTGGCCGAGGGCACCAAAATGAAGAGGGGGACGCGGAGAGTGCATCGGTACCTTGCGCGGAGGCCGAGGGTGGCTGGAGGGAAGAATCGGCGGAAAGGGGCGGTGGTCGGAGAGGGCTTCACGGCGGCGGAGGAGCTCCGGTGGCGCAGCAGCTCGGGGAAGTGGTCGCCGAGGATCGCCTGGGAACCAGCAGGGTCGGGGAGGCGTCGGCGAGGGGCGAGGTGGCTCGAGCCGCCCGGAATCGCTCGCCGGAGTTGCTAGAGGCCGGCGGGGAAAAACTAGCGCAGGGAGGTCTCCGACACTCGGTTTTGCGAATTGGAGGCAAGGGGAGCGGCGGTGTGGGTAGAGGGTGCTCGGGGAGGTCCTTTTATAGCCTGGGGAGGGGAGTAACGGTCGCGTCCATCTCGCCGGAGTTGCAACGGCTCGTAGGTTTAACGCGACGGTGGTAACAGCTGCAATTACGCGCGATTATGCCCACAATGGACGCGGAGGAGGTGCAATGGCTATTTGCTGTCGGGGTGGGGCATCAATTCGGAAGGAAACCGAAGCTTTAAAAGCTTCGGTTCACGGCTTCAATGGCAGCAGCGGGCGGGGATCGCGCGAGGAAGAAAGGAAAGGGAGCGGGGAAGACGGGCCTGACGAGCGGGGCCCACCGGTCAGCGAGAGGGAAAGAAAAGGAAAGAGCGAGGGGGACGGTCGGATCCGCGACGCGTGGCACGGGGAGGAGATCGGGACCGCTGGTGCGTTGCGAAGGGGTAAGATTTGATCCGACAACGAAGATCAACTCAGGGCCGATCGGCGCTTAAGTGGGAGGGGGCGGCTGCGATTAGGTACGGCAATAGGGAACGGCTCGGATGAGGCCACGTGCTGATCGGAGGGAAGAACGAAGTGGCGAAGCGGTAAGTTGGTGCGGGTGGCGAGGATTAAATCGGGCGCGGGAGTGGACGGTCCGATGAACGACACGCGTCGCACGCGGAGAGAGGGAAGGCGGGATGAAGGGGTAAGTGAAGATGGGCGGCCGAGATTAGATCCGGCGGGGTGGAGGGGTCTCCGATGGCTGACACGCGGCAGCCCGAGGGGATTTTTGGATTTTTATTTTTCTTTTTGACTTCCAGAATGAGAATAAGCATTAGAAAACTCGGAAAAATACCAAATAAATTTTGAAAATTCCAGAAAAATTCAGAGAACCTTCTGGGACTAATTGAGACTTAATAAAATATTTTCCACCCAATTTGATTAGTATAATTTAAAAAAATCACAATTTGATTTAAAAGGGAAGGTTTTAATTCTTTATAAAATTCTGAATTTCATTATAAATGCAGGTTTGACTTTAGGAAGATAAAATACATTTGTTTGATTTACAAGAAATGCAATGAACTTATTTTGATCTTTTTATAATAGAAGTTTTTAATTTTCTTAAACCAGGACTTTGAAATAAACTCCAGGAAAATCCAATAAATTCCAGAATTGATTTTTAAATAAAGAGATAAAATTTTTGGGATGTTACAAACCTACCCCCCTTAAGGAAATCTCGCCCTCGAGATTTGCACCGGCTAGCAAAAGAGATGGGGATGGCTGGCCTTTAAATCTTCTTCTTGCTCCCAGGTGGCTTCGTCTTCGGTGTGGTTGCTCCACTGAACCTTACAGAATCTTATGGTCTTCCTTCTAGTCTGACGCTCTGCTGTCTCGAGAATCTTGATTGGTTGCTCCTGGTAGGCAAGATCATCCTGAAGGTCCAGAGTTTCTAATGCTGCTTGCTCTGTGGGTACTCGGAGGCACTTCTTCAATTGGGAGACATGGAAGACATTGTGCACTCCTGACATGCTTGGCGGTAAGTCCAACTGATATGCGACTTTACCTCTTCGGTTTAGAATCTTGAAGGGTCCCACATAACGCGGTGCTAGCTTTCCTCTGACTTGGAATCTCTTTACACCTCGGAGTGGGGATACTCTAAGATAGACGTAGTCCCCAACCTCGAAGGTCAAGTCTCGACGACGGTTGTCTGCATAGCTCTTCTGTCGAGATTGGGCTATCTTCAGTCTGTCTCTGATCTTCTTAACTTTATCTTCTGCGTCTTGGAGTAGATTTGGCCCAGCTTCTTGAGGTTCTCCTTGCTGATCCCAAAGCAATGGTGTCCTGCACTTTCGACCATACAAGGCTTCGAAAGGTGCCATCTGCAGACTGGCTTGGTAGCTATTATTATACGAGAACTCTGCATAGGGCAATGAACGGTCCCAACTGTTTCCAAAGTCTAGAGTGCAAGCTCTTAGCATATCTTCGAGTACTTGATTAACTCTCTCTGTTTGACCATCTGTCTGGGGGTGGTAAGCGGTACTGAAACTGAGCTTACTCCCTAACTCTTCATGCAGCTTCTGCTAGAATCGAGAAGTAAACTGACTTCCTCGATCTGACACTATTTTCTTTGGAACGCCGTACAGGCACACAATCCGGGACATGTACAGCTCAGCTAACTTACTCCCGGAGTAAGTGATCTTGACTGGTATAAAGTGGGCCACCTTAGTTAATCGGTCTATTATCACCCAGATTGAATCATAACCCGATTGTGTCCTTGGGAGTCCGGTTATGAAATCCATACCGATTTCTTCCCACTTCCATTCTGGTATTGGGAGTCGTTGCAGGAGTCCAGCTGGTTTCTGATGTTTGGTTTTGACT
Source organism: Melocanna baccifera (assembly GCA_036346265.1). NCBI lineage: Eukaryota > Viridiplantae > Streptophyta > Magnoliopsida > Poales > Poaceae > Melocanna > Melocanna baccifera. The sequence continues at coordinate 23,413,790 of CM070679.1, forward strand.
CGCTGACAGGTATCGCAGGCTTCAATAAACTCTGCTATCTCTCTCTTCATACTAACCCACCAATATTTTTCTCTTAGATCCTGGTACATCTTGGTACGACCTGGGTGGATGGAGTATGGGGTGTCATGGGTTTCTTTCAGAATCATGGTTTTGATTTCCTGATTATTTGGCACACAGATGCGGTTCTCGAACCAGACGGTACCATGCTCATCTTCATCAACTCGGGCCTTGCCCCTTCTCATATTCTTTTTGATTTTCTGGATATCCTCGTCAACCTTCTGGGCTTCCTTGATTTGATCGGGCAATCCTGGTTGTATCTCCAGGGTGGTGAGGATGCCTGGTCCCATCGGATTTAGACTTAGACGGGTGACTCCCTCCTGAAGTCGGGTCTGGTCTTCTTCCGATATAACCATGTTTGCATAAGATTTCCTGCTTAAGGCATCGGCTACAACATTCGCTTTTCCGGGGTGGTAATGTATACCGGTGTCGTAGTCCTTTATCAACTCCAGCCATCTTCGCTGCCGCAGGTTGAGTTCTGCTTGGGTGAAGATACTTCAAGCTCTTATGGTCTGTGTACACTTCACAGCGGTTACCGATAAGATAGTGGCGCCAGATTTTTAAGGCGTGCACTACTGCGGCTAACTCCAAGTCATGAGTAGGATAATTGCACTCATGAGGCTTGAGTTGGTGCGATGCGTAGGCTACCACTTTGCCTTCTTGCATCAGAACACAGCCTAAGCCTAGGCGAGAGGCATCACAGAAAACCTCGAAGCCTTTATGCACGTCCGGCAACATAAGCACGGGTGCTGAAACCAGTCTTTTCTTCAGGGTTTGAAAACTTTGCTCACAAGCCTTCGTCCATTCGAACTTCTTTTCCTTTTTCAATAGCTGAGTCATTGGCTTGGCTAGCTCAGAGAACCCTGCTATGAACCGGCGGTAATAACCCGCGAGTCCAAGGAAGCTCCTGACTTCAGTTACAGACTTTGGTTGCTTCCACTCCATTACTGCTTCCATCTTGGAAGGATCTACAGCGATTCCTTCGGCTGTCACGATATGTCCGAGGAAGGCAACTTCTTTTAGCCAGAATTCACATTTACTGAACTTGGCAAAAAGTTGATGCTCTCGAAGTTTCTCCAAAGTGATTCTGAGATGCTGCTCATGCTCTTCTTCATTCTTGGAGTACATGAGAATGTCATCGATAAAGATCACCACAAACTTGTCCAAGTATTTCATGAATACACTGTTCATCATGCTCATGAAATAGGCCGACGCATTGGTTAGTCCAAATGACATGACCGTGAACTCATAATGTCCATATCTGGTGGAGAAGGCAGTCTTGGGAATATCTTCTTCGCGAATCTTCAGCTGATGATATCCTGATCGCAGGTCAATCTTGGAGAAGACACCGGCTCCTTTCAATTGATCGAACAAGTCATCGATCCTGGGGAGGGGGTATTTATTCTTGATGGTGACATCGTTGAGTGCTCTGTAGTCCACACATAGCCTCAAACTCTCATCCTTTTTCTTGACGAACAGGATGGGTGCTCCCCAAGGTGACGAACTGGGTCGGATGTATCCTTTGTCCTCCAATTCCTTAAGCTGATTCTTCAATTCTGCTAACTCGTTAGCAGGCATCCGATATGGCCTCTTAGAAATTGGGGCGGTGCCTGGGACTAGGTTAATCACAAACTCGATTTCCCTATCCGGCGGCATTCCTGGCAGTTCCTTGGGAAAAACATCTGGGTATTCCCGCACTATTGGCACTTCTTCCAAGACTTGGAGGTGGAAGAGGGCACATTCTTCTGCTTCCGGGATCTGGGGAGAGAAGATTACTTCCACGCCTTGGTCATTGGTGAGGGTGATGGATCTGGTAGCGCAATTGATCTGACCTCGATTCTTGGCTAACCAGTTCATTCCGAGAATGACATCTAATCCTTGCGATTCCAAAACCAAAAGATCGGCTAGGAATCGGGTCCCATCTATGAGCAATTCCACTTTGGGACACAAGGTCCCTGCTCTCATTTCTGCTCCAGGGGAGTGAACTATCATAGGGTTGCTAAGAGATACCCTTCCCAATCCATGCTTATCCACAAAAGTTTTTGACACAAAAGAATGCGATGCTCCGGAATCGAAAAGAACTGATGCTGGTACTGAATTGACAAGGAACATACCCAGCACGACGTCCGGTGTAGCCTGAGCTTCTTCTGCTGTCACGTGGTTCACTCTCCCCTTGATGAGGGTTTGCGGCTTCTGCTGTCCCTGGTTCTGACTTCCAGAGGCTCCTGGAGTTGCTGCTGCTTGAATCTTCTTGGGGCACGCCTTGGCAAAGTGCCCTGGTTCCTTGCAGTAGTAACAGGTTAATCCGTCAGTTGGCGGACTGCTCTTCTGCACCTGGCCACCGGTTGTTGGGGTGCGGTTGCTTTGAAAATGCTGGCGATTGGCCTAAAACGGTGGGCGGCTGGTTGAGGACTTGAACCTGCCTGACTGGTTCTTGAAGTTGCTGCCCTGAGGTCTGAACTTGTTCGAGTGCGGAGGAGCGGTGCGACTTTTGAAAGAACCTCCAGAGTTGTTCCTTTGGTCCACCATTCTTTTCTTCCGAGTTTCCATTTCCATGTGCTTACCCTCCTGGCGGATGGCCTTGCTGACTAGCTGGTGGAAGTCAGTATAGTCACTCGATATCAGTTGCACTGATATGTTGTCATTCAGGCCCTCCATGAACCTTTCTTGCTTGGCTTCGTCGGAAGCCACATCTTCTGGCGCATAGCGGGCCAGTTGGTTAAACTTTTGTACGTACTCATTGACAGTACGACTTCCTTGGCGCAGAGATCTGAACTCCTTCTTCTTCAGTGCCATGGTACCGGTGGGGATGTGAGCTTTGCGAAAACTCTGCTCGAACTCATTCCAAGTCACCGTTTGCGGGTTGGCGTGCGAAGCGGTGAAGGTGTCCCACCAGTGAGATGCGGGCCCATTCAACTGATGGGAGGCGAACAGGACTCGCTCCCGATCAGTGCACTGCAGGATATCCAGCTTCTTGCCGATCGACCTGAGCCAGTCGTCGGCGTCCATTGGTTCGGCACTGCCGGCGAAGGTTGGTGGCTTGATCCTTAGGAACTCTGAAAGGCGATTGGGAGGTACTTGGGCAGGTTGATGATGAGTCTGAGGGTTGTTGATCGTCTGAGCTAACAGCTGAATCAACTGGTTCTGATTGGCCATCAACTGTGCCCAATCCATCCTAACTTCCACGCGGGCGGTGGAATGGGGCCGACCGCTCCCTTGAGCTCCGGGGTTGGTGTTGTCCATGTTGTTTCTCCTGGTGTTCACCATCTGTCGAAGCCTCCAGATTTAGAGGGGAGAGAGAACTAACAGGAGAGGTTCTAGTAACAATCCCACCAACCGAACACACAAAAGCAAGGAAAACACAAATAAGAGCCAAATAAAACTTTTTATTTTATTATAATAGTCTCGCGGCTGTTAACAAGGGACTACAAACATGGATAACGCTTTAGGACTCATGGTCATCTAGACACTAGTCTTTGCGCCGAGCCTCCTTGGAAAAGGCTCGGAAGTGGTGGAGTCTGCACTCTCGGCACGGAGCTCGGCAAGTTCTTCTTCCCGTGCACGGAGCTTCTGCTGTGCGGTGTGTAGCTCGTCCAGGGTGGTCTGGTACATGTGATCCATGGACTTGGTGAATTCCACCAGTCGTATGAGACGAGGGTTGCTCTCGTACTCCGTAGATGAGAAGTCACTGGCAGCCCACAGAGGGGTCTTCATGGGGAAGTAGCGAAAGTCCGTACGCTGCAGGTCCCGAGCGTAGATGTTTCTCAGCTGGCGAATGGCCTCTCAGGCTGCATCTTGCACTCCGTCGAAGAAGGTATCTCGAGGTAGGGGGCGTCAAATACGTGAATGGCTCCGTTGGCTGCAAAGTCCTTGAAGATCTTCACTTCCACCCTCCAGCGTTCCTCGTCTTCGTACATGCCAACATATCCTTGGTAGAGGGGATACGGGCGGAAGTTGAGCTCTTGCATGAGGTTGTACAGATCATCGGTGAAGAGTCCGGCAAGGGTTCCATGGGAGACGCGGGTGGGTTGCTCCATCTAAAATTTGGAAGAGGAGAGGAGTTAGTAATCAGTTTTGGTAAAGAGATTGAGCAAAGGAAGAGATGTTTTTTTAAAAGGGGCATTTCTTATGAAAATATATCATTAAGGTTGGTCTCTAGCTAAGGTCACGTCTTAGGGTCATTATTGCTCTGATACCATTTCTGTCGGGACCCGGAACAGCAACTCCAAGTCCCTCTGCGTAAATCGCACTATCCCAGGAAAAGCTAGTGCACACAGTGTCAACAGTAATGTATATCATGCAAAAATCACCATCGAATATTATTAAACGACAAAATACGGCCTTAAGGCCAAGTCTTACAAAATAGGGGCACAAGGCCAACGAAAGAAATAAAACAGCGGAAAACAGTAAAAGTAGCAGAACAGCCCATCCAGCCTCCCACAGGCGAATGACTGTAAGACACGTCCTACTCGCTGAAGTAGTCTTCACCGTCGTAGTCGCCCTCAAAGTTTGGCAACAGATTAAGCAAGGTGAGTACGAGAGTACTCCCAAGGTAAGCAAGGAAATGCTTACGCAAGTTACACCAGGAATTATAACGGAGTTGATGCATGCATAATGGATTTCAAAGGAAGGCTTAATAGGGCAAATGTGCGGAAAACAATACTTGAATTTGAATACAACAATGTAAGTACGAAAAGCTGAACTTTTAAATATAGTATATGAAACATTGTTTTTAACAAGTAATATCGTTAGTGTAGGCTCCGACCCACACTAACCTATCCACGGGAATCCACCCGGACCATAACCAAGACCATCATTTGTTTGCTCAAAAACCATGTTTTATACAATCTAAGTCTAATCTGTGACGACTTTACTCAGCATGTCCATGACCGTGGACATGGCTATCTAGATAGGTCTTTAACTCTGCAGAGGTGTACAACTTTACCCACAAGACATTCCCTCTCACTTGAGCCACGCGATAAACACACTGCCTTAGGTGTGCAGCGGAGAGTTCATGACAAGGCTGTTCCGATGATCCATCACCAAAATAATCACGCCACCACTAAGGTTTCACCACAACTCGAATCCACGAGTTGGAGCCCCCTCTGGTGCCACGTGAGACTTTCCACAGCCTACGCCGCGCTCACATTCAGCCTATAGCGAGACTATATTTGGAACTTCACAAATTACTTAGCCAGGTCCATCCCATACCGGACTTGTGGTAGTACGAAGTGACTTCGTAAAATGAATCACAGAAACGATCCTTATGTTGGTTTAGGCCCAACCACATTCCCCCGTGCACGACAATCAACCAGGTGTCACCAAACACGAGGCATGCCAGCACCCACCACCTAACCATTAGCCTAAGTCCAAATCATAAGTTTCTATTTTTATTTTTAAACAATTTTCATAAACCATCCTTGACTCACCGAAATCAAGACTTCAAAAGGAACAGTCATTTCATGTGAAATAGTCGATTCCACCTAAAATCATACTAAGCCAGGCTAAGCATTTCTATCAAATTTCTAGTCAATACTATGGTACTAACTAGTTTTCATCTAGGGTGACAAGGTATATGAATTCGAATTTCAAATTGGCCATATACAAAGGATTATGGGTATATCTAACATTTAAATTGAATTTAAATTAAATTTGAATAGAAGTACGTATGCATATACAGTAAAAAAACATACATAAATTTAAAATATTAGGTGCAACATGGTCAAAGGTGTACCTTGCCTTGATCGAAGCCCTGCGGGGAATCGTCGAACTCAACGTCTCCGGAATCGTCGAAATCTAACGTGAAGAGCCAATTCAAAGAAAATTCAAAAACAAAATTCAAATGAATTCAAAATTTCAAAATTATTCCAGAAATGGATAGATTATGATTTTAGAAAAATTTAGAAATTTGAATTGGTCAATTTGGAGTTAAAATGCAAAAGTTATAGCCTTCCAAAGTTTTAATTCAAATTAAAAGAAAAAAGGGCATTTTCTGGATTATTTTTAAACCGAAAGGATTTATGACGTCAGCAAAGATTATTTTTCTAAAGGAAAATATAGATTATGATGTCAGCCCTAGGTTTAATTTATTCGGAAGAGGCTGACAGGTGGGGCCCGAACCTGGTGGACTGGGTCCATGGACCCGAGAGAGAGGTGAGGTGGCAGACGGGCGCGCGGGGGCGGGGGTGGCGTTGACGTGGCGCCACATGGCTGCCACTTGGCACCACGTGGTTGCTACGCGGCTGCCACGTCACGGCAACGTGCCGACGTGGCGGCACGCGCGCGAGGTGGCAGGGGAGGCGCTCGGGTGGGAACCAGCAGGGTCGGGGAGGCGTCGGCGAGGGGCGAGGTGGCTCGAGCCGCCCGGAATCGCTCGCCGGAGTTGCTAGAGGCCGGCGGGGAAAAACGAGCGCAGGGAGGTCTCCGACACTCGGTTTTGCGAATTGGAGGCAAGGGGAGCGGAGGTGTGGGTAGAGGGTGCTCGGGGAGGTCCTTTTATAGCTTGGGAAGGGGAGTAACGGTCGCGTCCATCTCGCCGGAGTTGCAACGGCTCGGAGGTTTAACGCGACGGTGGTAACAGCTGCAATTACGCGCGATTATGCCCGCAATGGACGCGAAGGAGGTGCAATGGCTATTTGCTGTCGGCGCAGGGCATCAATTCGGAAGGAAACCGAAGCTTTAAAAGCTTCGGTTCGTGGCTTCAATGGCAGCAGCGGGCGGGAATCGCGCGAGGAAGAAAGGAAAGGGGGCGGGGAAGACGGGCCTGACGAGCGGGTCCCACCGGTCAGTGAGAGGGAAAGAAAAGGAAAGAGCGAGGGGGACGGTCGGATCCGCGACGCGTGGCACGGGGAGGAGATCGGGACCGCTGGCGCGTTGCGAAGGGGTAAGTGAATGGGGACGGCCGAGATTTGATCCGACAACGAAGATCAAATCGGGGCCGATCGGCGCTTAAGTGGGAGGGGGCGGCTGAGATTAGGTACGGCAATAGGGAACAGCTCGGATGAGGCCACGTGCCGATCGGAGGGAAGAACGAAGCGGCGAAGCGGTAAGTTGGTGCGGGTGGCGAGGATTAAATCGGGCGCGGGAGTGGACGGTCCGATGAACGACACGCGTCGCACGCGGAGAGAGGGAAGGCGGGATGAAGGGGTAAGTGAAGATGGGCGGCCGAGATTAGATCCGGTGGGGTGGAGGGGTCTCCGATGGCTGACACGCGGCAACCCGAGGGGATTTTTGGATTTTTGTTTTTCTTTTTGATTTCCAGAATGAGAATAAGCTTTAGGAAACTCGGAAAAATACCAAATAAAATTTGAAAATTCCAGAAAAATTCAGAGAACCTTCTGGGACTAATTGAGACTTAATAAAATATTTTCCACCCAATTTGATTAGTATAATTTAAAAAAATCACAATTTGATTTAAAAGGGAAGGTTTTAATTCTTTATAAAATTCTGAATTTCATTATAAATGCAGGTTTGACTTTAGGAAGATAAAATACATTTGTTTGATTTACAAGAAATGCAATGAACTTATTTTGATCTTTTTATAATAGAAGTTTTTAATTTTCTTAAACCAGGACTTTGAAATAAATTCCAGGAAAATCCAATAAATTCCAGAATTGATTTTTAAATAAAGGGATAAAATTTTTGGGATGTTACAAACCTACCCCCCTTAAGGAAATCTCACCCTCGAGATTTGCACCGGCTAGCAAAAGAGATGGGTATTATCCTTTGCATTCGAATCAATCCTTTTCTTGAAATGCTGTTGGATGAATCTGTTAGTAGTAGATGAATCTGCTATTCTATGTAATCTCTGCGGTTCATTATCAAGAAATAGAGGTCAATTTCAATAGTAGAGTTTGTGTAGGATCGAAATGGCGACAGAGGGGGGGTGAATGTCGTTCTCAAAAATCAAACCGCCCCTGAAAATTCGTATACTAAAATTTTCAAACAAGGTGCAGAACAAAACAACTCATAGAAAATTAATTTTGGACTGCATGCAAAAGAAGAAAAGATTGGAACGCATGCTATACTAAAAAATTCAGCATAAATCAGAGATTAACCAGTAAAAATTTCAGCGGAAAATACCATCGTTTGAACCGCATGCAAAATGCTTGAAAATCGAAAAAAGAAAAGCAAGGTTCACTACTAGAGGAGGAGGGAGACTACGGCCAACACACATCCGAACACTCAAAAATAAATAAAGAGGCAAACTGACAGCCGAGAAAGGGAGCAGCCAGTGAATCAAAAATCGAGAACTTTACGGGAGGAGAGGAACATGCATACTTCAAATAATTGCTGGTTAAATATTAAAAGAAAAGCTCTCTCCTAACAGAAGATGCCACGATGAGGTAGGACTGCGAGGAACCAAAATCGCACTTTGAAAATAAATGCATAAGAGTAATCGCAAAGACACAACAAAGAACTCACTGGCTGAAAACATTGATTCCAGAACCTGGCCGAACAACAAATAAATACCAAAGCTATAGACCGAAATTACTGGAATTAGTACTAGCCAAACAAGGAGAGAAGGGACTACTACTTGCTGCCGAATAGGGGTTCTTCTTGGACGAAATAGCAGCTAATGAGACAAACAAAGCAAATAGCGAGTAGCAAATAACAAAATGCTACTGAAAACAACCCAAAAAGCAGAGACAAACACTGCTGTCCAAGAACTATTGTTTCAGCCGAAAGCAGCCTGGACAATGAATCGGACCAAAAAACAAGGAGGAACTACTGCTGGGCTGAACCGAAAACAGTCAGAACTTACACCAACCGATCAACGAGAGGTGCACTGTACTAGTAGCCGAACAGCACAGCAGATTTATCTCTTGTAGCAGCCAAGCAAAACCAAACAGCAATAATACTTGACTACTAGTTCTGCTGCTGAGAACTTTAATCGAGAGAATACACACTGATTTAAGACAACACTAACAAGGCCTGGTCGAAAGAAATAACAACAGCAAGGAACTTAACAGAATAAACTTGGCAGAATAAAACTTAAGACAGCATGCTAGAGAGATGATTGCTATTGGGAAGAATGAATTAAAAGAACTTGAGATAAAACATAGTTCAAAGCATATAATAACTTAAGAAATGCTTTCGGGATGAACTAGCCAAAGCGCTATGAAATATATCTCCGTTCAAAGCACAGATGAAAATAAACACACATATATATATAGCACTAGAACAAGAACAATAATTAAAAGGAGAGCAAGTAAATAACACACGAAATAAGCATGTTCATATTGAGACGAAGAGCGATGAATGTTTATATCAACTCTTCCATGTCTCATCCAAGAACACCCACAAGGAGAGAATAAAACATTAAAACTTGCATACAATTTTTTCTCTCCCAAGAGCACAAGCATTAGGAAATCCTAATACTCATACCCATTTCTATCTCTCTCTCTCTCAAGTGCACTTCTCCACCTAGAGAGCACCTCTATTTATAGCCTCCACTAATGGGTCTAGTAGATTACTTTACCCATTAGGTCACACCACTCTCCACTAATGGGTTTATACTCAATTATACCCATTAGGTTACAACACCTCTCCACTAATGGGTTTACACTCAATTATACCCATTAGGTTACAACACCTCTCCACTAATGGATCATCCCATATAATATCCGCTTCCAATTTTGCAGCTTTGCGTATTTTCCAAAACGCCCTCCCGCACCTTCCCCGAAGCTTCCTGCGTCTCTTGCGCGCCGCTCGCAGCCACTTCGAGTCCTTGCCGTCTTCGACACATCCCGACCGTTCGACCTCAAGACCGCTTTGTGCCTAGTCCGGTCACCGTGTCTCGCCACGACTCCGTCTCAAAGTCCTGCGGTCATCACCGACAAGAAAACACATTACATAGCACCGCACGGATGATTTAAATAAATATCCGCATCGGTAAAAGCATAAAAATACCGAACAAACTCAAACTTTCTAGGACACGTGTCAATTACTCATCACACACAGTGGGTTTACGCACATGGTCTCTCAATCTCCCCTTGATGAGTATATTGACAAATACCGAAAAAGCATATAAAGTTGAGTTTGAAAGTCAAATATGGTCTAAAAGAAAATCAAGATAACTAAGACCATATCGACAAAAGAGAAAACTGGAGCAGAAAATGATAGAGCAAATTTTTCTGCAAAACTCCAGAAGGCTTTTTCTCCAAACTTCTCCCCCTTTTGGCAATAAAATCATCAAAATGCACGAGAGAAGAGAATGACATGTGTGTTCTTTATTTTAAGCATTTGGAGCCATGAATATGATCCATAATGATTTTGCGAGTATTACACCAAGCCATAATTCATAAGAATGCTATCAAGATCATGACGATTTATGTATAGAAAAGCTAAACCAAATAAGTCATAATCTGAAAATGGATCCAATTTTTTTTTTTTGCATGTCAAGTCAAACATGATTTTAGTCTAGATAAAGGTATCCAAGGATGATGCAAGCCATGTCAAATAAACTAAGTGAAATCAAGAAGCTAATATTGAGTTGGTTTAGAGTGCTATAAGTTCAAGAATGACTCAATTGATCAAGTACTTGGTCTTTTTATAAATAAGCAAATTTAGCACAATTGCCCCCTTTTTTTTTTAAATCACATTTGGTTTTATCTTAGTAAAGCAAGTCCTGGACTAGGAGCCATCCACAACTGCCTCCTAAGTTTCAACCATTTTCATATTTCTTAGCATTGTGCTAGATCTCAAGCCTTATGCGATCACTCCAAGCGAGAAGCTTAAGGAAATGATCTTGGTCAACCAAAACTCCCCCTAAGTTCATGCCTAGTGCAATGGCAAGCCGTCTCATGAGAGTGAATTGGTGAGATCAGTTTTTTTCGCACAAAAAGAGATCATTTTGCTTTTGTTGCATTTAGTCTTTAGACCAAAAAGAGACCAATGACATAGCTCAATCTAAAAACTCAAGAAAGATTCAAGATTCAACTCAACCTATTTGACATGGCCGGAATCATAAAAAGATAACTAAAAATAGACTAGTCTCAAGAACTACCATGACATGAAGTAAAGCATTTTTAATTAACTTATCATGGCAAAGACTAGACTACACATATAAAGTCATGATAAATCTAGCAATTAAGCACAGATCATGGCAAGATGTAATGTATTATAAATAGATCATAATTGGATAATAATCAAGGCTCCATGGAGTTATATTATAGTGCAAACTGAAATGCAATAAAATCCAGCTCCCCCTCAACATGAGATGCACTTTTAGTTCAAGTTGAGTTATGTCACAATTAATATCTAGAAGCTCCCAAATGAACTCCCCCTGAACTAAAGCAATAAAAACGAGAAGCTGGCAAAGTAAATCCAAATGGGTAGTCCTTAAAGCATAGATAAGATGTAGAGGATACTATAGCTTAGACAGACTCTTGTCTACCCCATATGACTCCAAGACTATCAGCTGACTGTCTAGCACACACACTAGAGAGCAAACACGTACCCTGTCTACCCGAGGATGGCCCAACCCTCGCTAGAACCTATAAGCCGTGAGTGAGCTCAATCTAGTGAGATAAGAGATAGCTAATAAGCTGCATTCTAGAATCACAAGATAAGAGCAGAAGTCTAAGCAACTAGACAAGAATAACACTCTAACCTATGCTAGAAGGACTAATCCCAATGCACCCCGAATGCTATGCAACAGAAAAGAGTAAGAGCATAATCAATATAATAAAAGCAGTAAAGCATAAAGCTCCCCCTCACAACAGTCCATAAGGACAAACCACCCCAAGCTCTCCCCGTAGAGCTGAAAACCTAGAGCTATCCAAAGGCTTGGTAAAGATATCGACTAATGGTGGTCACTCTCACAACCGAGCACTATATCACCCTTCTCCACATGGTCTCGAAGAAAGTGATAACGGATATCAATGTGCTTGGTCCGGAGTGTCTTTGTCTTGGGTTCTTGGCAATGTTAATCGCGAAGTGTTATCACGTAAGAGTGGAACACCGCCGATAACTAACCCAAAGTCCCGCAGGTCGGCCATCCAGAGTATCTCGCCGCGACAATCGGCGGCGACAACGTACTCGCCTCTGCGGTGGTATGCAACACCGGATCGCTTCCTAGATGACCAAGACACAAGAGAAGTGCCAATGAATTGGCAGGTGCGAAGTGCTCTTCTGTCTATCCTACATCCAAGCAAAGTCGCATCGGAGTAGGCTCGAGGAAAGACAGAAGACGAAGAGTACCGTATACCATAGTCAATGGTAGCTCGGAGGTACCGAAGATGCGCTTCACCGCTGACGGTGAGACACGCGAGGAGAAGCTCGAATCGAGCACACGACACGAGAGAAGTGTATGTCGGTCTCGAGGCGTTGAGGTACAAGAGGGAACCGATCATGCTTCAACTCCTTCCGATCAACGGGCTCGCCATCTTCATCCGGATCAAGGAAGTCGTTGTCGCCATCGGATTAGATATCGCTTGCCATCACTCATGTCAAAGCGCTTGGGAGGTCTCGAGTGTACTTGCCCCGATGCAAGAAGGTACCCTCCCGAGTCCGCTTGATCCGAAGCCAAGAAAGAAGCTCAACTCTCCCATCATGCTCATCTCAAACTCCGAGCTCATGACATCGGAAAACGAGAAACGAGAGCATGTGAGGAGCCGCCAAGATGATGTCATCCACATAAATCGGACGAGCGGAAGATCGGTGCCATGCCGCGAATGAACAAGGTCTTGTCTACTTTACCCATCTCAAAACCATGACTCAACAGTAGGACTTAAGCCTCTCATACCAAGCTCTAGGGGCTGCTTAAGTCCATACAAAGCTTTGGAAAGCTTGAAGACATGGTTTGGGTATTTGGGGTTTTCAAACCAGAGGTCAGTCGGACGTAGACCTCTTCCTCAATAAAGCCATTGAGAAAGGCACTCTTGACGTCCATCTGGTAAAGTTTGAAACCCTTAGAAGCTGCAACGGCAAGCAGGATTCTAATGGCTTCAAGTCAGCTCAGAGGGCAAAGGTCTCCTCAAATCTAGACCCTCAACACAGGAGTACCCACGAGCTACCAGTCTAGCCTTGTTCGAATAACCACTCCATCCTCGCTCTGCTTGTTCTTGAACACCCACTTAGTCCCAATAATATTGTGATCACGGGGCTCGACAAGCGACTGCACCTTGTTTCTCTCGAAATTTTCTAACTCCTCATGCATGGCATTGACCCAAGACTCATCGAAAGAGCCCGACATACATCCTTGGGCTCAAAAGAGGCAACAAAAGCGAGTGGAGACGTAGTGAGGCGTGCGGACTTTGAGCGTGTAACGCGCTCAAAGAGATCTCCAATTATCTCTCTCAAGGATGAGCTTTTGGATATGATGGGGAGGTCTGGATGAGAAGAAGTAGTGGCCTCTACCTCATGAGTGATGAGGTAGGGACAGAGCCACTAGCTCCCGAGGATGCGGAAGGAAAGGGTGATCTCCTTGAGGTGCGGTGGTGGAAGTAGGCACCTCAAGGGAGGAGAAACTGGATCGGGTAGACAACCCTCATCTTCATCCTCCTCATCATCCACAAAGATGGGCTTGGACTGCTCTCATCAACTCGAGATGTCGCCTAGTCCCGGACCGCCTCATCGAAGGTCACCTCGCAGTCTCTACCATTTTACTAGACTCAGATTCTGCACCCTATAAGCCGCGAAGAAGTCGAGTAACCTAAAAATTCCATCACGAGAACGTGACTCGAACTTATCTAGGTTCCCGGACTTCAGAATAAAACACTTGCAACCAAAAACACGAAAATGAGATACGCTGGGCTTTCGCCCGTATCTCAACTCAAAAGAAGTGCGATGCAAGTGTGCCCTCAGAAAAACTCGATTTGAAACATGGCACGCGGTGGCTATAGCCTCAGCCCAAAACTTCCGCGGTGTAGAATATTCATCGAGCATCGTCCTGGCCATCTCGACCAAGGTACGGTTCTTCCTCTCCACGACGCCATTCTGCTGTGGGACGTATGGAGAAGAGAACTGGTGCTCTACACCTGTCTCATCGCAAAACCTCTCAAAGTAGGAATTCTTGAACTCCGTGCCATTGTCACTGCGGATCGCTCGTAAGGCACCCGGGAGCTCAACAGAAAGCCTACTAAAAAGACCCCGAAAATGGGTAAATGTCTCATCCTTCGAGGCTAAGAAAAACACCCAAGAATACCTCGAGAAGTCATCAACCACAACAAGAACATACCACTTCCCTCCTGCTGACTGCACTCTAGCTGGTCCAACTGTGTCCATGTGGAGCAGCTGTCCTGGTGCATCGGTCATCGTGACGGTGACCGGAGGATGAGAAGCGGCAACCATCTTGCCGTGCCGGCAAGGAGCGCAAACAAGATCTTTGACCATCTTGAGCTTCGGCAGACCACGAATGAGATCGTGGCCGCTAACTCGGGTCAAATGGTCAAATCCAATATGACCAAGTCTCCTATGCCAGAAAGAGAGGTCGCGGGAATCAGAAGCAACTAAACACACGAGAGGATCACGTAAGACTCGGAAAAATCAGCACGAAAGATCCTCCCAAAGCGAAATCCATAAACGGACTACCCGAAGAATCAAGAATTTTGCAATTGTTTTTCTTAAAGCTCACCTCAAAGTCGTCATCGGTAAGCTGAGAAACTGAAAGCAAATTATACTGCAGCTTACTAACCAAGGCAACATCTTTTAAAACAAAAGACTCATTAATGCGCACTGTACCTTTGGCGATGACACGCCCAGATGAAGCATCTCCGAAGGTGATCGTCTCATCACCTGGAGCACGGGCAAGGGAAGAAAACCAACGGGAATCTCCGGTCATGTGTCGTGAACACCCGGAGTCTACGAGCCAAACCTTTCCCTTCCTCGCCGGCGAACTGAGTCAAGCAGTAAAGTCTCGATATTGGGGTAAATCAACGGTGATTTCGCACCCATATCTTGAATAACACGTCGGCGGATGAAGTAGTCAAGCACGACTGACCTCTATCTACCCTACGCTCCCTGTTACTCAAAGCAGAAGGTCTAAGAGCAGACCCGAAGCTGTTGCTGAGTCCGACTGCTACGGGAGAGCGAGTCGGAGTACCAACAACACTCTGATCTCGCCGCGGGTAGCTATCTCGATGGAAACGAGATCTACCCTCAGGACGGCGGATATCATGACCCGGGGCAAATCGAGGACGAAAATCGAAGAACCGAAAAACCAAGTCCTCGATCTTTGCCAAAAGCATCAACAATAGCAACCTTAGACCTCGTGCTGGTCTTAGGTGCACTCAGGGTCTGGGGCTGACCCTGAATACGCCTAAGAGCTGCAACACGGTCTCTCTGCGCAATCCTAGCACGCCTGAAGCATCGGTCGATCATATGTCCATCCTTCTGACAGAAGGTGCAATGAAACTTCACCCTGTGAGAGGCCGAAGTTGCAGGTGGAATCACCTTGCTGTCAGAAATCCCTTGGACAAAGCCCGCAGATTTAAATTTGACTTTTTCAGTCCTGGGCTCAGTCTCGATCACACCTGGTGCTATGGGTCTGAGCACGGCAGGTGGATGCTTCCTCATGTCCTCATAGAAATCATATCCTAGACCCTGATTAAATCTGCAAATCTTAGATTGGTCTAGAATAAGATTGAGCTTCTTCTTGCCTCCTACAAATCTCTCGAGAGTGTTCATAAGATACTGACACTCCCGAAAGAGAGAGGTGCAAGAAGAGCAGGGAGAAGGGGGAACAGCAGAGGGTAAGGAAGCAGAAGAAGAACCAATAGTAGAGGAAAGAATGGCTTGTGCACGCACAGCCGACTCTGATGGGACAGTCCTACTACTAGCAGGTTGGCTCACGTCGCTAGACGTCTCTACCTTACCCTTGGGCTTCTCCCCAACACCAGCACACACATTACAACATGATTGTGACTTCTCTAGTAGATCCTTAGTTAGCTTCACGCATTTTTCTTCCAAAATAATCAAGTCAGATTTTAGTTTATCACAATTTTTGCAAGGTGAGCTAACAGGGTCCTTAGAAGCATATTTAGCTATTTTCTTGTTGTAATCAATCATTTCTTGGAATTGTTTAGAAACAGATTCAAGTTCAGCAGGTTAATTTAGGACAATTTAAACATGAAGCGGTTGGCTCAATCAAAGAAGCATGCAATTCAGCAATTTTATGATCTGCTCTTTTTAAGTTCATTTTTAAGTTATTGCAATTTTCACAAGTTTCAGGCAGATCAATAAGCATAGTATAAAGACCTCTAAAAGCATTATCCTTATCCTCACATGAGGTGCAAGAAGTAGTCTGAATATTAGAGGAAATAGAAGCAACCCTACTCATTTCTAGTTCAGCAAGCAGACTATCATTCTTCACCTTAAGCAAATCAAGCTCAGAAGTCAAACTATCATGAGAGGTCCTTAGCTTTTCCATATCTCCAAGCAAAGAAGAACATACATCACATTCGTCACGGGAGGGAGCAGATATAAGTGAAGTAAACTCCCGTGACGATCTCTCTACTTCCTTCTCAAGATCCACAACCCTAGCTCTAGATTTAGCATAGAACTTTCCTAACTTCAGAAATGCAGTATAGAGCTGGTCGTAGGAGGACCTACCTCATCGGTCATTCGTAGAGCTCATTGTCGTGACGTCGTTGTCGTTGGCCATGAAGCACATGCCGATGAAGTCGCCG
The DNA here is from genome assembly GCA_036346265.1 of Melocanna baccifera. Taxonomy (NCBI): domain Eukaryota; kingdom Viridiplantae; phylum Streptophyta; class Magnoliopsida; order Poales; family Poaceae; genus Melocanna; species Melocanna baccifera. The sequence continues at coordinate 23,430,478 of CM070679.1, forward strand.
CCGTCCTTGGGATCTTGATCATCCTTGTCGTCGTCGCCGCTCCACCCTCCACGTCGCAAGTCGATGTCGCCGAAAGCGATGAGGACACGGTGGAAGAGCTTCTTGGCTTTGCCAAAGTTGCGGAACTTCTTCTTGCCTTGAGCGTGAACTGGGGGCTTCTTGTTGCGGTTCTTGTCGATGTAGTCGTTCTTGCTTACACCGCCGTAGTCGTTCTTGCCTTTCACCGGCTTGGGCAATTTGCCCGAATGTGGTTGGGGCCGCCACACTCGAAACAAATGACAGTCCTCCTCTCTTCTGTCCCTCCTCCTCTTGTAAGCATGGGAAAACTTCCGAGCTAGGAGGGCGCTTGCTCATCCTCGAGCTGCTCTAACCGATCATCGCTTATGTCACGAGAGCAGCAAGGGAGAATCCACACGGCGGTCGGAAGAAAGACCGGAAGCTGAATCGGGATCGGTGACTAGGGCCATCGACTGTGACTTCGACTTGCGAGAGACAATGTCAATCTCGTGAGTCTTGAGACGCGAGTATAGCGCATCAAGAGTCAAAGTCGAGAGGTCCGTGGTGTCCTTGATGGTAGTCACTTTCATCTCCCAAACACGCAGATCGAGTGCGGTGAGCATCGTCGGCGTTATCCGAGTCGGAGTATGTGAGACCGACCGCCGGAGGTTGCTCGAAATTTTGTGAAAACGCCGCAAAACACTCATCAAGAGACTCGCCAGCGAGCATTTCAAACTTGTTGTAATCTCGCTTGAACTGGTCCTGTCGAACCGTCTTAATCTGGGTGGTGCCCTCATGATATGCGTCGAGGGTCGCCCAGATGTCGAAGGCCGACGTGAGATGAGAGATGCGATCAAATTCGCTCCTGCTCAGACCCTGGATTATAATGTTCCTTGCCTTAGCATTTGCCTCAACATCAGCCATATTATTAGCATTGATGTCCTCATCGGTAGGAACAACAAAACGGGTCTTGACCTTGCGCCAGATGGCATACCCCTGGGCCTGGATATATGTCTCCATTCGGCTCTTCCAGAAGGGGTAATCGATGCCATCGAAAACGGGCGGCTTGGTCGAGTACTTGTCTGTCGCCATGGCTCTTGAGACCGGTTAAGATCTATAGACAAGAGTTAACCGGCTCTGATACCAATTGTAGGATCGAAATGGCGACAGAGGGGGGGTGAATGTCGTTCTCAAAAATCAAACCGCCCCTGAAAATTCGTATACTAAAATTTTCAAACAAGGTGCAGAACAAAACAACTCATAGAAAATTAATTTTGGACTGCATGCAAAAGAAGAAAAGATTGGAACGCATGCTATACTAAAAAATTCAGCATAAATCAGAGATTAACCAGTAAAAATTTCAGCGGAAAATACCATCGTTTGAACCGCATGCAAAATGCTTGAAAATCGAAAAAAGAAAAGCAAGGTTCACTACTAGAGGAGGAGGGAGACTACGGCCAACACACATCCGAACACTCAAAAATAAATAAAGAGGCAAACCGACACCGAGAAAGGAGCAGGCCAATGAATCAAAAATCTGAGAACTTTACGGGAGGAGAGGAACATGCATACTTCAAATAATTGCTGGTTAAATATTAAAAGAAAAGCTCTCTCCTAACAGAAGATGCCACGATGAGGTAGGACTGCGAGGAACCAAAGCGCACTTTGAAAATAAATGCCGCAAGAGTAACCGACAAGACACACACAAAGAACTCTTGGCTGAAAACATTGATTCCAGAACCTGGCCGAACAACAAATAAATACCAAAGCTATAGACCGAAATTACTGGAATTAGTACTAGCCAAACAAGGAGAGAAGGGACTACTACTTGCTGCCGAATAGGGGTTCTTCTTGGACGAAATAGCAGCTAACAGACAAACAAAGCAAATAGCGAGTAGCAAATAACAAAATGCTACTGAAAACAACCCAAAAAGCAGAGACAAACACTGCTGTCCAAGAACTATTGTTTCAGCCGAAAGCAGCCTGGACAATGAATCGGACCAAAAAACAAGGAGGAACTACTGCTGGGCTGAACCGAAAACAGTCAGAACTTACACCAACCGATCAACCAGAGGTGCACTGTACTAGTAGCCGAACAGCACAGCAGATTTATCTCTTGTAGCAGCCAAGCAAAAACCAAACAGCAATAATACTTGACTACTAGTTACTGCTGCTGAGAACTTTAACTGAGAGAATACACACTGATTTAAGACAACACTAACAAGGCCTGGTCGAAAGAAATAACAACAGCAAGGAACTTAACAGAATAAACTTGGCAGAATAAAACTTAAGACAGCATGCTAGAGAGATGATTGCTATTGGGAAGAATGAATTAAAAGAACTTGAGATAAAACATAGTTCAAAGCATATAATAACTTAAGAAATGCTTTCGGGATGAACTAGCCAAAGCGCTATGAAATATATCTCCGTTCAAAGCACAGATGAAAATAAACACACATATATATATAGCACTAGAACAAGAACAATAATTAAAAGGAGAGCAAGTAAATAACACACGAAATAAGCATGTTCATATTGAGACGAAGAGCGATGAATGTTTATATCAACTCTTCCATGTCTCATCCAAGAACACCCACAAGGAGAGAATAAAACATTAAAACTTGCATACAATTTTTTCTCTCCCAAGAGCACAAGCATTAGGAAATCCTAATACTCATACCCATTTCTATCTCTCTCTCTCTCAAGTGCACTTCTCCACCTAGAGAGCACCTCTATTTATAGCCTCCACTAATGGGTCTAGTAGATTACTTTACCCATTAGGTCACACCACTCTCCACTAATGGGTTTATACTCAATTATACCCATTAGGTTACAACACCTCTCCACTAATGGGTTTACACTCAATTATACCCATTAGGTTACAACACCTCTCCACTAATGGATCATCCCATATAATATCCGCTTCCAATTTTGCAGCTTTGCGTATTTTCCAAAACGCCCCTCCTGCACCTTCCTGGAAGCTTCCTCGTCTCTTGCCGCGCACGCCTCGCAGCCACTTCGAGTCCTTGCCGTCTTCGACACATCCCGACCGTTCTGACCTCAGCACCGCCTGTGCCTAGTCCGGTCACCCGTGTCTCGCCACGACTCCGTCTCAAAGTCCTGCAGTCATCACCGACAAGAAAACACATTACATAGCACCGCACCAGATGATTTAAATAAATATCCGCATCGGTAAAAAGCATAAAAATACCCAGAACAAACTCAAACTTTCTAGGACACGTGTCAATTACTCATCACACAGCTGGGGTTACCTGCACATGGTCTCTCAGTTTGATCCTTGCACAGCTCTCTGCCGTGATCAATCTGCTAGAACATTGACTTCAGAATCACATACCAAATGGTAAATAGATCGATCTGGTATTTTTGTCACAAACATGAAGCCGCTGTCGGCCCTGGTCATCGGTAGCGCCTGTGGCCACCTGAAGTCGCCACTGTGCGTGCCGTCGCCCGGCCTCCCCCCACCCGGCGCCATCATGTTTGGCCTGAAGCCAGCCAATGCCCGGAGGGGCGCCACTGCGCATGCATCAGCTGACCGGCCACCACGACAAACCCCGGCAGCAGATCCACGCCACGGCAGCCTTCGGCAGCCACCACGGTGCCGCAACGCGGTAGCCGCCGGACGCCGAGCGCTCGCTGCGACAGCAGCCGGCAGAAGATAGGCTGCCACGTTAGCCGTCGGCAATCGCCGCGACGCTGACCCGCCAGCCTTCTCCGGTGCCCGAAGCACCACGGAGCTGCCATGGCAGCTGCCATGCACAAAACGCCCGCCATGGCAAAGATCTGACGTCGCAAGGGAAGATCGGCGTGCGGCCGTTGAAAACGAGGGAGAGGTGGCCGCCGCCTGTGCGGGTCCACCCGCCGCCGCCGCTGGTGCACCCAGCTGCCACCGCCACGCAGGGCCTCGCGCCCGGCCCCACCACATCAGGCCCCACCACCGAGCCGAGCTGCGGCCCCCCCTCGCACTGCCGTTGCCGCTGCGCCCCCCCGGCCCCATTCGCAGTGCCTGGTGCACCCGCCACTGGGAAGGCGAGGCGAGCCGGCCCTCACCCGTGCCGATCTGAAAATTGGGGGAGGCAGTTGCGGCCGGGAGGGGAGGAGGTTGCGCCCAGAAATGGGGGAGGTAGAACAGCCGAAAAACTGGGGAGATGCGGCCAAGAAAGAGGTGGGGGATGTGGCCAAAATTTCTGGCCTTCCCCATTGACTAGGCAGAGGAAGATGAGTGGCCGGTGGGAGTGTTGGGGGTGGAAGAGATAAGGCCGGCTGTTTTACAAATAAGCCCTCGGGATTTTGGAGAATACAGATCATGCGATGTTTTATTTTTGTGGATTCCCCCTAAGTTTTGGCTAAATTATATTGATGTAATCAAACTGAAAAGGATATCATAAAATTGACCCTGAAGTTCGTCAATATTGCAGTAGACTGAATTTAGCCCTAAGATAATTAATTTTTTTAAATTATGTGAGCTTGTTTACAGCCTTATTTAATACTTTGGTATCATTATATGTTTCCCAAATTTATTATCTTCAACATATTAATTCTGCTTGTTTAAGTAATTCTGAAAATTACTTATTAATTAGCAGAAAATTATCAAAACTGCCAGAAAATCCCAGAGAATTCTACAAAATTCTAGAAAATCCTAGAAAATCCTAAAACTTTGTTTTAGGTATATGAGCTTCCATAAATTTGTGAAACCTTAGACTTAGTACACCTCGGAAGCATCATATTTCTTTTATGGTTTATTTCCTAGCATTGTGTGTTTTGGGGATTTATTTAAAGGGTTGGTAATTCTGAAAATTGCTTAATATCCTAATAATTATCAGATAATCCCAAAGGATTGCTAGGAAAATCTGGGAAATGATACTTTATCTACCGAATAGATAAATGTAAATTGTTACTCTTTTGCACTCTTTTTCATGCAGTTGAGATTACTTACCAGAAGTAAGTATATATATAATTGCATGAATATTGTACGGTATTGGGCATCATTAAGCGGATACTTGCACGCCCCGAATAGCTGCAAATTGTATCACTTAGGATTATTTAATTGGCATATAGTCATACCACTGTTTAGCCTGAAGCAGACAGAATTATATCTTTTACCACTAAAAGGTAAAACCTTGTAGTTGGTGAGGAATCGCCGCTACTTTACCCTGGAGTGTTACTGGTAGCCCTGAAGGCATTTTGCCATGTTCTATTACTCTCTCTAGGACCAGAAGTTCACATGTGAGTATTACTCCATCTTGCACCACACTGTCTCCGAACCACGTTTAGGTAATTCTCATGTTACCGATAAACAGGTGCATTCATAAGCAGGAGTATGCATACGGTGAACAACATGGAGACCAGCAGTATTCTCCTAGTTATCCTTCAACTTTATTTAGATGCTATTTTCTTACATGAGTAGCACCAATTGTAAATTTCAGCTCCTATCGAGTCTGATCTCGCTCATGAAGAGCACCTCTTATCTTTTGCTGAAATTATGCATTAGCTGATTATTTTCCCGGATACCATAAATATTTAGTCTAAGATGTTCTATTAAAACCTTACCCCTGCTGAACAGTTGCTTAATAGAACTCATTGCCAGCAGCATATCTTACCTGAAGTAAGATTGATTAATAATGCATGGAATAACATTTGTCAATCTTATGCCTCATATTTGAAAGGAATGATATGCCTCAGTTCATTATTGCCTAGACGGCAATATGAAAATTGTCCTTGAAGATACAAGGAATCTAGTCAAATGATTAGATCATAGAAGGATCACATCGACTAAAAAGTGCTATAAACCCAAAAAAAACTTTATGTCTATATATATAACCCTACCTTCCATATTACCAAGTGTGTGTTGTTTTCACACAAATAAAATTATACTCTTGAAGTAGTATAATAATAATAACTTATTGCTAAAGCTCTGAGTTAATTCGAAGCAAATGCCAGAAGCATACGTTATCACGAGGAATTGGGCATATGAAGAATATTGGAACCACCGAGGCATATCCTAGGCCAAATACAGAAGCGAATAAGCTTGAAGCTGTCAATTTGAGAGATAATTGTACCTACTACCCACTATTGGCAAGTCATTGCAACCCTTGAAGGGTAATTGATCTGTCTCCTGTAATATGCTAGTCGCCAGCACGCGACCACATACATGGGTATTACATGGTATCATGAAGCTACCACACATATAACACTAGAGGTTATAACCATTTGCCCGAAGCAAATATAACTCTCAAAACACTGGACGACCTACTGGATATTTATGATCCCGAATGATCTAAATATGTCATATTCAGTTGGCATTACAAATTATAACAGGCATATAAATTACCTCCCAAATTAATAACATATATTCCTGAAGAATGATTATTCTATCTGGGAGGTTAAAATAGAAGTATATTCCAGCAGAATATATATATTCCATGCAGATTAATCAATGGTTATTTTTTATGTGATAGTGTTATATTCATACTTTTACCAACATCCTGAATATGTACTTTATGCTGTCAAAGCTAATGTACGTTGCATTAACACAAAACCTGAAGTTTTGTCCAATCTAAATTTGAAGTCAGAAGTATGAGAAATTAGATCATAATATTGGGCAATATATAAGAAGCTAGAATATTTCTGCTATCGCAGATCAATAACCCAACAGATGTTTGGGATAATCTACTGGAAGTAGAAATGTGCAGTTATCCATGCCACTGCATTAATAAATATCTAGCTCACTGCATTAAGAAAAGAAACCCCAATCAAGGATTAGTGCATATTATGAGAACCAATCATTTCCCATATGATATCACCACAACAGCATACCAAGGGGATTTTAAAAGTATGCTAGTAAGCAAGATCCCATCTCGGCATTAGGGGGAGAGTAATGCCCAAAATATTTGAATGCCGAGATATTTTTCCTAAAGAAAGATCTTTGCTATATGGTCTACGCACTAACTAAGCTAAATATAAGTTTAGCTGATACTCCTGTACGCCAGAAGCGGGGAGATTGCCAGAATTCTTTGCTCATTACATGGAGGAGTTATATAGTATTTACCTGAAGTAAATATTTCGCTAAGTTTGGAAAACCCCGGGTTTAATAGTATTTTCCATTTTTGCGAAATTGACTTATTGGTCAGTGACCTAAACTCTACGGGGACGCCTGTGGATCTAAGGTCCGGTAACACTAGTCAAAATAATCATTAAACACTCCTTAAATACTCCAGAAGAGAAATCACCCTGAAGATAAAATACCTCATGAAGAGGTTCATCCTGAAGATGAAAACCCCAGAAATTAAGTGCGCGCATATTACAACACTAGGGAAGACGGAACAACCAATAAACTTTTGTTTGGGAAATGACGGAGTTTTGGTTAATGCTGAAAGACACTCAATTATGAGGATATTTGGAGAAAAGTTGTCGACAACTAATTTGCCTCGAAAATTGCTAAAGGTTTCTCATATGAGAACATAAATCTGGAATTAAAATCCATGATAGAGCACCTGAAGTGTTCATATCAGGTTGAAATGAAAGAAAGCAATTGAGGCCGAACCATAATCGCAGATGAAAGTCTTGGAACCTGTTTGTTCAAGACTTGATAGGTCATTATGAAATAATGAAGTGGTGAAAGTGATGGTTCAAGTATCTCTGTTGAGATCTATATTCTCCAATTATGAATGAAATAATGTTCCGTTATATAATAACTCTAGCAGATGACATGAATAAGATATGCAGTTAACAGGATTATGAAAATCCTTGATGGGATCCCTGAAGGAACCCAAAACTTGATCCCTGAAGGTCTCGATGTTTTAACAAAGTTGTTACATGTATATACATGTATATAAAACTCATACTTGATAAACTCTTACCTGAAGAAAGAGTATCTCCTAGGAGAGAAAGCCTTTCCCTGAAGAGAAAATAAATCATCAGTTGATTGAAAATACACCAACGATTGTACAATCCCTAGAAGTGGATAAGGACCCACCCAAGACCTGAAGAAATGGAATGAGGATGCTGAGAACCAGAAGTTCGCCAAATAAGCACTTATGAAGTGTATCTCTTATCAGAAGCTGATGGAGTGGCAATATCCTTTATTACCATGAAGGTACCATATATATTGGTGTTAACGGCACATTTATTAATCCCCTGAGTGCCAAAGATTAAGACTGGTTATATTGATTTCGTGGTAGTATGACCATGCTATTGGTCCTATAAGATAGACTTTTGGTCATATGGTACTACTTAGAGATGGTTACGAAATGAATCTGAAAGGTTCTGATAAGTCACATCCTGAAGAAATGTGGCATTGTAATTAATTAAACCCCATATCCTGATTAGGATAAACATACTAGCCTACATTCATTTCTTAAAATGTATTAAGGCAGTGGAACAATAAGACTTCACCAGAAGTGGTCTTCAGGGGGAGCATGTGCTAAACTTTTATAATTATGCATGAGATTTGGAAAATCTTGACTTTAGTCAAACCCAAAAGATATTGACTTGACGATCACGACCTTGAAGGTTTAGCACCTATCGATATAAGTCCAATCGATGGACATGATAAAGGTCTTGAAGATCATAATATATCCTGAAGATAGTTTATAAATCCTGAAGATAAGTTTTGCAAATCCTGAAGATAAGCGTTGCACTCTTTTCCCTTAGTAAGTTTTTCCCATTGGGTTTTCTTGCTCGAAGGGTTTTTAATGAGGCAACAACTGCAATATAATTTTAACGTGTGCTATGTACTCTTTTCTCCATTCCTTTTTTTTCCACTGGGTTTTTGGAAGGAGTTTTTAATGAGGCATATGCATATCGTGGTATAAAGCCTCACCAGAACGTGTTTGGCTTAAGTGAATGATTAGCTACATCCAGAAGTTATATTGCACACATACCGATGATGACCCCTACCATTATCTATGAAGATAATACAATTCATGACGCGAACGGGCTGTGATAAAAGTAATAACAAGAAGCATATTACTCTTAAATTCTTTTATCCTCACGGGCTTTAGAAGAGCAAAGAGGAAAGATACTGAAGCTAAGTCTTGTGATGATCTGGTAGATATGTTCACAAAATCTCTCTCATCCTCTATCCTCCAGAAGCGCATGCGAGGTATAGAGATAAAGCGACTTAGAGAGTTACAAAGTTTAGGGGGAGTGAATCCCTAAACCATAGCCCTTATTTAAGACTAGAAGTCTTATATGATTCTGAAGATCTAATGTTGTACTCTTTTTCTTTGTGAGTTTTCCTGAAGTTATCTCACGTAAAGTTTTTTTTATGAGGCAACAAATGCGTCACAAGGAACAGATGCAATGTACTCTTTTCTCCATCCCTTTTTTCCCACTGGGTTTTTGGGAGGAGTTTTTAATGAGACATGTGCATGCCATGGTATTCGCCCAAGGGGGATTGTTAAGAAACTGTAGGGTTTCAGTGATGGGCAAATACCTAAACTACCCCTGCTCTATTCTTCTATATATATGGAGGCTTTGTGCCATGTAATGAGAGAAAATCAATGATCAATAAAGACTACAATTGGGCTATCTATTTCTGGTATTCTGGTGTGTGATTATTGGATTACTTGTGAAGATTCTATTGTGTGTATGTATTGCCGTTCATCGATCAACATTATTTCTTAACAGGTCTCACCAGCGTCACGCGCACCCATCCAGCTCGACCGCAGCCCCCTACCGTGCTGCTCAGAACTAGTTAACTCGATGCTGCGTACTTGATAGTCTGGCAACCAGTTGTTTTGTTGCCGAGTGATTGCTGTGCTATATCGTGCATACTGCGTGCTACATTAATCGTCGTGCTACAGTGAAAACCGAGGAAGGAGAAGGAAAAGTGAGAATAGATCGGGGTTTTTGCCCTTCACCTTTTGGTAATGATCTGGTTATTTTCCCCTATTTTTCATATTTAATTAGAGATTAATCAATCTAGATTAGAGAGAGAGGTTCCAGGGAGAGCCAGCGTCCTTCGTCGTTGACTCGGTCTTTTCAGCAGAGGTTGTCTTCTTTTTTCGCATTACGCCCTTCTTCAGTGTCACATGCGATGTGTCTTGTTCCATGCCAAGTATGATCTGCTTCAAGTGTGATGATGGCCATTGTGCTGTTAAGTGCTCTTGGGAAGGAGAGTATCACCATTGTGGTCACTCAGGCCACATGGATCAGGTTTGTCGGCAGAATCCCAAAGGCCTCATCAAGTGGGAGCTAGTTCTTGCAACATCTTTGGCCACATCATCTCGGGTTCAGTTCAGATATTGGTGACCGCTCTGGTGCCGTAGTATCCTCTAGCTTGGGCTCCTCCTACAGCGTTTCTTTTGATGTCTCCTACCTGGTTCTAATAGAACCTTGCACCGTCTGTACCACCTCATATCGCTACACCTCCGGCAACCCTTGCGCTTCCACCACCGAGTGTCAAGGCTTCCACCGCCCTAGCACATCTAGAGTCTACTCCATGCCTAAACATGAGATAGTTGGCCGTCCTGACATGGTGACAGGTACTTTACTTATGGATTCTCATGAGGCCTTTGTTCCTTTTTATTCTAGAGCTACCTACTTGTTTGTGTCACTAGAGTTTGCTAGGAGAGTGAACTAAGGTATAAAGCAAATTCCACAATCAGTTCTAGCCAGTTCTCTAGGGGGTCTCATTTCTGGTTCTATAGTTTGTCCGGGCTATTCTATTACCATTGATGATGAGGATTTCACTGTCAATCTAATGGTGATTCAGCTAGCATCTTTTGATGTTATTTTCGGTATGGACTGGTTGTTCAGTTATCATACCAAGACCTATTGTTTCAAGAAAACTGTGATTTTGCAAGCTCCGTCTAAGGAAGAGTTGGTCTTTTAGGGTAGTACACCGTCAAATTCTCTTTGTGTTGGCCAGTCTGTTTCCAGGCTAACGCACTCAAGAATTGAGTTGCTTTTGTTGCTTGCCATGAAGCCAAATTCTTTTATGTGAATCAAGGTGTAACCTCCAAAAATTTTATTTGCACTTTATTGCATTTATTGGAAGTTATTTGGATTTTATTTCAAAGTCTAGAGCAAGAAAACTTAATTATTCTATTTTCTAAAGGCTAAAAATAGTTTATTCTATTTTTCTTGAGTTCCTTTAAATTTATAGTATTTTTGTGAATTTTTCTGTAATTTTTCAGAGTAATTTGCTATTTTTTAGAATACTTTTGAATCTCCTAGTATCATTGAAAAATATAAAAGAAAATTTAAACTCAAAAATCCCCTCGGATTGACACGTGTCAAGTCCAAATCAAATCCGTCCTAGTTGATTTAATCTTAGCCGTCCGTGGTCACTTAAACCCTTCATTTATCGGTCGACGACTGAGATTTACTCCTTGGCCACGTGGCTAATATCCGGCTGTCCGTCTCCTCCCCTCTCTCTTCTCCCACCCGCGGACATGTGGGGCCCGCACCATTTTCTTTGATACATGGGTGCCTGATCTTCACAACGTAGGATGTAACATCCTGTTTTTCTGCAGCTTTTAAAGTCTGAAATTTAAAAATAAATTTTCTGGATTTTTCTGGAATTAATTCATGCTTAAAATGAATTTTTAGAATTTAAAATGATTTAATCCAATTAAAATAAATATTAACATAAGTTGAAAATATTTTATTTGGATTCTTCAGGTCTCAAGGAATTTTCTGGTATTTTTGGTGAATTTTTGGAATTTATTTCATATTTTCTAGAGCTCTTGGCATTTTATTTGAGTTTCTGAAAATTATTTAATTGGGGAAAAACCCTCCACCGCCAGATCCCTCCGCCTGCCACGCGTCAGCATCGCACCCGCACTCGCCGCTTGCCGCTTGCCGCCGCCGCCCGTTGGTCTCGCCGCCGATGCGCCACGCGCGCATCCACCAGCGCAGCGCGCGCGCGCGCGCGCGCTAACCCTAGCGCCGCTCGGCCCTACACGGCAGCACCAGCGCTACCTCCGCTGCGCCAAGGCTGACGCGCTCCGCGCGCCCGCCGCCTGATTGCCCGCCGCCACGCGGCAAAGATTCACACCATCCGCCCGCGCGTGTTAACCCTAACCCTAACCGCCGCCGCCCGTACCCAACCGGTACCGTCTGATCTCCCACACGCCATCCCAGCCGTACGCGTGTCCCAAACCAAGACCAGCTCGCGTCCGCGCCGTAACTGATCGAAGCCCTCGGTTTGCGTGCTTTTAACACGCGTTCTTGCCTCGGTTCGCGTTCAAGCCAACGCCGCCGCCGCCTCGCTCTCGCGCGCGCGCGCGCGCTGCCGGCCCGCCGCCGCCCCTCCGCCGCCCCCGACGCCACGGTGAGCCCTCGCCGCCTGCCGCCCACGTCGCCTCCCCCATCGCCTCCTCGATCCGCGTGCCACCGACGGACGCCACCACCCACATCGCGCTGTCGCATTCGCCCGCGCCCGCGCCGTGCGTGACACTTCGTGCAACGCGCCAGCCACGCATCGGCGATCCTCGCCGCCCCGCCTCCGAGCCGCCTGATCCACGCCGTCCATTCGGATCTGAGCCGACGCCCTGGATCACGCCGCGAGGTCACCCCGCAACCATCCGATCCTCGCCGCCGCACTCGCATGCGCCACGTCAGCCCTACCCGCCACATGTCTGGCCACGTGTCAAGCCACGTTAGCAAAATCCAACCCCAGGTGCCACGTGGCAGCCACGTCAGCACGCCACATCAGCCTGCCCCGCGTCAGCACCAGCACACGCCACGTCAGCCTAGCGTACTATTCCGTGCGTCGGGTTCACCGTATACCCCTTTTCCCGTAGACCCGGTCCATAGCACAGTGACTTTTTTGATTTTCTGTAATTTTCTTTAGGGTTTATTTTTCGAGAGCCTGTTCTCCTTTGTCCTAGCTTCGATTGACCCCGTTCTTTTTTCTAAATTCATCTAAAATTAAGCTCTAGCTTTTGGTTCTGGTTTTATGATTTTTGGAGTTTATTTGCTTATCATTTTATGTGTTTTCTTATTTTGATCGTTTTATCTCCCGTTAGATTCGGATTCCAGAGGAGCAGAAGCTACGCCTGAAGACCAAGTGTACCTCATTGAGTATAACCAAGGCAAGTCGTGTCCTTTGATCATGTTGAACCCAGTTTGCAATCTATTATTTAATTAATTTATTTTAAATTACATTGCATCGCTATTTATTACAAATCCTTGTATTGGTAGTTATCATCCCAATTGTTTATCCCTCCTTGATAACTTTTGATGCCATGATACCATTGTCACCATAGGCGGGAGATTTAATTAGTGATGTTAAGATTATTGTCACATGGGATTGGTACGACAGAATTGCTTAGCCTTACTTAAATTTATGACTGGTTTCATCATCGCATGTGAATTATTAACTTGACTTAATGTTATATGGAACTGTGCTTGGTGCCATGTTTATTAAAACTAGTAAGACGCCTGTGCGTTGCAACGAAAAACCAAATAAAAGTGATGTATATTATCAAATATGATCTCAAACTAAATAATAAATATCAACTTTTTGTTACGTCATCATGTATCAAACAAAACATCCATGAACGAGGTGGAGGGGAGGAGGTAGGGAGGTGGCGGCGCGAGGAAGGGAGGATGCGGCGGCGAGGGGTGGGGGAGTAGGAGGCGGAGGTGCGGGGGACGGAGAGGTGGAGGCGGCGGCGTAGAAGTTCCTAAGAATAAGAACCATGCGACAGTAGTTAGAACCTTTTTGTTTTCATTTTCAACACCGAACGGTAAGCAACAGAACATAGAACAATGGCTTGTCAATATTGCATGATTACATCTCATTAAGCGCAATGGGAAAAGAAAAGGTCACCTGCTCCCCTGCAAGAGGATTTGGGATATTTTCAACAGGCAAGGGTTCCCGATTCAAAGGGTCTGGAACAAAGGTGTCAACAATCTGAAAAAGCCCAAGAATGAGAAGTTAAGAAAGTGTTATGAAAATAAATACAATGCAACATTGGAAACAGAGACCTTACATCCGAGAATTCACTCGATTCGAAGGCATAGCAAAGCATTATTTCATTATTTGCACTGGATGATTCTATATCATAATGTGGAACTGCATTATTCAACTTCTAAATCTGTGAATTTATCCTACATAACAAACCTGAATTCCACTATCTTTTGAATCCATTACATCAGAGTTTTTCCTCTCACTAACAGGAAAACAATCCTTGAGTACATCAATTTGGCACAACTCAAAATCATCAGCACCTGACACGTGCACCTTTCAGTGAAAAAGTTATTAGCAAAGGAAACAGATAAAATAGCTTACTAAAAATTAAAACATGGATCATAATAAGCTGCAAAAGGTCATAATAAGCATACATGTTAACGAGACTGTAAGAAGAAAAACTAACAAAGTTTTCAACAAGGCAACCAGATCTAACCTCCATTAGCTCAAAGCCAATCAACAAGACCCAAAGAAGAGGTTGGTTTCGTATCATTACAGCCTTTCCCCACCAACCCAAGACATGGGCAATAACAAATTCATCAAACAATGTCTCCTATGCATAGATCAAACCGTCAAATTTGATGGAATAACAACAACAATAACAAGCAGGGCATCTTCATAAAATAGGAAGGTTCACATGGAAAATCATACATAAATATTTATGAACTTGTTTTTAGGGTTTTCTGGAACATACAGACGGCAATCAGCTCCATAGGATCTCTCTGGTAATTCTGCATTAGGTTAAAGAAAGGTTTGTTAACTCCAATTTTTGCACATTGTGAAACTATTTCATACAAATATATTACAACTCCAAGATCAGGGTAAAGGTGTTTCATGAACTGGCGAGCATCATCACGATTCTGGAAAATGAGCAAAAAATTAGATTCACAGCAGACTGCACTATATATCCAAGGTGTATAGCCATTATCCTAAAGTGTCAAAATCAAGTAGTTTGGCATTAAGAATCCAAGAGAACAATACCCAATAGTGAAGGTAGCTAACCTGAAAAAGAAGGAAGGTAAGAGCAACAAGGTAAACAACAGCCAGCCCGTGCACCAGACGCCAGACAGCAGGATGGGGCCTAATAAGTATCCTGTGACAATATTGCCAGAAGGCTGAATTATTCTCATCCAAAATATCAAGATACGGAAGATTTACTATAGGATCCAAAATTGTTATGAAATCAAGGAAGACAAAGTTTGCATGTATAAAACATAGTTGGGGACCTCTAGGTAATTTGGCTGTTGCCACTTGAAACATCCTGACGAACAACAAGTGCTACACTACTAAAGCTGGAGAAGGGACTGCCATTGCAACTTAAACAACCTGACAAACGATAAGTGCTGCACTCATAAAGCACTAATGTTTGGTTTACATAAAGAAAGGAGGAATACTAACTCACGTTGAAGGTGCTTGGAGCGTGCAGTAGGCAAGGAAGACGGCAATCATAGCCCAGACACCCCTGGAAAGTGTCAATGAGAAAATAAGTCAGTGTCACTCTCTCCAATCATCATGCAATGCTACGAGGAGTGCGGTTCGAGCTCAAAAGACAGCATCAACATGCAAGGGTAACCTGATTTTTCTTGGATAAATGTATTCATTACAGGTGTATAACTTCAATACAGCCTAAACAGGATGGTAAAAATTTGAGATGACTTCAACCATACATCTTAATAGATGTCACACTGCTGTGTGAAGCAGCACCTTCTGGATCAAGAGCTCCATTTGCCCACCTGAAAATGAATCTGAAGTAAACAAACAAAAATAAACATGAGTTTATCAAGACAAACAAAAATTTCAGATGGCAGAATGAAAACTTCTTATCATTGATTTGATTAGAAAAAATAAATGAAAACATGTATAATCAATGGAGTAGATCGGACTAAAATCTACAAATTGGAAAGGGGGAGGAGGAGGTGGTGGCGCGGGGGGTTGGGGGAGTAGGGGAGGAGGAGGCGGCGGCGCGGGCTAGGGGAGGAGGATGCGGCGACGCAGGGGTGGCAGAGGAGTGGCGGCAGCGTGAAGGGGGGCGGAGGGGGTGAGGGCGGGAGGGGGGCAAGGAGGCTCCCCACGCTTCAAGCGGCAAGCGGCGGCCCCGCACGGATCTGAGCGGAGGAGATCCGAGGCGCCACGGCGAGGTGATGAAGAACCTGCGGCGCCGGACCGACGGCGTTCGTGGAAGAACGGCGCCGGCTGCACTTCGGGCGGACGAAGGAAGTGAGGCGACGGATCTACAAGGCCGGGCGGTGAAGATCTGAGCGCCGGGCGACGAGGCGCCCACCGGCAACGCTCCGGCGATGAAGGTCGCGGCAAGCCGAAGGAAGTGATCCGCGACGGTGGCCCGGATCGGGGCGCAGATGAGCCCGAAGGAGGAGGCGGCGGGGGTAGGGGCAGGCGGCGGGGGGAGAGCGAGGGGGAGGGCGGGGTGAGAGCGTGGCGGCGGGGAGCGCGGAGAGCGAGGGGAGGTGGCGGGGAGCAAGGGGAGGTGGGGAGAGCGGGGGCAACGGGAGAGAGCGAGGCGCGGGGAGAGCGGAGAACGAGGGGAGGCGAGGGAGAGCGTGGCGGCGGGGGGATAGCGAGGGAGAGGCAGTGTCGGGACTCGGAACAACAACTCCGAGCCCCTCTGTAAATCGCACTATCCCGTGAAAAGCTAGTGCACACAGTTTAACAAAGAATGTATATCATGCAAAAATAACCACGAGATATTATTAAACTAAAATACGGCCTTAAGGCCAAGTCTTACAATAAGGCACAAGGCCAACAAAATAAACAAAAACAATGGAAAGAAGGTAAAGGTGGCAGCACAGCCCATCCAAATCCCACAGCGAATGATCAGAAGACGCGCCCTACTACAAGTAGTCCTCACCGTCGTAGTCGCCTCAAGTCTAGCAACAGATTTAGCAAGGTGAGTACGTATACTCCCAAGGTAAGCAAGTAAATGCCTACGCAAGTTACACCAGGAAATATAACAGAGTTGATGCATGCATAAGGGATTTCAAAGGAAGCTTAATAGGGTAATGTGCGGAAAGCAATACTTGAATTTAAATACAATAACGTAAATACGAAAAGCTGAATTTTAATACAGTATATGAAACATTGTTTTTAACAGTAATACCGTTAGTGTAGGCTCCAACCCACACTAACGTATCCACGGAATCCACCCGACCATTACCAAATCCAACGCTTGTTTTGTCAAAACCAAGTTTTATGAAAGTTCATGTCTAATCTGTGAAGACTCTACTCAAAGATGTCCATGACCGTGGACACGGCTATCCGATAGTCCGTTACTCTGCAGAGGTGTACAGCTTTACCCACAAGACATTCCTCTCACTTGAGCCACGCGATCAACACACCGCCTTAGGTGTGCGGCGGAGAGTTCATGACAAGGTCATTCGATGATTCATAGCCAACATAATCACGCCGCCACTAGGTTTCACCACAACTCGAATCCACGAGTTGGAGCCCCTCTCGTGCCATGTGAGACTTCCCACACCTACGCCGCTCACATTCACCCTATAGCGAGACTATTATTGGAACTTCACAAATTACTTAGCCAGTCCGTCCCATACCGGACTTGTGGTAGTACTGAAGTGACTTCAAAATAATTCACGTAAACGGTCCTTAAGTTGATTTAGGCTCAACCACATACCCCCGTGCACGATAATCAACCAGGTGTCACCAAACACGAGGCATACCGGCACCCACCACCTAACCATTAGCCTAAGTCCAAAACATGTTTGCTATTTTTATTTTTAAATAATTTCCGTAAAACCACCCTTGACTCACCGAAGTCAAGATATCAATTTTCAAAGTCCGTCATTTCATATGAAAGATTGATCCCACCTAAAATTATACTAAGCCAGGCTAAGCATTGCTATAAAAATTTCTAACCAATACCATAGTACTAACTAGTTTTCAGCTAGGGTGACAAGGTATATGAATTCAAGATTCAAATTGGCCATATACAAAGGATCATGGGTATATCTAAAATTCAAATCAAATTTGAATTACATTTGAATAAAGATACGCATGCATATACAGTAAAAAAATATAAATAATTTAAAATATTAGGTTTTAATATTCAGTAATGCAATAAATTCATTTTTGACTTTTATAAATTAAAGTTTATAATTTTTCTCAAATCAGGATTTTAACATAACTCCAGAAAATCCAATAAATTCCAGATTTGATTTTCAATAAAGGAACAAAATTTTGGGATGTTACAAACCTACCCCCCTTAAAGGAAATCTCGCCCTCGAGATTTGCACTGGCTAGCAAAAGAGATGGGGATGGCTGATCTTTAAATCTTCTTCTCGCTCCCAGGTGGCTTCGTCTTCGGTGTGGTTGCTCCATTGAACTTTGCAGAATCTGATGGTCTTCCTTCTGGTCTGACGCTCGGCTGTCTGGAGAATCTTGATTGGTTGCTCCTAATAGGTGAGGTCATCCTGGAGGTCCAAGGTTTCCAGTGCGGCTTGCTCTGTGGGTACTCGGAGGCACTTCTTTAACTGTGAGACATGAAAGACATTGTGCACCCCTGACATGTTTGGCGGCAAGTCTAATTGATATGCGACTGCACCTCTTCGGTCCAGAATCTTGAAAGGGCCCACATATCGGGGTGCTAGCTTCCCTCTAACTTGAAATCTTTTCACACCTCTGAGTGGGGATACTCTAAGATAGACATAGTCCCCGACCTCGAAGGTCAGGTCTCGACGACGGTTATCCGCATAGCTCTTCCGCCGAGACCGGCTATCTTTAGTCCTGCTCTCGATCTTCTTCACTTGATCTTCTGCGCCTTGTAGCGAGTTTGGTCCAGCTTTCTTGGGGTTCACCTTGTCGATCCCAAAGCAAGGGGGTCCCGCACTTTCGACCATACAAGGCTTCAAGGGTGCCATCTACAGATCGCTTGGTAGTCATATTGTACGAGAATTCCGCATGAGGGCGTTGAACGGTCCCAACTGCTCCCGAAATCCAGCGTACAAGCCCTTAGCATATCCTCGAGTATCGATTAACTCTTTCTCGCTTGACCGCCTATCCGGGATGGTAAGCGCATCAAACCGAGCTTACTACCCAATTCTTCATGCACCTTTGCCAAAATCGAAGTAAACCGACTACCTCGATCGACACTATCTTCTTGGGTACGCCATACGGGCACTCAATTCGAGACATGTACAAACACCAACTTGCTTCCCGAATAAGTGGTCTTGATGGTATGAAGTGAGCCACTTTAGTCAATCGGTCTATGATTACCCAAATTGAATCATAACCCGATTGCGCCCTTGGGAGTCCGATTATGAAATCCATACCGCTTTCTTCCCACTTCCATTCGGAATCGGCAATGGTTGCAAGAGTCCCGCCGCCTCGATGTTCAGCTTTGACTCGTTGACAGTGTCGCAGCTTCAATGAACTCTGCGATTTCCTTTTCATACTAACCCACCAATATCTTTCCTCGGATCTGGTACATCTTGGTACGACACAGGTGGATTGAGTATGGGGTATCATGAGCCTCTTTCGAATCGGGTTTTGATTTCCGATTATTCGGCACCTGATGCGTTCTCGAACCAAACCGTGCCATGCTCATCTTCGCTGAATCCTGGTGCTTTGCCTCTTCTCATATTCTTCTTGATTTCTTGAATATCCTCGTCCACAATCTGAGCTTCCTTAATTTGATCGGGCAAGCCAGGTCGCACTTCCAGTGTGGTGAGGGTGCTTGGTCCCATTGGGTTTAGACTTAGACGGGCGACTCCCTCCTGAAGTCGGGTCTGGTCTTCTTCCGATATCACCATGTTTGCATAAGACTTCCTGCTTAAGGCATCGGCTACCACATTCGCTTTTCCGGGGTGGTAATGTATACCGATGTCGTAGTCCTTTATCAACTCCAACCATCTTCGCTGCCTCAGGTTGAGTTCTGCCTGGGTGAAGATATACTTCAAACTCTTATGGTCCATGTATACTTCACAACGGTTACCAATAAGATAGTGGCGCCAGATTTTTAAGGCGTGCACTACTGCGGCTAACTCTAAGTCATGAGTAGGATAATTGCACTCATGAGGCTTGAATTGACGCGATGCATAGGCTACCACTTTGCCTTCTTGCATCAGAACACAGCCTAAGCCTAGGCGAGAGCGCCACGAAAACCTCAAGCCTTTATGCACATCCGGCAAGACAAGCACGGTGCCGAGACTAGTCTCTTTTAAGGGTTTGGAAACTCGCTCACAAGCCTTCGCCCATTCGAACTTCTTTTCCTTTTTCAGAATTGGGTCATTGGCTTGGCTGTCTCGAGAATCTGCTATGAACCGACGGTAATAACCCGCAAGTCCAAGAAAGCTCGACTTCATTACGGACTTTGGTGGCTTCCACTCCATTATCGCTTCTACCTTGGAAGGATCTACAACGATTCCTTCCACTGTTACGATATGTCCGAGGAAGGCAACCTCTTTAGCCGTAATTCACACTTATCGAATTTGGCGAAAGTCGATGCTCTCGAGCTTTTCGAGTGATCCCGAGGTGCTGCTCGTGCTCTTCTTCATTCTTGGAATAGATGAGGATGTCGCCGATGAAGATTACTACGAACTTGTCCAAGTATTTCATGAACACACCGCTCATCATGCTCATGAAGTAGGTGGTGCATTGGTCACCCAAATGACATGACCGTGAACTCATAATGTCCATATCCGTGGAGAAGGCGGTCTTGGGAATGTCTTCTTCACGGATCTTTAGTCGATGGTATCCCGATCGCAGATCAATCTTGGAGAAGATACGGCTCCTTTCAACCGATCGAACAGTCATCGATCCCGGGAGGGGGTATTTATTCTTGATGGTGACATCATTGAGTGCTCTGTAGTCCACACATAGCCTCAAACTCTCATCCTTCTTCTTGACGAACAGACGGTGCTCCCAAGGCGACGAACCGGGTCGGATGTACCTTTGTCTTCTAACTCCTTGAGTTGATTCTTCAATTCGCTAACTCGTTAGCGTGCATCCGATATGGTCTCTTGGAAATCGGGCGGTGCAGGGACTAGGTCAATCACAAACTCGATCTCCTATCCGGTGGCATCCCCGGCGCCTCCTCGAAAACATCCGGGTATTCCCGTCACGATCGGCACTTCCTCCAAGACTTGGAGGTGGAAGAGGGCACATTCTTCCGCTTTGGAATCTGGGAGAGAAGATTACTTCCACGCCTTGGTCATTGGTGAGGGTGATGGATCCGTAGCACAATCGATCCGACCTCGATTCTTGGCTAACCAGCTCATCCCGAGAATGACATCTAATCCTTGCGATTCCAAAACCAAAAGATCGGCGAGGAATCGGATCCCATCTATGAGCAATTCCATTTTGGGGCACAAGGTCCCTGATCTCATTTCTGCTCCTGGGGAGTGGACTATCATAGGGTTACTAAGGGTTACCCTGCCCAACCCATGCTTATCCACAAAAGTTTTTGACACAAAGGAATGCGATACTCCGGAATCGAAAAGAACTGATGCTGGTACTGAATTGACAAGGAACATACCCAGCACGACATCTGGTGCAGCCTGGGCCTCTTCCGCTGTCACGTGGTTCACTCGCCCCTTGATGAAGGCCTACGGCTTCTGCTGGCCCTGGTTCTGACTTCCAGAGGTTCCTGAAGTTGCTGCCGCTTGAATCTTCTTAGGGCACGCCTTGGCAAAGTGCCCTGGTTCCTTGCAGTAGTAGCAGGTCAATCCGTCAGACGGCTGCTTGGGAACTGCTGGCGGTTGGCCTGAAACGGCGGGCGGCTGGTTGAGGACTTGAACCTGCTGGACTGGTTCTTGAAGTTGCCGCCCTGGGGTCTGAACTTGTTTGAGTGCGGAGGAGTACTGCGATTCTTGAAAGAACTTCCAGAGTTGTTTCTCTGGTCCGCCATCCTTTTCTTCCGGGTCTCCATTTCCATGTGTTTGCCCTCCTAGCGGATGGCCTTACTGACTAGCTGGTGGAAGTCAGTATAGTCACCCGATATCAGTTGCACTGATATGTTGTCATTTAGGCCCTCCATGAACCTTTCTTGCTTGGCTTCATCGGAAGCCACATCTTCTGGCGCATAGCGGGCCAGTTGGTTAAACTTTATGCGTACTCGTTGACGATGCGACTTCCTTGGCGCGAGATCGAACTCCTTCTTCTTGAAAGCCATGGTGCGGTGGGGATATGAGCTTTGCGAAAGCTTTGCTCGAACTCGATCCACGCCACCGTCTGCGGGTTGGCGTGCGGCGGTGAAAGTGTCCCACCATTGAGACGCGGCCCGTTCACCGATGGGAGGCGAACAGACTCGCTCCGATCGCTGCAATCGCAGAATATCCAGCTTCTTGCCAATCGACCGAGCGATCGTCGGCGCCCATCGGTTCAAAGACTACCAATGAAGGTGGGTGGCTTGATCCTCGTGAACTCGAGAGACGATTGGGAGGTACTTGGGCAGTTGATGATGAGCACGAGGGTTGTTGATCGTGCGGGCTAATAGCTGGATCAATCGGTTTTGATTGGCCATCAATTGTGCCTAATCCGGTCCTGCACCAAGCGGGTGGTGGAATCGAGTGGACCGGCTTCCTTGTGCTCCGGGGTTGGCGTTGTCCATGCTGGAGTTTTTTCTTGTGTTCACCATCTATTGAGACTTTCAGATTTAGAGAGAGAACTAAAGGAATGGTTCTAGTAACAACCCCACCAAAACAACACACAAGAGCAAGGAAAACACGAATAAAAGCCAAACAAAACTTTTTATTTTATTATAATAGTCTCGTGGCTGTTTACAAAGGTCTACAGCTCACGGATAGCGTTCTAAGGCTCGGGGTTGTCTACACACTAGCGCTGCGCTCGAGTCTCCTCGGAAAAGGCCCAGAATCAGTGGAACCTGCATCTTCTGCACGGAGCTCGGCAAGTTCCTCTTCGCGTGCGCGGCGCTTCTGCTGTGCGGTGTGCAGCTCGTCCAGGGTGGTCTGGTACATGTGATCCCTGGACTTGGTGTACTCCACCAGTCGTATGAGGCGGGGGTTGCTCTCATACTCTGTAGACGAGAAGTCGCTGGCAGCCCACAGGGGAGTCTTCATGGGGAAGTAGCGAAAATCGGTGCGCAGTAAGTCTCGAGCGTAGATGTTCCTCAGCTGGCGAATGGCCTCTCGAGCTGCATCCTGTACTCCGTCGAAGAAGGTGGCTCGAGGTAGGGGTGCGTCGAACACGTAAGTGGCTCCGTGTGCTCCGAAATCCTTGAAGATCTTCACTTCCACCCTCCAGCGTTCCTCGTCTCCATACATGCCAACATATCCCTGGTAGAGGGGGTACGGGCGGAAGTTGAGCTCTTGCATGAGGTTGTACAGATCATCGGCGAAGAGTCCGGCAAGGGTTCCATGGGAGACGCGGGTGGGTTGCTCCATCTAAAATTTTGGAGGAGGAGAGGAGTTAGTAATCAGTTTTGGTAAAGAGATTGAGACAAGGAAGAGATGTTTTTTTTAAAAGAGCATTTCTTATGAAAATATGTTCTTAAGGTTGGTCTCTAGCTAAGGTCACGTCTTAGGGTCATTGTTGCTCTGATACCATTTCTGTCGGGACCCGGAACAACAACTCCGAGCCCCTCTGTGTAAATCGCACTATCCCAGGAAAAGCTAGTGCACACAGGTTTAATAAAGAATGTATATCATGCAAAAATAACCACGAGATATTATTAAACGAAAATACGGCCTTAAGGCCAAGTCTTCAATGAGGCACAAGGCCAACAAAATAAACAAAAACAAATAAAAGAAGGTAAAGGTGGCAAGACACCCATCCGACCTCCACACAGCGAATGATCAGAAGACGCGTCCTACACGCTGAAGTAGTCCTCACCGTCGTGAGTCGCCTCAAGTCCGGCAACAGATTTAGCAAGGTGAGTCTGAAGTACTCCCAAGGTAAGCAAGTAAATGCTTACGCAAGTTACACCAGAAATATAACGAGTTGATGCATGCATAAGGGATTTCAAAGGAAGCTTAATAGGGTAATGTGCGGAAAGCAATACTTGAATTTAAATACAATAACGTAAATACTAAAAGCTGAATTTTAATACAATTATATGAAACATTGTTTTTAACAAGTAATACCGTTAGTGTAGGCTCCAACCCACACTAACCTATCCACGGGAATCCACCCGGACCATTACCAAATCCAACGTTTGTTTTGCCAAAACCAAGTTTTATGAAAGTTCAAGTCTAATCTGTGAAGACTCTACTCAG
The DNA here is from genome assembly GCA_036346265.1 of Melocanna baccifera. Taxonomy (NCBI): domain Eukaryota; kingdom Viridiplantae; phylum Streptophyta; class Magnoliopsida; order Poales; family Poaceae; genus Melocanna; species Melocanna baccifera. The sequence continues at coordinate 23,454,622 of CM070679.1, forward strand.
CATGTCCATGACCGTGGACACGGCTATCCAGATAGTTTGTTACTCTGCAGAGGTGTACAGCTTTACCCACAAGACATTCCCTCTCACTTGAGCCACGCGATCAACACACTGCCTTAGGTGTGCGGCGGAGAGTTCATGACAAGGCTGTTCCGATGATTCATAGCCAACATAATCACGCCGCCACTAAGGTTTCACCACAACTCGAATCCACGAGTTGGAGCCCCCTCTGGTGCCATGTGAGACTTCCCACAGCCTACGCCGCGCTCACATTCAGCCTATAGCGAGACTATTATTGGAACTTCACAAATTACTTAGCCAGGTCCGTCCCATACCGGACTTGTGGTAGTACGAAGTGACTTCGTAAAATAATTCACAGAAACGGTCCTTAAGTTGATTTAGGCTCAACCACATACCCCCGTGCACGATAATCAACTAGGTGTCACCAAACACGAGGCATACCGGCACCCACCACCTAACCATTAGCCTAAGTCCAAAACATGTTTGCTATTTTCATTTTTAAATAATTTCCGTAAAACCACCCTTGACTCACCGAAGTCAAGATATCAATTTTCAAAGTCCGTCATTTCATGTGAAAGATTGATCCCACCTAAAATTATACTAAGCCAGGCTAAGCATTGCTATAAAAATTTCTAACCAATACCATAGTACTAACTAGTTTTCAGCTAGGGTGACAAGGTATATGAATTCAAGATTCAAATTGGCCATATACAAAGGATCATGGGTATATTTAAAATTCAAATCAAATTTGAATTACATTTGAATAAAGATACGCATGCATATACAGTAAAACAATATAAATAATTTAAAATATTAGGTTCAACATGGTCAAAGGTGTAACTTGCCTCGATCGAAGTCCTGCTGCGATTCGTCGAATTCAAACTCTCCGAATCGTCAATATCTAACTAAATAATCAATTCAAAGCAAATTCAAACAAAAATTCAAATGAAATCCAAATAACTTCCAAAAAATTATAAAATAAACTGGGAGACAGAATTTTGAATTTTGGATGTGGGTCAACAATTTTTAAAAGGAATTGAGGCTTTTAAAAGAAGTTGGAAGTTTTAATTTAAATTTAAACCTTGGAATTACAAAATATATTCAAATCAAATTTAAATAAATTTCAAAATTTCAAAATTATTCCAGAAATGGATAGATCATGATTTTAGAAAAATTTAGAAATTTGAATGGGTCAATTTGGAATTAAAATGCAAAAGTTATAGCCTTCCAAAGTTTGAATTCAAAATAAAAGAAAAAGGGTATTTTCTGGATTTATTTTTAAACCGAAAAGGATTTATGACGTCAGCGCGAATTATTTCTCTAAAGGAAATTATAGATTATGACGTCAGCCCTAGGATTAATATATTCCTGCAGAGGCTGACAGGTGGGGCCCGGGTGTCATGGACCGAGTCCATGGACCCGAGGGAAGGGTGAGGTGGCAGGCGGGCGCGCGGGGGAACGGGATGGCGTTGATGTGGCGCCACGGGGCTGCCGCGTGGTCGCCGCGTGGCTGCCACGTCACGGCTTTATGCCGACGTGGCGGCACGCGCGCGAGGTGGCGAGGGGGCGTGCTGGTGGCGCTGGCGTGGCGCCGACCGCCGCCACTGGCTGCCACGCCGCGCCAACTCGGCCGACGGCCGACGTGCTGGCGGCGGCGCGGCGCTCGGGGCGATGGTCGCCGGAGCTCGGTGAGGCGCGCGCCGCCGATGGTATCAAAATGACGAGGAGGACGCGGGGAGTGCATCGGTACCTTGCGCGGAGGCCGATGATGACCGGAGAGGAAAATCGGTGGAGGGGGGCGGCGATCGGAGAAGGGTTCACGGCGGCGGAGAGGTTCCGGTGACGCAGCAGCTCGGGGGAGTGGTCGCTGAGGATCGCCTGGGCACCAGCAAGGTTGGGGAGGCGTCGGCGAGGGGCGAGGGGGCTTGAGCCGGCCGGAATCGCTCGCCGGAGTAGCTGGAGCCGGCGGAGGGAAATCGGGCGCAGGGGGGGCTCCGGGGCTCAATGATGTGAATTGGAGGCACGGGGAGCGGCGGTGTGGGGAGGGGAACCTCGGGGTGCGGGTTTTATAGGTCGGGGAGGGGGTAACGGCCGCGCACAACCCGCCGGTTTTGAAATGGACGGGGAGGTTGAATGCGCCGGCGAAGGGGGGCGTGATTGGGGGACTTTATGCCTGCAACGGACGGGGGAGGGCGTTAATTGGAACTGCGGTAATGCGGGGAAGTGAATCGGCAAGAAACCGAAGCTTTCAAAGCTTCGGTTTTCAATCAATGGCGGCGGCAGCGGCGGCGATCGCGCGAGGAAGAAAGGAAAGGGGCGGGGACGAAGGACCTGACAGGTGGGGCCCGCACGTCAGCGAGAGAAGAAAAAGAGAAGGGCGGGGAGGCGATGGTTGGATCCGCGACGCGTGGCGAGTGGAAAAGATCGGGACCGCTGGCGCGTTGCGAAGGGGTAAGTGAACGGGAACGGCCGAGATCTCATCCGACAACAGGGATCGGATCGGGGCCGGTCAGTGCATTAAGTGGGAGGGGGGTTGAGATCGGCACGACAACGATGGACGGCGTGGATTAAGCCACGCGTCGATCGGAGGGGAGAACGAAGCGGGCGAAGTGGTAAGTCGCGGGGAGCGGCGGGGATTGAACCGGGCGGAAGAGCGGACGGCTAGATACGCGACACGCGTCGCGAGCGGAGGGAGGGAAGGCGGGGGAGAGGGTTTAAATCAGATCGGACGGCTGAGGGGAAATCCGGCGGGCGGAGGGGACGCCGATGCTTGACACCTGGCGGCCGGGAGGGGTTTTTGGGATTTTCTTTCTTTTTGATTTTCCAGAAATGCTATTAATCTTTAAAAAGCTCAGAAAAATACCAAATAAATTTTGAAAAATCCAGAAAAATTCAGAGAACTATCTGGAGCTATTCTAGACTTAATAAAAATATTTCTCACTCATTTTAACAAGTATAATTTGCAAAGGTACAATTTGATTTTAAAGGGAAGGTTTTAATTCCTTCTAAAATCTAGAAAAATTAATATAATCTCATATTTGACTTAAGGAAGCTGAAATACATTTGTTTTAATATTCAGTAATGCAATAAATTCATTTTTGACTTTTATAAATTAAAGTTTATAATTTTTCTCAAATCAGGATTTTAACATAACTCCAGAAAATCCAATAAATTCCAGATTTGATTTTGAATAAAGGAACAAAATTTTGGGATGTTACAGGCAGGGGGAGGCGGGGCGGGCGGGGGGTTGGGGTTTTCTGTGTAAACGGTTGAGATGCTATCTCATAACGAGATCGAATGGTTAAGAAAAAATAAAGAAGGACTCATCAACCACCAACTCTTTCTTTTAAAGTAGTAAAGATTTGTGCCATGGCATTGGTGTATCATTGGCGTGGTTATATAAATTTGGTTTTGCACTCGGACGAGTGATCGTACAGTAAAGGGGGAAGTGCAGGTTCATTTCGGAGGATGTGGTAGCCTCGTCCGGGTAGAATTAAGGACTTAACTTTGTGCGCCATTGATCTGAGCTTTATCGTACAAACCACATGTCTAGTATGGGATAGATCTGGCTGACTAATTTAGGAGGTTTTAACTTAATCTTGCCAATGATATGAACATGGTTGCTGATTTCCGTGTGGCGCAAGGGGGGTGTGATGCGAAACCCTAGCGGGCAGGATTAGGTTAGGATTGAACTTTGTAAAGGCCTTGTTGTGATTTCCTGAGATCGAGACTAATCACATCGTGTGGGTACAGTTGTGCAACCTCTGCAGAGTATAAAACTATTCGAATAGCCGCGTCCTCGGTCATGGACAATGCTCAGTGATTTCACACGAGGGTCAGTGTTACCTTTTAAACTTGGTGGTTTATATTGGATGTGAACAGGTCGTTCACTATTGGTTCAGCTTGTGAGTGGGATGTTCACAAGTGGTTTATGTTCATTCCTTTGAATATGTATTATTATCGTTTTCATTTAAAGTTCGCTTTCAATCTATTTATCGTATTTACTACGAAATGTCTTTTATGCAAATTAACCTTTCAGCCTTCCATTGGTAAGCCTTACATATTATATTGCATTCATTTGTTACAAACGACTTGCTGAGTACCAATGTACTCACAGCTTTACGCCTATGTTGCTCAGTTGAGGACGAGGAGTATTATCAGCAGGAGGTTCCAGAAGGAGAGTACTTCGATGTCTTCACGGATTAGGCTTCGTTCTCCACTCGATAGCCTGTGGGCTTATCGATTGGCTGCTACGCTTTATTTTGGATTTTCACTGCTAGTTTTAAAGTCCTTCCGGCTAGAGATATTGTAAGCTTGGCCATAAGGGCGTACTGTTGAGATTTATCGATATTTGAGTTTTCCCCTTTATGTTATCGTGTGTATGGTTGTGATTACATCTATATTTGACTGTATGCACTAGTGTGATTCTGGACTAGTGCAGTTTACACAGAGAGTCCGAATTTGCATATTCGGGTCTCGACATAGGATCTCTCTCAAACAGTAAATACGTGGCAAACGTGAAATCCCATGAATTCTGATGAACGAAAGTACACGATTGTCTACCTCGATTACAGATTCCCATTTACCAGAATTCAATTAGCAACACGCTCTAAATCTCTGTCTTCTCACCACACCAAGGAAGACGACTTTTTTGGTCCGTGAGGAACAACAAGAACACTGGTAACTGGTAATTTAGTGAAACGTTACTAGTCGGCTTCTCAACTCCCATGGTAGAAGATAGCATAAACCAAAGAGCAAGAAATTGTTGACTCAAAATTAACGTTAGAGGGTTACAAGGGACGGTGGCCAAAACTTTATACCCTCATACAAGCCTAGTCGGACTCAAAGTAGGAAAATAACTGGAATTATATTCTAATTCCTAATTTAAACCGAAAATAAGAAGAAGTGGCTGGCTGGTCGTCTTGGTTTGAGCACCCATAAGGTGGGCTCCACATGGTGGCTGGCCCATGAGGGTGGCACACAACTCTCTTGACAATAGCCCAACTTCCCTTGCGGTCCAAGTGTTTGTTTTTAATTCGTTTGAAGTTTCGGTATTGCCATCATCTCAAAACTAAATCAAAATAAATATTAAAGCCCAAAACAACCTTAATATATCTTATTATAGATACAAACCAGCCCATGACACATGGATCTTGGCCAAAACTCAAACCAACTCAGAATTATAGACTAGACACAATCGAGCTTATAAATTATAGTCTTCTCCAATCTTCAATTTAAAGTTTAAAAACTTGATTCCACCATCTTGGTAGCATTTCCCATTGATATAAGTAAAGTGTCATCATCTCCTCCTTTTAGACCTTTTCTTGGTGCGTCAGCCTCCCTCACCTCCCGCTTGGTAGTACTAAGTTCTTGCTCATTTAATAAACTGAGAATACATAGAGTGAAATCAGTAGGTAGCAAACTGTCCTTAGCAGGGAAATAAATGGAACTTAGGATTAGATTCACATGTTTAGTTGTTGGACCAACACTAGTTTTATTATTGTCATTGTTATTTGAATATGATAATAGAGGTAATGATTGTGTAGATGAAGCCTTAATAATAGTGATATCCTCATCATCCTCCCCTCTTGAAAAGGAATCGACCTCGACTCTACAGGGTTAGTAGAAACAAAAAAGGCAATAAATCTGCAATATTAAATGTAACACTAACACTATAATCTTCGCCATGTAGTTCTAACTTATAAGCATTATTGTTTATTCTTCAAGCACTTTGAATAGTCCATCTCCACGATTCATCAACTTAGACTTTCCTTTCTCGGAAAATCTATCCTTGCGAAGATGTAACCAAATAAAATAACCAGGTTCAAAGATTATTTATTTTCTATTTTTATTTTGTTTTTTTAGAATATGACATGCCTTTTCTCTATTTCTTTCTTAGTTTTTGTTTTATAAAATCTACACATTTAGAAGCATCAACATTAACTCTTTGAACAAAAAGCAATGGCAATAAATTTAATGGTGTATGTGGTTGAAAACCATAAACAATTTTAAATGGAGAGAGTTGAGTTGTAGAGTGTACCGCCCTGTTGTATGCAAACTCAACATGTGGTAAATAATCTTTCCACTCTTTCAAATTCTTCTTTATCATGGTTCGCAGTATCGTTTCAAGAGTATGATTCACCACTTCAGTTTGTCCATCAGTCTGTGGATGACAAGTTGTGAGAACAACAACTTTGTGCCAAGCTTAGCGTACAATGTCTTCCAAGCTTAGCGCACAATGTCTTCCAAAATTAACTCATAAACTTAACGTCATGATTAGAAACAATAGTCTCCAGTATGCCATGCAAATGCACTATGTCCCTGAAAAATAACTCAACTACAAACGATGCATCGTCGCTCTTATTACAATGAATAAAATACATTATTTTTGAAAATCTATCCATAACAACAAATATCAAATCTCTCCCCCTCTTAGTTCTAGCGATACAGATACACACGTGTCTTATACTTTTTAGTTAAATATTTTGTTCAACTGAAAAGAATTATTAAGCCGCATGAAATATGGCCAAGTGAACTCATTCCAAACTAAACATAATGTTGTTATTCGTAAGGATGGAATACTAGCTCATGTTATCACATGGTGCATTATTAGGTTTGAAAGAAAAAGGGTAAACACATTAGGTGCCAAAGACATGAAGGAACAAAGCCCATGCGGAAGGAGCACATAAGAGAAAGGCCCATGTGGATTGAGGGAAGCTATATATTGGCAGCATTAGGACTCAGACCACCTTTGAGAAAAATCAATCTACTAAATTTTGTTCGAGTTTATCATTACTGCCGAAATTCCAGAGGGAATTAGGAGTATTCTTCAATCAAGATTGTTCAGCCTTTCCGCTGAGAATTGGGTACACGATAGATTTTTACTTGGTGGTCGGCGAAATCAACGCGAGTGTGTTTTAGGAAATTAAAGAGTGTTTGTCCCTTGCACTGGCATTGGAGGATCATTATGATTTATCAAGACTCCCGCGAGTATCCATCCTACGTCGAAAAGATCGGACGACCCCGTATCATCTTGGTATCAGAGCGTATCATTTGGTATCAGAGCACGGTTTACTAGGTAAGATCTTATCCCTTTAATTTTTTGTTCATTATTTTCTGTCCTATAGTCCATATAGTCGAAAATTGCCCAATAAAAAAAACCAAAACCCTAGTTTCGCATTTGTTATTTTTGTGAGTTTTATTAAGTTTTGATCTATTAGAAATTTTTTTACGTGCTGATCTTAGTGTCCTTTTGCGTTGCTTAATCATTGTTATTTTAAACCCTTGTAAATCTGCTAGTTGATCTTTCAATTAGCATAAAAAAGTAGATTCAATTTACTTTTTGAAATCTTGTTCTTGCTGTCCACATAAGATCTTTGCGCATCTCGAAAGAATATCATATCCAAACATATCTGGGTTTCGTTTTTCTGGTTTGAATGAGTCGTAAGAAACCCTAGCCGCCACGAAGTTGTGCGCCGCAAAGAATCCTAGTCGAATACATTCAGACAGTCCGACGTTTGTTGTGGTTTGAATTCCGAGCGTCTATTGAGGTTTTCACTTAAATCTTTTGACTCTTGAGACTAGTCTTTGATAATTATTTTAGGGCTGTTTTAGAATTATCTACAGATTGCTGAACAACTTTGGACTTGTGCAAAACCAAGGAACAGTTAAATCTAGTTCGGCCTTTGTGTAAAAAAAAGACGGTCGATTAAAAAAAAGACAAGCCACGGCTTGAGCAAAAAAAGGAAGAGAAAAAGAAAAGAAAGTATTGGCCGAATTTGGGTGAGTTAAACTTAGTCCATAAAATCAGATTGTGTATTTAATTTCTTTGAGCGATCTTGTGCCCTTAAATTTATATTATTGTAATTGGCTAGCGTCTCTCGTAATACTTGATCAAAACGAGCTAATATTTCCCAATTGTTTCTTTTAGCTTATTCCTTTGTTTGCATTGAGTCACATTGATCATTGCGTGTGTGTTCATACACTTCACTTATATCTATTAGATTAGCACATAGGTAATACTTTTTAGCTTGGATTATTACTTAATTCAATAATATCGTGAAATTCAGATTGTGTAGGATAAATACTTCCTAACCAAGCTCCACTAAATATCATTTGTCGTGCAATTGTGTGTCACTTTTAAATCTGCTTGATCATCACTTGCTATTGTAGACACCACCAAGTGTAAGTTTCTTTTCGCCTCAATTCACTTCGAACAGGTAAGAACTTTACTTGGTGAAGAAAAAGTGAGATAGAGTGAACTCCACATATCGTATATATGTTATGGTATTTGTGCGTTCTTTGTAGAACTAACTATGATAGGTGGAGAAAATAATATGGAAGAGGAGTATACTCCGGTGAGTCGTTTTCAATTCCAACATTTGAGAGGGGCTTTGCACAATGAGATTGCTGTCACTTCTTCCACCTTGAAAGAGCAATTCAAGGCGGAAATCAACAATTCTGCGTAAGATATGCGTATTGAATTCAATCATCAAATGAAAATGCTACTCTCGAACATCGTGAATGATATTGTACGAGCACTTCATCCACAACAAGAAGAAGATAACTTTATTCCTTTCTATGGAAGTGAGGATCCAGAAGAGTATGTTGAGTGGGAATGGCGAATGGAGAAAGTATTTAGATTTCAAAAGCTTCCCAAAGACCAAGAGGCGATGTGTGCTACTAAAGAATTTGAAGAGTATACTTATAGTTGGTGGTATCAACGATTTAGAAATGAATTCATTAAATCTTGGTCAGATTTGAAGGAACTCATGAGGAGAGAATTTGTGCCATCCTATTATGCACAGGGATTGTTTCGCTATTTGGAGAGTATCACACAAGGGAGTAACATTATGCAAGAATATTATTTTGAGCTACAAGATGCATTACGTCGGGCCGGTGTCATTAGAGAACTACAAAAGAAGACATACTTCAAAAGAGGATTGAATTCTAAGATCACCGCTACATTTCAATATAAATATTTTGGTAGTGTGCAAGATCTTGTGAATTGTGTTATTCAAGAGGAGAAGAGACTAATGTAGAGACGTACACCATAGTTTTCTCCCTATTCATACTTCAATTCTGCTGCCTCTACTAGTGTAACACATGAGAAGATGACCGAGCATAGGACTTTCCCTTCGGTCAAGAAGATATATAGTATTCCAAAGCTACATATGGCTCCTAAGATACACCACAACCCATGTGAGGATGAGAGCCACATAGCCAAATTGAGTAAGAGTGAAAAAAAGAGTGAGCTGTATGATCCCACCATATGTGAGGTTGAGAGCGTCCAAATTGAGAGTGTGAGAGAGACACCAAAAGAAAATAGAAAAGTAGAAGATAGACAAAGTGAGGATAAATCTGAAACTAACACATTATTATCTACTTTTAGTGTTGTTTCTCATATTATGCAGGTTGACATTAAAGTGCAGGTTGACATTGAAGATGAAGAATTAAACATTCAACAACCGGCACTTTTGAAGCCAAATGAGGAGGAGATAACCAAGGGAAGGGATAAAATGCTTGCTGCCCCGTGGGTGCATCCTAATAATTTTAGACCCCTAGCGCCTACATCATCTGAAGAGGACAACAAAGGTAACACTATTGGTGCTGAATTTAATTGTGCAAAGGTGAGTAATTGTGAGAACTCATATGATCAACCAACAATTCCATGTTCTAAAATTTGTTGGCTCATTTTACATAATGTGGAATTGATTACTCATAAGAAAGTTCTTACTAGAATACCTCCTAATGATTCTTTGTGTTATATCATATTTGATGATCCTAGAGAGCTATCTAGTGTGATTGATAATGTTGCTGAAATTTCATTTTTAAAATCACTCGCTAGTATCTATACCTACATATATAAGTTCAATTTCATTGGAGATTATGGAATAGATGACAAATTTTATGTTCACAGGCTTTGCATTACATGTGATAAGTTTGCTGAATTGAAATTGCATATTATGAAAAAACAACTTTTTGTGCCATATCATGAACATAATGAAATGAGTGTCAACGATAGTGCTTATTATTTAAAAAGATTTCATAAGCCTACTTGTCTACCCTTTAATGTGCAATCATGTAAAAATACTCAGAGTAGCGTAGTTGAAGTATGGAATACATTAAAAAAATTTCCCATATCAGAACAACTAAATCTGATTTTGCCCATTAATGATCTATTTATGTTAGAAAAGTCGCAAACGAAGTGTTGACGACAAATATACATACTATGCATACACGTTGTATTCTTCGTTTAGTACAATTTCAGGCTATCAAAAGTCGAGGATGGCTTTTCTTGAAGATGGGGAGGATGATGCGAATACACACGTGTTTTATACTTTTCAGTTAAATATTTTGTTTAACTGAAAAGAATTATTGAGCCGCATGAAATATGGTTAGGTGAACTCATTCTAAACTAAACATAATGTCGTTATTCGTAAGGATAGAATACTACCTCATGTTATCACATGGTGCATTCTTATGTTTGTTAATGGCAAAGCAATAGAGAGGCAAAAGGAAAAGGATAAACACATTAGGTGCCAAAGACATGAAGGAACAAAGCTCATGCTGAAGGAGCACACAAGAGAAAGGTCCATGTGGATTGACAGAATAAAGCCCATGCAGTGGGAGAGCAAAAGAGAGGAGCCCAAGGACTTAAACTACAATTTTAGGATACGATTTTCAAACCTAATTCGTACCTCCCACAAGCCCAACTGGATTCAAACTCGGATTCAATTAGGATTCGGTTCGGGACAACCTGACAGGCAGTTACTAAAAAGGTCATAACTTTCACAAACGGAGTCCGATTCGGGTGTTCTTGTACTCGTTGGAAAGATAATTTCAAGGGCTACATAATGGATCTAGTCCTAGTATCAAATTCAGTACAAATCAAAAGTTATAACCTAAATAATATGACAGTTGTAAAATCTAGTTTCCTTTTTGTGAGAGTTCGTATCTAAAACCATATAAGGTTGAGTTGTACTAGATTTGTGGACTCTATGGACGTCCCAAGGGGCTATATAAGCCATGTATTAGCAGCCTTAGGACTCAGACCATCTTTGAGAAAAATCAATCTATTAAAATTTATTCGAGTTTATCATTGCTGCCGAAATTCCAGAGGGAATTAGGAGTGTTCTTCAATCAAGATCGTTCAGCCTTTCCGCTGAAAATTGGGTGCACGATAGATCTTCGCTTGGTGATCGACAAAATCAACGCGAGTGTGTTTTGGTGGATTAAAGAGTGTTCATCCCTTGCACTGGTATTAGAGGATTTTTGCGATTCATCAAGACTCCCGCGAGTATCCATTCTATCTCGAGAAGATCAGGCGACCCCGTATCATCTAAGCAATCCCAAAATAAAATCCATACTAATGTCTTCTCAAGGAAATATAGGAACCAGAAGAAGAGTATACAAACCATGTGGATTTAGTTTTGATTTAGCTTTGTGACATATTATACACCATTATACGTACCGTTCAACGTCACGTCTCATCTTCAGCTAGCAAAAGTGATTGACCAGCATGCTCAATGCCTTCTCGATCCCGAAATGTCTCATCTATCCCCTGCAATGTGATTTCTACACAAGAAATAGATGAACGGATGAATCTCGAACGCAAAGTTTGTTAGCACAAAATAAGAACCCATCATGAATATAAAATTTATCTAATCCTTTCCCATATGAACAGCGAGCAAAGGGTTCAGCAAAACACAATCAGCAGCATATAACTCTTTCAAACTTTCTAAATCAAGCATCTTAGTATCTAATTGAGTTAAAAGAATACTCTTTCGAGATAAAGTACCTGCAACAACATTATCTTTGCCCTTCTTATACTTACAACATGTGGAAAAGTTTCTATAAATTCCATTCACTTAGCATATCTATGGTTTAACTTAGATTAGCCTTTCAAGTACTTGAGAGATTCATGGTTAAAATGTATGACAAAAGCATTATGTCGTAAGTAATATTGCCAAGTTTCAAGAACATGTAGTAGTGCATAGAGCTTCTTATCATAAACAGAATAATTCAGCTGAGCTCTATTCAATTTTTTGGAAAAATAAACAATTGGCTTACCTTCCTATATAAGAACACCATTCCACTAGCATCGTATTCAATATTAAAAGTTTTAGTGAAATCAGGTAGAACAAGCAGTGGTGCCTCTTTGAGCTTTGTTTTCAGAGTATCAAAAGCTCCCTGTTGTGCCGCCCCCACACAAAAAGCACTCTCTTTTTTATCAATTCATTTAACAGGGCAGCAATAGTACTGAATTCTCTCACAAATTGGCGATAAAAGCCAGTAAGACCATGAAAACTACACACTTGACTCACATTCATAAGAACATGCCAATTCTTAATTGTGTTAATTTTAGAGTCATCAACTTCAATTCTATGTCCAGAAATAACAAACCCAAGATATACTACTTTATCAGTGCAAAACATGCATTTAGCAAAGTTAGCGAATAGTTTCTCAGTTCTAAGCACATCAAGTAGTTGTTTCAAACGATCTAAGTATTTAGCTATGGTTTTGGTATATATCATCAAAGTAGATTACCATAAATTGACTAATGAAAGCTCTTAAAATATGATTTATCAAGCGCATGAATATACTACGTGCATTAGTTAAACCAAAAAGCATGACTAACTACTCATATAATCCAAACTTTATTTTAAAAGTAGTTTTCTATTCATCTCCTGGTTTCATGAGAATCTAGTGGTATCCACTTTTTAGATCAATTTTTAAGAAAACATGTGCTCCACTAAGCCCATCTAGCATATCATCAAGCTTAGGTATAGGATGATGCTATCTAACACTAATATTATTGATAGCACGACAATCAACACATATGCTCTACATACCATCATTTTTAGGAACAAGAATAACAGGGACATCGTAATGAGAAAGGCTCTCGCGTATATACCCTTTGTCCAAAAGCTTTTGCACTTACCGTTGTATTTACTTGGTTTCAGTTGGATAGATGCGGTATGGCGGTCAGTTCGGCAGTGAGGCACTCGGCATGAAGTCGATCTGGTGCTCAATCCCATGAAGTGGCAGAAGTCTAGGTGGCGCATCCTCAGGAAAAACGTCGTATTATGCCTGCAACAACAACTGGACATCACTAGGTAGACTATTTAGATCATTAGTTGTAAGTATAACCTTAGTGTCCTTATAAAGAAGAATAAAGTGCATAATACTAGGATCATTGCTCACCTCTTTTCGATATATTTTTGTCGCAATTAGTACCTTTTGAGTGCTAACCTTTGCCTTACCTTGCTGAACAACAGAGGCTTGTATTTGAAAAGGAGTAAGCGGTAGTAAAACCCTATTCTTACCCTCCCACTTGAAGCTATAAGTATTGGCTCATTTATCATGTTGTACATTGCGATCAAACAACCATAGACGGTCCAATAGTAAATGACATATCTCTATAGGCACAACATCGAATGAAACAATATCTTTATATTTATTAACCTAGAAAGGAACTTCCACACGGTGCCGAATTTTAACTTTGCTTCCTTCACAAAACCATTACACAAAATATGGATCAGGATATTTAAGCAATTTCAGGTTAAGCTTTTCATACATCTCAACACTAGCAAGATTTTGACATGAACCACTATCAATGATCATTTTAATATTAGTATCTTTCACTTTAGCACTATTCATGAATAAATTATAACGTTGAGATTGGTTATCTTCTTTAACAAGCATAGATAAATATAGAGTAACAACTAAAGCAAATCTCCTTCACTAGGGCATTGATCATCAGAATCAGATTCATTCTTAGTGTTATTATCATCATGGAATAGGGTCAATTTCAGAATCAGAAGCGGAATCTTAACTAGTTTCAGTGACAATCATAACCTTAGCATTAGAGCAATCACGAGAATAATGACCATGTCCTTGACAATGCCAATATTGAATTGCACTTATTTTAGTGTTAGAACCAGCAGAAGATTGCAATAATTTAGATGAACTAGTAGGTTTAATACTAAGTGATAAAGCAAATTTCATATTTAAAGCATTAGACATAGCATGTGATTGTGTATTAGAATTTGAAGGTTTGCTGAACATACCTTTACTGATGTCTATCTTAGGCCTATCCCTAGGCGCGTACGGCGAGGTAGATGGACGGCTCGTCTTGGGTGTGAAAGTGCTACAGCTGGATTGCAATAGTGGCTCTTCCTGAAATTATTTTTCTACTTTGATCGCTAAGTGTTGTAGTTCAGTCATAGTGAAATATGGCTGAAAGTTGCTATTGAGATCTGAATATGCAAATTCAGACTCTCCGTGTATACTGCACTAGTCCAAGATCACACTAGTGCATATAGTGTAAACATAGATAAAATATCAACCACAAACACAATTATTAAAGGAAAAGACTTAAGTATTAATAATTATCACAGTACGACCTTATGTCTAAACTTACAATTAATAGCCTCAAGGGCTCAAGAAACTAGAAGCAGAAAACAACAATAAGCATGGTATCCATTCGACATACTCACAGCCAATCGACTGAGAAGCGAAGTCCTAATCTACGAAGGCATCGAAGTATCCTCCTTCCGGTACCTCTTGCTGATATGATTTCTCCTCTTCCACTGAGCAATAGTAGGCACAAAGCCGTGAGTACATTGGTACTCAACAAGTCATTTGTAACAAAAGTGCAATATAATATGCAAGGCTTACCAATGGATAGCTAAAAGGTTATTTTACAGAAAGTAATAATTTAAAGTAAATACAATAAATAGATTAAAAGCGAACTTTAAATAAAATAATAATAAATACATAACTAAAGGAATTAAATAGACCATAAGTGAACTAACCATCGACTTCATAAACCACTAGTGAACTACCTGTCCACTTTCTAAAGTTATCCAACCTAATTTTATGAAATAACTACCCCTCGTATAAAATCATCGAGCATTGTCCATAACCGGAGACATGGCTATTTGAATAAGTTTACACTCTGCAGAGGTTGCACAACTGTACCCACACAATGTGATCATCCTCATGTTAAAGAAAATCACAACAAATCATTTACAATATTCAACCTCAACCATATTCCGCTTGCTAAGATCTTGCCGTCGAGTGGGTTAACCACCTAGTCGATAATTGCCCTCTGTTACACCTCATAGAAATCAGCAACTATGTTCAACTCAATGGAGAAATTAGAATTGAAATATCATAAATTAATCAGCCAGATCTATCCCATACTAGACATATGATTTGCACCGTAAGGTTCATATCAATAGCGCATAAAGTTAAGTTCTTAGACATTACCCAGGTGAGACTTCTACATCCCATGAAGTGCTAACCATATTTCTCTCTTTACTGCATGATAACCCACCCAAGTGAAAACCAATTTTGTATAGCTAACACCACCGACACACCAATGTTATGGCACACAAATTTTATAACCATGGCACCAACCATAATTAAATATCTTATTAAGTCAAATTAATTAATTAACCACATGTGATAATGAACTCAACGAAACTATAAGCATGGCTAAGCAAATTAATCGCACAACCCATGTGACAACTAGTATGGTATCACTAAATAATTTTTCATCTTAAGGTGACGGGTATAATGGCATTCAAATTATCAAAGGAGTGATTAATCAATTGGAATAGTAACTACCAAATACAAGGGTTTGTATTAAATTAGCAATGCATGAAACTTTAAAATAAAATAAATAAATAATAGATTAAAACTAGCTTCAACATGATCAAGAATATGATTTGCCTTGGTCTTGCTCAGTTATGAATTTTTAATCTTCTGCTTGTGCTTTCGCTCCTTCGAAGACGTGATCTAACGAAAGAAAAAAATGAATGAAGCACAAATATAAAATTCAAATAAACTCCAAAAATTTTAAAAATAGAACCAAAAGATAGAGTTTAATTTTAGATAAATTTTAAAAAAAGAACAGGGTCAATCAAAGTTAGGACAAAGAAGAATGGGCTCTTAAATAATAAATATAAAGAAAATACTAGAAATCTAGAAAATCTACTTTGTTGTGAACTCGGTGCACAAAAAGGCTAGTCTACGGTGGACTCGGCTTACGAAATAGTGTATGCGACTGGGTGTGCTGATGTGGCGGACACGTGGCTGACAGATGCCATGTAGGGCTGACGTGGCACCAAATGGCTTGGTTTTGCTGACGTGGCTCTGACATGTGGCGATACGTTAGATCTAGGGCTTGCGTGGCTGCTGACGCGGACGCTGACTAGGCTTGGATGATCAGACTGAGCAAATTATGATGAATCCTGGCCATAGGGGATCGATTGAACGGTCCGGAAGAGTATGAACGTTCGGATGGTCCAAATGGCAACATCAATCAGATGGCTAGATTTCGATCGAATGGCTGTGGTGGGCTGAGGACATTCGAACTAGCCGAAGGGGTGATGACGATCTAACATTTCGAGGACAATCGGACGGTCTAAAAGGGCAAAGACGTTCAGATAGTCCAAATGGTGCGGTGAATCCTGGCTGTAGGTAACGATCAGATGGTTTGAAGAGGTGGCAATGTTTGGACTAGGCCGAAGATGGTGACACGTGACGCTCGGTGATTAGCTATTGAAGGCGAAGTGACGGGGCGACCGAACGGGCGAAGTGCAACGGTGTGTGCAACGGGCGTAGAGGATGACTCCATCGACTACGGTGAGGATTGCGATGAATAGGCCATGTCTTATAGTCATTCACCTATGGGTATGTAGGATGTGCTACTCCTTTATGATTTATCTTCCATTGATTTATCTTTGTGTTTGGCCATGAGCCATTTTATTGTAAACATGGCCATAAGGCCTGTACACTTTACTTTATAATAAAGTTTGGCTGTTATACATAATATATATCCTTGTTAACCCTGTGTACACTAGTTTATCCTAGAATAGTACGATTTACACAGAGGATCTCAGAGTCGTTGCTCCGAGGTCACTTTACTTTATAATAAAGTTTGGTTGTTATACATAATATATATCCTTGTTAACCCTGTGTACACTAGTTTATCCTAGAATAGTACGATTTACATAGAGGATCTCAGAGTCGTTGCTCCGAGGTCCGACATGAGGAGATCCCATCCGTGTGGGATTACCCTAATGTGTTCCCTCTAGAGCTTCCAGGAATGCCTCTAGAGCAGAATGTCGAAGTTTGGATTGATCTTGTTCTTGGTACTCGGTTAATTTCCTTATCTATGTATTATTCAGGTCAACCTTTTCAGGATGAGTTGAAGAAGCATTTGGATGATTTGCTATCCAAAGGGATGATCTGGTGCAATGTGTCACCACGGGAGCACTTGTCCTCTTCACAGAGAAGGATGGGAGTTGGGGCATATGTGTTGATTATCATGTTCTTAATTAGGTGATGATCAAGAATAATTATCTTTTGCCCCATATTGAGGATTTATTTGATCAACTGAAAGAAGCTAAGGTGTTCTCGAAGATTGACCTTCAATCTAGATATAAGCAAATCCGTGTATGGGAACAGGATATTGAAAAGATGGCTTTCTCCACCAGTATTGGGTATTACGAGTATAAAACTGTCTTTTGGACTAATGAATGCCCCTACTATTTTTATAGAGAGAATGAATAGTATTCTAGATCAGTATCTTGATGTCTTTGTGGTGGTGTTCATTGATGACGTTCTGATTTATTCCAAGTCTGAGGAAGATCATGAGTAGCATTTGAGGCTTGTTCTTAAAATCTTAAGGAAAAATCAGTTTTATGCCAAGCTGAAGAAATGTGAGTTCTGGATTTCAGAAGTGGGCTTTTATGAGTCATGTGATTAATTGGGAAGATATTTTGTTGATCCCAAGAAGATCTCTTTAGTAGTGGACTGGAAGAGACCATCCAATGTTAAGGAAATGAGGAGTTTTCTGGGTTTGGCAGGGTATTATCAGCACTTTATGGAGGGTTTCTCTATAATTGCCAAGCTGATGTCATAGCTAACACACAAAGGCATGAAATTCCTATGGACAAATAATTGTGAGCATAGTTTTTGCACTTTAAAAGAGAAGTTGATGATTGCTCCTGTTCTTACTCTCCCTAAGCCAGGGAAGCACTTCACAATCTATTATGATGCTTCTTGAGTTGAGCTTGGTTGTGTGCTCATACAAGATGGTGTCGGAACCCGGAGCAACGACTCCAAGTTTCTCTGTGTAAATCGCACTATCCCAGGAAAAGCTAGTGCACACATGGTCAACAGTAATGTATATCATGCAAAATCACCACAGAAATATTATTTAACAAAAGTATGGACCTTAAGGCCAAGTCTTACAATATAGGGGCACGAGGCCAACAGAAAGAAATGAAAGCAGCGGAAAACAGCAAAGGTAGCAGATCAACCCATCCAGCCTCCCACAGGCGAATGACTGTAAGACGCATCCTACTCGCTGAAGTAGTCCTCACCGTCGTAGTCGCCGTCGAAGTCTGGCAACAGATTTAGCAAGGTGAGCACATAAAGTACTCCCAAGGTAAGCACATAAAGTAATTACGCAAGTTACACCAGGAGTTTTAACAGAGTGAATGCATGCATTGGGATAACAAAGGAAGGCTTATTAAGTTTATTTGTGCGAAAAGCAGTACTGAATTTAAATACAGTAACATAAGTGTAAAATCTAAATTTTTAATACATCATACGAAACAATAATTTAACCAAAGTATTATCGTTAGTGAAGGCTCTGACCTACACTAACCTAACCACGGGCATCCCACCCGGACCATTGTCAAAACCACTGTTGTTTATCCGAAAACTAAGTTTTATTAAAACCAAGTCTAATCTGTGAAAACTCTACTCAGCATGTCCATGACCGTGGACACGGTTATCTAGATAGTTTGTTACTCTGCAGATGTGTACAACTTTACCCACAAGACATTCCCTCTCACTTGAGCCACACGATAAACACACTGCCTTAGGTGTGCGGCGGAGAGTTCATGATAAGGCTGTTCCGATGATCCATAGCCAAAATAATCACGCCGCCACTAAGGTTTCACCACAACTCGAATCCACGACTTGAGGCCCCCTCTGGTGCCATGTGAGACTTCTCACGGCCTACACCGCGCTCACATTCAGCCTATAGCGAAATTATATTTGAAACTTTACAAGTTACTTAGCCAGGTCCGTCCCATACCGAACTTGTGGTCGTACGAAGTGACTTTGTAAAATGAATCACAGAAACGGTCCTTAATCCGACTTAGGCTCAATCCACATACCCACATGCACGACAATCAACCAGGTGTCACCAAATACGAGGCATGCCGGCATCCACCACCTAACCGTTAGCCTAAGTCCAAATCATAAGTTTCTATTTTCATTTTAAATCAATTTTCATAAACCATCCTTAACTCACCGAAGTCAAGATATCAATTTTCAAAGTCTGTCATTTCATGTGGAAGAATTGATCCCTCCTAAAATTATAGTAAGCTAGGCTAAGCATTTCTATAAAATTTCAAGTCAATACTATAGTACTAACTAGTTTTTAGCTAGGGTGACAAGGTATATGAATTTGAGATTAAAGTGGGCTATAATCAAAGGATCATGGGTATAACTAAAGTTTAAACTGAATTTAAATTAAATTTGAATAGAAGTACATATGCATATACAGTAAAACAACATAAATAAATTTAAAATATTAGGTTCAACATGATCAAAGGTGTAACTTGTCTTGATCGAAGTCCTGCTGAGAATCGTCAAAGTCGAACTCTCCGGAATCGTCAAAATTTAACGTAAAGAGCCAATTCAAAAGAAATTCAAAAACAAAATTCAAATGAATTCAAAATTTCAAAATGATGCCTGAAATGGATAGATCATGATTTTAGAAAAATTTAGAAATTTGAACGGGTCAATTTGGAGTTAAAATAAAGAAGTTATAGCCTTCCAAAGTTTAAATACATTTAAAAGAAAATACTCAATTTCTGGGATTAATTTTAAACCGAAAAACATTTATGACGTCAGCATGAATTATTTTTCTAAAGGAAATAACAAATTATGACATGAGCAAGGTAAATAGGTTTTTGGCCGAATTATTTTTATACGAAAAAATGGGTTTGTGACGTCAGCATGACGTCAGCCCTAGGATTATTAAAATCGGGCGAGAGCTGACATGCGGGCCCAGTGCACGGTGGACTGAGCGCATGGACATGGGGTGAGGGTGAGGTGGCACACGGCTGGCGATGCGCTAGCGTGGCCGATCTGGGGCGGACGTGGCCTGCGACGTGGCACCACGTGGCACTACGTGGCGCCTGCGTGGGCGCCACGTCCGCGCGCCAGCCGGCGTGGGCGTCGCGCGAGGTGACGGTCGGACGCCTACGTGACCGAGGCGTGGCACGCACGTGGCTGCCACTGGGCTACCACCTAGGCGGCGGCGCTGACGTGGCACCAAAATGAAGAGGGGAGTGGACTGGTACCTAGCGTGTCGGACCCCGGAGCGACGACTCCTGGATCCTCTGTGTAAATCGCACTAGTCCAGGATCAAGCTAGTGCACACAGTGGATAACAAAGATTCATATCATACACAATGACATCTATTCATTAACTAAATATGGGCCTGATGGCCAAAGGTTACATCAATGGTTCATAAACCAAAAATAAATATAAACAGCGGAAGAAAACTAATGAAGCAAAGAAATTCATCCCGCTGCCACAGGCGAATGACTGTAAGACGCGGCCTAGTCGTCACCATCCTCACCGAAGTTCTTGACGTCATCCTCTGGCAACAGATTTTAGCAAGGTGAGCACATAAAGTACTCCCAAGGTAAGCACGTAAAGTACTTACGCAAGTTACACCAGGAGTTTTAACAGAGTGAATGCATGCATAGGGATAACAAAGGAAGGTTTAATAAGGTTAATTGTGCGAAAAGCGGTACTTGAATTTGAAATACAATACTGTAAGTATGAAAAGCTGAATTTAATACAGTATATAAAATAATAATTTAACAAAATAATATCGTTAGTGCAGGCTCCGACCAAACACTAACCTAGTCACAGGTATCCCACCTGGTCCATCTTTTCAAAAGGTTTCACATGGATTCCATCTATCTATATGCTTTTCAAAATCCCTTATGGATTCATTTTGTTAGTGTAGGCTTCGACCAAACACCAACTTATTCACAGGTATCCCCACCTGGTCATGGATTCCATCCATCCATCCATAAGTTTTTCATAAACTATTTTAAAAATCAAAGTCTAATCTGTGACAACTCTACTCAGCATGTCCATGACCGTGGACACGGCTATCCAGGATAGATTTAAACTCTGCAGAGGTGTACAGCTTTACCCACAAGACACGATCATCCCATATTGCCACCGGATAAACACACTTCCTTTGGTGTGCGGCGAGGAGATCATGACAAGGCTGTTACAATGATCCATAGCCAAAATAGTCATGCCGCCACTAAGGTTTCACCACAACTCGAATCCACGAGTTGGAGCCCCCTCTGGTGCCATGTGAGACTTCCCACAGCCTACGCTGCGCTCACATTCAGCCTATAGCGAGACTATAATTTGAACTTCACAAATTACTTAGCCAGGTCGGTCCCATACCGGACTTGTGGTAGTACGAAGTGACTTCGTAAAATAAATCACAGAAACGGTCCTTAATCCGACTTAAGCTCAACCACATACCCCCGTGCACGACAATCAACAAGGTGTCACCAAACACGAGGCATGCCAGCACCCACCACCTAACCATTAGCCTAAGTCCAAATCATAAGTTTCTATTTTCATTTTTAAACAATTTTCATAAACCATCCTTGACTCACCGAAGTCAAGATATCAATTTTCAAAGTCTGTCACTTCATGTGAAAGATTGATCCCACCTAAAATTATACTAAGCCAGGCTAAGCATTTCTATAAAATTTTCTAGTCAATACTATGGTACTAACTAGTTTTCAGCTAGGGTGACAAGGTATACGAATTCAGGATTTCAAATAGGCTATAATCAAAGGATCATGGGTATATCTAACATTTAAACTGAATTTAAATTAATTTTGGATAGAAGTACGCATGCATATATAGTAAAAAAACATAAATAAATTTGAAATATTAGGTTCAACATGGTCAAAGGTGTAACTTGCCTTGCTTCGAAGTTTGATGAGGTTCGCTGAAGTTATCCTCTCCGGAATAGTCGTAGTCTACACGTGAAAAACCAGAACAAACCAAACTCAAATAAAATCCAAATAAAATCCAAAAATCATAAATATATGCTGGGAGATAGAATATGAATTTTGGAATTTGAATTGGTCCAAAAGGAGTTAGGGCGAAGGAGGACGACTTCTGGAAGTTTGAATTCCAAAGAAATGAATAAAAGGAATTCTTTGAATTCTTTTCTTTGTGAATGAAAAGTAGTCGGGAGCTACAATATTTGTGTATGGTCAAAATCATGATCGAAGGCGTAGTCGAAGCCATCATCGAAAGCATGGTTGAAGCAGCGGTTGAAGTTGCGGAGGTCAAAGTCGAAGATAGAGACTCCAAGTGCAGGTGCAGTCGAAGTCGAAGATTCAGTCGAAGACCTGGTCGGAATTGTACAGTGGTTGGAAGAATTGGATTTATGCAGAGTGGTCGAAAGAATCGAACGGCTTGGAGAGGTCGGTCAGTTTCGAGTGGTCAGAGAGACCGGAGGGTTCAGAGAGGTCAGAGGGTGTAGAGGTTAAAACGGTCAAACAACCATGGTCGGTTTGAAGGCGGAGGTTGAAGTCGAAGGTTCCGAGATTGAAGATCGAAGTCTAAGTCTTTGAGGTTGAAGGTCAAAGGCTAGAGTCAAAGTCTCCGAAGGTCAAAGTCTCTGGGGTTGAAGGTCGAAGGCTGGAGTCGAAGTCTCCGAAGGTCGAAGTCGAAGGCTCGGCGGTCAGTCTAAGAAGCCTCCGAGCAGTGAGTCTAAAAGAGCCTCGGATGGCGAAGTCTAAAGAGCCTCGGATAACGAGTCTTATGGGTCTTTGGGCGTCGGACTATAAGAATCGGATGGCTGGGAGAAGTCGGACGACTTCACGTGACAAGATCCGAGCGATCCAACGGCGGCGAAGACCAGTGAGATGTACAAAAGAGGGAAAAGAGTATGAGTCCGGTATTTCCTTTGTGCAAGGTTCGGGCTACACAGAGTTGGCTGGCGGTGAGGGTGTAGCGGAGGTGAGTACGATTATCGGTGGCATCGGCGGGGCGCAAGAAGGTTCGAGGCAATTACTCGCCGGAGCTCCTCAGACGAAGAAGGTAGAAGTTGCTCGGTGCGACAGGTTTACGAGCGAACCAGGACAATTGGGTGAGGGGAAGAGTGGAACCGAGCCCATGGACGGTGGTGCGGCGCACAAAGCCCATGGGCTCGCTAGTGGTGCGGGGCACGGCGGGGGTTGGTGAGGGGCACAAAAAGAGAGTGGGGACTACGAGGAGTGCTCTGGTGCTCTTGTGTAACACCACAAGTGGTTGGAAGGTGGTCGGTGGCGAGTTGGAGCGATGCGTAGCTCGGGCGGCGGTGGCGGCAGTGTTCCGGCGGTAAGGAGACTCAACCAAGGGTGGTCGAGAAAATCCAAAAATTATGAAATATATACTGAAAAATAGATTATGAATTTAGATGAATTTAGAAACTTGAATCACATGATTCGGAGTTCGGACGGAGGAGAACGAGCGATTGGAAGATTGTCGGATCAGAAAATGCTGAAAAAGGAAAAATCAGGAATATTCCTCCATGAACAGTAAATGGCAGCGGCTCTTTTCACTGTTTTTGGCCGTTGCGCTAGTGGGAAAAGGCACGGAAGGTGAAGCCAATGGGTTGCTAATGACCCGAGGCACATGTAGGAATTGACGGCACGTCAAACGGAGCACGATGACGACGTCTACGGTGACAATGATATAGGGTGTGGAGAGAAGAATAATTTTCGGGAATAGAACATGGAGAAGCAAGGTAACCACGGCGTAGAACGCGGTAAGGCGAGTCTAGAAAAAATATCGGCTAAGCCGAAACTCACCGGAGGCGACGCAATCGTCGTTTGAACGACGTCGGTACCGAAACACGAAAAACTCAATATCTTCGCGCTCGGTCAGGCGAATCCAAAACCGTCTGAAACGTAGCCTCCTGGGATGGTTTGGCACATTTTGACGTGGACGGATCGTTGAGAGCATTCCCGGACAAACGGGGACGCGCAGTGCCATTTGCGGCAATGGCGAGGTGACGGGCGCAAATAGTTGTGGATAGTTTTTGGAAAAACGGAGGGGAGCACGGCGTAGAACGCGTCGAGACGAACTCAACACCGCAGACGGCTTGGCCAACGGACTAGTGAAACACTGTGGACAAGACTTTATGCAGCCTACAGGCTGACATCGGCGTTCCAGGCAAACGGAGAGGAATTAACATGCGAGACTTGCGGCGAATCGAAGAGTAGAGCGTGGGGATCGTGATGCTCACCTTGGTTTTGGTCGGGCATGCACGGTCGGCCGGTGGCGACGCGAAGAACGGCGACCCATTTTGGCCCACGGTGGTGACGATGCTCCGGCGAAGTTCCGGCGAAGGGGAGGTGAGCACCGCGTAGAACGCGACGAGGCGAAGCTAACGGTGTGGTCAAATGCGGCGGCGCTCCATCGGACGAGGCACAAAAGGCCGAAGAACGACGCTTGGTACACAAAAATAAAACTCCGATTGCGACCAAACGAGAGGGAGTTGGGACTTGAGATTTTCGGGGTTGAGTGAGGATGAGGAGAGGCTCACGGGGCTCCCTTTTATAGGGGTGGAGGTAGACCGAGGAGGGAGATCGACGGGGCATGTCTTTGAATGACATGGTTTAAATTCCGCAAAAATAGGCATCAATGAGAGGGGAAACGGTAGGGAATTGAAAGAGTTTGATGAGGGGAGTTGAATGCAATTTATTTCGTGCGAAATGGTGGAGGAAATCAAGAGTTATAGGAGCTCAAGTGGACGTCCATGGCTGCACACGCACGGGCATGTCTCTGGACGTTTGGAGGAAGAAGGAGATTAGGAGGAGAGAGAGAAGAGAGAAAAGAGGGAAAAGAAAAAAAAGAAAAAGAAGAAGAAAATTCAGAAAAATTTCAAGAAAATTTTCAAAAGATCCTGGGAACCTGAAAAGATTAAAAAAAATTTCGGAATTTTTTTGACGTTTATTTTAATTTTTAAAAATGTTTTTCCTTTCTAGCTTTAAAATAATACAATAAAGAATAAATAAAGCCTAAAAATCTTAGAAAAATTCATAGAAGTTTCTAAAGCTATTTTGAACTTATAAAAAAATTCCAACTCAAATTTGAATATTTTTCCTTATAAAATATTTTTGTCTAATGAAAAAATTTATTTTCTTTAGCGAAAATCAAAGTTAGCTAAAAATTTTAAAATTTCAAGAAATCAAATAACTTTGATTTTTATTTCAAACTAACTTATTTAATACCTTATTTATTTATTTATTTATTGTTTTAATTTTTTTCTTAAATCACCTTTCTCACGTAAAACCCTTTTTAAAAGCAGAAAATCAGGCAAATAAACTTAAACAACCAAAAGTAAATATTTTTTTAAAATTAAATTAAATGTGTTTTTTTTATTTTTGGAATAAACAGTTGGGCTGTTACATAGCGCAGGTCTCGAGGGTGGCCGGAGAGGAAGATCGACGGAGAGGGGCGGTAGTCGGAGAGGGCTTCACGGCGGCGGAGGGGCTCCGGTGACACAAATTCTCGGGGCAGAGGTCGTCGAGGATCGTCTAGGCACAAGCAACGTCGGGGAGGCGTCGGTGAAGCTTGGGGAGGTTTAAGGCGATGGCGATTCCTCGCCGGAGTCGTCGGAGGCCGGCGGGGAAAAATCGGGCTCGGGGAGGCTCCGATGCTCGGATGCTTCGATTGAGAGATGAGGGCAGGGCGGTGTGTCGAGGAGGAGCTCAGAGAGTCCCTTTTATAGGCCAGGGAGGGGAGGTAACGGGCGTCGAATTAACTCCGACGGCGAAGTTGAACGCGACGGCGAGGAGGGGCGTAAAGTGCAACTTTACGCCAGAAACGGACGCGGTGCATGCGGGGGAGTAATTGGGTACCGGCACGGGCGGGAGAGAAGGATGGAAACCGAAGCTTTCAAAGCTTCGGTTTCGGGCGATAATGGCTGCGGGGACGGCGCGAGGAAGAAGGAAGGTGGTGGGGACGACGGATTTGATAGGTGGGGCCCACCGGTCAGCGAGAGGGGAAGAAAGGAAAGAGGCGAGGTGACGGCGAGATCTTCGACGGGTGGCACGGGGAGAGGATCGGGGCCGCTGACTGCTGGCGAAGGGGTAAGTGACGATGGTCGGTCGAGATGAAATCCGGCAATGGGGGGTGGGATTTGAGCCGATCGGTGCATTAAGTGGGAGGGAGCGAATGCGATTGAGTACGGCAATAGAGGACGGTGCCGATCTTGCCACGCGTCGGGCGAAAAGAGGGGAGGGGCGAGGTGAAGGGGTAAGTGGGATCGGACGGCTGAGGTTAGATTTGGCGGGCGGGGTTCGGCCCGATGGGTGACACTTGTCGCCCTGGGAGGGGTTTTGGATTTTAATTTTTTTTTATTTTCAGAAATGATAATAAGTTTTAGAAAACTCAGAAAAATACCAAATAAATTTTAAAAATTCCAGAAAAATTCAGAGAACATCTTGGAACTATTTTAGACTTAATAAAAATATTTTCACCCTAGTTTGATAATTGATTTTTGCACCAACACAATTTGACTTTAAAGGGAAGGTTTTAAATCTTTATAATTTCCTGAAAATTAAGGTAATCACATATTTGACTTTAGGAAAAGAAATACATTTATTTTGACTTCCATGAAATGCAATAAATTTCATTTGGCCTTTATAAATTAATGTTTTCAATTTTTTCAAATCAGGGCTTGGAATAAAATCCAGAAAATACTTTAATAAAGAAATAAAATTTTTGGGATGTTACAGATGGCAAGGTGATTACTTATGCATCGAGACAGTTGAAGAAATATTAGCAGAATTACCCTACCTATGATTTAGAACTTGCTGCAGTAGTTTTTGCTCTAAAGATTTGGTGCCATTATTTGTATGGTGTGATTTATGATATTTTCACTAATCACAAGAGTCTCAAGTATGTCTTGACCCAGAAAGATTTAAACCTAAGGCAGAGGAGGTGGTCGAATTGATAAAGGACTATGATCTCACCATCTAGGAAAGGTAAATATAGTGGCAGATGCTCTTAGTAGTAAAGCGACACCCCCTACTTTGAGTTGTTTTGTTGCTAATTTGAGCGCATGGATTCTCTTATTGCTTTCTGGGCACCATTCAGGCTAAGACTCACTTGCTTCTTAAATCTGCTATTCTAGAGTGGGTGTGAAGATATAACAACATGATTGGATACTCCAACAAGTGAGGAAGTGTCTAGATAAGGGCAATGAAGGGGATTTCAACATGGATGAGTTTGGTGTATTATGGTTTAAAGACCACCTTTGTATGCCATAGAAGGCTCACTATACATTCTGGTGAGACCAAGATGTATCAAGACTTGAAGAAGAGTTTCTTGTGGAAAGGATGAGGGTTGATATTGCTTAGTATGTGGCTTCCTATGATGTTTGCCAGCAAGTCAAAACAGAGCATAAGCATCCCGCGGGATTGTTGTAGCCTTTGGAGGTTCTAGTGTGGCCGTGGGATGATATCTCCATGGATTTTGTGATTGGTTTACCTCACACATAATGATGGAAGGATGCTATTTGGGTTGTGATGGAAAGGTTTAGCAAGTCCACGAACTTTGTTCCCATCCGCACAACAAATACAATGAGCGATTTGGATCGTATTTATGTGCGAGATATAGTGTGGTTACATGGTGTGCCTAAGACTATTATTTCAGATCGTGATGCAAAATTTGTCTCTAAATTTTAGGAGAGCTTGTAGAGTGGTTTGGGCACACAGCTTCATCTTAACACTGCGTTTCACTCTCAGGCAAATGGCCAGTTTGAATATACTATTGAAACACTAGAGGACATGCTTACACCCTGTGTATTGTCATAGAAGGGGGGTTGGGAGGATCACTTGGTATTAGTAGAGTTTGCCTACAACAATAGCTATCATACCAGTGTTTGAGCTGCACCATTTAAGGTCCTGTATGGGAGAAGGTGTAGGTCACTGTTGTGCTGGGATACCGTTGGTGAGAGGGCAATTCTGGGTTACGATTGGGTTCAACAAACTATTGACAGGGTGGCAGAGATTAGGCAAAATCTGCTTGCTGCTCAGAGTCAACAAAAGAGTTATGCGAATGTGAGGAGACGGGAGTTAGAGTTCGCAGTGGGGGCTCAGGTGCTCTTGAGAGTCTCTCTCAAGAGCAAGACTTTACCTGTGAGTCCCGGCCAGTGCGGATTCTAAGGGAGTCCGAGCGAGTTTTGAGACACAAAACATTAAAGTATGTCAAGGTATTTTAGACACATCAGACCGAGCGGGAAGCAACTTGTGAGTTGGAATATTACATGCATAAGAATTATCTACAATTGTTCGCTTTAGGTATTTCTGTAATTTAATTTTTAGTTTAGTTCCCGTTTTCCCGTTTAGAATTGTGAGGAGTAGAATTCGGGGAATTCGGGGTCGAATTCTGTTAATAGCGCAGAATATAATATCTTGAAAAAAATAGCTCTTAAGAACTCATCATAATTTGTGAAAAAGAAATACAGAAAAGGAGGAAGCTGAAATTATTGGAGTGGAATTGGTTTTTCTAGAACGAGTTGTACGGAAAGTTGGAGGTGAAGTCATATTGGTACTGTGATAAATAGAGTTTATGGGAAAGAGATAAGCCAAATAAAACCAGAACTAGAAAACCCTAGCCACGTTCCCTTTGTTTCCTGGCCGCCACCACTGCGTCACACACAGCACAGCCGATCGTCGGTCGTCGTCTCGGTCCACGCAACGTTCCTGCGAGACATGTCGCCAAGCTCTTCATCCCGTCAAGCGCCTAGTGGTCGAGTCTCTGTCACTGCCAGCCGCGCGTGCATTGTTGACTGTGGACACGTGCACCACGGCGTTGGTCTCGCCAGTGTCAAGCGCGTGACGGCGTGAGCGTCCAGCTCAGCTGCGGCCATTACGGGCGTTGGTTTTAGCGATAGCTTCTGGCTGAAATTTTACTGTAGTTGACCTTTTTTACTGTAGCTGATTTGACCTTTTAGGTATAATTAATTTTTAAAAAAATGTAAAATAGAAAAAAAACATGTTAACCTATTATAGACAATACAAAAGAACACGGAAAAAAATACAAAAAGCCTAAAATATCTAAAAAATTTTAAAAAAAAATGAAATACTAAATAGTGAAAAAAAAATAAAAGTTAGAAGTTAAACCGAAAAAAAATCAAAACGAGCAGGGCCGACCATCCTGCTCAGAACTCGTTAACTCATTGCTGCTTGCTTGCTAGTCTGCCAACCAGTTGTGTGCTACACTGGTTGCTACATTAACTAATTGCTGTGCTACACTGCGCATACTGTGTGCTACATTAATTGCCATGCTACAGTAGTTGGATGTGTGCTACAGTAGTCGGTGTGTGCTACAGTGAAAACCGATGAAGGAGAAGGAAAAGTGAAGTGATCGAGGGTTTGCCCTTCGTCTTTTGGTAATAATCTGGTTATTTTCCTTATTTTTTATATTTAATTACAGGTTAATCAATCTAGATTAGAGAGAGAGAGAGAGAGAGAGGTTGTGCAAGTTCGTTAGGGGGATCGATTGGTAGGTCGGTTTAATTTGTTATATCATTGTACTATGATTATAGGTATCGTGTAGACATAATTTGGGAATACTATCTACTAAAAAATTGTAGAGGATTTTAATAACTTTCAATAGCATTTTTGTTCATGTTGATCAGATGAATAGATTTTGAGTCATGAATTTTGTAAGTTTGCTATCCGGTAAATTTGTCATGTTTTGGCAGCACGTATAGATATGTAGATTAAAAAATAACAAATGTAATAATTTGGAAATTTAGTCTACATAAAAAGCGTAGGTGATTTATTAAGGATTCCAAAGAGTTCAAGAACAAAATTTTTAGATGGGTATAACAGACGTTATGAATTTTGAAAGACTACTGCTGCTGGACGTGGTCGTGAGAAATTATTAATTAGACTGTTTAAATTGCAAAATTAAATTTTTGGCATAACTAAAAGGTGATATATAATTTTTTGTAGTTTCTGAAAATGTTATAGTTCAACATATTTCCATGTGCATATTAAAATATATAAAAATATTAAGTTTGCTGTCTAGAAGATAACAGATCTATCTTCTAGGTTAAAAACAGTGGTTTAGATGATTTAATTTAGAAATTTGATCAACTAGGAGGTTGTAAGAAATTTTGTATAGATTCCAGAAGTGGTATGGCTTGCTATAATACGTTGTTGGAGTTGAAAGTTATGATGATTTTAGTACTAGAACAGTAGGGGTGGCTCTCAGGTAAAGGGGAAATTGTGAATTCAGGGAGCGTGTAGGAGCATTATCGTTGAAGTATTATTTTGGATTACTATGGATTGTATTAAGAATAAATAATTACTATAGGAGGAGTAGCGTCGGGTGTGTTGTCAATTTCTAATCAAATTGGCCGTCAGAACTAGAGAAGCAAGTATATAGTAAAAAAAATAGTCGACTGTTGATAATTATTCATTATTATTGGTTTAATTATGTCATGCAACACTTAATTATCTTCTATTTTGTATTATATTAATTTGATGATAAATATGATATATGGTAAAATGATAAAAGATTACATTCATGGCATGACATATGCATTACGAGTTAGAGCAGTGAAAAAAATCAAATACCTATGAGTAAAGTTATTTGACTAAACTGATGTACTCTTGAGTAAGACCTACAGAGGTAGGCACCTCCATGTGAGTGGAGAAAAAGACCTAATATATTAGGCACATCCACGGGATGGAGGTAGAGGGTGATATTAACAGGTGTACCATCTGCTATATCGTTATAAGCTACAGAATAAGACATGAGCATGAGTATTGCGTTTCACTAAAAGAAATTTGTATGAGAAAAGATAATAGGGAAATGATAAGTAGATTGATTATATTGTTGTTTCTATTATTTTATTGTGTACTTACTGAGTCGTGGACTTACCCTTAGTTATTTATTATTTTAGGTTAACATTGAAGGCGAGAAGCATAGGTGGAAGTAGGACATAGATTATTGCACTTTTGTAGCTCTTCACTCCACCTAACAATTTATCACCTATGGATATAAACAATTTAGCAACTCCTACTGTAATAATTGGATAATTTATGATTTCCCTTAGTTCCTTGGTTTGTAATATAGCTACTTGATGTGTTCCTTAGTTTAGACTTATTTACGACTCATCTTGATAATTATTTGGTTGTCTTAAGTTCAATTTATGGTTTATCATGTTGCTGAAATTTATGTTTAGCATTTTGTTAAATATTTATTCTTGAAGTTTAGTTGTTGCTAATACTTGATCATTGGTTAAAATTTATAGCGATGGTAGTTTTGGGTGATATCTTGGGCTTTTGTTAAGGTGGCGGAGTGAGGGGAGTGAGTGAGAGAGAGAGAGGCTGTAACACCCTAGAACCCACATTACCCTGGGATACTACAAAACCACTCTACAACTAGCCAGATTACAAGGTAAAACAAACTATCAACGTCTCCTAAAACATGACAAGCTAAGCAGAAGCATAACGAAACAAAGATAATGGAAAACTATTAAATAAGGAACAATCACTAATAGTTTTAACCAAATAAAATGAACCACAGTATAACATTATTAATTAAAAGTGATCAACAATGAGGAAAAAAATAAATAACTAGAGACTCCTCATATTCAATACATCATAAATCATGAAATGGTGTTTAATAGTATTGTGCCGTTCTACCTTTCCCACGCATGCTCAAGGATCACCTAGAGGGGGGAACAAGAGTGAGATAAAAATCTCAGCAAGCAAACTACTTAACAAGCTAATTAAACTACAATAGTTTCAGCATTAATAATTATTTTTCACAATAACCGCATTTATAGCCCCAACCACAACTACTACCAACAACCATAAAACATTAACAAGTAAATCTCGTTTACCTACTTCATAACCGCAACCACCACTACTATCAATATTAGTAAAGCATTAATATATTTCCCTCACTAACCATATTATTTCTCACAACCACAGCCGCTAACAACAATTACCATAAGAGAAATACCTTATGCCACAACCACAACTCCTACCATATCACAAGAAGGTGAACTCCATTTCACGACCACAGCCACATTCATCATACCACAAGTGATCCTCATGGGCTAATTTCGCATAAAAAGTTGAGGAGCTGCATATGTATTCAAATAAGTCATCCACAACACATTTCATAAATTTGCAAATGATCCATCCACAATGAAAATACATATGAATGCATATGATCCACTGCACCCTTACCCAACAATGTAAGAGTGTGCATCGTACTATGGCAATGTACGATGCTGTACCAGTACGGTGAAGGCTATGTGCGGCGATATTCACAATGCAAATGATATGTCATGATATGCATCATATGATATCAATGATTCATAATAATTTAACCACATGGACCTCAATCAATTCATAAAGAAAACTACCCCATAACCACACTTGTTTCATTAAGAATAACACCACATAAATCACATTCGATTCATCAAGATCATAAACAATCGATTTACAAACAATATTACCACATAGACCATAATATATTCGAAAAGAATACTAGCACATAGACCACAATATCATCATAAAGGATACTACCCCATAACCACATATGTTTCATTAAGTGTAATACCACAAAAAGCACAATTGATCCATAAAAATGCTACCACATAAACCACATTAACAAAAGCATATAGCAACAACAAATCATCTCAGATTTAAGAAGCACTCAAACACGGTCAGGAGCGAAGCCACCTGTCCAAAAACCAACTCTCAGCACATGACTACAGTAATGTATCCATATCTTAAGAAATTAAAATGCTGCTAATCCCAAAACCCGACCATACCCTCTCCGCTCGACGATCCTACGCCTAGCCCACTATAGCAGCGCTGCTTGTTTTTTTCGTATCTTTAAATCTACTAGGCCAAGCATAGCAAATAAGGATATTTCTGGAAACTACAAAGAAAATTCTACAACTTTCAAGTTGACACCCTATTTTTATTCTACTGCTACAGGGGTGTAAAATATCGCGAAAAACAGAGGACAGACTCTGCTTCGGCGATCTAGCCAGCAAGGTTCTAACGAATCCCACCTTTTGTATAATACTCTAAAATTCATGATTTGTTTCACAGAAGCTAGTTACATGATTTCCTACAGCTTTCATTGTTGTGAGAAAAATTATAAAATTCATTTACCCCTCTGAAACTACACCTGAACAACAATCTGTTTCTGATTACTCCTCTGCTACACAGCAAAGTTCCTGACTCTGTTGCGCCCAAATCCCATGGCCAAAAAATCTAAACAAATTACAGATGCTAGGTTTCGACGTCCTCTACAGCTTTCATATTGACCAGATCTGCAGAAAAAATCGTCTTGATACTCTAATCTAGATGAACAGTCGCGCTGCTCTAATCAACCTATGTGCAGACAGCAAATTAGCGCTAATCGGTTGTTTCTCCTACTAGGTCACCTCTAATCCCGAGCCATAAACCCTAAACATAACCAAAATAAAGGAGAATTGAGGTGAGAAATTTACCTAAGAGATCCCGCAGGATCACCCCTTCTTCTTCCTCTTTTCTTCCCTCCTTCTTCTCCCTTCTCTTCCTCCTCTTCTCCCCTTCTCTTCTTTGGTCTCTCCTTTGCAGCAAGCAGCAGGGCAACAATGGAGGGGAAAGGTGGAGGTGTAAGGGACCAGGGGGTGGCGGCTAGGGGAGAAAAGGGGGGAGGGGTGCGGCCAAAGCGGATTATATAAGTGCGGCTAGGTATTTGAGTGGGGGAGGCTTGGGCTGGGTTAGGGGCGGCTTGGGCTGGGTTGGGGGGTGAGAAGCCTAGCCCCCCTCTTTACATAGCCCACCAACTTCCTTTTTTCTATTTAATTAATTTTGAAGCCCCAAACCTGCCGTCACGATTCACCAAAGATCTGAGAAACCCCATGATTCCGCTAAATGCTCTCAAGACTCCGTGTTTCCGCTAAACACCCTAGGGACGCCGTAAAGACGTTCAAGATATTACATTTTCCCCTCCTAAAAAGGATTCGTCCTCAAATCTAACTCCTCAACCTACGAGACAAAAGAACAATCAAGGAAATAGCAACTAAAGGATACAACAACCAAGAGTTCTCTCCTATCTCAAAAAGCCCACGTTCTTCATCCGCATCTGATCTTCAAGCTCCCACGTCGCCTCCTGCTCGAACTGATTCGCCCAGAGGACCTCCACATACTTGGTGGCCCTCTTCCTCATGACCAGTTCCGGCGAGTACACGATACACGCTCGTCGACGCCGAACGTCCGCATAACTTTTCTGCCGGCTCTGAGCGGCCAACAGGTTCTGCCATTTTCGCATAATTCCCCCACAACAACTATTAAAACCACTTTCTACATCCATCCTCCTTCTTAAAACACTTTCCTCTTATTAATAATTTAATCAGGGTAATGCATTATACCCCTTTAAAAAATTTGATCGCAAATTCCACTCACGTCATTCTACTAAAAAAACAACCAAAATCTTTTATGAACCGAATCCAACTGAACATAAAGGATTCTCAAGCAACCCTCTCGCAACCAAATTCCCTCCAAAGGACCACGATTCAAAATAAAGGATTCATCACAGAACCTTTTCTACTCTCCAATTAGGCAATTGGAGAAAAAAAACACCACATGAGCCAAGATTCTTTTTCCAATTGGAAAAGACTAAGCCTCAACATGAAATAACTCAATTTGCAGATGACCTCTGCCATAAATCACAGCTTACACAAGAATCAAGAGGGCATTTCACTACTCGAGATGACAATAATTTCCTAATCCATTTCTTTTAATAATTTAACTTTCTTGAACTAAGGATTTCCAAATCATCGCCCAACATGCCAACTCATTTATCTTAAGTTGGCAACCTCAATAATGAGTTCAAACTAAGTACATCGTCTACACCCTTGTAAAGAGATTCACTGCCCCCACAAGACATACTCTACCCAAGACCTCAACCAATGAAATTATTTTTGACAGATAATTCCTAATGAACCTCAATCCCTTAAGGATAACTCGAAATTCTTATCGCCCCACACATACTCATTTATTGCACCTCAAGGATGTTATCCACGATCATCACACTATTTGGAACCCACTCTGTTCCACTATTCCTACACAAAGACACTGGGCCTCTAAGGTTCTAGCATAACAAAATACAATGCCTAGACTCAATATTCAAGACTCCAATAACAAACTTCCCGTATAAAGATAGAGAAATCCTTAGATGAAAACTCTAAAATTCCTACAATTCAAACATACTCAAATCTTAACATCAACAAATCATTTAGCTCCAAGATAAATATTCTATTTTAAATCAAATCCTTTCTAAGGATTATTCCACAAAAGCAATATATCATCCAATGTACCTCAAACATCATGATATTCAAGGTTTCCACAAGGTTATCTACTAGACCACTACTGTCCAGTTGCCAACATACAACACAAAAGGCTTCGCAACACAAATCGGTTACCCTTTTCTTAGAAGAAGAGGTAATAAGAAATAAATCTTAGTACACAGGAAGCCGCTACCATTCACAGCAGTCACACAACCAAGGAAAAATAAATAGCAATGAGGTTGGAGAAGAAAAGATGAGATCACCTGTACCTCATATACTTCTAGTACACTCTTTCTTTTAACAAGAAATAATTTTTTTATTACTGCATCCCGTCAGTTCCAAAAAAAAAGAGGTTCGGAGACCACAACACATGATTTAGTAAAAAAACTAATAAAATCATTCAACACGTCGCTTTACTTAAAGCAATCTCGGCCACTACATAAGTCATGAGATCCAAAAGATCTCGACCGCAATTCTCAAAACCTTTAATTTAAATAGTATCATGAAACTATCAAATTCCTTTATTTATAGAACGTTCTACATTATCATCAGAACCACATACTGCCAAATGTGCTAACAACAAGATATAACACCCTTAACAAGAATCATCATATCCTCTTATCCCTTTATATATTTTTCAAAGGAACACTGTTGTGGTTACAGACCAAACAGAGAGAGATGGTAGGGAGAGTTGAGTGAGCAATGCTGTCTCTTTCCTTCCTAGGGCTAGCACCACATATGTATATATGTCCTCCTGGGAGTGCCTTTATAATAGCACCCTCATATCTAAATATCCCCCAAGAGCATTCACGTCATTACACATGTTCACTTAGGGCTTTACAACCTTTTAACAGGCCTATCGGGGTTAGGTGGGGGCCTTCCCTACAACAGGAGCCTCTCATGCTGAAGGGCTTCATGAGCTGAAGCCATGTTGCCGAGCCCTTTGGCCCCCTCCATCCCCGCGGCCTGTGAGCTTGTGTGATGTTGGGCAGAGTCTGCGTTCCTGCGGACTCGAAGCCGGGGGCCACAGATGGAGTCGAAGACAAAACCGTACGTCGATGCAGAGGTGCACAGACGCACAAGATCAAGGCATCGCGCGCGCCTGGGCGATCGTGTCGCTTCCACTCCCGCTGGTTGCGCTTCCCCATCGGAGGAAACGGCTATATATATACCGACGGTGTTGTGGCACTGTCCTTCCCCAGTTCTGCCGGTGGCTTAGTTGCTTGGTGCTCCCACGTGTTGTGTTGGCGCGTAGCCGAGTATGGCTGAGATGATCTTGCTCTCAAAAATAGGCCTTCCTCAGTTTGTGTACGTACAGCAAAAGTATCGCCAATTAGGGCGATCAGCCGACGTTGATGAACTGAAGAAGGCCTATTTTTGAGCGCACGATCAAAACTTTGACAGCGATCCCCGGCCGCGCTTCCCACGCGTGGGTGAAGTGGACTGTTAGACTTTGGCTGGTTGAACTCGACTTCGGGGCGTCGGGCTAGCCGCCGAGGCGGAGTCGTCGCCCGTTGAGGACGTTGGAGCAGAGTATTGTCTACGATGATTACTTGGGTGGAGCCCCTGCCTATGGCCGTTGGCGGGGCGGGGTCGTCGCCTTGCTCCCTGAAGGCGAAACAGCCACGCGCACTATCGCCCCTTTGCTCGGAGAGGGGGTTCGCTGTGGCGAGCAAGGTCGGGGCCCTATGGAACTCCGATTCCGACACCGAGTCCCCCTACCCCACCGTCCCTGTAGCCCCCTTCGGGTCTGTGGCTGCCGGGGGCGGGGGCCTGCTGGAACCAGGCTCCGACACAGAGGCCCCCTGGGTCGGAGGGCCGGTCTCTTCGGGGGACGCAAGTATCCCTTCGGCTTCTTGTGAAGCTGAAGGGGTGGTCCAGCGGAGTGTACCGGCTGCTGCCGAAGGTAAAATCACCTGGTTGGTATAATCTCTTGGTGTATTGGTAGGGCTCTAATCGCTACGGCCCTTCGCAGCAGCGTGCCTCCTCGAGTGGGGGCAACCTTTGGAGCGCGGGGATATTCCCTCGGGAGGGACGTCCGACGTCATCGAAACCATCGCTGTGGATGCCGCGCGGCTAGCAAATTTCATCCCTCGACCGGAGGCGCTGGCAACGTGGCAGGCGGTCGCAGATAGTGCGGCCGCGGACCTGGACCACTAGGCATTGCAGACCTGTGGGTCGGGACTTCTTGGGAGGGTGCTGGAGGTCTCAGAAATGAGGGTTGGTATCTGACCCTAAGCGGCAGACGGTCCTTTAGAGGTCTACTAACCACTTCCTCATGCAGACCGTCGCCCTTGGCCGGGCGTTGCAGGTGGCCCACGCCTGTGAGCGGGAGGCATTAGAGGACCGACTGCGCGCCACCGAAGGGGCTCTTCGTGCCGCCAAGGAGGCACATTCCTCTAAAGACGATCGCATTCGACGCCTGGAGGTGGAGCGCACGGGGGCCATCTTATACGCCGAGGAGCTCGTGGCGGCGGTGCGGCAGGCGGCAGTGGACGAGAGGGACAGTTTGCTGGAAGAGGAGAAGAGCTGACTTGCCGCGTCTCTTAGAGAGCGGGACTAGACTCTAGGCGACGCCTCGGTGGCGACATGGTATGCTATGCTGGCCCTGGAGGGCACCCTCGAAGACATTGTCGCTGAACTGCCGCCTCGCTCATTCGGGCCCGAAGAGCTGTCGCAGACGCTTCGCCGAATCGGGCTGGCTGACCCGCAACTGGAGATGCCGGCCAGGGCCGGAGTGATGTCCGGAGCCATGCGTGTCGTGCACCCCGCTGTGTGATTTTTTCATGAGCGAATCAGGGAGTACATCGGGGAGCACGCGGCGAAGATAGAGCTATAGCGGAGCATGTACAACGAGGGGAGCCTCGGCCAATGGCTGGATGAAGTTCCCTGGTGCGACGAAGGTGGCGCGGATAGCTTGAGGCAGGTGTGACACCGGAGCCCTTGTGTGTCGGTGTGTGTTGTAACCTGTGCGTCCTGCTCTATGCATAAAGCGTGAAGAACGCCCTACTCTGACCGACCTGCGCTTATGTTCCGAGCAACTGCCCGATGGGGACCGGTTGTTAATCTCCGACGCCATAACCCGGCGCCGTCTGCGACGCTGGTGGCGTGCTGAGGACTCATTGGACTTCTGGGCGAGCCGAACCTCGTCCGACGAGGCTCCAGCGCGGGAGGGCATACAGGTGGAACAGGACGAACAGCGTTGGTGGGCGGGCGAAGGCGCCTATGTATTGGATGTAGGGGATGCCAGCCGGCAGACACCGTTGTAAGCGCCCGTATACAAATGCAATAGACCAGCCGAAGCACTTGTCCCCGTCACTTTTGTGGGCACACATGGTTTCCTCGTGAGGTTTGGCCCCTTTATTCTCACAGTAGTCGAAGTAGATGCGCGAGCGCTCCGTCTCCAACTGCTCAAAGTGGTGGCAGCAGAGTTGACGTCTAGTCAAAGTAGATGCACGAGCGCTCCGTCCCCAACAGCTCGAAGTGGTGGCGGTGGAGCTGACGCTTAGTCAAAATAGACACGCGAGCGCTCCGTCCCCTACCCTTCGAAGTGGTGGCAGCGGAGCTGACGCCCAGTCGAAGTAGGCGCGTGAGCGCTCCGTCACCTACCCTTCGAAGTGGTGACAGTGGAGCTAGTGCCTAGTCGAAGCAGACGCACGAGTGCTCCATCCCCTACCCTTCGAAGTGGTGGCAGCAGACCTGGCGCTTAGTCGAAGTAGACGCGCGAGTGCTCCGTTCCCAACCGCTCGAAGTGGTGGCAGCGGAGCTGAAGCCTAGTCGAAGTAGACGCGTGAGCGCTCCATCCCCTACCCTTCGAAGTGGTAGTGGTGAAGCTGGTGCCTAATCAAAGTAGGCGCGCAAGCGCTCCGTCCCATACCCTTTGAAATGGTGACAGCGGAGCTGACATCTAGTCAAAGTAGACGTGTGGCGCTTGACCCTACCCCAAGTGGTGGCGGTGGAGCCGCGCCTGGTCGGCGAGCGCCGGCGCTCCGTTCCCAACCGCGCGATGTGGTGGCAGCAGAGCTGGTGCCTAGTCAAAGTAAACGCGCGAGTGCTTTGTCCCCTACCCTTCGAAGTGGTGGCAGCGGAGCTGGCGCCTAGTCGAAGTAGGCGCGCAAGCGCTTCGTCCCCTACCCTTTGAAGTGGTGGCAGCGGAGCTGACGCCTAGTCGAAGTAGACGTATGAGCGCTCCGTCCCCTTTCCTTTGAAGTGGCAGCAGCGGAGCTGGCGCCCAGTCGAACTAGACGTGCGAGCGCTGATTACCGGAACCTAGCTCCATAGCCCCTGGCCTTTGTAGTCTATGTGGGATTTCATGGGCATGACTGTCTCCCCTCAATTGTGGATATTGACGGGACATCGGGAGTGGGAATCACGGAGCTCTACGCACGCCGCTTTACAGCTGGTGGGGGGCTTTGCCTGTCCTCCGTTGCTTCGGGGGTCCCCTAGGGTAGGGAAATGCGTGAAGCGAAACTGGCGGAACCCTGTAGTTGAGGCGGGACGGTACTGTTGTATCACATGCACCTGGAACGACTATTGAGATGCTTGAGGCGCAATTGGCAGGGTCTCACGTCTCGGGCTCTTTAGAAGGGGGAGCGGGCGCGTGAACCACCACTTGCCTTCCCAAACATTGGTGCCCCTGCAACTTCCTACTCTGCCCCAGCTTCCTCCGGAGCTTCTTTACTGGTGCCGATAGCGACGAGGGCACCCACGCGCGGCTGATGCCGTCGGGACGTCCGCGGGGTCAAACACCCCGTCCACACGGGGTGTTTGACCTCATGACGCCCCGACGGCATCGCCGCAGCGTGCGCGGGTGGACATGATGCCGCAGTGTGTTGTCCCTTTGGTAACTCGCCTAAGGGCTGTGGCTGATGAGGAGTGGTGGGCAATTCACTTGTACTTCATTGAGGAAACTTTCATCTTCGGGGGAAGACCTCTATTTGCTGCCAGCGAGGTCGCGCCTCGCCTGGGGTGCCTCTCATAGGCGCCTTACCTCCCCCTAGTCTCCTTCCCTAGCTCAAGGATGCTCCTGATGGGGGGCTGGGGTTTTCGGTTGTACTTCAACAAGGGGTGTTTTAGCTCTAGAAGCAGATTCTGACCTCCCTGTGCCGGGGCCGCACGCCCCTGGGGGCGCCTTCAATGAGCACTCTCGTCTCTTCGTCTCTTCTTCAGAAGCGTAGGCCATCGAGCCCGTGCGTCGCCTCTTCTCCATGGTGTCACAGTCCAGCTCGTCTTGCAAGACGCTGCTGTCGAACTATGGCGCTAGGAGGAAACTTCCCAGGTCTCCGAATTGAGGGGGTCCGCCGCACCCGTGTATCTTGAAAATTTTATACGTGAGGCACCCCGCCCTTGTAACCGCGGCATACTGTCCATGTGGCGCGGTACGCGATCTGCGGAAAGCGCGGGGAGCCTCTGATGCTCGTGCTGCCCACCTATATCCGGTGCGCCGTCCTTTGCCCCATTTATACTCCGTAGAGTGCGTGGGAACATCGACCATGTCTTATTTATACTTCGGAGAGTACGCGTAGCGACAACATCAACGCGTGCACGGGACATCCGTGTCTTGTTTATACTCAGTAGAGTACATAGAGACAACATCTGTGTCTTATTTATACTCCGTAGAGTGCGTGGGAACATTGACCACGTCTCATTTATACTCCGGAGAGTACACATGGTGATAACACCAACGCGTGCGCGGGACATCCGTGTCTTGTTTATACTCAGTGGAGTGCGTAGGGATAATATCCGTGTCTTATTTATACTCCGTAGAGTGCGTGCAGAGGTGGACCTCGATGCTACGTCTTATTTATATTCCGTAGAGTACGCGCGAAGGAATCCCCCCGCTGCGTCTTATTTATACTCCGTAGAGTGCGTGCGGAGGCGGACCTCAACGCTACGTCTTATTTATACTCCGTAGAGTACGTGCGGAGGCGGACCTCGACGCTACGTCTTATTTATACTCCGTAGAGTGCGGGTGGAGGCAGACCTCGACGCTACGGCTTATTTATACTCGAGTGCGTGGGAACATCAATCACGTCTTATTTATACTTCGGAGAGTACGCGTAGTGATACCACCGACACGTGCGTGGGACATCCGCGTCTTGTTTATACTCCGAGGAGTGCGTGCGGAGGCAAGCCTCTGCACGTTTTTGTGGGAAACACAAGTAGCTTCGCAAACGGTGAACTTTATTAAATTCCCGTTTGTGCGGGTGAGCGAGTACCAAAGGTCGGGGACTAACCACTCGACTGTCGTTGTCGTGGGGGCAAGGTAGGGAGCCTCTGCTGCTTCTATTGTCGGAGCCCTTGTACTGGCGCGCCTGGCCTAGGAGCCTCTCTGGACTTCCAGGTACGGGACTCGGGTACCGAGCTCTATGTGTCGGGCCATGTCCTGGTCGCCGTGGACGGTGATGATACCCTGCGGGCCTGGGAGCTTCACACATAGGAAGCTGTGGTGTGGGACAGCCCCAAATGAATTGAGGGTTGGCCACCCTAATATGGCGTTGTAGGGGTACTGGATGTTAACGACGTCGAAGGTGGCGTCCCTGCTCCTCACGTTGTCGCCCCGGCCGAAGGAAACCTGTAGGCATATCTGGCCCAGCGCCATCAGCGGCTGACCTCCGAAGCCTTGCAGTGGAATTTTCGAGGGGCCCAAGCAACTTCGATGGATCCCCATCTGGTCAAAGGCCCCTGTGAACAAAATATTCGCGGAACTTCCTCCATTGAGCAGGACACGCCTGACGTCGCATCTTGCTATGGCAGCCTGGATGACCAAGGGATCTTGGTGGGGGAACTCCACACCCTCGGTGTCGGCGGGCGTGAAGGTGATCTCGTGTTGTGCCCAGTCTGGCGGTGCCTGTGCTGGGTATGCCGCCACGTGGTGTAGCCTCCGCACGTAGGCCTTTCGCTGCCTCTCCGAGGCAAACTCTAGGGTGGAGACGCCGGAGATGACGTTTATGACCTACACTGGGCACCCTCTAGGGCGTGGATCCGTAGAGGGCTCTCCTGAGGCTGCTACACATGAGCTTGCATCCGCCAGAGGCCCTCCTAAGTCTGCGGTTCCTGATCCCAAATTTGTAGGGGGCCGTCTAGGGGCTGCTTGACGTGTGCCATGATGGGTGGGCGCACCTCGAGGTCCTTGTCTCTGGCGACACTATGCCAAAATGCCGCAATGGTGGTACATGAGCACGTGTCATGGCTACCTCGGTTGTGTACTTCGCACCATTGGAGCCGGTGTTGGTCACCATATTCTGCGCGGGCCCTATCCTCGCGGCCCCAGCCTCGGCCTCGCCCTCGACCCCAGCGAGCCCTGGCACCGCGACCAGCGGGGGCGTTGTCTTCTGAGCTGCCCTCAATGTCGAAGACGTGATGGGCTCTCCGAGACTTCTGTTGACCGCGCTTGGGCCTGTCGCCCGATGGGTCATTGTGCTGGGAGGCATCCTTCGGTGGCTCTTGCCTGTGCTTGCCCTTCGAGGAGCTTTCCTTCGGTGAGTCTTCGCTCTTCGTCGTGTCCTCCGTCGGATTGGCGTTGGCGTCATTGCCTTGACGCCGCCGCGCATCTTCTTCCTCTGTAGCGTATTCTTCCATCTTGTCGAAGAGCTTCGTCACCGTCTTGATTGGCTTCCGCGCGTTGTACTTGGCCAGCGGCCCCGGGCGGAGACCCTGTATTGCTACGTTGATGATAGTTATCTCGTTGACATCTTTGACCTGGCAGCGGACCTTCGCCAAGCGTTTGAAGTACTCCCGAAGCTTTTTTGATGGTTTTTGCTTGATGGCGAAGAGCTGATCCGCATCGACGCACTCGACGTAGTTCCCCTGGAAGTTGTTGTAGAGGCAGTCGCGGACCTGCTCCCATGCGTAGATGGAGTTCGGCTCTATGGTGAAGAACCAAGAGAGCGCCACCCCTGCAACGCGAAGGAGAGCCCCATCGCCTTCGTAGTGTCGTCTCCGCCTACCGCTTCGATGGCGGTCTCATATACACGTACGAACTCCTGGGGGTCCGTGTCGCCCTTGTACGATGTGATGGCGCTGGAGAATTTGAAGTCCTCCGGCCATGCCGCCTGCTGCCGGCCCGCAGATAGCGGGGACTCCGAGTCCATGCGTCGCAGCGAGGTGCGGCTGGATGTAGGGGTGTCGTGGCTATCCGCCTGTTCTGGCGTGGGCTCCAGTGTGACCACCGGCGGGGTCTGCTGACTTCGAGCCTTTTGCATTCTTCGCACGGCCCCGTGGAGATCCGCTAACTCCTACTAGAGCGTGCCGAGGGCCGCCAGCAGGGCGTTCTCCACTGCCGACGTAGATGAAAAGATCAGCGCACCTGACCACGCTGCTGGGATAGCCGCGACCACGGCTTGTGCTCTTGGGTTGCCTGCCGCGTCGACACGATGGACTCCAGCGTCGATGATGGGGCCCGTGTTGCCGCCGGGACCGCTCGGCGCTCTCGCATCGGGTG
The DNA here is from genome assembly GCA_036346265.1 of Melocanna baccifera. Classification (NCBI taxonomy): domain Eukaryota; kingdom Viridiplantae; phylum Streptophyta; class Magnoliopsida; order Poales; family Poaceae; genus Melocanna; species Melocanna baccifera. The sequence goes on from CM070679.1 coordinate 23,498,550, forward strand.
TAGGGACGGCGGTCGCGCCTCCACGGGCGCTGATGTTACTGCTCCCTGCCACTCGGCCGGTACTGGCAGGGTCGACTGTCGCGTCGGCGGTGGCGAGGTCGACCATTGCGTCGGCGGTGGCGGGGTCGATCGACACGTAGTGAGCATCGTCGTTCGCGCCCGCGACCGCCGATGCCGAATCCCTAGTGTTGACACGAGACTTCGTCGTGACCCCTTCCTTCTTCCTCGTCGCTGATGATGAAGCTTTCTTCGGGGCTATCCTGTCGAGACCCGAATATGCAAATTCGGTCTCTCTGTATATTTTGCACTAGTCTCAGGATCATGCTAGTGCACACAATCAAACATAGATGAGATCACAACCATATACACGATATAATAAAGGAAAAGCTCAAATATTCGATAAATCTCAAAAAGGTACGACCTTATGGTCAAGTTTACAATAAATTGGCCTGAAGGCTTTAACAAGAGTAGCAGCGGAAATCCAAAATAAAGCGTAGTGGCCAATCGACAAGCCCACAGGCTATCGAGTGGAGAACGAAGCCTAATCCGTGAAGTCGTCGAAGTACTCCTTACGAACCTCCCGCTGTAATACTCCTCTTCCTCAACTGAGCAACATTGGGCATAAAGCCGTGAGTACATTGGTACTCAGCAAGTCATTTGTAACAAATGAATGCAATATAGTATGCAAGGCTTACCAAAGGATGGGTGAAAGGTTAATTTGCATAAAAGGCAATTGAAATACAAATAATAGATTGAAAGCGAACTTTAAGTGAAACAATAATTAAGTAAATAATCAAAGGAAATGACATACCACTTGCGGACCTCCCATCCACAAGCTAACCAACCGCTTATGGACCTCCCATCCATAAGCTAAACCAACCGCTTATGGACCTCCCATCCATAAGCAAAACCAACAGTGAACACCTGCCACTTCCATTCACAAGTTTTCAGAAATAACTACCCCTCGTGTGAAATCACCGAGCATTGTCCATGACCGAGGACGCGGCTATTCGAATAGTTTTACACTCTGCAGAGGTTGCACAACTGTACCCACACGATGTGATTAACCCCGGCCGAAGGTAACCACAACAAGGCCTTTACAAAGCTCAGTTACAACTCAATCCGCCCGCTAGGGTTTCGCATCACACCCCCCTTGCGCCACATGGAAATCAGCAACCATGTCCATCTCAATGGCAAGATTAAAGTTGAAACCTCCCAAATTAGTCAGCCAGGTCCGTCCCATACCAGACATGTGGTTTACACGGTAAAGCTCAGATCAATGGCGCACAAAGTGAAGTCCTTAACAATCCCCGGGCGAGACTACCATATCCCTCGAAGTGCACCAACACTTCCCCCTTTACTGCACGATCACTCGCCCGAGTGCAAAACTAGTTTGCTTAACCACCGCCGATGACGCACCAACGTCATGGCACAAATTTTAATATACGTGGCACCAACCACAGTTCCATATCTCATTAAGTCAGATTGATAAATCACATGTGATGATAAACCCAATCGGAGTTATAAGCAAAGCTAAGCAATCTATCGTACCAGCCCATGTGACAAATATCTAACATCACTAGTATATTTCCCAACCTATGGTGACAATGGTATCATGGCATTCCAAATTATCAAGGAGGGAGAAGTTCAATTTTGGCGGTAACTACCAGTACAAGGTTTGAATAAAAATAGCGATGCAATGTAATTTAAAACAAAATAATTAAATAATAGATTGCAAACTGGGTTCAACATGATCAAAGGATACGACTTGCCTTGGTTATGCTCAGTGAGGTACTCCTGGTCTTCGAGCGCGAAACCTGCTCCTCCGGAATCCGAATCTAACGAGAGAGAAAACGACCAAAAATAAAGAAACACATAAAATGACAAGCAAATGAACTCCAAAATTCATAAAACTGGAACCAACAGCTAGATCTCAATTTTAGATGAATTTAGAAAAAAGAACGGGGTCAATCGGAGCTAGGACGGAGGAGAACGGGCTCTCAGAAAATAAACCCTAAAAGAAATCAGAGAAAATCGGAAATTACACTGTGCTGTGAACCCGGCTCACGGAACAGTGCACGCGGGGCGGCGGGGTGCTGACGCGACATACTAGGGCTGACGTGGCAGCTGCTCGTGCTACCACGTGTCACATGGGTGACGTGGCAGCTGACGTGGCTGCCACGTGGCTCGGGGGCGGGGTTCCGGCTGACGTGGCGCTGACGTGGCATGTCCACGTGGCATGCCACATCAGCTAGGGCAAACGTGTCTGCTGCGTCAGCTAGGGCTGACGTGGCAGGGGCTCGGCGCGGGCAGTAGCGACCGGATCGGACGGCTCTGGAGGCGACACGCGGCAAGATCGGGTCCGGCAGTTTTGGATCTGAGCGGGCGGCTGCGATCGCGCGGCGCGGGGGCGGGAAGCCACCGATGGCGGACGCGTGGCAGCGCGTTGCGCGAAGCGTCGCGGACGTGGCACGAGGGCGGCGCGAGCGGTGCGCGCGGGACCGAGGGCGGACGCGCCCGACGCGGCGCGCGGTGCGGGGCGCAGCACGCGCCCGAGGGGCGGCGCTGCGGGTCCGGCGAGGTGAGCGCGACGGCGGCGAGGCGGCCTCCGGCGACCATCGCGCACGGCGGAGGGTCAAGCGACGGCGGCGGCTCGGGCGACAGTGAGGAGAAGAAGGGGAGAGCTCTCCGGCGAGACGGAAAAGCACGGGGCGGCGAGCGCGCACGGGACAGCAGCGAGGCCCTCGACGGCGACGGAGGCGACGAAGCGGCGAAGGCGACGAAGACTCCGACGTTGGCGGCGGTGGGGCACGGCGGAGAGGGACGATGGGCGGTGGAGGCGGCGGCGGGTGCACGAACCGAGGGTGGCGAGCACACGAACCGAGGCGGCGATGGGTTAAATACCACGCGAACCGAGGAACAGTCGGATACGGGCGCCGCGAGGGTTCCGATCGGGGACGACGACGCAAGGAGGCGACGCGTGGCCAATCGGGCGGTGGAGATGGAGCCCGGGCGAGATACGGCGCGGACGCGCGGGATGCTCGACACGCGTCCGAACGGGCGGAGGAGATGCGGCGGCGGGCGAGCGCGAGCGCTGCTGCAGGAGAGCTAGGGTTAGGGTTCGCGCGAGGGGCGGGGCGGGATTGCTGACGTGTGTCAGGCGGGGGCGATCGGGCGGCTCGGCGCAGGCGAGAGAGAGGCGGCAGTGGGGTGCGGGGCGGTGGCATATGCTGCTACATGGCGCATCAGACGGCCGAGGGGAAGGCGGGGTATGAGGAAGCGGGGCGAGGCGCGGGAGTCCGCAGGATGAGTGACACGCGAGCAAGGGAGGAATCGGACAGCTCGAGCGGAGGGAGGCGGAAGCGGGCTGCGCGGCTCGGATGGGCGACACGTGGCGTGGGGAGGGCATCCGGCGGCCTGGAAAGAAGCGGGCGGGAGCGGGTGAGGCGGTGGGGAGAGGAGGCGGATGGGTGCCACGTGGAGAGGGCGGAGATCGGAGGGCCGAGAGCGGGCGGGGGGTTTTTAATTCTTTTTCTTTTTCAGAAAATTCAAACAAAAATACCAGAAAAATCCTTGAGACCTGAAGAATCTAAATAAAATATTTTTAACTTATGTTGATGTTTATTTTTCTCAGATTAAATCATTTTAAAATTCAGAAATTCATTTGAAGCTTAATTTTATTTCAGAAAATTCCAGAAAATTTCCTATAACACAAAGAATTCAATTAAACTATTTTCAGCTAATATTGAAGTATAATTTAATTATATTAAATTCTTTTAAATTTTTGAAAATTATTTTAAGCTTGCTTTAAATTCAAATAAATTGCAGAAATTTATTTTTAAATTCAAGGTTTTAAAAATCCCCAAAAATCAGGATGTTACAAACCTTACCCCCTTAAACGGGATCTCGACCCCGAGATCTGGGCTAACTAGGAGAGATGGGTTTACCGGGTGCGACGACGGAGCTGGCGTGGTTCAGGCTTCCTCTTGCAACGCTCTGGGACTGCTGGCTGCCACGGCTTGCTCCTGGGGGAAGGGTCTTGGCAGGCATACTCTCCAAATTAAATGGAACTGGTGTGATTGCTTGACGCTTCTGCGGACAACTGCGAGCAAAATGACCTGGCTCTTTGCAATTGTAACAATTCGCCGAACCTGCAGGGTTGGCACTCTTCTGGGGGTTGATTGCTGACATTGATAGGGCGGGGTCCTGAATTCTCATAGCGTCACCGAGTGGGGTCTTGAAAATCGCCGCTGCTTCTTCTTTGAGGTACTCGTGCAGGCTGATAGGTGTTGAGTCTGGTCCTTTGTGACTGCTGTGAGTGAACTCCTTGCTGGCTCATCCTCCTTTTGTGAAATTCTCCCAACTCACGACGGGAATCCTCAATCAGTATGGCCTTATCCACCAATCGCTAAAAATTGGCATAGTCGTTGCCCACGACCTGCACTTTCAATCCTGGGTTCAGACCCTTCTTGAACCTTTTCTGACGAGCTGAATCTGTAGCTACGTCCTCTGGCGCGTAGCGAGCGAGCTGAGTGAATCTGTTGAGATATTCACTCACTGACATGTTCCGCTGCTGCAACTCACGGAATTCATCTTTCTTCATTTTGACTATTCCATCCATGACATGGGCGTTATGGAAGGCTTTGGCGAACTCCTTCCACGTGATGCTGTTCTGGTCCTCATGTGCGGCACAGTAGTTCTCCCACCACTCTATTGCTGGTCCCTCAAGCTGATGTGCTGCATATAGTACTTTCTCCCTGTCAGTACACTGAGCCAAGTTCAGTTTCTTCTCAACTGAACGGATCCAATCATCAGCCTCTAAAGGCTTTGATGAACTGGAGAAAACAGGCGGTCTTGTCCTCATGAACTCTGCATAGCTGGACTGTTGGCGAGGTGTGGGTGGCGGTACTGCCTCCTGCTACTGACGCTGCATCATAGCCTGCATATTCTGCATCATAGTCTGCATCATCTGAGTCTGAGCCACCAAAACTGACTGAGGGCGGGATCCAAGCTTGGTGGAACTGGCTGCGCAGATCGCTCTCTCTCGATCTGGTTTGTCCAGTTGCGCTCTTTGTGGTCTCGTATCAACCATCTTTGCTGTTGCTCTGAAAGGAAAAACAAATGCTGACTGCCTTTGTCAGGTTTAAAGATGAGAGGGAAAAGCATAGAGGAGAGGTAAATTCGTCTAAGGGGGATTTCTAATGGTAACCTAAACTAAACAAACACTTAGCTGAAAAGGCTAACAACAAAACCGAGGAAAATAACTCCAATAAAAAGTTGACATGAATGCAATATAATGCTTTTATGGCAATATTTGCAGCTCACATCACACACAACGGCAAGAAACAGCAAAACGGTCTACACGAGGCTAAAACTATAACGGGCTTTGGTCTGACGGCTTCTAATCTTCACGATAACCTCCAATCTTGTCTTGGACTAAATTGGTTGCTTGCTCGATCCAATCTTCACAAAGCTCGAAGAATTCTGGGTTGACCTTCTCTTTAATTATGCGACACTCAAAACAACTATGGATATTGTAGAGATAAGAAGTCAAATTAAATTCTGAAAATAAATTTGTAGAGAAGATAAGGATTGAGAATTCTAAGAATAAGGTAAGAATAGAGAATCACTAAATATACATTTCGTTGATTTGATTTAGAAAATATATTTTGAAATTGGCTAAGACGACAACTTCTAATTAGGGCTTCTTCCTACAGTCGATATAGCTCTGATACCATCTCTGTCGAGACCCGAATATGCAAATTCGGTCTCTCTGTGTATTCTGCACTAGTCCTAGGATCATGCTAGTGCACACAGTCAAACATAGATGAGATCACAACCATATACACGATATAATAAAGGAAAAGCTCAAATATTCGATAAATCTCAAAAAGGTACGACCTTATGGTCAAGCTTACAATAAATTGGCCCGAAGGCTTTAACAAGAGTAGCAGCGGAAATCCAAAATAAAGCGTAGTGGCCAATCGACAAGCCCACAGGCTATCGAGTGGAGAACGAAGCCTAATCCATGAAGTCGTCGAAGTGCTCTCCTTCTGGAACCTCCTGCTGGTGATACTCCTCTTCCTCAACTGAGCAACATTGGGTATAAAGCCGTGAGTACATTGGTACTCAGCAAGTCGTTTGTAACAAATGAATGCAATATAGTATGCAAGGCCTACCAAAGGATGGCTGAAAGGTTAATTTGCATAAAAGGCAATTGAAATACAGATAATAGATTGAAAGCGAACTTTAAGTGAAACAATAATTAAGTAAATAATCAAAGGAAATGACATACCACTTGCGGACCTCCCATCCATAAGCTAAACCAACCGCTTATGGACCTCCCATCCATAAGCTAAACCAACAGTGAACACCTGTCCACTTCCATTCACAAGTTTTCAGAAATAACTACCCCTCGTGTGAAATCACCGAGCATAGTCCATGACCGAGGACGCGGCTATTCGAATAGTTTTACACTCTTCAGAGGTTGCACAACTGTACCCACACGATGTGATTAACCCCGGCCAAAGGTAACCACAACAAGGCCTTTACAAAGCTCAGTTACAACTCAATCCGCCCGCTAGGGTTTCGCATCACACCCCCCCCTTGCACCACATGGAAATCAGCAACCATGTTCATCTCAATGGCAAGATTAAAGTTGAAACCTCCCAAATTAGTTAGCTAGGTCCGTCCCATACCAGACATGTGGTTTGCACGGTAAAGCTCAGATCAATGGCGCACAAAGTGAAGTCCTTAACAATCCCCGGGCGAGACTGCCACATCCCTCGAAGTGCACCAACACTTCCCCCCTTTACTGCACGATCATTTGCCCGAGTGTAAAACCAGTTTGCTTAACCACCGCCGATGACGCACCAACGTCATGGCACAAATTTTAATATACGTGGCACCAACCACAGTTCCATATCTCATTAAGTCAGATTGATAAATCACATGTGATGATAAAACCCAATCGGAGTTATAAGCAAAGCTAAGCAATCTATCGTACCAGCCCATGTGACAAATATCTAACATCACTAGTATATTTCCCAACCTATGGTGATAATTGTATCATGGCATTCCAAATTATCAAGGAGGGAGAAGTTCAATTTTGGCGGCAACTACCAGTACAAGGTTTGAATAAAAATAGCGATGCAATGTAATTTAAAACAAAATAATTAAATAATAGATTGCAAACTGGGTTCAACATGATCAAAGGACATGACTTGCCTTGGTTATGCTCAGTGAGGTATTCTTGGTCTTCGGGCGCGAAACCTGCTCCTCCGGAATCCGAATCTAGCGAGAGAGAAAACGACTGAAACCAAAGAAACACATAAAATGACAAGCAAATGAACTCCAAAATTCACAAAACAAGAACCAACAGCTAGAGCTCGATTTTAGATGAATTTAGAAAAAAGAACGGGGTCAATCGGAGCTAGGACGGAGGAGAACGGGCTCTCGGAAAATAAACCCTAAAAGAAATCAGAGAAAATCGGAAATTACACTGTGCTGTGAACCCGGTCCACGGGATTCCGAGTTCACTGTGAACCCGGCTCACGGAACAGTGCACACGGGGCGGCGGGGTGCTGACGCGGCATACTAGGGCTGACGTGGCAACTGCTCGTGCTGCCACGTGGCACGTGGGTGACGTGGCAGCTGACGTGGCTGCCACGTGGCTCGGGGGCGGGGTTCCGGCTGACGTGGCGCTGACGTGGCATGTCCATGTGGCATGCCACGTCGGCTAGGGCTGACGTGTCTGCCGCGTCAGCTAGGGCTAACGTCGCAGGAGCTCGGCCGGGCGGCAACGACCGGATTGGACAACTCTGGAGGCGACACGCGGCAAGATCGGGTCCACCGGTTTTGGATCTGAGCGGGCGGCTGCGATCGCGCGGCGCGGGGGCGGGAAGGCACCGATGGCCGATGCGTGGCAGCGCGTTGCGCGAAGCGTCGCGGACACGGCGCGAGCGCGGGCGCGGAGCGATACGGCGCGGGGACCGAGGGCGGGACGCGTCCGACGCGGGCGCGGGGTGCGGGGGCGCGGGCACGTGGCCCGATGGGCGGCGCTGCGGGTCCGACGAGGCGAGCGCGACGGCGGCGAGGCGGCCTCCGACGACCATCGCGCACGGCGGAGGGTCCAGCGGCGGCGGCGGCTCGGGCGACGGTGATGAGAAGACGGGGAGGGGTCCGGCGACGGCTTACCGGCAGCGGGGTTCAGGGCGGCGAGCTCTCCGGTGAGACGGAAAAGCACGGGGTGGCTAGGGCGCACGGGACAGCGGCGAGGCCCTCGACGGCGACGGAGGCGACGAAGCGGCGAAGGCGATGAAGACTCTGACGTCGGCGGCGGCGGGGCACGGCAGAGAGGGACGATGGGCGGTGGAGGCAACGGCGGGTGCATGAACCGAGGGTGGCGAGCACACGAACCGAGGCGGCGGTGGGTTAAATAGCACGCGAACCAAGGAACAGTCGTATACGGGCACCGCGAGGGTTCCGATCGGGGACGACGACGCAAGGAGGCGATGCGTGGCCAATCGGGCGGTGGAGATGGAGCCCGGGCGAGATACGGCGCGGACGCGCGGGATGCTCGACACGCGTCCGAACGGGGGAGGAGATGCGGCAGCGGGCGAGCGCGAGCGCGGCTACGGGAGAGCTAGGGTTAGGGTTCGCACGAGGGGCGGGGTGGGATTGCTGACGCGTGTCAGGCGGGGGCGATCGGGCGGCTCGACGCAGGCGAGAGAGAGGCGGCCGAGGGGCGCGGGGCGGCGGCATATGCTGCCACGTGGCGCATCAGACGGCCGAGGGGAAGGCGGGGTACGAGGGAGCGGGGCGAGGCGCGGGAGTCCGCGGGATGAGTGACACGCGGGCAAGGGAGGAATCGGACGGCTCGAGCGGAGGGAGGCGGAAGCGGGCTGCGCGGCTCGGATGGGCGACACGTGGCGTCAGGAGGGCATCCAGCGGCCGGGAAAGAAGCGGGCGGGAGCGGGTGAGGCGGTGGGGAGAGGAGGCGGATGGGTGCCACATGGAGAGGGCGGAGATCGGAGGGCTGAGAGCGGGCGGGGGGTTTTTAATTCTTTTTCTTTTTCAGAAAATTCAAACAAAATACCAATAGCTCTAGAAAATAGCAAATAAATCCCAAAAATTCACCAAAAATACCAAAAAAAATCCTTGAGACCTAAAGAATCCAAATAAAATATTTTTAACTTATGTTGATGTTTATTTTTCTCAGATTAAATCATTTGAAAATTTAGAAATTCATTTGAAGCTTAATTTTATTTCAGAAAATTCAAGAAAATTTCTTGTAACACAAAGAATTCAATTAAACTATTTTCAGCTAATATTGATGTATAATTTAATTATATTAAATTCTTTTAAATTTTTGAAAATTATTTTAAGCTTGCTTTTAATACAAATAAATTCCAGAAATTTATTTTAAAATTCAAGGTTTTAAAAATCCCCAAAAATCAGGATGTTACATATCCTTCTTGAGATCTTGAGGCTTGCTCCTGTCGTCCCCACGGACGGCACCAACTGTTGTGGTTACAGACCAAACAGAGAGAGATGGTAGTGGAGAGTTGAGTGAGCAATGCTGTCTCTTTCCTTCCCAGGGCTAGCACCACATATGTATATATGTCCTCCTAGGAGTGCCTTTACAATAGTACCCTTACATCTAAATATCCCCCAAGGGTATTCACGTCATTACATATGTTCACTTGAGGCTTTACAACCTTATAACAGGCCTACCGAGGTTAGGTGGGGGCCTCCCCTACAACAAACACCATATATCACTTCATCATGTTCTTATTATCTACATGAGATTCCAACCACTTTATCTAGGAAAAGTCTGGTGCACAAGCCACAATATTAAAAAAAACTCTTTAATAAGATGATACTAGAACATGACAACCACTCAAAACATAGTATAAATCTCTTATTAGATTTTATACATTTAACTCTTACTAATGCTCAACTCTAATTTAGCAAAAATTAATTGCACTCTAGCCATTACTGTCAATAATTGATTATTGTTTTTTTGTCATGGTAGCATTCATGATCCTACCTCTGTTTTGCAATCACAAAAACAATTATGAGCAGAGATGCAACATTCCGCCTTACATTCAGAAATTAAAACGAAATAACTTTAAACTTCAATAATATAAGCTTTACGAGACAAGATTCCACAAGTCAATACATCAACCTTCATCTATTTCTTATACATGTTTCAACAATTTAGCATGGCAAAAGTTATATGAATTTAGCAGTTGTATATGCTCATCAAGTATGTAAAGAGAGGACATATTAAAGGTTAATATTACTAAGATAATATTCCAACACCTCTTTACTTAACCATCCCGAATGGTCAGATTAATTATTTAAGATCAAATAATCAATCTACCCAACAAGTTGAAAATTTAAACAATCATAATAACCAAATCATTTCTTTTTTTCATATTCCACAATAACTGCATGAGTTCTAAACATGTATCGACACATTCTTAGCCACAATTCTTCAAAAACTACAACAGGATAACAACATATTAATCAACTACACCTCTAAGGATGATAGTAGAAATTAATTATGCACTACGCTAACATCTCAACTTGATAATTCATGCCTTATCAATGATTTATATGATTGCCACCTACTACTTAAACATAACAAAACATCACAAAAGGGTTTTAACACTTCCTTTCAGAGAAGAGAGGAATTAAATTTCAATACTCGAAATAACCCAAAAAAAATGCATAGAGCCAAGGTTTTCACAAGTTAGCAGACTTCCAACATAAAGTTTTTGATTTTTTTTTCAAAATATCAAATGAATAAATGAGTCATATTTTCTAGTAAGAAAGATGGTACAAACATTAAAATATCCATCTCTCCAATTAACACTGCTCACGAGCAGTAAAAGCAACTCATCAATTAGAAAGAAATAGTAATTGTTTCAAGAACAATTAGAGACCTATTGGTACCCAACAACTGCAATGAACCGCAAACCCAAGAGAAAAAAATCATTAACCGCAATAGGCCAAGAATTGCACAAAATCAACTCAAGGAAGATAACAACTTTTCTAAAGAAACTCACGCACAATATCTGTAACTAAGTTACTCGAGGTAACTACATCACTATCCCCATACCACGAACGGTGGTATAAACTGGCCATACCCAAGGCAACAACTACAACTTCTACCTCTTATCATTGATTATCCTCACTCATAACAGTCATAGAAGCAAATCATAATCATATAAGATCATCTCATAACATAAATCATCAATACAACATATCATAAGCATAAATGCGATGCTTGACTCATCCCATCCTACTGTGCACCAGTGTGTCCATTCAATAATTTAACTACCACGGATCTAACATCCTCTCTGATACCGACAATAACACCCTAGGACCCACATTACCCTGAGATGCCACTAAACCACTCCACAACTAGCTAAATTACAAGGTAAAATAAACTAGCAATATCTCCTAAAACATGGTAATCTAAGCAGAAGCATAACGAAACAAAGGGCATGAAAAACTATTAAATAAGAAACAACCACTAATAGTTTTAACCAAACAAAGTGAACCACAATCTAACATTATTAATTAAAAGTGATCAACAATGAGGGAAAAGATAAATAACTAGAGACTCCTCATATTCATTATAGCATAAATCATGAAATGGTGTGTAATAGTGTTATGCCACTCTATCCTTCCCATGCATGCTCAAGGATCATCTAGAGGGGGGAAAACAAGAGTGAGATAAAAATCTCAGCAAGCAAACTGTTTAACAAGCTAATTAAACTACAATAATTTAAGCATCAATAATTATTTCCCACAATGACCGTATTTATAGCCCCAACCACAATTACTACCAATAACTATAAAATATTAACAATTAAGTGCCGTTTACCAACTTCATAACCGCAACCACCACTACTACCAAAATAAGTAAAGCATTAACATATTTTCCTCACTAATCATATTATTTCCCACAACCACAGCCGCTAACAACAGTTACCACAAGAGAAATACCTCATGCCACAACCCCTACCATACCACAAGGGGTGAACCCCACTCCACGACTACAGCCACATTCCTCATACCACAAGTGACCCTCATGAGCCAATTCCACATAAAAAGCTAAGGAGCTGCATATGTATTCAAATAATTCATCCACAATACATTGCATAAGTTTACAAATGATCCATCCACAATAAAAATGTATATGAATGCATATAATCCACTACACCCTTACCAAACAAGTTTAGAGTCTGCATCGTACTACAGCAATGTACGATACTGTACCGATACGATCGCAGCTATGTACGGTGGTGACATGTCATGATATATGTCATATGCTATCAATGATTCATAAGAATTTAACCACATGGACCTTAATCGATTCATAATGAAAATTACCCCATAACCACAATTGTTTCATTAAGAATAACACCACATAAACCACATTCGATTCATCAAGATCATAAACAATCGATTTATAAAATAATACTACCACATAGACCATAATATATTCGAAAAGAATACTAGCACATAGACCACAATATCTTCGTAAAGGATACTACCCCATAACCACATATGTTTTATTAAGTGTAATGCCACATAAACCACAATTGATCCATCAAGAGCATAATCAATCGATTCATAAAAATGCTACCACATAAACCACATTAACGAAAGCATATAGCAACAGCAAATCATCTCAGATTTAAGAGATTATCTAATATGAACGTAGTAAAATTAGCGAGATAAACGGTAGCATCAACCGCTACGTTTACTTGCCTCTATCGAAAAAGTGAAGCACTCAAACTTAGTCAGGAGCGAAACCACCTGTCCAAAAACCACCTCACAGCACAAGACTACAGCAAGGTATCCATATCTTAAGAAATTAAAATACCGCCAATCCCAAAACCCGATCATGCCCTCTCTGCTGGACGATCCTACGCCCAGCCCTCTGCAGCAGCGCTGCTTGTTTTTTTTGTATCTTTAAATCTACTAGGCCAAGCATAGCAAATGATGATATTTCTAGAAAATACAAAGAAAATCCTACAACTTTCAAGTTGACACCCTATTTTTATTCTGCAACTACAGGGGTGTAAAATATCGCGGAAATAGAGGACAGACTTTGCTTCGGCGATCTAGCCAGCAAGATTCTAATGAATCCCAAATTCTGTATAGTGCTCTAAAATTCATGATTTGTTTTACAGAAGCTAGTTTACATGATTTCCTACAACTTTTATTACTGTGAGAAAAATTATAAAATTCATTTACCCCTCTAAAACTACACCTGAACAACAATCTGTTTCTGATTACTCCTCTACTAAACAGCAAAGTTTCTGACTCTGCTGCGCCCAAATCCCACGGCCAAAAAATCTAAACAAATTACAGAAGCTACATTTCGACGTCCTCTACAACTATCATGTTGACCAGATTCGCTGGAAAGATCGTCTTGATACTCTAATCTAGATGAACAGTCACGCTGCTTGAATCAATCTACGCGCTATAAATTAACGTTATAGCAAATTAACGTTAATCAGTTGTTTCCCCCACTAGGTCACCTCTAATCCCGAGCCATAAATCATAAACATAACCAAAATAAAGGAGAATTTTGGTGAGAAATTTACCTAGGGGATCCCGCAGGATCACCCCTTCTTTCCCCTTCTTCTTCTTCTTTTCTTCCCTCCTTCTCCCTTCTCTTCCTCCTCTTCTCCCCTTCTCTTCTTTGGTCTCTCTTTTGTAGCAAGCAGCAGGGCAACAATGGAGGGGAAAGGTGGAGGTGCAAGGGACCAGGGGGAAAAAGGGGGAAGGGTGCAGCCAAAGGGGATTATATAGGAGCGGCTAGGGTTTTGGGTGGGGGCAGCTTGGGCTAGGTTGGGGTGGCCTGGGCTGGGTTGGGGGTGAGAAGCCCAGCCTCCTCTACACAGCCCACAAACTCCCTTTTCTTTTTAATTAATTTCGCAGCCCCGAACTCGCCGTCACGATTCACCGAAGAACCAAAAAACCCTACGATTCCGCTAAATGCTCCCAAGACTCCGCGTTTTCGCTAAATACTCCAGGGACGTCGAAAAGACATTTAGGGCATTACAGAGCGATGAAGGGTTAGCAGCATTGGTAGGGCATGCCCGACTAGGCTGGAGCAGGCTGTAGGGTTAGGAATTGGCCTAATAATAATAGTGCATCTTTTGAATTATTTTTTTAATTTCTACTACAAATGCATTGTAACACTTTAGGACCCACATTACCCTGTGATACCACTAAACCACTCCACAACTAGCTAGATTACAAGGTAAAATAAACTGACAACATCTCCTAAAACTTGATAAGCTAAGCAGAAGCATAACGAAACAAAGGTAATAAAAATTATTATATAAGGAACAACCACTAATAGTTTTAAACAAATAAAGTGAACCACAGTCTGGCATTATTAATTAAAAAAGATAAATAATTAGATACTCCTCATATTTATTACAACATAAATCATAAAATGGTATGTAATAGTGTTGTGCCGCTCTACCCTTCCCATGCATGCTCAAGGATCACCTAGAAGGGGGGGAAAAAAATAAGAGTAAGATAAAAATCTCAGCAAGCAAACTATTTAACAAGATAATTAAACTACAATAGTTTAAGCATCAATAATGATTTTCCACAATGACCGCATTTATAGCCTTAACCACAATTACTACCAACAACCACAAAACATTAACAATTAAGTCTCGTTTGCCTACTTCATAACCGCAATACTACCAACATCAATAAACCATTAACATATTCTCCTCACTAACCATATTATTTTCCACAACCACAGCCACAACAACACTTACCACAAGAGAAATACCTCATGTCACAATCACAACCCCTATTATACCACAAGGGGGTGAACCCCACTCCACAACCACAACTACATTCCTTATATCACAAGTGAAATACCTCATGCCACAACCACAACCCCTACCATACCACAAGGGGGTGAACCCTACTCCACGATCACAGCCACATTCTTCATACCACAAATGACCCTTAGGGGCCAATTCCACATAAAAAGCTAAGAAGCTGCATAAGTATACAAACAATTCATCTACAACACATTGCATAAGTATGCAAATGATCTATCCACAATAAAAATTTATATGAATGCATATGATCCATTGCACCCTTACCCAACAATATAAGAGTGTGCATCGTACTACGGTAATATACGATAATGTACCGGTATGGTCGCGGTTATATGTGGCGACATCCACGATGCAAATGATATGTCATGATATGTATGATATGATATACATGATTCATAAGAATTTAACTACAAAGATCAACAATATATTTATCAAAAATACTACCTCACAACCCACATAATGTTCATTAAAAACAATACCACATAATCCCGCAATTTACTCATCAAGAGTATAAACAATTGATTCATAAAACTACTACCACATAGACCACAATATATTTATGAAGAATACTACCACGTAGACCACGCTATCTTCATAAAGAATACCACCCCATAACCATATTTATTTCATTAAGTGTAATACCATATAAACCACATCCGATTCTTCAAGAAAATAAACAATCGATTCATAAAAATGCTACCACAAAGACCACAATATTGGAAACATGTAGAAATGGTAAATTATCTTGAATTAAAATAATTATTTAATATGAATGTAGTAAAATTAACAAGTTAAACGGTAGCATCATCTGCTACGTTTACTTGCCTCTACCGAAGAAATGAAGCACTCAAACCCGGTCAAGAGCAAAGCCACCTGTCCAAAAACCATCCCTCAACACCGGACTACAGCAAGGTATCCATAACTTAAGGAAATAAAATGCCGCTAAGCCAAAACCCGACAATACTCTCTCAGCTCGTCGATCCTACGCTCAGCCCACTGCAGTAGCGCTGCTTGTTTTTTTCGTATTTTTAAATCTACTAGGCCAAGCATAGTAAATGATGATATTTCTGGAAACTCCAGAGAAAATCCTACAGCTTTCAAGTTGACACCCTATTTTTATTTTACTGCAACAGGGGTGTAAAATATCGCGGAAAACAGAGGACAGACTTTGCTTCGGCGATCTGGCCAGCAAGCTTCTAACGAATCCCACCTTCTGTATAATGCTCTAAAATTTATGATTTTTCTACGTAAGCTAGTTTACTGGATTTCCTACAACTTTTGTTATTGTGGGAAAAATCATAAAATTCATTTACCCCTCTGAAACTATACCTGAACAGCAACCAGTTTCTGACTACTCCTTGCTACACAGCAGAGTTCCCATCTTTGCTGCGCCCAAACCCCATGGCCAAACAATCTAAAAAATTACAGAAGCTAGGCTGCATGTCCTCTACAACTTTCATGTTGACCAGATCTGCAAGAAAAATCATTTTGATGCTCTAATCTAGTCGAACAGATGGGCTGCTCGAATCAACCTACGCACAGACAGTAAATTAACGCTAATCGGCTAATTCCTCCGCTAGGTCACCTCTAATCCCGAGCCATATGTTAGTGATATGCCCTAGAGGCAACATGGAGATGTTGTATATATCACATACTATGTTTATGATACATTACTTTGTTCCTTGGAATAGACATCATCATTATTGATCAATGAGTATGTGACTTATTCATGAGACTCTTAAATACTAAGATGTTGCTATTTCTAAATGATCCCTGATCGTATATCATATGAGGAACAAATATGATTCAAAGACAAAGATCAGCATATGTATTGATTGATGATCATGTCTCATGGATCATGGTATGGTGATACCAAATCAATAATATGGACATGTGTTAGTGAACATATGTTGGATAGACTGCCATGAGACACTGCAGAGATTCCATGTGTCATCGCTGGTCTCAAGTAGTGTTTATGTACAGTCCTTAGACTTGAGATCATCATGATTCCCAACATGAGTAGTAGCTTATTTTGGGACTACTAAACACTACTCCGTGAATCGGGTAGTCATAAAAGTAGTCTTCGGGTTTGCCATGAAACATGTAGTGGGATGTGAATGATCAAGATAGAATTTGCCCCTCCTTATGGGATAAATATCTCGGGCCCTCGATGTAATGGATTATGAAAGTGCATGGCCATGCCAAGGTGATTGAGGAGTCAATCACGAGTTTATAATCCATCACGGAATCGAGAGAGTGATTGAGCTATTAAGAGGATGACACAGTCTCGCCTTGAGCTCAATCTATATCGTGGGGCAAAGGGATTCGTACATGAGAGAACATTACGAGTTCACCGATATGATCTTTACATATACTTTGGGGTTAATATGTCTTACTAGAGGCCGCTATTAACATGGTAACCGGAAGGCGTTTCGGTCACGACCAAGTATACGTGAACCTCTGTGGTCGCACGCTTAACGGGTTGGAACACTAATTCAAATATGATTCGGATATGGGCTCAATTCGGATAGAGATCCGAATAGACTCCTATTGGGCCTCGGTCCACGAGGCCCACGTGAGGAGGTCTATATATATGGAGGCGAGGGGTGGAGGGGATGTGTGCCTGTTAACATCTAGCAAAACCCTAGCCGCCACCTCCCGAGCCAAACCCTAGCTGCTCACGAGTGCTAGTACACTCGCGATCGGCGCCCACCCCGGGCGTGTGGATACGGTGGAGGCGCTGCTCGTTGCGATCTTTGATCGGCGTGCGTGGAGGAGACGATCTGTTCGGGACGATCGGCTACTTCCACTACTACCTCGACGCGCGTGATTGGATCGGTTTCCAATTCTTCTTCCGCTGCGCTGCGCGTCTAAGTGGTAACGATCCATGATCCTTCCTTAGCATGATGTTCTTGGGTGCGCGGTAGAAAAGTTTTGTTTTCTGCTTCCGTAGCCTACGCGTATTCCTTTACCATAAACCCTAAACATAACCAAAATAAAGGAGAATTGAGGTGAGGAATTTACCTAGGGGATCCCGCAGGATCACCCCTTCAGTCCCCTTCTTCTTCCTCTTTCCTTCCCTCCTTCTCCCTTCTCTTCCTCCTCTTCTCCCCTTCTCTTCTTTGGTCTCTCCTTTGCAGCAAACAGCAGGGAAGCAATAAGTGGAGAGAGGTGGAGGCACAAGGAGGTGAAGGGGGTGGCGGCCAAGAGGGAAAAGGGGGAGGGGTGCAGCCAAGGGGTATTTAGGGTGACGGCTACGGTTTGGGTGGTGGGAAGGGGGTGGTGCGGCTGGCCCAATGTGGCTAGCCCACCCCTCTAGGCAGCCCAAAACCTGATCTTTTTATTAATTAATTTATTTTTTTCACTTTAGAGAATTCCACACTTTCTTTTTTCGCCTCCCGCAATTCACCAAAAAACTAAGAAACTCGACGATTCCGCTAAACATTCCCAGGGACGTCGTAAAGACGTTCAGGGTATTACATGCGTTTCCACTCCTTAATAATCCGATGTGAATTTAATAACCAAAAATATATAAAATACTTACTATTAAAACTTGGTCAGATTAGGATGGATATGCACCTCGGTAATCGGTGGTGAGGATGAAGACAACCATTGGCGGCTTGGAAGAGAAGAACTCAATCTTAATGGCATTGATGATGGGGATGCTTGGGCTTGCTGGTGGTGCAGACAAGGACTGAATAGCATCAATACTGATGAGGGCGAGGCCCAAACTGGCCAGTGGTAGCCAGAGGGGGTCATGGTGAGGGCGGTCAGACTAGGGAGCACATGAGAGAAAGGAAAGGGTGCAAGGTGGCTGGGACATATCTCAATACACATACACATGTATAATACAATATACAGACCACATACACATGTACTACACACCAAGTGTTGTTGGTGTTGAGGTGTAGGGTGAAGTGCATGATAGCGATGAGATGCACCGCGATGTGCTATCGACGGCGAGGTGTGACGACATTGCTTGGTGGCTAGCTCAATAGTCGATAGGCATCTAGAAATTGATGACAAATGTGGTTTGATGATTGAATGATGACGATGAGTTTAGCTTGCTTTTGGAGCTTTTAGAACATGTAAAGTGATTCTTTTATTAAATTCTGTAGCAACACATGGGCACTCAACTAGTGTGTGTGTATGAAAAATATCACTGAAATCGCTTGTCTATGAAAAACACCACTCTAATCATGTAATACTATCTGAGATGCCATTACGATCTATACCTCCTCATTTACATAAATAAACACCGTGTATTAGGGGTGCTAATGGGTTGAAGCCCAGCACTACCCACCAAGCCCAAAATTGTTTTCCTTTGATCCAATCTAAGCTTGATCCAACACAGAGAATCCTAAGTCCAATCGAAGCCCAAAAAAGGCCTAGGCCTCAATTTGGGCCAAACAAATGAATCAAGTTCTATTGGTGTTTTCTTCGGCTTTTCTCGATTGGTCCATATATTACTGCACAAAGGAACTAGGAAAGCAGGGGATACTTTGCCTCACTTGAACATCATTAGTTATTCAGTTTCAAAACAAAAGCACAAGAAAAGATGCAAAATAAATGAACATTATCACACCCAAACTACCATGTTTCATCCATCATCATCACTACCAAACAGAGCAGAGTTTCAAATTAAGTTCATTCATTTTTGCGAGGTTCAATGCAGCAATCATTCTAAGGAGGAAGCAACCTTAGACGTGAGGAGGAACTCAGAGCAGAGTTCCTAAACCTATTCCCTAAGTGAGCTTGAATCTTACGTCAAGATTCTGTTTAAGGGGGGAGGTTTATAACATCCTATTTTTAGTGCCTTTTTGAAGCTTTTAAAATAAAATTTACCATTTGATTGTTTTGGAATTAACTGAAGCTTAATTTAAATTTTTAGAAATTTTAAAGATTTAATGTGACTAAGTTAAAGTTCAATTATTCTTAAAATTATTTTATTTGGATTCCTTGTGATGCAAGGAACTTTTCTAAATTTTTTGGGATTTTTTAGATTTATTTACTATTTTCTACAACTTAATTGAAATTATGTAATTCTAAAAATTAGAAAAAAAACTCTAAATTTCTTAAAAGCCTCTTGGGCCGAAGCCCTCAGCCCGACCCCCTTTCCCCCCGATCTATCTTCGGCCCGTCCTACCTTACCCCGTGCGCTACGCGTCGCCCATCGCGCCGTTTGCCACGCCCATCTGCCCGTGCCACATGGCACCAGTCCGTCAGTTTGCTTCACCGCATGTCACACATCCTCTTCGCCTGACCCAAACTCCCTTATCCTTGTCCGGTGTGACATTGTTGCCCTCTGTGTTGGCTCTAGACTCCGTGCCATTCCCAAATCAATCACCTCAATGTCTGTGCCTTAAATAGCGCTGAGCCCCCTCATTTTCCCTCACCTTCGAACCAGTCAAGCCTCGTTGTCCATGCCGAGTTACCGTCGTCTTCTCACTGTCATCAAATCTTTGAAGCCGCTGAGTTCACCGTCATCTTGCCACCAATCCATCCTCCCTCTTCGTTGTCTACCCCACCACCGGAAGCCTTGCCGCCATGCTTTGCCACCCCCTTGGTCGTCTCGCCTGCATGCCCCATCAGCCACTGAACCGTTGCCTCAAGACGCGCACCAAGTTGACGTCATCTCTGACGCCACCCTGCACCGGCCGCCCCTTCATCTTCTCTATGAACCCAGTCCATGTTCACTGAGCCACTGACAAGTGGGACCCACATGTCTGTAGCACCGTGCCATAGACCGAGCCTCGTCAGCACTACCATGCTAGCATCCACGTCAACCATAGGAGCCACATGTCGGTGCCACATCAACGCCACCTGTCACTGCCATGTCAGTCAAACTATGCCTCAGGTCTACCATATGTCATGCCACCTCATCGCTACATCAGCGCAAAGTCCAGTCAGTCACCATGTAGCATGCCACGTTAGCACATCCATTGTTCCATGAACCGAGTCCACTGTAGACTAGCGTAGTTTCATAGACCCAATCCACAGCATAATAGACCTTGCTGATGTCATAATTCTAAATGTTTATTTAATAAAATAATTCTAGAAAACCAATTAGAATTCTCTTTTTCCTTTTTCTTAGAATTAAATCTTCCTAGAGCATGTTCTTCTTTGTCCTAACTCCAATTGACCTGATTAATTTTTGTAAATTCATCTAAAATTGACATATATAATTTGGTTCTAGTTTTGTAGTTCATGGAGTTCATTTGAATTTATTTGTGTTCTGTTCATTTTCTCTCGCGTTAAATGACATCTTGGAAGGAGCAGGAGCAGTACCAGAAGATCAAGAGTCGATACCTGAGTAAGACCAAGGCAAGCATATTCTTTGATTATGTTGAACCTAGTTTTCAAATTTATTTATTTATTATTTTATTTTAAATTATCATGCATTACTATTTTCATACAAATCTTTGTACCTGATAGTTATTGTCTAATTTGATTAATTCCACCTTGATAATTTAAATACTATGATACATTATCACCATAAGAAGGGTATTTATGTAGTGATGTAATACTAGTCATCACATGGGTTATATGTTTAATAAGTTTAGCCAAGCTTGTAGTACATTAGGTTCGTCATCCTATGTTGGTTAATTAATTAATTTTAACTTAATAAAATACTAAATCATGGTGGTCAGCCACACTTATAAAATTTGGGTATCATGATATGAGTAGTGTCATTGATGTTGGTTATATAAAATGGTTTTCTCTTGAGCAAGTGTTCATGCAGTAAAGGAGGAAGTATGGTTAGCACTTTTGGGATGTGGATGTCTCGCCTGGGTAATAACTAAGGACTTAACTTTGTACGCTATTGATCTGAACCTATCATACAACCACATGTCCAGTATGCGATACACCTGATTGATTAATTTGTAAAATTTCAACCTTGATTTTACCATTGGGATGTTTTATTGGTGCAAGAGAGGGCTTTTTTTACTAGGTGCTTAGCCTACTCAGTAGAGAAATCTTAACGGACAATATCAATTTGAGATTGGGCATTGTAAAGGCATTGTTGTGATCTTTTTGGTCAACATGCCTAATAAAGCGTGCTGCTCTAGTGCCACTATAAGATGATCATGTCTTGTTGGTGAAGCTATACAACCTCTATAGACTGTAAAATATTTGAATAGCCATGTCTCCGGTTGCGAATAATGCTAAGTCATTTCATACGAATGGTAGAGATTTCATAAAATCTAATCAGGTTAAATTTGGGAAGTGAATGATTAGTTCACTGGTGGTTCATTACGTAAATGGTTAGTTCACGAGTGGTTCATTCGGTGAATGGTCAGTTTACTTGTGGTTTATTTAATTTCTTTGGTCATTTACTTATTATTATTTTCAAATTTTACTTTCAATCTATTATTGGATTTACTTTAAATTATTTCTTTCTGCAAAATAACCACTCAACTATCCTTGGTAAGCCTTGCATCTTGTTACAAACAACTTGCTAAGTACGCTGTGTAGTTACGGCTATATCCATATTTGCTTAGTTGAAGAAGAAGAACCATATCAACCAGAGATATTTGAAGGCGGATTCTTTGACAACTTTTTGGGGTAGGATTTTGCTTCTCAGTTGATTGCATGTGGGCATGTGAATGACTACTATGCTTATTGTTGTTTTCGCTACTAGTTCTGTTAAGTCTTTCTGGCTGTTAAGGTATAAAGTTGGCTATAAAGTCGCAACTCTAACAATTAATAATATTTGAGTTTTTTCTTAGTTAATCATGATGTGATTGATATTTTGTCTATGTTCCCCTGTGTGCACTAGCGTGATACTGGACTAGCACAGAATACATAGAGAATCCAAATTTGCATATTCGAGTCTCAACAGAGATGGTATCAGAGCCATATCGACTATTGGACGAAGCCTTAGATAGAAGGGGAAAGCCATAAGGATCTATACAGCTCATAAAAACCAAGTAACAATAAAGATAATAATAACAATAATAATAAAATCTTAAGCTTTTGTACTTCTTCCTCCTCTTTCTTAGTATCGTGATCTTACCTCTATCTGAATTGTCAAACTATTGTTAATCCTCTTTCAGCCTTCAAATTTTTGCAGATGATGTTCTCCAATTCGTACGCTAGTGGTGAAGGTGGTTTTTGTGAGGAGTTGTGGCTCACGCTTCAAGACTTAGGTTATACTCACTGCCCTCAATTGCACGGATTCACTGTCACCAGGAATGGTAGGGAGTTCTAGAGAGTCAGGATCACCATCTTTTCCGAAAGTAGATGGACAGTGACACTTATCGCTTTACCGTGGATAGAGAGACTTTCAAGATGGGATGCTAAGAAGATGCTCGAGTAGCCCTTGCATGCTTGAGTTTCACTCACTGTCATCCTTTGATAGGCACTCCTTTTTATTACTTTCCCTATCACAAGAAGGGAGCAGTCTTCAGCATGTTCAGGAGTTCAGAAGGTGAAGCCGATCCCACGGTTGTCCATGTGGCTTCTCTCATCAAGGTACAAGCTGATGCTTACACCACTTGGACTTAGAGCTAGAGAGTACCTATGCAAGCTAAGGGATGTGGTACTACCGCCATATAGTGGCTGGTACTACCACACCTACTGTTCAACTGCTACTTAAGATTCATTAAATATATAGAAACTAGCTGTTAACTCAAATATCAGTAGTACTGATCATACGGTAGTATCACACCTCAGCTGTGGTAGTACCAATTTTCAAAGAAAAGAAAATGCTTCAAAATGCATCTATTTGAAAATTAGCTACCATTAACTAAAGTGTGATCTACCGCACTTTGATAGTTTTAGACTCAGGATGCAGTCATACCACTTTGAGGTACTACCGCACAATGATTACAAGCATATCGCTCTGTGGTTCTACCACATAATACATACGGTAGTACCGTTTCTAATGAAGATAAAACAATGTACCTCTCTGAAAATAAGCTACAGCATGTAACGACTAGTAGTACCGATGGAGCGGTACTACCGTCAATATGCATACGGTCATACCAGTTTCCGAGGAAAATTCATTGAGAGTTCTAGATGAATTCCAAATGTATGCATGAGCCATAATTGATCAAACTGGCATAAGATTAACTTCAAGCTACTAGTTATGACTCATCTTTATAGTACGGTATTTATTCTACAAATTCAGTATTTTCAATCACACCGAGACTGGTAAAAGCTATAAAGAGGCAGGGTTCTTATTATCGGTATGTATATTTTACCGGAGGGGTATGGTAAGCCTGGTAGAAGCGAAAATCATTTTTTTTAACTTTTCGGGCCAAAAAAGTTAAACTAAATTTGAAATTAACCGCAGAGTCGTTGCTAGCCCAGTGGCTAAGGCTGGGGCGCGCGTAGACGTGGTCATTGGGTTCGATTCCCTTGCATGGCCGCTTATTGTTTTTCCATTCTTTTAGATTTGGTATCCACATGTCAGAGTTTAAGTTTCGAAAAAACAAAGATGCAACGCTGGGATTCGATCCAAGGGCGGAAAAAACAACGATGCAACGCTGGGATTCAATCCCAGTACCTGCCCCTAGTAAACAATGGGCGTTTCTGCTGGGCCATACGCCGCGGCTCATTAAAATGGAGCTTTCCTAATCTTTAGGGTAGTCCTAATGCTATAGTTTCTTACATTAATTAGGTTTACCACGTAAGCATTTTAGTGACATGGCATAGTAATTAAAGAGGAGAGATAAGGAAACGGTTTCTTCATGAGGAAACTATTTCTTCACGAGGTCCAAATCGAGGAAACTAGCAAAAGATGCGCTGCAGCGAACCTGGTTTCTTATCATAGTGTCTTAGAAGAAACAACCAATGCATGTGCAGGAAAGGGATGAAAAGGATTGGTCACGATTCGATCTGGTCCCACACGAAGAAACCATGGATTAGAGCTGTAGTTTGTATCATAGTGTCTTAGAAGATTAGAAACTAGTCATGGTTTCAAGCATTGGGACTGCCCTTAAGGCTATCTAAATTTAGACTAAAACGATTTTTTTTTACCGAAACCAAAATTTAC
This sequence comes from Melocanna baccifera, assembly GCA_036346265.1. NCBI lineage: Eukaryota > Viridiplantae > Streptophyta > Magnoliopsida > Poales > Poaceae > Melocanna > Melocanna baccifera. The sequence goes on from CM070679.1 coordinate 23,523,450, forward strand.
TGGGCTAATATTTCCGATATTCGGCCGATTTCGAAAACCCTGTAAAGAGGTCCCTTGTTACAATATATCTTTGCCTTAAGTTGTGTTTTGATCTATGTTAGTTTTTGGTCATCATATGCTTTTTTCATGACGCCAATATAATTAAAGACTAAATCTTTTAATCATCTTAATGTCTTTTTCATTAATATTGACATTAATTAATAAAATTACTTTTAGAGACCTAGATGCCATTAGCGTCGCTGCTACCATCTGGGAAGAAGTCGCTGTTGCAGAAGTGATGCATTGAAGAAGGCATGCACATAGCGGGAAGGTAGAGCTCGGCTCGACGCGGTTGATGAGCGTAGTGGTGGCCGTTGGTGGTGCGCTGCGCTTGAGCAGGAGGATGTGGTGGGTGAGGTGACTGGGATGGTCGCGTGAGCTCTTGCAGGCATTCTCGCGCCTCCTGTCGCTAGCTACCACTCCCGTCAACATTCTCGTGCTGACAACGCCTCTAATGATATCACCTATTTCCAAGCCGGTAAGAAGCAAACCTGGCAGTTGTCACTGAGATCTTGTTATTAATATTGTTCTAAGTATACATGAACCGTAAGGATTAATCCTAGATTAAACATGAACACAAGCAAAATTTTTAATGTGGAAACGTACCCGAACTCAGAGAAGCCATTTGCTCGGTCGGTGCTCGCCGTCGGAGGAGAGGTGGCCGTTAGTGAAGAGCGTTGGTAGGGACGAAGGAGGGGGCTCGGCCTTCGTCACCTGAGCGCACAAAACAGATCGGGTCTTGTTCGGGGTGTTTGAGGCTTGAACAACTCATAACTAAGCCCTACCGTAACCCCTATTTATATGGCGCTAGGTGACCGGGACCGAAACCAAGTCGAGTCGGTTACGCCTCTGATCAATGCGCGAGGGGAAGGTGTGGCCTCTCTAAAATCTCAGGATTTTAGTTAGCCGAAATCAACCCAACATTCTCCCCTTTGATCGTAAGGCTAACATCATAAGCCCATTTTCAATAAAACAGCACACCAAGACAATATGTTGCATGGCCAATGAAGTACCATACAACCCCAGTGCATATAGCGCACTATTCCATCTTAAAATGGATATTCATTATACTTAATGGGAGTTGGTTTGCTTTAAGGTCCTTTTATTCAGAATCAGAGGCTTTCCAATAAAACCCATGCCGGTAACATGATCACAAAAAATATTGTGTGGTAAGTCTTTAGTAAGCGGATCCGCAAGCATTAACTTAGTACTAATATGCTTGATACTAATGGTTTGATTCTGGATTCTATCTTTCACAACATAGTACTTAATGTCAATGTGTTTGGCAGCACCACTTGATTTGTTATTATTTGTGTAAAAGACTGCGAGTTCGTTATCGCAGTATAAGGTGAGTGGTCTAGAGATGCTGTTTACCACTCTAAGTCCCAGGATAAAGTTCTTAAGCCATACAGCCTGCCTGGTAGCCTCATAACATGCCACAAACTCAGCTCATCGTTGAAGATGCCGTAAGGGTTTGTTTGGAGCTTTTCCACGAGATATCTCCTCCAGCAAGTGTGAAGATATAACCTGACATAGATTTCTTAGTATCAACACATCCCGCAAAATCTGAATCTGAATAACCAACAACTTAAAGGTTATCAGAAAACTTATATGTGAGCATGAAATGCTTAGTGGCTTGCATATAGCGCAAGACTTTCTTAATGGCCTTCCAGTGGTCCGGTCCTAGATTTGATTGATATCTGCCAAGCATCCTGGTTACAAAAGCTAAATCAGGGCGCGTGCATACTTGAGCGTACAAAATGCTTCCAATAGCTAAAGCATAAGGAACCGACTTCATCTGATCAGTTACATATTGGTTCCTTGGACATTGAAATGTCACAAACTTATCGCCCTTAACAATAGGAGCAAGCGAGCCAGACCACTTTTACATATTGTATCTCTTCAGTACTCTGTCAATGTATGCCTTCTTAGATAAACCTAATATTCCTTTGGACCTATCTCGATGAATCTCAATGCCAAGAACATAAGAGGCATCACCAAAATCCTTCATATCAAAATTAGATGAAAGAAATCTCTTGGTCTCAAACAGCATATCCTTATCACTGCTGGCTAATAAGATGTCATCCACATAAAATACTAAGATGGTGAATTTACTCCACTTGAACTTAACATATATGCAGTTATCAACTTCATTTTCGTTAAAACCAAAACTCCTTATAATCTTATCGAATTTGAGATACCACTGCCTCGATGCTTGTTTTAAACCATAAATGGATTTCTTAAGTCGACATCCCATATGCTCCTTGCCTTCTACGATAAAACCTTCCGGTTGAGCCATGTAAACGTTCATTTGCAAGTTGCCATTAAGAAATGCTGTATTAACATCCATCTGATGCAGCTCTAGATCATAATGAGCTACAAGTGACATAACAATTCTAAATGAATCTTTAGTCGAGATAGGAGAAAATGTGTCGTATAGTCAATCCCCTCTCTTTGCGAAAAGCCTTTTGCTACAAGCCTTACTTTGAACCTTTCGACTTTTCCTTCAGAATCATGCTTGGTTTTGTAAACCCATTTACAGCCTAGTGTTTTGACTCTATCAGAAATTTCTACTAAGTCTCATACATCATTAGTGCTCATAGACTTTAGTTCATCCTCTATGGCTCAAGCCATTTAGAAGAATGTTCACTCATTATGGCCTCTTTATAAGAGGTGGGATCATCTATCTTCCCTATATCATTAACATCCTCATTCATATAAATAACATAATCATTTAGGATGGCAGATCTTCTCTCCCGCTGTGATCTTCTAACAGGTACATCAGTTATTACAAGAGACTGCTGAGGCTCATCATTAGGTGTAACATTAGGAATTTCAGAGACCTCAACAGTGGGTGCAACAACAGTATTTTCTACTGGAGGTGCAACCACCTGAGGCACAGGAATAAAGGGCTCTGGGATGAGCGGTAAAGGGACATAAACCCGCTTCTCCTCAAGATCTATTTTCTTGAGCTCTAGGTCCTCATTATTCTCTAAGAACACAGCGTGCCTTATTTCTACAAACTTGGTTATCCTACCAGGATAATGAAAGCGATACCCTTTGGATCTCTCAGGGTACCCAATAAAATGGCAACTTACTATTTTAGGGTCTAATTTTCTAATATGTGGATTAAATATCTTAGCTTCAGCACGACAACCCCATACTCGTAAATATTTCATACTCAGTTTCCTCCCAGTCTATAATTTATAAGGTGTCTTAGGTACTGATTTACTAAAAATCCGATTAAGAATATGTGTGGATGTCTTTAGTGCTTCCATCCACAAAATAATTGGTAAACTAGAATGGCTAAGCATGCTTCGTACCATATCCACAAGTGTACAGTTGCGTCTTTTAGCTACCCCATTCTGCTGAGGTTCACCTGGCATAGAATATTGGGCAACGATGCCATTTTCTGAAGGAACTTAGCGAAAGGGCCAATAATTTGCCCATAAGAGACATGTCTTCCGTAATATTCTCCCCCTCGGTCCGATCTTACCACCTTAATTCTTAGGTTGTGCTGATTTTTGACTTCAACCTTAAATATCTTAAATTTGTCAAGTAATTCAGATCGGTCTTTAATGGGAAAGATATAACCATAACGGGAGAAATCATCAGTGAATGTGATGAACGAATTAAAACCATCAACTGATGTCACAGGAAAAGTACCACAAATATCAATATGAATTAATTCTAAAAGTCCTGTGCTGCGAGTGGCTCCCTTCTTTATTTTCTTTGCATATTTTCCTTTAATGCAATCAATGCAGTAATCTGAGTCAGAAAAATCTAATGAGTGGAGAATTTCTTCTTTAATGAGACACTCCATTCTCCCACTCGAAATGTGGCCTAAATGACAGTGCCACAGTTTCGAAGAAATCTCATCGATCTTTTTTGCGCTTAGCATCACACACATTCAAAGATACAGGGGATTCATTAAGGGAAAGCATATAAAGCTTGTCTTGTCTAAAGGCAAGACCAACATTATTTGAATTAAACGTAATGATGCATTTATTGTCACCAAAAATGTATCTAAAACCATCATCATCCCATAAAGAAACTGAAATCAAATTCCTCCTGATGGAAGGAACATAGACTACATTATTAAGACGAAGCATGAAGCCGCTATCTAAAACTAATGAAACAGATCCAACTGATTCTACTTTGGCTTCTTTTCCATCCGCGACTCTAAGACTTCGCTCCCCCTTTCTTAGTGTTTTCGCGGTATGGAATCCCTGTAAAGAGTTGGTAATGTGCATAGTTGCACCTGAGTCGATCCACCAAGAATTAAGAGAGAAATCAGCATAAAGAGTTTCATCAATAAACATTATTGTATTATTACCCCTTTTGGCGAGCCACTTCAGAAAACTAGCACAATCCTTCTAGAAATGCCCTGGCTGCTTGCAGAAGTGACACTGCCCCCCCTTTAGTTGCTCCGGCGGGAGCAACATGGGGTTTAGGTGCATTGTGCACTTTAGGCCTCGACTTAGCTGAATTAGGAGAGAACTGTAGCTTTTTCTTGGACTTGAAGTCCCCTTGGAATTTCCTTTTATTAGAGCCACCAATTTGAAGTGCAAAATCTCTCTTTTCAGTCCTTATTCTTTCTTCCTCCTGGACACGCATGGCGATTAAATCGCTCATGTTCCATTTTTCTTTCTGAGTATTGTAATTGATCTTAAATGCCGTGTACTCAGAAGGAAGATAAATCATGATAAAGTGGACTAGAAAACCATTAGATATCTCCATGTCCATGCCCTTGAGTTTTTCTGCCATATCGGTCATCATCATGATATGTTCTATTATGCTGCTGGACCCATCATACTTAGTGGTTAAGAGCCTCTGGATCAAAGTACTGGCATAAACTTTAGTGGAGCCTTTAAATTTCTCCTCTATTGAAGCCAAATACGCTTTAGCATTTTTAGAATCGGGGATTGCTCCCTTGATCCCAACTGAGATAGAGTTCTTCATAATCATTAGTGATAGACAGTTGGACCACTCCCATTTTTCAGCATTATCCTCATAAGTTTTCTTTTTTTCATCATAATTTTTCTCACCTTCAGTGGGAGGAACAGAAGTGGTTACCCTTAAAGCATAATCAATGTCCAAAACTCCAAGGATAACATGGATTCTTTCTTTCCATGTGGAAAAATTGCTCCCCGTGAGCTGCTCAATATTGTCAATTGTGACGGTAACATTGGAAGTATTTATTGCTGAATATCAAAATATAGGGCAAAAATCAGAAATAATACAAGAATATATGTATCGCATGTAATTAACCCTACATTGGTCTGACTAATAACATGCAAAACTATAGTTCTAATTCATATCACCGTTGGGCAGAAAATGAAAAGAACTTGACAATTTTATAGCGACATATGATCACAGTCAACGTTGGTCGGAAAGTAATCACATGCATACATAATGCCAAAATAAAACATAATATCTCCCATTAAAATATCTCGTTGGTTCAATTTTAATCAAGGATAAGACATGATAAAGCGGTAACAATATCTCATAAGTTTCCGCTGAGCCCCGATTCGAATTGGAGGATTTCGGGTGGGGATTTGGGGATTTCAACATATTCTTGCAAAAGATTCCAAAATCCCCTCCTTCTAATTTCTAACTGTTGTAGGGGTGGCCCCCACCTAAACCCAGCTAGCCTGTTGAGGAGGTTATAAACCATGTATTAAGGACGTAGCTGCCCTCGGTCGCAGGCTCTCTGTAAGGTTACGATGGTAAAGACGCTCCTTACGAGGGAACGCATATATATCATATCGAACCCTTGAGAAAGACCAAGAGGTCATTTGCTCACCTAACTCTCCATGTTTGGTCTGTAGCCACAACAGTTGGCGCCGTCCATGGGGACGACGGAAGCAAGAAGACCTCAAGATTGCAGAAGGAATGGCACCGGAGAAAGCTTCATCATCGGCGGTGAAGAAGAAGGAGGCGGTCGTGGCGAGGCCCCGCGTCAACACCAGGGCTTCGTCGTTGGTGGTCGGGGGTGAAAATGACGACAATCATCGTGCGACCATCGACCCCACCACCACAGACGCCATCGACGCCGCCACCACAGACGCCACCGACCCCGCCACCACCGACGCAACGGCCGACCCCACCCCGCGCGTCATGCGCCACGCTGCCGCCGGTGCGACCGTCAACCCCGATGATACCGGTCGGGTGCTAGGGAGCGGTAGCCTTGACGCCCGCCGAGGCGCGACCACCGTCCCTACACCCAGAGCGGAAGCACCAAGTAGCCCCGCCGGCGACATGGGCCCTGCTGTTGGCGCTGGAGTCCACCGTGCGGACGGGATGAGCAACCCAAGAACACAAGCGGTGGTTGCGACTACCTCGACCGTGCGACCGGACGCGCCCATTGCCCCACCTACGCCCGCAGTGGAGAACACTCTGCTGGCAGCCCTCGGCACGCTCCAGCAAGAACTGGCGGATCCCAGGGAGCCGTGCGGAGAATGCAAGAGGTTCGGGGTCAGCCGACCCCACCGGTGGTCGCATCGGAGCCCACGCTCGAGCGCACGGACAGCCGGGACGCCCCCACATCCAATCGCGCTTCGCTGCGACGTGTGGACGCGGAGTCCCCGCTATTGGCGGGCCTACAGCAGGCAGCGTGTGTAACATCCCAAAATTTTGTTCCTTTATTAAAAATCAAATCTGTAATTTATTGGATTTTTCTGGAGTTATGTCAAAGTCCTGATTTGAGAAAAATTATAAACCTTAATTTATAAATGTCAAAAATGAATTTATTGCATTACTGAAAGTTAAAACAAATGTATTTCAGCTTCCTAAAGTCAAATATGAGATTATATTAATTTTTCCAGATTTTAGAAAGAATTAAAACCTTCCCTTTTAAAATCAAATTATACTTTTGCAAATTATACTTGTTAAAATGAGTAGGAAATATTTTTATTAAATCTAGAATAGCTCCAGATAGTTCTCTGAATTTTTCTGGATTTTTCAAAATTTATTTGGTATTTTTCTGAGTTTTCTAAAGCTTAATAGCATTTCTGGAAAATTAAAAAGAAAGAAAAATCCTAAAACCCTCCTCGGGCTGACAAGTGTCGCCCATCGGGCTGCTTTCCCCTGCCGGATCTTTTCCCCGCCGTCCGATTCAACTTACCGCTTCGCCCCCGCCTTCCCCTCCGCTCCTGCCGACACGTGGAGCGATCGGGGCCGTTCGCCATTTTCGGATCTCATCCCGCCCGTCCGCAGCCACTTAACCCTCCGGCCCAAACCCCCGACGGCTTAGATTTAATCGCCGTTGTCGGATGGAATCGGGACCGTTCCCTTTCACTTAACGGTTCGCTCGGGACCCTACGGCCCCTATCTCCTCCCCCTGCCACGTGTCACCAATCCATCCACCGCCCGATTTCCTTCCCGATTTTCTCTCTCGCTGACATGCGGGCCCCGCCTGTCAGGACCTTCGTCCCCGATTGCTTTCCTTCTTCCTCGCGCAATCACCGCCGCTGCCGCCGCCATTGATTAGAAAACCGAAGCTTTGAAAGCTTCGGTTTCTTGCCGATTTATTCCCCCGCACCACTGCACGTTCAAATCGCCGCCTCCCCGCACCCCTCTGAGGCATAATCACCCTTAATTACAGCCGTTACCACCGTCGCGATAAACCTCCCCGCCCGTTGCACTCCGACGGACTTCGCGCGGCCGCTACCCCCCTCGTGCCTCCAATTCGCAAAATTGAGCTTCGGAGCCCCCCCTGTGCTTCTTTCTCCCCGCCGGCCTTCAGCAACTCCGGCGAGCAATCGCCGCCGCCTCGAGCTTCCCCGCTCCTCGCTAGTGCCTCCCCGACCTTACTGGTGCCCAGGCGATCCTCGGCGACCACTCCTGCGAGCATCTGCACCACCGGAGCTGCTCCGCCGCCGTGAACCCTCCTCCGACCGCCGTCCCTCTCCGCCGATCTTCCGTTCCGGTCATCCCCGAGCGTCGCAGAAGGTACCCGAGTGCTCCCCGCGTCCCCCTCTTCATTTTGGTACCACCGCCGCGCGCCCACCGCTCAGCGGGCGCCGACCAACGGTCCCCGTGCGCCACCGCCGGCCGCCCGCCCTGTCAGCCGCCGGGCTGAGGTGGCAGTAGGCGTGGCCGCTAGCTAGGTGCCACGCCAGCGCCACCCGAGCGCCCCCGCGCCACCTCGCGCGTGTGCCGCCACGTCGGCACGTTGCCGTGACGTGGCAGCCACGAGGCAGCCACGTGGTGCCAAGTGGCAGCCACGTGGTGCCACGTCAGCGCCACCCTCGCCCCTGAGCGCCCGCCTGCCACCTCACCCACCTCTCGGGTCTATGGACTCGGTCCACGACACCCGGGCCCCACCTGTCAGCCTCTGCCCGAATATATTAATCCTAGGGCTGACGTCATAATCTGTAATTTTCTTTAGAAAAATAATTCGTGCTGACGTCATAAATCCTTTTCGGTTTAAAAATAAATCTAGAAAATACCCTTTTTCTTTTATTTTGAATTTAAACTTTGGAAGGCTATAACTTTTGCATTTTAACTCCAAATTGACCCATTCAAATTTCTAAATTTTTCTAAAATCATGATCTATCCATTTCTGGAATAATTTTGAATTTTTGAAATTTATTTAAATTTTGTTTGAATATATTTTGTAATCCCAAGATTTAAATTTAAATTAAAATTTCCAATTTCTTTTAAAAGCCTCAATTCCTTTCCAAGAATTGTTGGTCCACATCCAAAATTCAAAATTCTGTCTCCCAGTTTATTTTATAATTTTTGGAAGTTATTTGGATTTCATTTGAATTTTGTTTTGAATTTTCCTTGAATTGGCTCTTTACGTTAGATTTCGACGATTCCGGAGACGCTGAGTTCGACGATCCCCCGCAGGGCTTCGATCAAGGTAAGTTACACCTTTGACCATGTTGAACCTAATATTTTAAATTATTTATATTGTTTTACTGTATATGCATGCGTATCTTTATTCAAGTATAATTCAAATTGGATTTGAAACTTAGATATTCCCATGATCCTTTGTATATAGCCAATTTGAATTTCGAATTCCTATACCTTGTCACCCTAGCTGAAAACTAGTTAGTACCATAGTATTGACTAGAAAATTTTATAGAAATGCTTAGCCTGGCTTAGTATAACTTTAGGTGGGATCAAATGTTTCACATAGAATGACGATATAAAAATAAAGACTTGACTTCGATGAGTCAAGGATGGTTTATGAAAATTATTTAAAAATGAAAATAGAAACTTATGATTTGGACTTAGGCTAATGGTTAGGTGGTGGGTGCCGGTATTAAAGGAATACCCGTAGGCTACGGAAGCAGAAAACAAAACTTTTCTACCGCGCACCCAAGAACATCATGCTAAGGAAGGATCATGGATCGTTACCACTTAGACGCGCAGCGCAGCGGAAGAAGAATTGGAAACCGATCCAATCACGCGCGTCGAGGTAGTAGTGGAAGTAGCCGATCGTCCCGAACAGATCGTCTCCTCCACGCACGCCGATCAAGATCGCAACGCAGCAGCGCCTCCACCGGTATCCACACGCCCGGGTGGGCGCCGATCGCGAGTGTACTAGCACTCGTGAGCAGCTAGGGTTTGGCTCGGGAGGTGGCGGCTAGGGTTTTGCTAGATGTTAACAGGGCGAATCCCTCACCCCTCGCCTCCATATATATAGACCTCCTCACGTGGGCCTTGCGGACCAAGACCCATTAGGAGTCTATTCGGATCTTTATCCGAATTGAGCCCATATCCAAATCATATTCGAATCAGTGTTCCAACCCGTTAAGCGTGCGACCCTGTAGGTTCACATATACTTGGTCGTGACACGAAACGCCTTTCCGGTCACCACAGTAATAGCGGCCTCTAGTAAGACATATTAACCCCAAAGTATATGTAAAGATCATATCACTGAACTGTAATATTCTCTCATGTACGAATCCCTTTGCCTCACGATATAGATTGAGCTCAAGGCGAGACTGTGTCATCCTCTTAATAGCTCAATCACTCTCTCGATTCCGTGATGGATTATAAACTTGTGATTGACTCCTCAATCACTTGGCATGGCCATGCACTTTCATAATCCATTACATCGAGGGGCCCAGAGATATCTCTCCCATAAGGAGGGGCAAATTCTATCTTGATCATTCACATCCCACTACATGTTTCATGGCAAATCCGAAGACTACTTTTATGACTACCCGATTCACGGAGTAGTGTTTAGTAGTCCCAAAATAAGCTACTACTCATGTTGGGAACCATGATGATCTCAAGTCTAAGGATTCTACATAAACACTACTCGAGACCAACTGATGACACATGGAATCTCTGCAGTGTCTCATGGCAGGTCTATCCAACATATGTTCACTAACACATGTCCATATTATTGATTTGGTATCACCATACCATGATCCATGAGACATGATCATCAATCAATACAAATGCTGATCTTTGTCTTTGAATCATATTTGTTCCTCATATGATATACGATCAGGGATCATTTAGAAAAAGCGACATTTTAGTATTTAAGAGTCTCATGAATAAGTCACATACTCATTGATCAATAATGATGATGTCTATTCCAAGGAACAAAGTAATGTATCATAAACATAGTATGTGATATATACAACATCTCCATGTTGCCTCTAGGGCATATCACTAATAGGTATGCCTCGTGTTTGGTGACACCTGGTTGATTATCGTGCACGGGGGAAATGTGGTTGGGCCTAAACCAACATAAGGACCGTTTCTGTGATTCATTCTACGAAGTCACTTCGTACTACCACAAGTCCGGTATAGGACGGACCTGGCTAAGTAATTTGTGAAGTTCCAAACATAGTCTCGCTATAGGCTGAATGTGAGCGCGGCATAGGCTGTGGGAAGTCTCACATGGCACCAGAGGGGGCCCCAACTCGTGGATTCGAGTTGTAGTGAAACCTTAGTGGCGGCGTGATTATTTTGGCGACGGATCATCGGAACAGCCTTGTCATGAACTCTCCGCCGCACACCTAAGGTAGTGTGTTTATCGCGTGGCTCAAGTGAGAGGGAATGTCTTGTGGGTAAAGTTGTACACCTCTGTAGAGTTGAAAACCTATCTAGATAGCCGTGTCCACGGTCATGGATATGCTGAGTAAAGTTGTCACAGATTAGACTTAGATTTTATAAACTTGGTTTTTGAGCAAACAAATAGCAGTCTTGGTTCTGGTCCGGGTGGATTCCCGTGGATAGGTTAGTGTGGGTTGGAGCCTACACTAACGATAATACTTGTTAAAAACAATGTTCGTATACTGTATTAAAATTCAGCTTTTCGTATTTACGTTATTGTATTTACATTCAAGTATTGCTTTCCGCACATTGCCCCATTAAGCTTTCCTTTGAAATCCCTTATGCATGCATCAACTCTGTTATAATTCCTGGTGTAACTTGCGTAAGCATTTACTTGCTTACCTTGGGAGTACTTCTGTACTCACCTTGCTAAATCTGTTGCCAGACTTCGAGGGCAACTACGATGGTGAGGACTACTTCAGCGAGTAGGACGCGTCTTACAGTCATTCGCCTGTGGGAGGCTGGATGGAGTGTGCTGCCACCTTTACTATCTTTCCACTGTTTTTGTTTATTTTGTTGGCCTTGTGCCCTTATTGTAAGACTTGGCCTTAAGGCCGTATTTTCGTTTAATAATATTTCGTGGTTATTTTTGCATGATATACATTGCTGTTAAACCTGTGTGCACTAGCTTTTCCTGGGATAGTGCGATTTACACAGAGGGACTCGGAGTTGTTGTTCCGGGTCCCGACAGAAATGGTATCAGAGCCATAATGACCCTAAGACGTGACCTTAGCTAGAGACCAACCTTAAGAATATATTTTCATAAGAAATGCCCTTTTAAAAACATCTCTTCCTTTTCTCAACCTCTTTACCAAAACTGATTACTAACTCCTCTGCTCTTCCAAATTTTAGATGGAGCAACCCACCCGCGTCTCCCATGGAACCCTTGCCGGACTCTTCGCCGACGATCTGTACAACCTTATGCAAGAGCTCAACTTCCGCCCGTACCCCCTCTACCAGGGATATGTTGGCATGTATGGAGACGAGGAACGCTGGAGGGTGGAAGTGAAGATCTTCAAAGATTTCGGAGCACACGGAGCCATTCACATGTTCGACGCACCCCTACCTCGAGACACCTTCTTCGACGGAGTACAGGATGCAGCCCGAGAGGCCATTCGCCAGCTGAGGAACATCTACGCTCGGGACCTGCAGTGCACGGACTTTAGCTACTTCCCCATGAAGACTCCCCTGTGGGCTGCTAGCGACTTCTCGTCTACAGAGTATGAGAGCAACCCCCGCCTCGTACGACTGGTGGAGTTCACCAAGTCCATGGATCATATGTACCAGACCACCCTGGACGAGCTACACACCGCACAGCAGAAGCTCCGCGCACGCGAAGAAGAACTTGCCGAACTCCGTGCTGAGGATGCAGGCTCCACTGATTCTGGGCCTTTTCCGAGGAGACTCGAGCGCAGCGCTAGTGTTTAGACGACCCTGAGCCTTAGAACGCTATCCGTGAGCTGTAGTCCTTTGTAAACAGCCACGAGACTATTATAATAAAATAAAAAGTTTTGTTTGGCTCTTATTCGTGTTTTTCTTGCTCTTGTGTGTTATTTTGGTGGGATTGTTACTAGAACCTTTCCTTTAGTTCTCTCTCTAAATCCGAAAGCCTCAATAGATGGTGAACACAAGAAGGAACTCCAGCATGGACAACGCCAACCCCGGAGCACAAGGAAGCCAGTCAGCTCCGATTCCACCACCCCTGCCAGCAGTAGGACCAGATTGGGCACAATTGATGGCCAATCAAAACCAGTTGATCCAGCTATTAGCTCAGACGATCAACAACCCTCAGGCTCATCATCAACCTGCCCAAGTACCTCCCAATCGTCTTTCTGAGTTCCTGAGGATCAAGCCACCCACCTTCGCCGGCGATCTTGAACCAATGGGCGCCGACGAGCTCGGTCGATTGGCAAGAAGCTGGACATACTGCAGTGCACTGATCGGGAGCGAGTCCTGTTCGCCTCCCATCAGCTGAATGGGCCCACGTCTCAATGGTGGGATACTTTCACCGCCTCGCACGCCAACCCGCAGACGGTGACGTGGAACGAGTTCGAGCAAAGTTTTCGCAAGGCTCACATCCCCACCGGCACCATGGCACTGAAAAAGAAGGAGTTTAGAGCCCTGCACCAAGGAAGTCGTACTGTCAATGAGTACGTGCAAAAGTTCAACCAACTGGCCCGCTATGCGCCGGAAGATGTGGCTTCCGACGAGGCCAAGCAAGAAAGGTTCATGGAGGGCCTGAATGACAACATATCGATCTGGTGATATCGGGTGACTATCTTGACTTCCACCAGCTAGTCAGTAAGGCCATCCGCCAGGAGGGCAAGCACATGGAAATGGAAACGCGGAAGAAAAGAATGGCGGACCAGAGAAACAACTCTGGAGGTCCTTTCAAGAGTCGCACCACTCCTCCGCACTCAAACAAGTTCAGACCCCAGGGCAGCAACTTCAAGAACCAGTCAAGCAGGTTCAAGTCCTCAACCAGCCGCCCGCCGTTCCAGGCCAACCGCCAGCAGTTCCAAAGCAACCGCACCCCAACAACCGGTGGCAGTGCGAGAAGAGCGATCCGCCAACCGACGGATTAACACGCTACTACTGCAGGAACGGGGCACTTTGCCAAGGCGTGCCCCAAGAAGATTCAAGCGGCAGCAACTCCAGGAGCCTCCGGAAGTCAGAACCAGGGGCAGCAGAAGCCGCAGACCTTCGTCAAGGGGAGAGTGAACCACGTGACAGCTGAAGAAGCTCAGGCTGCACCGGACGTCGTGCTGGGTATGTTCCTTGTCAATTCAGTACCAGCATCAGTCCTTTTCGATTCCGGAGCATCACATTCATTTGTATCAAAAACTTTTGTGGATAAGCATGGGTTGGGTAGGGTAACCCTTAGCAACCCTATGATAGTTCACTCCCCTAGAGCAGAAATGAGAGCAGGGACATTGTGCCCCAAAGTGGAATTGCTCATAGACGGAACCCGATTCCTAGCCGATCTTTTGGTTTTGGAATCGCAAGGATTAGATGTCATTCTCGGGATGAACTGGTTAGCCAAGAATCGAGGACAGATCGATTGCGCTACCAGATCCATCACCCTCACCAATGACCAAGGCATAGAAGTGATCTTCTCTCCTCAAATCCCGAAGGCAAAAGAATGTGCCCTTTTCCATCTTCAAGTCTTGGAGGAAGTGCCGATCGTACGGGAATACCCAGATGTTTTTCCCGAGGAACTGCCAGGAATGCCACCGGATAGGGAAATCAAGTTTGTGATTGACCTAGTCCTAGGCACCGCCCCAATTTCCAAGAGACCATATCGGATGCCTGCTAACGAGTTAGCAGAATTGAAGAATCAACTCAAGGAATTGAAAGACAAAGGGTACATCCGACCCAGTTCGTCACCTTGGGGAGCACCCGTCCTGTTCGTCAAGAAAAAGGATGAGAGTTTGAGGCTATGTGTGGACTACAGAGCACTCAACGACGTCACCATCAAGAATAAATACCCCCTCCCCAGGATCGATGACCTGTTCGATCAATTGAAAGGAGCCGGTATCTTCTCCAAGATTGATCTGCGATAAGGATATCATCAGTTGAAGATTCGTGAAGAAGACATTCCCAAAACTGCCTTCTCCACCAGATATGGACATTATGAGTTCACGGTCATGTCATTTGGACTGACCAATGCACCAGCCTACTTCATGAGTATGATGAACAGTGTATTCATGAAATACTTGGACAAGTTTGTAGTAATCTTCATCGACGACGTCCTCATCTACTCCAAGAATGAAGAAGAGCATGAGCAGCATCTCCGAATAACGTTGGAAAAGCTTCGAGAACATCAACTCTTTGCCAAGTTCAGCAAATGTGAATTCTGGCTAAAAGAGGTTGCCTTTCTCGAACATATTGTGACAGCCGAAGGAATCGCTGTAGATCCTTCCAAGATAGAAGCAGTAATGGAATGGAAGCAACCGAAGTCCGTAACTGAAGTCAGGAGCTTCCTTGGACTCGCGGGTTATTACCGCGGTTCACGCAGGTTCTCAGAGACAGCCAAGCCAATGACCCGATTCTTGAAAAAGGAAAAGAAGTTCGAATGGGCGAAGGCTTGTGAGCGAGTTTTCAAACCCTTAAGAAGAGACTAGTCTCGGCGCGTGCTTGTTTTGCGGACGTGCATAAAGGCTTCGAGGTTTTGCGGCGCCTCTCGCCTAGGCTTAGGCGTGTCTCGATGCAAGAAGGCAAAGTGGTAGCCTCGCATCCCGCCAACTCAAGCCTCATGAGTGCAATTATCCTACCCATGACTTAGAGTTAGCCGCAGTAGTGCACGCCTTAAAAATTTGGCGCCACTATCTTATTGGTAACCGTTGTGAAGTATACACGGACCATAAGAGTTTGAAGTATATCTTCACCCAGGCAGAACTCAACCTGAGGCAGCGAAGATGGTTGGAGTTGATAAAGGACTACGACATCGGTATACATTACCACCCCGGAAAAGCGAATGTTGTAGCCGATGCCTTAAGCAGGAAGTCTTATGCAAACATGGTGATATCGGAAGAAGATTAGACCCGACTTCAGGAGGGAGTCGCCCGTCTAAGTCTAAATCTGATGGGACCAAACATCCTCACCACCCTGGAGATACAACCTGGCTTGCCTGATCAAATTATGGAAGCTCAGAAGGTTGACGAGGATATCCAGGAAATCAGAAAGAATATGAGAAGGGGCAAGGCGTCGGGGTTCAGTGAGGACGAACATGGTACTGTTTGGTTCGAGAACCGCATCTGTGTGCCAAATAATCAGGAAATCAAAACCCTGATTCTGAAAGAGGCCCATGATACCCCATACTCAATCCACCCAGGTCGTACCAAGATGTACCAGGACCTAAGGGAAAAATATTGGTGGGTTAGTATGAAGAGAGAAATAGCAGAGTTTATTGAAGCCTGCGATACCTGTCAACGAGTCAAAGCCGAACATCAAAGGCCAGCTGGACTCTTGCAACCCCTGCCTATACCAGAATGGAAGTGGGAAGAAATCGATATGGATTTCATAACCGGACTCCCAAGGATACAATCGGGTTATGATTCAATCTGGGTGGTCATAGACCGGTTAACTAAAGTGGCTCACTTTATACCAGTTAAGACCACTTACTCCGGGAGTAAGTTAGCCGAGCTATACATGTCCCGGATTGTGTGCCTGTACGGCGTTCCCAAGAAAATAGTGTAAGATCGAGGAAGTCAGTTCACTTCTCGATTCTGGCAGAAGCTTCATGAAGAGTTAGGAAGTAAGCTCAGTTTCAGTACCGCTTACCACCCCCAAACGGATGGTCAAATAGAGAGAGTTAATCAAGTGCTCGAGGATATGCTGAGAGCTTGTACTTTGGACTTTGGAAACAGCTGGGACCGTTCATTGCCCTATGCAGAGTTCTCTTACAATAATAGCTACCAAGCCAGTCTGCAGATGGCACCTTTCGAAGCCTTGTATGGACGAAAGTGCAGGACACCCTTGCTCTGGGATCAGCAAGGAGAACCTCAAGAAGCTGGGCCAAATCTGCTACAAGACGCAGAAGATAAGGTTAAGAAGATCAGAGACCGACTGAAGATAGCCCAATCTCGGCAAAAGAGTTATGCGGACAACCGTCACCGAGATTTGACCTTTGAGGTCGGGGACTACGTCTATCTTAGAGTATCCCCACTCAGAGGTGTAAAAAGGTTTCAAGTTAGAGGGAAACTAGCACCACGATATGTGGGCCCTTTCAAGATTCTGGACCGAAGAGGTGCAGTCGCTTATCAGTTAGACTTGCCGCCAAGCATGTTAGGGGTGCACAATGTCTTTCATGTCTCACAGTTAAAGAAGTGCCTCCGGATACCTACAGAACAAGCCGCACTGGAAACCTTGGACCTCCAGGATGACCTCACCTACCAGGAGCAACCAATCAAGATTCTCGAGACAGCGAGCGTCGGACGGAAGGAAGACCATCAGTTACGCAAGGTTCGGTGGAGCAACCACACCAAGACGAAGCCACACGGGAGCGAGAAGAAGATTTAAAGACCAGCCATCCCCATCTCTTTTGCTAGCCAGTGCAAATCTCGAGGGCGAGATTTCCTTTAAGGGGGGTAGGTTTGTAACATCCCAAAATTTTGTTCCTTTATTAAAAATCAAATCTGGAATTTATTGGATTTTTCTGGAGTTATGTCAAAGTCCTGATTTGAGAAAAATTATAAACCTTAATTTATAAAAGTCAAAAATGAATTTATTGCATTACTGAAAGTTAAAACAAATGTATTTCAGCTTCCTAAAGTCAAATATGAGATTATATTAATTTTTCCAGATTTTAGAAAGAATTAAAACCTTCCCTTTTAAAATCAAATTGTACTTTTGCAAATTATACTTGTTAAAATGAGTGGGAAATATTTTTATTAAATCTAGAATAGCTCCAGATAGTTCTCTGAATTTTTCTGGATTTTTCAAAATTTATTTGGTATTTTTCTGAGTTTTCTAAAGCTTAATAGCATTTCTGGAAAATTAAAAAGATAGAAAAATCCTAAAACCCTCCTCGGGCTGACAAGTGTCGCCCATCGGGCCGCTTTCCCCCGTCGGATCTTTTCCCCGCCGTCCGATTCAACTTACCGCTTCGCCCCCGCCTTCCCCTCCGCTCCTGTCGACACGTGGAGCGATCGGGGCCGTTCGCCATTTTCGGATCTCATTCCGCCCGTCCGCAGCCACTTAACCCTCCGGCCCAAACCCCCGACGGCTTAGATTTAATCGCCGTTGTCGGATGGAATCGGGACCGTTCCCTTTCACTTAACGGTTCGCTCGGGACCCTACGGCCCCGATCTCCTCCCCCTGCCACGCGTCACCAATCCATCCACCGCCCGATTTCCTTCCCGTTTTGCTCTCTCGCTGACATGCGGGCCCCGCCTGTCAGGACCTTCGTCCCCGATTGCTTTCCTTCTTCCTCGCCCAATCACCGCCGCTGCGGCCACCATTGATTAGAAAACCGAAGCTTTGAAAGCTTCGGTTTCTTGCCGATTTATTCCCCCGCACCACTGCACGTTCAAATCGCCGCCTCCCCGCACCCCTCTGAGGCATAATCACCCTTAATTACAGCCGTTACCACCGTCGCGATAAACCTCCCCGCTCGTTGCACTCCGACGGACTTCGCGCGGCCGTTACCCTCCTCCCTAGACTATAAAAGAGGTGCCCCGAGGTCCCTCTACCCACACCGCCACCCCTCGTGCCTCCAATTCGCGAAATTGAGCTTCGGAGCCCCGCCTGCGCTTCTTTCTCCCCGCCGGCCATCAGCAAGTCCGGCGAGCAATCGCCGCCGCCTCGAGCTTCCCCGCTCCTCGCTAGTACCTCCCCGACCTTGCTGGTGCCCAGGCGATCCTCGGCGACCACTCCTCCGAGCATCTGCACCACCGGAGCTGCTCTGCCGCCGTGAACCCTGCTCCGACCGCCGCCCCTCTCCGCCGATCTTCCGTTCCGGTCATCCCCGAGCGTCGCAGAAGGTACCCGAGTGCTCCCCGCGTCCCCCTCTTCATTTTGGTACCACCGGCCAGCGCCGGCGACCATCGGTCCCCGTGCGCCACCGCCGCCGCTCGCCTGCCGTCGGCCGCCGGTGAGGTGGCGGCAGCGTGGCCGCCACGGTGGTGCCACGCCGCCGCCACCCGAGTGCCCCGCGCCACCTCGCGCGTGCCGCCACGCGTTGCGTGACATGGCGACCACGTGGTGCCACGTCGCCACCTCGCCCCGCGCGCGCCGCCACCTCACCCACCTCTCGGGTCCATGGACTCGGTCCACGACACCCGGGCCCCACCTGTCAGCCTTTGCCCGAATATATTAATCCTAGGGCTGACGTCATAATCTGTAATTTCCTTTAGAAAAATAATTCGTGCTGACGTCATAAATCCTTTTCAGTTTAAAAATAAATCCAGAAAATACCCTTTTTCTTTTATTTTGAATTTAAACTTTGGAAGGCTATAACTTTTGCATTTTAACTCCAAATTGACCCATTCAAATTTCTAAATTTTTCTAAAATCATGATCTATCCATTTCTGAAATAATTTTGAATTTTTGAAATTTATTTAAATTTTGTTTGAATATATTTTGTAATCCCAAGATTTAAATTTAAATTAAAATTTCCAATTTCTTTTAAAAGCCTCAATTCCTTTCCAAGAATTGTTGGTCCACATCCAAAATTCAAAATTCTGTCTCCCAGTTTATTTTATAATTTTTGGAAGTTATTTGGATTTCATTTGAATTTTGTTTTGAATTTTCCTTGAATTGGCTCTTTACGTTAGATTTGACGATTAGGAGGCGCTGAGTTCGACGATCCCCCGCAGGGCTTCGATCAAGGCAAGTTACACCTTTGACCATGTTGAACCTAATATTTTAAATTATTTATATTATTTTACTGTATATGCATGCGTATCTTTATTCAAGTATAATTCAAATTGGATTTGCAACTTAGATATTCCCATGATCCTTTGTATATAGCCAATTTGAATTTCGAATTCCTATACCTTGTCACCCTAGCTGAAAACTAGTTAGTACCATAGTATTGACTAGAAAATTTTATAGAAATGCTTAGCCTGGCTTAGTATAACTTTAGGTGGGATCAAATGTTTCACATAGAATGACGATATAAAAATAAAGACTTGACTTCGATGAGTCAAGGATGGTTTATGAAAATTATTTAAAAATAAAAATAGAAACTTATGATTTGGACTTAGGCTAATGGTTAGGTGGTGGGTGCTGGTATACCTCGTGTTTGGTGATACCTGGTTGATTATCGTGCACGGGGGAAATGTGGTTGGGCCTAAACCAACATAAGGACCGTTTCTGTGATTCATTCTACGAAGTCACTTCGTACTACCACAAGTCCGGTATGGGACGGACCAGGCTAAGTAATTTGTGAAGTTCCAAACATAGTCTCGCTATAGGCTGAATGTGAGCGCGGCATAGGCTGTGAGAAGTCTCACATGGCACCAGAGGGGGCCCCAACTCGTGGATTCGAGTTGTAGTGAAACCTTAGTGGCGGCGTGATTATTTTGGCGACGGATCATCGGAACAGCCTTGTCATGAACTCTCCGCCGCACACCTAAGGTAGTGTGTTTATCGCGTGGCTCAAGTGAGAGGGAATGTCTTGTGGGTAAAGTTGTACACCTCTGCAGAGTTGAAAACCTATCTAGATAGCCGTGTCCATGGTCATGGACATGCTGAGTAAAGTTGTCATAGATTAGACTTGGATTTTATAAACTTGGTTTTTGAGCAAACAAATAGCGATCTTGGTTACAGTCCGGTGGATTCCGTGGATAGGTTAGTGTGGGTTGGAGCCTACACTAACGATAATACTTGTTAAAAACAATGTTCGTATACTGTATTAAAATTCAGCTTTTCGTATTTACGTTATTGTATTTACATTCAAGTATTGCTTTCCGCACATTGCCCCATTAAGCTTTCCTTTGAAATCCCTTATGCATGCATCAACTCTGTTATAATTCCTGGTGTAACTTGCGTAAGCATTTACTTGCTTACCTTGGGAGTACTTCTGTACTCACCTTGCTAAATCTGTTGCCAGACTTCGAGGGCGACTACGACGGTGAGGACTACTTCAGTGAGTAGGACGCGTCTTAAAGTCATTCGCCTGTGAGAGGCTGGATGGGCTGTGCTGCCACCTTTACTATCTTTCTGCTGTTTTTGTTTATTTTGTTGGCCTTGTGCCCTTATTGTAAGACTTGGCCTTAAGGCTGTATTTTCGTTTAATAATATTTCGTAGTTATTTTTGCATGATATACATTGCTGTTAAACCTGTGTGCACTAGCTTTTCCCGGGATAGTGCGATTTATACAGAGGGACTCGGAGTTGTTGTTCCGTGTCCCGACAGCGTGGTCGGAGGATTTCAAATTCCCCAGCTCCGTCACGTCGTACAAGGGCGACACGGATCCCGAGAGTTCGTACGCGTGTACGAGACCACCATCGAGGCGGCGGGCGGAGACGACACCACCAAAGCGAAGGGGCTCCCGCTCGCGTTGCATGGCGTGGCGCTCTCATGGTTCTTCACCATAGAGCCGAACTCCATATACGCATGGGAGCAGATCCGCGACCGCCTCTACAACAACTTCTAGGGGAACTACGTCGAGCATGTCGACGCGGATCAGCTCTTCGCAAGCAAGCAAAAACCATCGGAAGGGCTCCGCGAGTACTTCAAACGCTTCGCGAAGGTCCACTGCCAGGTCAAATACATCAATGAGACAACAATCATCAATGCAGTGGTATAGGGTCTCCACCCGGGGCCGCTAGCCGAGTACAACGCACGGAAGCTAATCAAGACAGTGGCAAAGCTCTTCGATAAGATGGAGGAGTACACTCGGGCGAAAGAAGACGCGAGGCGGTACCAGGACAACGAAGCCGATGTCAACCCAGCGGGAGGTGCCGCGAAAAGCGTTGACCCGTTGCAAGCAAATTCCTCGCGGAGAAAGCGTAGGCAGGAGACGTCGAAGGATGCCTCCCAGCACAAGGACGCATCGGTCGACAAGCCCCAGCGCGGCCGCCAGACGTCCCGGCACGCCCGGTACGTCTTTGACGTCGAGGGCGGCTCCGAAGACAGCGCCCCACCAACCGCGGGGCCAGAGCTCGACGAGGCCGGGGGCGAGGCCGGGGTCGCGACGGTTGGGCTCGCGCGGAGTATGGAGACCAACACCGCCCACAGTGGTGCGAGGTGCACGGCCAAGGCAATCATGACACCCGCTCCTGCACCACCATCGCGGCACTTCAACAAAGTGTCGCCAGGGACAGGGATCTCGAGGCGCGCCCACCTGTCGTGGCACACGTTCAGCAGCCACGGGACAGCCCCCTGAGGATTCGGAATCAGGAGCCGCAGCCCAGGAGAGCCCCCTACGGATCCATGCCCTTGAGGGCGCTCCGCGTAGGGTCATCAACGTAATCTCCGGAGGCTCCTCCTTGGAGTTCGCCTCGGAGTGACAGCGCAAGGCCTACGTGTGGAGGCTACACCATGTGGCGGCGTACCCAACTCACGCACCGCCAAATTGGGCGCAGCATGCGATCACCTTCACGCCTGCCAACGCCGAAGGCGTGGAGTTCCCCCATCAGGATCCCCTAGTCATCCAGGTCGTGGTTGCCGGGTGCGACGTCCGGCGTGTCCTGATCGATGGGGGCAGCTCCACGAACATCTTGTTCGCATAGGCCTTCGACCAGATGACGATCCCTCGAAGTCGCCTAGGCCCTTTACGAATTCCGCTCTAGGGCTTCGGAGGTCAGCCGCTATTGGCGTTGGGCCAAATATGTTTACAGGTCTCCTTCGCCCAGGATGACAACGTGGCGAGCAGGGACGCCACCTTTGATGTCATTGATATCCAGTACCCCTACAACGCCATTTTGGGGAGACCGACCCTTAATTCCTTTGGGGCAGTACCACACCATGGCTTCCTATGTGTGAAGCTTCCGGGCCCGCAAGGTGTCATCACCGTTCTCGGCGATCAGCACGTGGCTCGGCACCTGGAGCATGGAACCCGAAGCCCATGCCTGGGAGCCCAGTGCGGTCCTTAGGTCAGGCGCGCCCGTACACGCCCTGCGGCAGTCCAAGCACCAGAGGCTTCGCATCTCACCACCGCGACAACAAGCCCAGTGGTTAGTTCATAACCTTTTGTACTCGCTCACCCGCGCAAACGGGAATTTAATAAAGTTCGCTGTTTGCGAAGCTATTCATGCCCCCCACCAAAAATGTGCGGAGGCTCGCCTCCGCACGCACTCCCCGGAGTATAAAAAAGACGCGGATGTTTTCCCTGCGCACTCTACATAGTATAAACAAGACACGGAGCTCCGCGCACGCGTCGGTGTTACGGCCACGCGTACTCCCCGGAGTATAAAGACGTGGTCGATGTTCCCACGCACCACACGGAGACTCACCTCTGCACATGCACCGCACGGAGACTCACCTCCGCACATACACCGCACGGAGACTCACCTCCGCACACGCACCGCACGGAGACTCACCTCCGCACACGCACTCCACGGAGGTCCGCCTCCGCACACATTCTACGGAGTATAAATAAGACGTAGCGTTGAGGTCCGCCTCCGCACGCACTCTACGGAGTATAAATAAGACGTAGCGTCGAGGTATGCCTCCGCACGCACTCTACGGAGTATAAATAAGACGTAGCGTCCAGGTCCGCCTCCGCACGCACTCTACGGAGTATAAATAAGATGTAGCGTCGAGGTCTGCCTCCGCACGCACTCTACGGAGTATAAATAAGACGCAGCGGGGGGACGCCTCCGCGTGCACTCTACGGAGTATAAATAAGACGCGAATGTTTTCCCTACGTACTCTACTGAGTATAAACAAGACGCGGATGTCCCGCGCGCGCGAGGGCGTACCCTCCGGAGTTTAAGTAAGTCGTGGTTGATAGTCCCACGCATTCTCCTGAGTACAAACAAAGATGCGGATGTTTTCCCTGCGCACTCTACTGAGTCTAAACAAGACGCGGACATTCCGCGTGCACGATGGCGTACCCTCCGGAGCTTAAGTAAGTCATGGTTGATAGTCCCAGGCATTCTCCGGAGTACAAACAAAGACGCGGATGTTTTCCCTGCGCACTCTACTGAGTCTAAACAAGATGCGGATGTCCCGCGCACGTGCTGATGTTATCACCACGCGTACTATCCGGAGTATAAATAAGACGTGGACGGTATTCCCACGCACTTGCCGGAGTCTACATGCAACGGCGCACGGACTCCAGAGGCTTCTCGTGCTCCCAAGAAACGCGTCGCGCCGCATGGGCCAGCGGCGCGAGTCTGGGGCGAGCGCGCACGAGCTCAATGGCTGCGCCTCGCAAAGAGCCGAAAACAAACGCGCCGCGGCGGCGCCCACACGCGCGGTCTCTGGCATGGGAGGTGCCCAGGGGCGCCCGTGGCGTTCGAGCTCGGGGCGCAGCATCGCCCCAATAAGGCGGCACAAGACGGAGAGCAACCAAGGCCCCCAGGGTGTGCCGCCCCGAGCTGGAGGAGTCGGAGCCCGCCCTTGGAGCAGCATGGCTCCCTGTAGCACCGCAAGCACAAGACCCCTCCTCATCTCAAGCGTCCAAATAGGCGCCTGCACGGGACAGCACGGCCGGACGCAGCCTCGCTGGCGTGACATAGAAGTCTACTCCCAAAGCTAGGAGCGGCCTTGATTAAGTACAAGTGAATTGCCCACCACCCTACACCAGCCGGCGAGGGGACAACACATCGCGGCGTCGCATCCCCCCATATGGGCGGGATGTCCAACCCCGCGATCGCCCAGGCGGCGTCAGCCGTATTTCGGCGCCCTCGACGCTACTGGGCGAAGCTGGGGCGCATTGGGAATGACAATTTTGCCAGAAGTTGTGGGGGTGCGATGTCTGGGAAGGCGAGTGCCGCTCCACTTGACCACTCGCCCCCTTTTTAAAGAGCCCCGGAAGCAAGACCGCGGACATCACGCCACAAGAGTCCCATCGCCCACCCCAGCGGCACGTGGTGCGATAGTGTTGCCCCACTCCACTTACAGGGCTCCGCCAGCTACACTCCACGCGTCCCCCCTATCCTGCGGGGCCCGAAGCAACGGATGACGGCCAAGGGACACCTCCCTCGCAGCCGTACAGCGCCATGTACGGACCTCCGTTGATCCCACCTCAGCTGTCCCATCGGCGTCCGGGAATGCAGCGAAACAGTGGCGCCCGTGAGGTCCCCCATGGACTGCCAGGGACAGGACCTATGAGGCTAGGTCCCTGTCCCTTCCCAAGCTTATCTTATCCTGCCCACCACTTCGGAGGGTAGGGGACGGAGCGCTCGCGCGTCTACTTCGACTAGGCGCCAGCTCCGCTGCCACCACTTCGGAGGGTAGGGGACGGAGCGCTCGCGTGTCTACCCCGACTAGGCACCAGATCCGCTCCTACCCCAAGCGTCTACCCCCACTAACCAACAAACTCCGCAAGAAAGGCACAAAGTGGACACATCCAAAAAACGACAGCGGGGACGAACGTTCCGACATATCCACCACGACCGCTACAAAGTTCTTACAAAACCCGCTAGACCAACTCTACTGTCTGGCTTCGCCTGGATGACCTCCCACGCCGAAGCCTCACTCACCGAGGGTTGATTTGCCCAGAAGTTGAGCGAGTCTTCGGCCCGCCACCAGTGACGCAAACGGCGCCGGGTTACGGCGTCACAAATTAGCAGCAGGTCCCCATCGGGCAGCTGCTCGGAATAAAGTGGCACGGGGGATCAAAGAAGGGAAGCAATTTTGCAGCATGGAGTACATCAGGTTAACACACACACCGGCGTACAAGAACTCGGGGTCACACCAGCTTTGAGCCGTCGGCCCCGTCATCGTTGCGCCGGGCAACTCCATCCAGCCACTCGCCAAGGTTCCCCTCGCCGTATATGTTCCGCCGCAGCTCCACCTTCGCCGCGGCCTCCCCGATGTACTCCCAAATCTGTTCGTGGAAAAACCGAACGGTGGGACGAACGGCGCGCACAGCATCAGACATCACCCCAGCCCCAGCAGGCATCTCCAGCTGCGGATCGCCCAATTCGTCAACATGACGGCAACCTCGGTGTCGGAGCAGGGCACACGCCAAGCATGCAGTCACGTAGGAGCAATGATTTCCAAAGGACGTCGCGGCCGCCTGAACAAGATCGGCCACTTCTACAATCTGTCGAAGTGTTCGTGAAAGCTCTTCGGGTCTGAAGGAGCGAGGCGGCACCTCGGCAACGAGATTTTCAAGGGTACCCTCCAGGGCCAGCATAGCCTCCCACGTCGTCGCCGAGGCGGCACCTAGCGCCTCATCCCGCTCCCTCAGAGCCACAGCGAGGCGGCCATTCTCTTCCTCCAGTACGGCAACCTGCTGGAGCAACCCGTCACGCTCCACCACTGTTGCCTGCTGAATCGATGCCACACACTCCGTGGCATATGAGACGGCCCCCGCGCGTTCCGTTTCCAGGAGCCGTATGCGGTCATCCTTAGCGGAATGCGCCTCCTCCGACGCGCGAAGAGCTCCTTCGACGGCGCGTAGACGGTCCTCCAAGGCCTCCCGTTCCCGGACATGGGCCGCCTGCAGCGCCCGGCTGAGGGCGAAGGTCTACGCAATAAAGCAATCAGTACACCTCCCAATGGCTACGTGCTGCTCGGGTCGAGCACTTACCTCGCCGAGGCCTCGGCACCCCTCAAGCGATTCGAGCCCGCAAATATGCAGCACATCACGATCTAAACTCGCGGCCGCATTATCCGCGGCCCCCCGCCACGCCGTCAACACCTCTGCTCAAGGGACGAAGTCCGCTAGACGACGAGCGGCATCCGCGG
The DNA here is from genome assembly GCA_036346265.1 of Melocanna baccifera. Lineage (NCBI taxonomy): Eukaryota > Viridiplantae > Streptophyta > Magnoliopsida > Poales > Poaceae > Melocanna > Melocanna baccifera. The sequence goes on from CM070679.1 coordinate 23,549,887, forward strand.
CAATAGCCTCGGCGGCGCCAGATGCCCCTCCCAAGCAGCTGTCCTCAGGCTCCGAGGGCCACCCGCGTTCGGGGAACCATGTTGCTGCAAAGGGGACACGACGGTCAGCCTCGCGACTACCTAGCAGGTCACATCGAGAAATGTTTACATTCAGCCCCGCCCGAATCCGTAAGGACCTCCGCATCCCCACCCACATTGCCAAGTGGGGGAACTTCGGTGTCGGAGCTTAGCTCCACCAACCCCTCACCCCCGGCAGCCGTAGACCTGATCGGGGCCGTGGGGGCACCGAGACACTCGGTGTCTGAGTCGGAGTCCCATAGGGCTCCGACCTGGCTCGCTACAACGAACCCCCCGACGAGCAAAGGGGTGATCGTATGCGGGTTGCTTCGTCTTTGGGGAATAAGAAGGCAGCTCCGCCTCGAAAACCGCTGCAGAAGGAGGTCCCACGGTCGCTGGAACGAACTCTGCGAGCGTGGGCTACGCCCCAGCATCCTCCACGAGCGCCGGCTGGCGGCGAGGCAGCACTCGCCCCTGCCTCCAAGTCCGCATGCTCCGCTGAGTCGGAACCCGCATCCGCTAGTACCACCTCCCCCATGGAGTCGCGGCGAGGTGGCCTGGGGGTCGGAACAGCGTGCTCTGGCACCCTAATACCCAAGGCTTCGCACACGCGGTTCAGCCGCCCAAGACCTGCCTCCGCGGTCGCAGACACATGCAGCGCGTGCTCCCTGGCTGTGTACGGTCCAAAGAACGCACCCACCGCATGCTCCACGTTCTCCAGGGAAGCACCTGCGAAGGGCACGGGGGCACGTTGTAAAAACAACAGCCCCGACGATTAGCACATGAAAGCAAACTCCAGGACAACTTACGCGGACCGGAGGGTCTTGGCAGCGAAGACACGGAAGGGCGGACGTTGTCGCGCCGAAGCCTCCCAGGAGTAACACGCCACTCCGCGGCAAGCGGCGCCACGCCATACATGACGAACTCCTCAACGAGGTTGCGTATACTGAAGCGGGCGGTGATCCTCACAAGCCTCCGTGCTACCCACTCATCATCATCGTCTATGGGCGCGCCGGGCATGGTGTTAACCGCCACTGGCCACCCCGAGCACTCAAGGCCGCTACCGCTCGCCACGCGGTGGTAAAACCATCGCCTCGTCTAGTTCGGCTCCCACTCCGCCCGACTCGACTCCGCGGGAAATATCTTCTCGCACTGCGGGCGCAACGCGAGATCGACGCTGCCGAAGACGGGCAGCGCCCCGTCCCCCTGATCCTCCGCCGCGCACCGGACATCGTGGAGAAATGCGAACAGTGACGCGGTCGGCCAGCACGCCTCCGTGCGCAGCGCCCAGCTGTACACGGCAAGACGGGGTATCACATTCGGCGTTATCTGCGCCAGCTCAAGCCCAAAGGCCCGCAGGACGTCCCCGACAAGTCTGGCGGCCGGAATGTATAACCCAGCCTCGAAGTAGGCGACGAACACGATCGCCTCTGATGTTTCGGGGTGCAGTTCGGTCTCGCGCCGTGTGCGCGCCGCACATCCGGCGGTCGGCGGCTTCCTCACGCAGAAGGCCACGGATCGTCTCTTCCGTCACCAGTGTCGAGCCCAGGATGCGGGAGCACGGTCCCCGTACTCTTTTCGCCGCCGTCCACCACTTGTCCACAGGCGCGGAGCCGCGCCCCTCGAGGGTGTACCTCACCTCGAGCGGTGACACCCGCCGGAAGACGGCGTTGTCATTGGTCACCCGTGCGCACCCCGTCGTATGCCATCGTTCTCCTAGAGCTCCGAGGCGTGGGAGGAAGCAAGGGCGATGGGACTCTTGAGGCGTGATGTTCAGGAGCTAGAAGGCAAGGCGATGAAGATGCAACTGGCGTAGCGCAAGGGGTATTTAATACCCCTGTGTCTCCCACGCCATCGATGAACATAACTGCTGGGAGGCGAACCGCCCACCTTCCCACGATCGCCACCGTAGTGGCACACCTACCCGTGCGCGCCACGCCCGGTCAAGTGACGGTCGCACCAAGGGGCCTAACAGCGCACGGCGCGCAAATAGCGCCCTGCCATGTGTCCGCTCGGGAATCTATGCAAAACAACCTGGCTCCGCCTTCGGCGGCATCTTCGCCTTCGCAAGACAGTCCTGGGTTTGCCCCCGACGAAGACAAGCAACTGCGCGCCGGAGGGGCGCGCCAGGAGACGCCCCCCCGCCTCGGGGAGCGCTCGCGGAGCAGTCCGTTTAGCAGACTCTGCGCCCGTCAACGTAGAGCCAGCCAGCACTGCGCGCCCAAGACGCGCCGGGAGCTCAATCGCTTGCACCGCAACGGCCTCCCTCCCCCGCGAAGCGCGTGGCGGCCGGTGGTCGTCGGAATATTGCGGTCGAGAATAGGCCTCTCTCAGTTCATCAACACGGCAGTGTCCCTCTGCATGTTCATGAACTGAAGAAGGTATATTCTCGAAATCAAGGACCATCTCAGCTACGCCCGGGAGACGCTACGGCTCTTTAGGTATGTATATATACAGCCTCCGATCAAGACGCGAGTGGGAGGTGTGGCCTCCCTGAAATCTCGAGATTTCAGTTAGCCGAGATCGACCTAACATTTGTCACCATCGCACTTGACCTTCATGGAGCCGTAGCCACTGCCATCTGTCCTCTTCCAACTCAATGGCGGTGGCAGCAGCCATTGAAAGTTGAGTCTGTAAAAGGAAGAGCGATTCTGTAGTCCCGATTGAATCAATTCTATGCAATCGAATGGGATCGAGCGCGAGTTTGGACGGTCCCACCAGACGGCACTCAAAATTTAGAGAGGAGGAAGGATTGACAGATAGCTAACTCCTTTCTAAGTAGTAGAGATCTTATCATTGCACTAACATTTTCCACCTTAAAATTTTGTAGAACTCTAGTGGTGGACCTGGCTTTGGTTGTAGTGGTGTTGACTGGCGGTGAAAGAACTTCCCCAAGTTTTGATATAATGTATTCTTTCACATGAGGCGTTTATATGTAGTAGTGATGGTTTTAGAATGTTCGTATGATACGCAGAAAAGATAAATGTCGTGCTTTTTTTTGCTTTGAGTGTGATAGGTTATAGATGTTTCGTACTATAATCTTTGGAGATAAGGCATGTTATGTGCTTAGGCCTTGGTATGTTTTCCCTGGGGAAGTTTCTCCCACTAGCCAAACAAGGCCTTAGAAGGCAGGAATTTACAGTATTCTTGTAAAAATTACATTAATTCTTGCATAATTCTTTCTGCATTTCAAGCAGACCCTAAGTAAGCTGATCAGGAATTCTGGACAACAGCATGTACTTCACTGCCCGATTCGAGCCCAGTAATAGTAAAATAAAATCAGGACAACATATGGTTAACCATTTCCCAAATGAACAACATATGATTAGCCATTTCCCAAAAAGAACAGGAAAAATATTACACATTTGGGAACGTATCTTCAACCATATTCTTTTGGTTCATCTATAAACAATGTCTGAGGGAATGAGATTCTCTTTACACTATTTCCCAATCTTCACCGCTGAAAGGATATATCCTTGACATGCATTCTGGTGATCTGGTCACCAAGCAACCCATTCTGCGCTGCAACTTAACATGAGATATGCAGCTGATGCATTTATGTGATTTTCAGTTCTTACATTCATAAAGGAGTGCTGTATGCATCGACCATGATGATGTGGGAGTTTTGATTAATCCTAGTGGAATCTTTCATCTTATTTACACCTTACGTGGTGTCATCTGCTGCTGAACTTTTATCAACCGTCTCTTCAGAAGCCAAATTTTGGTTCATTACAAACCTCAGGCTGTCACCTTCTTCAAGCTCCCACTGCTTTCTGAGTTCATCGATGGCTCTTGCTGCAGCCCTAGCTACAGCATAATTGGAATCTTGAGCCAATCTCTGCATATCAAAAGAAAGACATTGAAACAACATTACGTTCCCCAAGTATTTTTAAAGAAATGCAGCGCATGCAAAATGTTCAACCATCAAGTGAGCGTCAGACAGAAAAGGCTTCAGTTTTTATGGCTTGTAAATTATATGCTGGAAAATGAATAATGAAGTGCAAATTTGACTCTGGGACATAAATCTTAGTTCTCAGAGATTCAGACATGACTCAGTAGTCAGTACAGAAATTCAGATACAAAATACTCAACAGTTGTCTATGGTTCTCCTTTAGGATTAACAGGAGAGATTTATGTTAACCTGTAAAGCGCCCATCCCAGCATTCCCTAGAGTCCACATGGACGGAGCTGCAGCCAATGCATTAGCTAAAGCTTTCCTACAAGGAGTAGAAATATATAATGGTCACTCATAATGAAAAATAGTAGCAGCAAAGTAGTATAGAAACACATAGGTATAAGGAAATTCATTGTGCTTTCTATTAATCTAGGGGCACTACAGTTGGGTCACTAATGAATGAACATTCTGTTTCTATATCTGTCAAAAGTAACAAATCCTATTTATTTGTATGAAAACAATAGGTCATCTCCCTGTATAGTAGAACAAAAACAATATGAGTGACAAAGATGGTAAGTACAATAGAATAGGCAGATATAAACAAGTAGACAGACATAAACCAATTTTTTAATAAAACTATGAAAGCACAAACAATTTTTTCTCAGACTGTCTAATCATCATACCATCTGCAAAATATATAGTCAATGCTCCATGCTGCCCTTTTTGGTTGCATATATCGTAAACTTGGATCTAGGTGACATGATTGGGAAATTCTGGAATGATAAGCTCAAGCTGCACAGTTATTTGTGTATTTTCTGTACATTCTCTTCTTACAAATTAGCCCCTCAAGATAACTGTACTGCAAAATGGATTTGATCTTGCCAACAAGGCAGAAGCAGCATCTTGGAGACATTGCTCAGAGGTTGGACATGATGAATCGATGATTGCAAAAGCAGCTCCAAGGATTGGTTTTGGCTAAAACACTTATCGCCATGTTTGGAAAGAATGTGACAAAGGCCCTCTGTTTGGGCATCCTTTACGATGTGTTCGTGGTGAAAACATATGGGGTGATGCATGGACAAATCGTGATTCTATGAAACCCTGAAATACCTTCTTCGTCTTAAGTACATATATTCATTATGTGAAGGTCAACATAAAATACAAATAGCATCTGGTTAAGGCTTAATTGAATTACTGTCTTGGGCTCTTGGCAGGAAACAAACGTAGCTATAAGAAAGAAAAACACAATGAAATTGAGTCATTAATCAGGAGGAAAAAACGCTGCTATATACCTGGTATTAACATCTGGAGAGCTTGAACATTCAGCTATCAAGGAAACACTCTTTTTCCCATCCATGGCATCCAGGTCAATAAGAGTTGCTACTAACAATTCAAGCTTCACAAACAGAACAGAGAGGGTTGGAAAATGAAGATAGCAAGGTTTACGTTGATTAGATGAGTTTAAGAATGGTTCACCTCCTCAGGATCTGTGTAGTCGATACCATCAGCCTCAGACAAGGCAGATGCCATACTCCAGTATGCATCCTGTGAAGAAAAGATTAAACAAAGAAAAGCAACGCGACACGATTGTGCTGCTAAACAAGTTAATCTTGAGAGAACCTCTATGGCAGTAATCTGATCAGTAGAAACTTCATGAGGAAACAGGTCAAGAGTCTTTCCATTTTTCTCGAGTGCGATGAACCTCGTTGAATTAGTGGGAGAAAATGAACCATCCTTAGGAAGCCTACGAGTAAACTTTAGCTTAACTCAGACTGATCCACAGTGAATAAACAACAGGGCAAAAGTAAACTAGTTTTCTCTTCAATTAAACATCGATTTGCTCTAAGAAAACTAGTATTTGGAACTTTGTATTAAAAACTTACTGGTCCTGTGATTTGTTTGCCATCATGTCATGGATGTCCCGAACAAACTGCACTAAATGTTAGAGGATTACATACCAAGTATAAAAATTGATAATCAGTATGTTATAGGAGCAATACCAATATTTGGCAAGTCAGGTTCGCAATTGATCAAACCAGCTAGTATGTAATCTAGATCTAAACTGTAAGCGTTTATTTTCAGCAACAAATGTCAAAAGCTTCCATTATAGACTAGTCTGTTGTGATCTCATGTCTGAATTAAAATACATGGACTAAATGGTACGAGGTATCCCATATAATAATATGTCCAGGTGGCAAGGTATAGACAGAGTATGATGAAGTTGGTGGCTCTTGGCTAAGCTAATCATGTTTGGATGTAGAGTTATTTATTTTCTGTTAAGCCAACAAAACTACACTTGGGTATTATTGTAGAGCATAGAGGGCATTGATCCGTCATTAAAGCAGGCTCAAAACACAGGCAAAATTTGTTGGAACGCTGTACACTGAAGATATCCTACTATGATGGATAGAGTATTGTAGGATACTATTAAAACGGCATAGTAATTGGTTCAAAAATAACTTTGAGTTTGCATAGACAAAGGCCCCAGAAGTTATTGTTAGCGAGCTGTATTTCTTGCTGTACAAGTTGTATAGATTTGATATTATCTTTCCATATGAGAGAGAGATGATTGGTTGTAACTTCCCGAAATACTTTCAGTTGTAATCACTGTTGGATATACAGCACCTCGGCCCTCTGTGCCTTGCGCAGTGCTTCCTCCAAACCTTTTCTTCCCGTTTACAGTTATACATCCTATTTGCAAAATTGAAGATTATTGATTGCACTTTTTTCTTCATCCTAAAATTTGTCCTGACTGCAGGATTTGCATATAACCATCAGTTCCCAATCATGCTTTATTTATCTTGTAACTACATCAGATGTCTCCTTGGATATTGCATTAGATAATTGCTTGGTATGTTATTTAGTATGCTTTCATTAGTACATCTAATAATGAGAACAATAAGCAAGTGCAAGGAGGTTGGTGGTTGAAGCTGATGGATTACCCAATGATACAGATCTTACATATCACCATGTAATAAAAAATAAAATCAACACACAAGACTTAATAGAGCTAGATGAACAACTAGTTAAGCTACCTTTAAAGCCATGAAAGCATCCTCCATGGCACGTCGTCTAACAACCAAATCAGCTCGTCGCAGATCTGCCTGGGTTGCAAATAAATATGGTATTAGATAAGCATAATGCCCTGAATTCAACACTAGCATAGAAATAGCATGCTAACATGGTTAATAAAACAATATGAATACTCCAATAACACAGATAGGATGCTTGCAGTTTTCTCTACAGTATATTGCTTAGACCTTTCAATTAGTTCCAACAAACTGAAGTGAAGGAAGGAGAGCTAGTACGCACCTCTAAAGCACCATCACTCCAATGTTGATCTGCTGCTTTCTTCAAGTCCGACTGAGCCCGCTCCTTTAATATCTGAACATGTATACAAAGGTCAAAGATTGCAGTAGATAGAAGTAGAAAGAAACCAAGAGTAACATAATAGGCAAATGAATAATTCAATATCTAATGAATACATTAAATACATACTCTAGCAAAATGGGTAAGTCGCGCTGCCCTCTCCTTCACACTGTGGTCAATCTTTTGAGTGTCCTTCCTTGCACGAGCTTCCAGGCAATCATATTTTTAGATAAAAACTTAAATCATAAGAAAAAAAATATAAGAGCTTATTATGGAAAAGACGAAAGCATGTACCATCAAGCTTGAGAAACCCCAACCCTAAAACAGCAACATCCTGGCATGCACGTTTGTTCAGTCTTGTTATGCCACTAGGATTAAAAGGAGATCACAGATCAGACTATTTGGAGATATTATGAAAATAATTATGCTCAGTGCACAAAAGTACCGTGAAAGCAAGAGAATATCACTTTGAGCCCTTTCATTCACAAATTTTGCATCATTGTAAACAAATTTGCAAGCTTCAGACAACCCTTGACTACAATAGACTGATTTTTTCTGAGCTGCAACTTGATTATCTGAAAATTGAGAAGTTCCTCTTGCATGCTCTTCAAAATCCCTGCAACAATGATGAATGGATTATATCCACTTTAAGACTGACCATGTGCAGCTTTGCACATAGTCTCGTGTAATCCTGGTACAGCACTTCAGTTTATGCTGGAAGGAACTAGATATGTGTGAAAATGATGAAATCCACTACATGAAAGAAGAGGAAGTCTTCTATGGCACTTAAGTCCTATAAATCTTCAGCTGTCTGAGTTGGATATTTTAAGTCAATTTCTTGAAGCATCCTGAGAGCAGGCGATAGCTTTACGATCATATATTAGTATAAATGAAGTGAAATAATGTAATAAACACCCCCAGCTAAAAGACAAACATAAAATATGGACATTACAGACATAGGGTAATTGAGGAATAGATGACCAGTTGCGAAGTACCCAGGTATTCGATAGCTTGATTATTATTCTTTAGATTTGAACATGACATCATCGAAAATGGGCTGAACTATTTTACATGATGTGCAGGGCAATGACCACTAAATGTACCAGGTTTCACAGATAAATGTACAAAGGCCATGGCCCATGGGATATCCAGCAAACCACAACTTGACTGACAAGAATCAAATTTAATGGAAGTAGGAACATAGGAAGACGGCGTACTTTTCATACTCTAAAATATACACAGCTTCTTAAGCATTGGTCATTGGGGTTAAAAATAAGCTCACAAACCAGTACATGTAGTTCAAAAGTTACCTGAAAGGATTGGTGCCATCTTCAGAACTCTTGCATTGTTTAGTTTCACTGCTGTTATGAGAACCATAAGAATGACACCGAACATTCTGACCATGTCGGAGCAGGGAACCATTGGACTTCCCATTGGTTTGTCCATGTCTATCATTTGGACAGAGCCTGAAGACTAAGTGATATCCATTCATCCACTTCCTCACCTCTACTTTTTGGGGTATACAATTCAATGCCATGCAATGCAGTCCTTTCAGCTTACATGGCATTCCGAATTGATCATTATAGCAAACCCCACTAGCTGCTACAGTACCAGAGATATGGCTAGCCATATGCGCAGAAGCTGTATGTTTACTATAAATTATGAGACTTGGACCCTACAAATAATCCCAATTATGCCTTCATTAAGCAGATTTCCCAGACAGTTTGAAGTTCTGATCTGTAATCCTTTCAGTACCTGATGTCAAATATGGACATTTTCACGTCACAATAAGTGGACACATATAACTAGGGGTGTTCAAACCCGGGTTTCACAGTGCAAAAACCGATGAATGGGTCAAATGCACCACGCACCAAAGCAGCTACTGCATGCATGGACAAGATTGTGCACTGTCAAACGGTTTTCGAAAACCGTTTTTGAACACCCCTACATATAACACTGTTTAGTGCAAAAACTGATGGTTACATCATACAGATATTGATAATCATTTCTAGAGAAAAACGAAGTTAATAAGTGCATCAAAGGTAGCATGTAAGATGTATGTCCACTAACAAATACGTGCACCCAGACAAGCATGTAAAATAATCAAACGGGAAAAGTATATAGCTAAACACTCTTAAGCATTGTTGAAAACAACGCAACCCCCCCCCCCCCCCCCCATTCCGATTCCTGCAATTTTATTTTCGTTCTAAGAAAACATGTTGCTCTTACAAAAGCCCTGCATAACATTTCCCTCAGTAAAGTAGAACTGGGCCATATTATTTTTAGAAGGAATTGGACCCAAATAAGAAAAAAATTGACTCCACAAACTGCCCACATATAACATATGAAATGTTTGTTAATTCGCCCCCTTAAAAATCCCAAGACTCTTCCATCAATTTCCCTCGTGGCGCTTCTGCTAGACATTTCGGTGAACACGTAATGGGCATTTCACAAACCACGCCCCAACTACATTATCGACCAGGATGGAGCACTCCTGAAACACCACACACACCCCCCCGACGCACAATCACACACACACAGCGCAACACTACACACTCAGGCAGGACGACACCCGTGGCATGCAGGATCCACTGTTGCATGGCAAACCAAAGAACGATGAGAAGGACAGTTCCTGCACTTACTGTTTCGTGTGAAGGAGGTGGAGGCCAGAGAAGGGAGAAGAGAGAGGCAAGGAGCGAGGAGGTGGATGTTATGGAGGAGGTCAGTACGGGAAGGAGATTCTGGAAGCGGCAAGGAGAGCGACGCGGGGCCACACAAGTTGGGGCAGCGAAGCGGCAGCCACCAGTTGCCCCTGCGGCAGGAGGGCTGCCAACGGGCTGGGACCGACGTTCTAATCCCGATCTTCCGTGCCAGGCAGAGATGGATCGAATTTTTTAAAATAATCTACTTTTTATTTAAAATTATAAAAATATATCCATATCTAAATATTTTATAGGAGTGGCCTCCAGTCGTTCAACCATTGGACGACTGGACCCTGTCGTCTAACGGCCACGTGACACGCAGGTAGTCAGTGGGCCGTTGGGCAATATTATTGCAGTCGCCGAACGGTCGAGCGACTGAGACTTGTCACTCAACCATTGGACGACTAGAGGTCCAGTCGCCAAATGACACCCTATATAAATTGGGCGCGTGACCGACCCTCTGGCCGATTCCATCCGCTGACGCCGTGCAAAGAGAAAGAAGAAAAGGAAAAGAAAGAAGAAAGAGGGGGGAAGAAAAAGAAAGGGAAAGAGAGGTTCTGCTACTTCTGCAAGGTAAAATTTTTTTATATTTTACCTAATATTTTTGTATGAGTAAATATTTTTGTAAAATTAGGATCTGTAGAAAATTATAATTGTAGAAAAGAATAGTATACATTTAGTGTGAAATAAATAGTTATAGAAAATTATAGTTGTAGAAAATTTAGTAAATATTATAATTATACAAAATTTAGTCAATATAGTTGTAAAAAATTAGCATCTATACAAAATTATAGTTGTTGAAAATTAGCATCTATCAAAATTAACATCAGTAGAAAATTCTAGTTGTAGAAAATTTAGTCAATATTATGTACAAAATTAGCACCGTAGAAAATTAAAGTTGCAGAAAATTTAGTCAATATTTTTGTATGAAGTAAACAGTTTGCTTTGTGTAAAACATTATTAGATAACATTTATGATTAATTAGGAATGAACTTAATGTCGTTAGTATATTGAAAATCCACGCATACCATTAGAACTGGTATATTGGCATTTAAATCAATATGTTATGTAAATTATCGAAACCCATTAGTGATGAGGGGGTGGCCCGATCTTCCGATGAGAAGGATAAATTCGATTTGATATGACGTTGACGAAGAGGCTACTTGACCGAGACGACCAAGTCCGTCCTGCAATCGCTACACCACACCCTGGTCGCTATCAACCGTGCCAAGAACGCGGTTGACCTGAACACGAGGTTCAATTCCTGCAAGCAATCGAAGAACAAGCAAGAACAAGTGAAAGAGCAATCTGAATATTGCATATATGAATGAAGAACACAAAGGGGTTGAGGCCTGCAATCGCAGTTGTTGGTCTAGTCGACACAAGAACACATGACGAAGTTTCACGGTGGAAAACTAATCTAAACAAGCCTGAGTTACATGGCCAATTGAGCCTATATTTATAGGGACACGCAGGTCCTTGCATATGGAAAGTTCTTACATGGAAAGTATTCAAATCATAGCTGATTCTATCTCTGTTTCCAAAATCGAAGATTGTTTCGTTGATTGCGTTGCACACAAAAGGAATTTTGGGATGGGGCCAAATCCGTTGAAAAGAGGACGAAATAAGCTTTCCATGCTGTACTCACACATTCCATTTGGACTCTTGATGCGAAATCTATGAGCATTTAAAGTTGGTCCTATCAGGCTGAGTCAGCGTCGGTTTGTTTTGATGATTCGAATGCGCACAGAATGAATTTGGAGGTGGGGCCAAATCCATTAGAAAGTTGACGAGCTCTTCTTTCTTTGCTGCACTTGCACACCTCAAAAGGAGTTTTTATGCAAAAGTTATGTACATTTGAAGTCCGACCTGTCAGGCTGACTCCGAATTGATCCGGAGGCCGAATTGTATTCCAAAATGTGTCTCACTTGAACTCTTGCTTAAATTGATCAAAAAGTGACATGGTGACCATGAACAAGAGTTGGGGAAGGTGTTGACTTGGGCTTGATATATCGATCGGACTCCCTTTAGGTGGACCCCAACCACGAGCGTATAGCGTTGATGCAATCCTCCTTGTACAGCTAGACAAAAATACATTTTCATATTTAGATAGCATCATATTCTCAATTAAAATAAATTGAAACCGAAGAAACGAATTCACCATTTCTTTATTCTTGGGAGCTTTGGTTGTATGAGTATGTGGCGTGGTCACATCATCCTCCCCTTCTTGACAGAAAACCGTCCTCGGTTTTAATAGATGCGTGGTCTCACGTATTGCATGATCTTGATCATAAATCTCGGTACATGATATAGAACGCAACAAATTCGTATTATGTAATATCATAAGTTCTTTAACAAACATAGTAAAATCTCTTAGAAACGATTGTACCTGATTGGTAGTATTATCACTAGATGGTGTATGTGCTTCATCTTGCTCCCATTTTTTAGAAAAGGTTGTATTGGGCTGTGACTTGATATTGATGATCTCAATGCGAGGCAAATTCTTTTTCGGCGTAAATAGGGAAATGGTTGTGGTGTATAGAAGCAGCCAACAACACTCCTCTTCTTGAAAGGTTTCCTGTAGCTTACAAACAGCAGTAGATAAACTAGAAATAATAAGGTTAGTGCCATTAGTTTTCTCTGCATGATTATGTTCCTCCTCCAAAGTTGAACCTTTCAGTTCTGAATTTATCCAAATTCGATGAACCATATAATTTCCCTTTTCATCATACTCGCCTATTAAGTAAAATTTATAACGAAATAATGAAAGCGAATGGGGAATCTCAAATAACTTCTTTGTTAGACAACTCAGTTCACAAGGATGATCAATCTCAATATAACCGAAAGTGTGCGAAGAAGAAATCTCATTCAGTTTGTCTATAGCATGGATCAATTGCATATTGACAAAATCAAAACCATTTATTTCAGCATATGGATTTAAAATTAAAATAGAGGAATCAGGTTTAACTTCTGGTTGTGTCAAAGATATATGTAAGAAATTAGCACACAACTCATTATCAATACTCAAATCAATGCAGTTGGAATTTTGTACTTGAAACATGTGTATATCAGAATTACTTTTCACAATGTTTTGCTCTAATGTAGCATGAACAGTGGACAATAGTTGTTCTTCACAGGCATACTCACCATGAGTGATGATAGCACCATTATATTTACCTTTATGTCTCTCCTCACATGATGTAGGGGCATCCATCATCTCATCTTCCTTCTCAAGTAATGGAGTCGGTAGCTCAAGTAACTCATTCTTCTCTTCCGCATTGTTCTCAACTTGCTGCAAGTTGTTAGTCACAGAAGAAGGCACAACCACAGGTTTGTATTCATGTGCCCTATTATCAAGTATTCTCAATTCTTCCGCAATCTGACTCTCAATCTTACAAGCAAGTATAAACAAATGAGAGAGAGAATTATATTCTTTGTGAACAAGAAGGTCTTGAATTTCCTGATTAAGCCCATTTAAGAATCTATTCTCCGTAGCTTCAGCATGTTCCTCTAAACCACAGCGTAATAAACAAGTTTTCAATTCATGATAGTATTCTCTTACAGTTCTACTACCTTGTCTTAAATGTTGCAATCTAGCTAGCAAATAATCGGCATGATTTTTAGGAACAAATTCATCTCTCAAAAGTTTCTTCAATGCATTCCAAGTTTGGGGTGTTCTACCATGTTTACCAAGATACTTCCACCAAATTATTGCATTATCACTGAAAACACTAGTGGCAGCTCTAATCTTTTGCCTATCCGACCAATCATAATATTCAAATTCTTTGTCTAATGCTATCTCCCATCAATATAGGCATCGGGATCAAATTTACCAAAAAAGAATGGAAAAGCATACTTGACTTTAGTTAATGCATCATCATCGTCATTTGGAGATGAGCAGTTCGGAGGAAGCAGCGCACGTCGAGTAGCTGGGGATGAACGTTTATCAAGGTTCTCAACTCTGTTGTTGATGGTGGTAAGGGTCTTATTAAGCCGATCCAACACGTTGTTGGTCTCATGAAAATTCATACTATGTGATCTCGAACCTGTCATGGTTAGTAGAAAAACAAGGAAATACACAAGAATTATGTAAGTCCCTATAAACTACTAGGAAGTGGAGCTTGACAAGTCACACATCTCTCAAACTCCTACCAAGCTCTTACAAATTCTTACCAAAACAAACAGGTGGTGCAACCGGTGGCTGGTTCGTGATAGTCTTGACTTGAGTGATGAGTATAGCGATTACCGTGCGTCAAGGCCTGTAATGATTAGTAGTAGGTGTAGCTTGGAAGGCTCTAGATATGTAGCAATGGAGAACAATCGGTTAATTTCAGAAATTGCATGGAATTGAATTATAGTTCGTATCTAGCACTTAGCCTTATGTTGCTGATCAAAGAAGGATAGATGAAGGCTAAAACAAGTGGATATCAAAGTATAGGAGTGGTAGACACAAGATAATTCAATTGAATGCAATTAGAAGTGGAAAGCACAATTATTGACCCAAAAATTAGAAAGTCAGATTTCTGTCCACTGGACCAGTTGTCGGTCTTTTGGCCGTAACTTTTTGTCAGTTACCTCTTTTTTGATGATTCTTTTTTTTTCTGGTTTACTGACGGCTTTTTCTACAAATTTTCGTTTGGGGCCAACTTCTGAAAACTGACAGAAAAATTCTCACAAAAATCACAAGTGTAAACTGTTGCAGATCCAAAACAGAAATTTGGGTCAACTTTCACCGGATGTATCTTTTACTTGCAGTATTGGAATGAAGCGAAATTTTGTAAGTAGATGGATAATAAAGTTAGGAGTCTAATGGAAGTGGTTGCACTAAAAAAGGATCAACGAATCAAAAGTTATGCTGTTTTTTGTGGCGGCTGCACAAGAGGGAGTCTTCTGGCCGAAAATCGGAGATGTGTTCTCGATGGATTTGGAAGTGGGGATTTTTGATTTTTGGACTTTTATGGGACCAAGAATATGACCAGCAACAAGACAAAGCTAAAACGGACACAAATTCAATTTAGCAAACCGAAACTAACAAATTGAAAGGCACAACGGGGTTTGGACAGCGGAAATAACTCTTTTTGTAGGGCAATTTTCTGGTTATAGGTATGAAAAACAAATCTAAATGAATAATCTCACCGCAAACGTGCTCGATACCAACCGATGAGGGGTGGCCCGATCTTCCGATGAGAAGGATAAATTCGATTTGATATGACGTTGACGAAGAGGCTACTTGACCGAGACGACCAAGTCCGATCCCGCAATCGCTACACCACACCCTAGTCGCTATCAACCGTGCCAAGAACGCGGTTGACCTGAACACGAGGTTCAATTCCTGCAAGCAATCGAAGAACAAGCAAGAACAAGTGAAAGAGCAATCTGAATATTGCATATATGAATGAAGAACACAAAGGGGTTGAGGCCTGCAATCGCAGTTGTTGGTCTAGTCGACACAAGAACACACGACGAAGTTTCACGGTGGAAAACTAATCTAAACAAGCCTGAGTTACATGGCCAATTGAGCCTCTATTTATAGGGACACGCAGGTCCTTGCATATGGAAAGTTCTCAATACATGGAAAGTATTCAAATCATAGCTGATTCTATCTCTGTTTCCAAAATCGAAGATTGTTTCGTTGATTGCGTTGCACACAAAAGGAATTTTGGGATGGGGCCAGATCCGTTGAAAAGAGGACGAAATAAGCTTTCCATGCTGTACTCACACATTCCATTTGGACTCTTGATGCGAAATCTATGAGCATTTAAAGTTTGTCCTGTCAGGTTGAGTCAGCGTCGGTTTGTTTTGATGATTCGAATGCGCACAGAATGAATTTGGAGGTGGGGCCAAATCCATTAGAAAGTTGACGAGCTCTTCTTTCTTTGCTGCATTTGCACACCTCAAAAGGAGTTTTTATGCAAAAGTTATGCACATTTGAATTCCGACCTGTCAGGCTGACTCCGAATTGATCCGGAGGCCGAATTGTATTCCAAAATGTGTCTCACTTGAACTCTTGTTTAAATTGATCAAAAAGTGACATGGTGACCATGAACAAGAGTTGGGGAAGGCGTTGACTTGGGCTTGATATATCGATCGGACTCCCTTTAGGTGGACCCCAACCACGAGCGTATAGCGTTGATGCAATCCTCCTTGTACAGCTAGACAAAAATACATTTTCATATTTAGATAGCATCATATTCTCAATTAAAATAAATTGAAACCGAAGAAACGAATTCACCATTTCTTTATTCTTGGGAGCTTTGGTTGTATGAGTATGTGGCGTGGTCACATCAATTAGGAATAATTTACAGTAGGACAGAGCTCAAGTAGCGAGAGAAGAGCGACGTCAGTGTGCATGGGAGCAGATAGGGAGTTGATGCGTATTAGGACGGAGGCAAGGTGATGCGGATACGCACGTGTCTTGTACTTTTCAGTTAAATATATTATTCAACTGGAAAGAGTTATTGAGCCGCGTCAAACATTGCCAGGTGAACTCATTCCAAACTAAATATAATGTTATTATTCATAAGAATAGAATACTACCTCATGTAATTAAATGGTGCATTTTTAGATTTGTCGATGGCAAAGCAATGGAGACGCAAAATAAAGAGGATAACCACATTAGGTGTCAAAGACATGAAGGAAGAAAGCCCATTCAGTGGGAGAGCAAAAGGAGAAGCCCAAGGACTTAAACTACAAGTTTTGGATAAGATTATTCAGCCAAATTCGTACCTCCAACAAGCCCAATTGGATTCAAACTCGGATTCAACTCAGAATTCAGTTCGGATTCGGTTCGGGACAGCCTGACAGGCACTTACCAAAAAGGTCATAACTTTCACAAACAGAGTCCGATTTGGGTGTTCTTGTACTCCTTGGAAAGATATTTTCAAGGGCTACGCAATGGATCTAGTCCCAACATCAAATTCATCACAGATCAAAAGTTATGGCCGAAACAATGTGACGGCTGTAAAATCTAGTTTCCTTTTTGTGAGAGTTCGTATCTAAAACCATATAGGGTTGAGTTGTACTAGATTTGTGGACTCTATGGACGTCTCAAGGTCCTATATAAGCCATGTATTGGCAGCCTAAGGGCTCAGACCACCTTTGAGAATAATCAATCTATTGAACTTTGTTCGAGTTTATCATTGTTGCTGAAATTCCGTGAGGGAATTAGGAGTGTTCTTCAATCAAGATCGTTCAGCCTTTCCGCTGGAATTGGGTGCACGATAGATCTTCGCTGGTGGTCGTGAAATCGACGCGAGTGTGTTTTGGCGGATTAAAGAGTGTTCGTCCCTTGCATTGGCATTGGAGGATCATTGCGATTCAACAAGACTCCCGCGAGTATCCATCCTACGTCGAGAAGATCGGGCGACCCCGTATCATCTGGTATCAGAGCGCGGTTTACTCGGTAGGATCTTATCCCTTTACTTTTAGATTGATTTATTTCTGTCCTATAGTCCAATAAACCGAAAATTGCAACAAAAAAAAATCCAAACCCTAGTTTCGCATCTGTTATTTTCATGAGTTTTATTAAGTTTTGATCCATTAGAAATTTTGTTTACGTGCTGATCTTAGTGTCCTTTTGCGTTGCTTCATCGTTGTTATTTTGAACCCTTGAAAATCCGCTAGTTGATCTTTCAATTAGCATCCAAAAAAAGTAGATTTAATTTACTTTTTGAAATCTTGTTCTTGCTGTCCACATAAGATCTTTGTGTATCTTGAAAGAATATCACATCCGAATATATCTGGGTTTCCTTTTTCTTGATTGATTTGGCCACAAGAATCTTAATTGCACATATTCAGATCTTCACTTAAATCCTTTGAACCTTGAGACTAGTCTTTGATAATTGCTTTAGGGCTGTTCTAGAATTATCTACACATTGCTGAACAACTTTGGACTTACGAACAATTAAACCTAGTTCGGCCTTGAGTATAAAAAAAAAGAGAGCCAAAAAAAAGAGAGCCACGGTTTGAGCAAAAAAAAAGAAAGAAAGAAAGAAAAAGAAAGCAAGAAAAGAAAGCATTGGCCGAATTTGGGTGAGTTAATCTTAGTCCATAAATTCAGATTGTGTATTTAATTTCTTTGGACAATCTTGTGCCCTGAAATTCATATTATTGCAATTGGCTAGCGTCTCTCCTAGTACTTGGTGCAAAACGAGCTAATATTCCCGATTATTTCCTTTAGCTCATTCCTTTTGTTTGCATTGAGTCACATTAATCATTGCGTGTGCGTTCATATACTTCACTTATATCATTTGGATCGGCACATAAGCAATATTTTCTAGCTTGGATTATTACTTAATTCAACAATATCGTGAAATTCAGATTGTGTAGGATAAACATTTTCATACCAAGCTCCCCTAAATATCCTTTGCCATGCAATTGTGGGTCACTTTTAAATCCGCTTGATCATCACTTGCTATTGTAGCCACCACCAAGTGTAAGTTTCTTTTGGGCCTCAATTCACTTCGGAAAGGTAAGAACTTTACTTGGTGAGGAAAAAGTAAGATAGTGTGAACTCCACATATCGAATATATGTTGTGGTATTTGTGTGTTCTTTGTGCCACTAATCATGATAGGTGGAGACGATAATATGGAAGAGAAGCATACCCCGGTGGATCGTTTTCAATTCCACACTTTGAGAGGAACTTTGCGCAATGAGTTCACCACCACTTCTTCCACCTTGAAAGCGCAACTCAAGACCAAGATGAACAATTTTGCACAAGATATGCGCATTGAATTCAATCATCAAATGAAAGTGTTACGCTCGAACATCGTGAATGATGTTATGCGGGCACTTCATCCACAACAAGTCGAAGATAGCTTTAATTCTTTCTATGGCAGTGAAGATCCAGAGGAGTATCTTGAGTGGGAATGGCGAATGGAGAAAGTATTTAGATTTCAAAAGCTTCCCAAAGACCAAGAGGTGATGTGTGCCACTAGAGAATTTGAAGATTATGCTTATAGTTGGTGGCATCAACAATCTGAAAACGAATTCATTAAATCTTGGTCAATTTTGAAGGCACTCATAAGGAGAGAATTTGTGCCACCCTATTATGCGCAGGGATTGCTTCGCTATTTGGAGAGTATCACACAAGGGAGTAATACAGTGCAAGAATATTATTTTGAGCTACAAGATGCATTACGTTGAGTCGGTGTCATTAGTGAACTACAAAAGAAGACATACTTCAAAAGAGCATTGAATTCTAAGATTGCCGCTACACTTCAACATAAATATTTTGGTAGTGTGCAAGATCTTGTGAATTGTGCTATTCAAGAGGAGAAGAGACTTATGGAGAGACGTACACCACAGTTTTCTCCCCGTCCATACTTCAATTCTGCTGCCTCTACTAGTGTGACACATGAGAAGATAACCGAGCATGGGACTTTCCCTTCGGTCAAGGAGATATATAGTATCCCAAAACTATATATAGCTCCTAACATACACCACAACACATGTGAGGATGAGAGCCACATAGCCAAATTGAGTGAGAGTGATAAAAACAGCGAGCTATGTGATTCCACCATATGTGAGGTTGAGAGCATCCAAATTGAGAGTGTGAGAGAGACACCAAAAGAAAAGAGAGAAGTAGAAGATAGACAAAGTGAGGATTTATCTGACACTAACACATTAATATCTACGTCTAGTATTGTTTCTCATATTGTGCAGGTTGACATTAAAGATAAAGAATTGAATATTCAACAACTGGCACCTTTGAAGCCAAATGAGGAGATAACCACGGGAAGGGATAAAGCGTTTGCTGCCCTGAGGGTACATCCTAACAATTTTAAACCCCCAGCACCTACATCATCTGAGAAAGACGATAAAGGTAACAATAGTGGTGCTGAATTTAGTTATGCAAAGGTGAGTAATTTTGAGAGCTCATATGATCAACTGAAAACTCAATGTTCTGAAATTTCTTTGCTCAATTTACATAATGTGGAATTGATTACTCATAAGGAAGTTCTTACTAGAATATCTCCTAATGATTCTTTGTGCTATATCATGTTTGATGATTATAGAGAGCTATCTAGTGTGATTTATAATGTTGCTGAAATTTCAAGTTCAAAATCACTAGTTAGTACCTATGACTACACATATAAGTTCAATTTGATTGTAGATTATGGTGTAGATGAAAAATTTTATGTTCACAGAATTTGCATTACATGTGATAAGCTTGCTGAACTGAAATCGCATATTATGGATAAACAATCTTTTATGCCATGTTGTGATCACAATGAGATGAATTTCAACAATAGCACGTACTGTTTAGAAAGATTTCATAAGTCTACTTGTTCGATCTTTAATGTACAATCATGTAAAAATAATCAGAGTAGCGCAGTTGAAACATGGAAACCGCTCAAAATTTTCTTTCCTATGGATGAACACATAAATCTGATTTTGCTAATTAATGATCTGTCTATGTCCTTAGAAAAGTCGATGACGACTTTCTTTTATGGGAGGGAGAATGATGTGAAAAACAATATTGCAATGCATGCATATTTTGGTTGCTATTATATTCATCGGTTTATGCAAAATAATGAAAATGGCACAACAATTGACTCTTACATATACCATGCGTATGTGTTGTTCTTTTCGTTTATTACACCTTCAGATGTTCATGATATGCTAACCAGAAGAAGTGTTGATGACAAATATATATACCATGCATACACGTTGTATTCCTTGTTTAGTACAATTTCAGGCTATCAAAAGCCGAGGACGGCTTTTCTTGAAGAAGGGGAGGATGATGCGGATACGCACGTGTCTTGTACTTTTCAGTTAAATATATTATTCAACTGGAAAGAGTTATTGAGCCGCGTCAAACATTGCCAGGTGAACTCATTCCAAACTAAATATAATGTTACTATTCATAAGAATAGAATACTACCTCATGTCATTAAATGGTGCATTTTTAGATTTGTCGATGGCAAAGCAATGGAGACGCAAAATAAAGAGGATAACCACATTAGGTGTCAAAGATATGAAGGAAGAAAGCCCATTCAGTGGGAGAGCAAAAGGGAGAAGCCCAAGGACTTAAACTACAAGTTTTGGATAAGATTATTCAGCCAAATTCGTACCTCCAACAAGCCCAATTGGATTCAAACTCGGATTCAACTCAGAATTCAGTTCGGATTCGGTTCAGGACAGCCTGACAGGCACTTACCAAAAAGGTCATAACTTTCACAAACAGAGTCCGATTTGGGTGTTCTTGTACTCCTTGGAAAGATATTTTCAAGGGCTACGCAATGGATCTGGTCCCAACATCAAATTCATCACAGATCAAAAGTTATGGCCGAAACAATGTGACGGCTGTAAAATCTAGTTTCCTTTTTGTGAGAGTTCGTATCTAAAACCATATAGGGTTGAGTTGTACTAGATTTGTGGACTCTATGGACGTCCCAAGGTCCTATATAAGCCATGTATTGGCAGCCTAAGGGCTCAGACCACCTTTGAGAATAATCAATCTATTGAACTTTGTTCGAGTTTATCATTGTTGCTGAAATTCCGTGAGGGAATTAGGAGTGTTCTTCAATCAAGATCGTTCAGCCTTTCCGCTGGGAATTGGGTGCACGATAGATCTTCGCTTGGTGGTCGGCGAAATCGACACGAGTGTGTTTTGGCGGATTAAAGAGTGTTCGTCCCTTGCATTGGCATTGGAGGATCATTGCGATTTAACAAGACTCCCGCGAGTATCCATCCTACGTCGAGAAGATCAGGCGACCCCGTATCACAAGGGAGCGATGTCTGTGCAAATGAGGATGGGTTACGCTATGAGGGTAGTGTAGTTGTTCATAATAGGCGAACTATCGTAGAAATGTAAATTACAGTACAACAGTAGTTCCATAATATGCGATGCAATTTGACTAGTTGCAATATTAAAAATGTTTGCAGACAAACATCGGCAATGACGATACCCACTACATTGAAAGTACATTACAGTGTCGGCACCATTCATGAAGGTCTAAACGGTGTTGACTTGAGCAGTTTTCTGTAAGCCACTCTGGTACACCCGACGACAAGAATGCTCAAATCGCAGATGTGATGCACCGGCTCACCCACAGCTTCTTCTTGGACCTTGAGGTGTGCAGCTTCATCATACAAAGGCTTTAGAGCTGGTTTCCCACGTATATTAAATAGGAGTTGAGAAGGTTGATGTGTATTGTTGTGTAGAAGGGCTTTGTGGAAGGCTGTCGGTGCCGTGGATATGAGTGCGTGTTACTTGTGCAACCATTTCGAAAGGAAGATGTACAAGGCCCTACCGACGGCTATCATCCAGGTGGTAGGTGCAGTTCGGGCGTCTAGCATATTGGTCAAGAGGAGGACCCGGAGGCCGATCTCACAGAGGTTGTAGAGAAAGTTGCTTGTGACGAGGTCGATGCGGTAGATGGAGAGGAAGAAGGGTCACGATATGCTGAGCCTATAGGACAAGCTAATGAAGGAGAGCGTATGGAGTATATGATGTATCAAATGGAGAGTGATGACCTGATGACCTAGGCTGAAGAGAAAGCTGTACAGGAGGACGGCGAGGACAATTCCGATGAGGACAAAGCTCCTATCCCACAAGAATGGAACATATTTGATGCTGAGGGTGTTGCTGCGCATGACGAGCATGAATCACCATGGGAGTATCATGGCACAGAGGTTTGGTTACACTCATTGTTTGCCGACAAGGTATTGTTGCAGAATACCATCAAGTTGTGGGTCCTATCTATACAGCGGACTTTTCGAACTATCAAATCTAACTAGGAGCAGTACACCTTGAAGTGCAAATAGGTCAGTTGTCTTTGGAGGGTGCATGCACGTAGACCGAAGTATAAGACTCATTGGATTGTCTCAAAGGTAGAGCCGTACTCCTGCATTCTTAGCAGTGTTTTGTCGAGGCATCGTAACTTAACGTCTACCTTCATAGCCAATTTGATGTATAGAGAGATAGTGAAGAAGAAGGACATAGAGGTCACGCACATCATAGTGGCCATCGAGAAGAAATTGAAGTACAAGATTAGCTACACAATGGCGTGGCGTGCGAAGCAGAAAGCTTTAGAAAAACGGTTTGGGTTTTTCGATACAGTATACAACAAACCTTCCTCATATGCTTCATGTGATGTAGGACGAAAACCTGGGCACATAGACTACTGTAAAGGATAAGCCATCTATAAAGCCACCAGGTTTTGCGGTATTGTAGAGGGCCTTCTTAACCTTTGATACATTCATCAAGGCATTCAGGCATATGCTGCTCATGATCTCAGTTGATAGGACCTTTCTAACCGGCAGATACAAGGGCTAGATCGCCATTGGCTTTTACGACAATAATCAAATTCCTTGTATTACTCATGCATGCATGCAAATAGGGGGAGGCGTCCAGCACATATATTGCACATATATCGCCTATCTCATGTGTATGCCTATAAAAGGCCAAGGGCAGTGCCCATTGTAATCAGAGTTGAATTTTGAGTTTTGTCTCTAAGAGAGAATTAGCCATAATGGCTCATTAGGGTCTACCACTACTACAGAAACACTAAAAGTAGATGCTAAATCATAGACGGTTTTGTGAAACCGTCTATGATGTATACTATCACATACAGTTTTAATTTAGAGACTGTTTATATTGTTGGTAGTGGAAAAAAGGAGTATCACAGACGGTTCTTACCGATGAACCGTATGTGATACTGAATTATCACAAACGATTTTTAATAAAAAAAATTGTCTGTAATAATTCTAGATTATCAAGACGGTTGTTTATTAAAAACTGTCTATGATAATCCGACTATGTATTTATTGCACCACTCAGAACCGCATCTATCTTCATTTCGATCCAGATTTAGCCGGTGCTGCAGCTAGAGATGGCAAGGCTTTCAGGCCATTTAATTTGGTGGAAGGAGGTTTATTTGGCAGAAGAGTTTTGAAGATTCATCAAGTTCTTGGTTGCCTTAGATAGGGTTAGTAATAAAATTTATTTTTGGTTGCATCAAAATTTAGATCTAGCTAATTTTTTATGACTGTTATATATATACTTTGAAGATCTAGCTAATTTAGATTTAGCCAGCCTCAAAGCATGTGGTATATATGTAGTAATACTAACTTGTTATATATGTGCATAATATAGGACCAAAGCTGGATGTATACCGTGAACCATGTGAGTGAAAAGTACATTAATAGCATGTCTACTTTTACAAGTGCTACCGAGGAGGATATGTTGAATAAAGGGGTGGAATATATGTATTGTCCATGCACTGACTGCGAGAATTTAAAGATGTTTAAGAATCGAGAGCAGATTGAAGCGCACTTGATTCGGAGGAGTTTCAAAAAGGGGTATACGTGTTGGACCAGTCATGGTGAAGTCAATGATAAATAGCCAGATGACATCGCCGGTGAAGTCAATGATATGCCGCTGGATGACATCGCCAGTGAAGTCAATGATATGCCACCAGATGATGTCGATTGTGGTTCAGATTCGGATAGACTGTACGATGACAATCTGGATCAGATGCTTCGTGATGT
This sequence comes from Melocanna baccifera, assembly GCA_036346265.1. Classification (NCBI taxonomy): domain Eukaryota; kingdom Viridiplantae; phylum Streptophyta; class Magnoliopsida; order Poales; family Poaceae; genus Melocanna; species Melocanna baccifera. The sequence continues at coordinate 23,574,407 of CM070679.1, forward strand.
AGAAGAGAACTATGATGAGAGAGAATATGTTAAATTCTGGGGCTTGATAGAGGACTCGGAAAAACCTTTGTTCATGTGTTGCAGGTCAAAATACACGAAGTTGTTAGTTGTGCTTGAACTGTTGAAATTGAAGGTAAGCAACGGTTAGTCCGACAAGAGTTTCATGGCGCTGCTAGGTCTTTTAGCGGACATACTTTCGAAAAGAAATGAGTTGCCTAAAACCACGTATAAAGCCAAGAAAATTTTTTGTCCATTGGGAATGGAAGTAGAAAGAATACATGCATGTCCGGACGACTATATCCTCTACCGTAAAGAGTATGCAAACATGCATGTCTGTCCGGTGTGCAATGCATCCTGATACAAACGTAACAATCAATCAGATGATGATGTTACTGTTGGTATCAGAGTGGACTTTAGGTCTGTGGTAATTAAAATATTAAATTGACACACTGGTGCACAGTGGGATGGGATGGGTCAAGCATTGCATTCATGGTTTAGACATGTTGTATTGATGATTTATGTTATGAGATAATCTTGTATGATTACGATTTGATTCTGTGACTGCTATGAGTAAAGATAGTCAATGATAAGAGGTAGTGTTGTAGATGTTACCTTGGGCATTGCTAGTTTATACCACCGTTCGTAGTATAGGGATAGTGATGTAGTTACCTTGGGTAACCTAGTTGCGGATATCGTGGGTGAGTTTCTTAGAAAAGTTGTTATCTTTTTTGAGTTGATTTTGGCCAATTCTTGGCCTATTGCAGTTAATGAATTTTCTCTTGGGTTAACAGTCATAGTTGTTGTTGTGTGCCAATAGGCCTCTAAATGTTCTTGAGACCAAATATTATTTCTTTCTGATTGATAGGTTACTTTTGCTGCTCGTGAGCAGTGTTATTTAACGAGATGGATTTTTCAATGGTTGTATCATCTTTCTTACTGGAAAACGTGACTCCTTAATTCGTTTGATATTTTGAAAAGGAATCAAAGTTTTATGTTGGAAGTTCATTAACTTGTTGAAGCCTTGGCTCTATGCATTTTTTTAGTTATTTCGACTATTGATGTTTGATTCCTCTCTTTTCTAAAAGGAAGTATTGAAACCCTTTATGATGTTTTGTTGTGTTTAAGTAGAAGGTGGCAATTATATAAATAATTAATAAGTTATGAATTATCAAGTTGAGATGTTAGTATGGTGCATAATTAATTTCTACTAACATCCTTAGAAGTGAAGTTGTTTAATATGATGTTGTCATGTTGTAGTTTTTTGAAGAATTGTGGCTAAGAATTTGTCGATACATGTTTAGAACTCATGCAGTTATTGAGGAATATAAAAAAAGTGGTTTGATTATTGTGATTATTTAAATTTCCAACTTATTGGGTCGATTGGATTATTTGGTCTTAAGTAATTAATATAACCATTTAGGATGGTTAAGCAAGGACGTGTTAGAATATTGCCTTAGTATATTAACTTTTAATATGCCCTCACTTTACATACTTAATGAGCATGTACAACTGCTAAATTCATGTAACTTTTGCCATGCTAAATTGTTGAAACATGTATAAAGATATAGATGAAGGTTGATGTATTGACTTGTGGAATCTTGTAATATAAAGCTAGTATTATTGATGTTTAAATTTATTTTGTTCTAATTTCTGAACATAAGGTGGAATATTAAATTTATGCTCGTAATTGTTTTTGTGATTGCAAAACAGAGATAAGATCATTAATGCTATGTCGGACCCCGGAGCAACGACTCCTAGATCCTCTGTGTAAATCACTACATAGGGATAACAAAGGAAGGCTTATTAAGTTTATTTGTGCGAAAAACAGTACTAAATTTAAATACAATAACATAAGTGCAAAAGCTGAATTTTATACAGTAGATAGAAATAATAATTTAACAAAATAATATCGTTAGTGCAGGCTACGACCAAACACTAACCTAGTCACAGGTATCCTACTTGGTCCATCTTTTCAAAAGGTTTCACATGGATTCCATCTATCCATATGCTTTTCAAAATCTCTTATGGATTCATTTTGTTAGTGCAGGCTCCAACCATACACCAACTTATTCACAGGTATCCCACCTGGTCATGGATTCCATCCATCCATCCATAAGCTTTTTCAGAAACCATTTTTAAAAACCAAAGTCTAATCCATGAAAAACTTTACCCAGCTTGCCCATAACCGTGGGCACGGCTATCCAGGATAGATTATACACTCTGCAGAGGTTGTACAGCTTTACCCACAAGACATGATCATCCCGTATTGCCACCGGATAAACACACTTCCTTTGGTGTGCGGCGAGGATATCATGACAAGGCTGTTACAATGTTCCGTAGCCAAAATAGTTACGCCGCCACTAAGGTTTCACCACAACTTGAATCCATAAGTTGGAGCCCCCTCTTGTGCCATGTGAGACTTCTCGCGGCCTACGCCGCGCTCACATTCAGCCTATAGCGAAACTATATTTGGAACTTCACAAATTACTTAGCCAGGTCTGTCCCATACCAGACTTATGGTAGTACGATATGGCTTTGTAACAGTAGCTCACAGACCGGTCCTTAACTTGACTTAGGCTCAATCCACATACCCCCTTATGCCTAACAATCAACTATGTGTCACCAAACACGAGGCATGTTAGCACCCACCACCTAACCATTAGCCTAGGTCCAAACCAAGTTTTTATATTTTTCTTTGAAACATTCATATTCATTCTTCACTCATCGAAGTCAAGAATAGATTTTAGAAACTTATCATTTTCTAGTGAAACAATTATTCCCACTTAAATCATTCTAAGCATGGCTAAGCAATTCTATAAAATTTCTAGTCAATACTATTGTACTAACTAGGTTTTCATCTAAGGTGACAAGGCATAAGGAAGTTCAATGTCAATTTTGGCCATACACAAAGGATCTGGGTATAACTAGAATTTAAAATGATTTTAAACTATATTTGAATAAAAGTACGCATGCATAATAATTTTAGAAACAACGTAAATAATTTGAATTACTGGGAGCAACATGATCAAAGGTGTAACTTGCCTGCTTCGAAGTTTGCGGAGATTCGTTGAAGTTATACTCTCCAAAATAGTCGTAGTCTACACGTGAAAAGCCAGAACAAACTAAACTCAAATAAAATCCAAATTTTATAAAATAAATGCTGGGAGATGGAATATGAATTTAGAAATTTGGATGGGTCCAATCGGAGTTAGAGCGAAGAAGGAGGACTTCTGATAGTTTGATTTCCAAAGAAATGAATAAAAGGAATTCTTGGAATTCTTTTCTTTATGAAGAAAAAGTGGTCGGAATCTACAATATTTGTGTATAGTTGAAAGCATGATCGAAGGCATAGTCAAAGACATGATCCAACCATAGTCGAATCAACTGCTGAAAATGCGGAGGTCTAAGTCAAAGACAAAGACTCCAAATATGGGTGCAGTTGAATTCGAAGATTAAGATTCAGTCGAAGACTTGCTCGAAACTGTACGGGGGTCGAAGAACACTATAACAGTTAAGAACAAATGGTAATCGGAGTTGAGTGGTCGGGACGACAATGAATGCCGGTGGTGGAAAGCGAAGGTACTCAGAGTCGGCTCGACTTTGACTCACAGTATTCTTCCAACTACTCCTCGCTGGCGAAGGCACTCGGAGACTTAGGCGAAGAGTGACAGTGGTCGGAAGCGACTACGGTCGGAGGTAGATAGAGACGGCAGTGGTCGGGAGCGACTGTGGTCGAGAGTGACTATAGTCGGGAAAAAACAATTGTGGTCAAAAGGATTGGAGTTTACGCAGAGTGATCGAAAGAATCGAATGGCTTGGAGAGGTCGGACGGCTTCGAGTGGTCGGAGAGATCGAAGGGTTCAAAGAGGTCGGAGGGTGCCGAGGTTAAAACGGTCTAACAGCCTTGGTCGGTTCAAAGGCAGGTCGAAGTCGAAGGCTCGAGATTGAAGACCGGTTGAAGTCTTAGGTCGAAGGTCGAAAGGTGAGTCGAAGTCTTTGAAAGTCAAAGTCAAAATCGGAGTCTTGAAGGTCGAAGTCGAAGGCTCGAGCGATCGAGTCTAAGAAGCCTCCAAACGGTCGGAGTCTAAAGATCCTCCGGATGGCGTAGTCTGAAGAGCCTCCGGACATCGGAGTCTTATAAGCCTCCGAATGTCGGGGTCTAAGAATCGAAGGGCTGGGAAAGTCGAACGGCTTCACGTGACAAGATCCGAGCGATCCAACGATGGCGAAGACCGGTGAGATATACAAAAGAGGGAGAAGAGTATAAGTCCGGTTTCACCTTGGCGCAAGGATCAGGCTGCGCAGAGTTTGCTGGTGGCGAGGGTGTAGCGGAGGTGGGGTACAATCATCGACGGCGGAGACTCTCCGACGACGGCTTGCTCGGAGAAGGGGCGTCGAAGGTTCGCACGGGCCTGATTAAGGTTACCAGCGGCGGGGTACTCTGGTCATGCTCTGGCTCGGGAAAAGGGTGAAGGAGGTGTGCGCGGTCCTGTCGAAGATTTGGCGGTGGTGGCGTCGGCATGGCGGAGGAGACACTCCGGCGGCGGGATTGCTTGGCGGAGGGGTGACAAGGTAAAGAAAAGAGAGAGGGGATTGTGAGAAGTGCATTCGTGCTCTTGTGCATCACCACAAGTGGTTGGAAGGTGGTTGGCGACGAGATGAAGCGGTGGCGCAACTCGGGCGGCGGTGGCGACGGTGTTCCGGCGGTGAGGAGACTCAACCAAGGGCGGTTGAGAAAATTCAAAAATTATGAAATATATACTGAAAAATAGATTATGAATTTAGATGAATTTACAAACTTGAATCACTTGATTCGGAGTTCGGACGAAGGAGAACGAGCGATTGGAAGATTGGCGGATCAGAAAATGCTGAAAAAGGAAAAATCAGGAATATTCCTTCATGAACAGTAAATGACAGCGGCTCTTTTCACTGTTTTTGGCCATGTCGTTGGCGAGAAAAGGTACGGGAGGTGAAGCTAATGGGTTGCTAGTGACCCGAGGCACATGTAGGAAGTGACGGCACGTCAAACGGAGCACGGTGACGACGTGTACAGCGACAACAGCATAGGGTGTGGAGAGAAGAATAATTTTCGGGCACGAGACATGGAGAAGCAAGGTAACCACGGCCTAGAACGCGGCGAGGCGAGGCTAGAAAAAATTATGGCTAAGCCGAAAACTCACCGGAGGCGACGCAATCGTAGTTAGAGCGAAGAAGAAGGACTTCTGATAGTTTGATTTCCAAAGAAATAAATAAAAGGAATTCTTGGAATTCTTTTCTTTATGAAGAAAAAGTGGTCGGAAGCTACAATATTTGTGTATAGTTGAAAGCATGATCGAAGGCATAGTCAAAGACATGATCCAACCATAGTCGAATCAACTGCTGAAAATGCGGAGGTCTAAGTCAAAGACAAAGACTCCAAATACGGGTGCAGTCGAATTCGAAGATTAAGATTCAGTCGAAGACTTGCTCGAAACTGTACGGGGGTCGAAGAACACTATAACAGTTAAGAACAAATGGTAATCGGAGTTGAGTGGTCCGGACGACAATGAATGCCGGTGGTGGAAAGCGAAGGTACTCAGAGTCGGCTACGACTTTGACTACCGAGTATTCTTCCAACTACTCTTCGCTGAAAAAGCGAAGGCACTCGGAGACTTAGAGCGAAGAGTGACAGTGGTCGGAAGCGACTACGGTCAGAGGTAGATAGAGACGGCAGTGGTCGGGAGCGACTGTGGTCGAGAGTGACTATAGTAGGGAAAAAACAATTGTGGTCGAAAGGATTGGAGTTTATGCAGAGTGATCGAAAGAATCGAATGGCTTGGAGAGGTCGGACGGCTTCGAGTGGTCGGAGAGATCGAAGGGTTCAAAGAGGTCGGAGGGTGCGGAGGTTAAAACGGTCTAACAGCCTTGGTCGGTTCAAAGACAGAGGTCAAAGTCGAAGGCTCCGAGATTGAAGACCGAAGTTGAAGTCTTCGAGGTCGAAGGTCGAAGGCTGGAGTCGAAGTCTTTGAAAGTCAAAGTCAAAATCGGAGTCTTCGAAGGTCGAAGTCGAAGGCTCAGGCGATCGAGTCTAAGAAGCCTCCAAACGGTCGGAGTCTAAAGATCCTCTGGATGGCGGAGTCTGAAGAGCCTCCGGACATCGGAGTCTTATAAGCCTCCGAATGTCGGGGTCTAAGAATCGGAGGGCTGGGAAAGTCGGACGGCTTCACGTGACAAGATCCGAGCGATCCAACGGCGGCGAAGACCGGTGAGATGTACAAAAGAGGGAGAAGAGTATAAGTCCGATTTCACCTTAGCGCAAGGATCGGGCTGCGTAGAGTTTGCTGGTGGCGAGGGTGTAGCGGAGGCGGGGTACAATCATCGACGGCGGAGACTCTCCGTCGACGGCTTGCTCGGAGAAGGGGCGTTGAAGGTTCGCACGGGCCTGATTTAGGTTTCCGGCGGCGGGATACTCTGGTCATGCTCTGGCTCGGGAAAAGGGTGAAGGAGGTGTGCGCGGTCCTGTCGAAGATTTGGCAGTGGTGGCGTCGGCATGGCGGAAGAGACACTCCGGCGGCGGGATTGCTTGGCGGAGGGGTTGCAAGGTAAAGAAAAGAGAGAGGGGATTGTGAGAAGTGCATTCGTGCTCTTGTGCATCACCACAAGTGGTTGGAAGGTGGTTGACGATGAGATGAAGCGGTGGCGCAACTCGGGCGGCGGTGGCGACAGTGTTCCGGCGGTGAGGAGACTTAACCAAGGGCGGTTGAGAAAATTCAAAAATTATGAAATATATACTGAAAAATAGATTATGAATTTAGATGAATTTACAAACTTGAATCACTTGATTCGGAGTTCGGACGAAGGAGAACGAGCGATTGGAAGATTGGCGGATCAGAAAATGCTGAAAAAGGAAAAATCAGGAATATTCTGAAGGAATATTCCTTCGTGAACAGTAAATGACAGCGGCTCTTTTCACTGTTTTTGGCCATGTCGTTGGCGAGAAAAGGCACGGGAGGTGAAGCCAATGGGTTGCTAATGACCCGAGGCACATGTAGGAAGTGACGGCACATCAAACGGAGCACGGTGACGACGTGTATAGCGACAACGGCATAGGGTGTGGAGAGAAGAATAATTTTCGGGCACGAGACATGGAGAAGCAAGGTAACCACGGCCTAGAACACGGCGAGGCGAGGCTAGAAAAAATTATGGCTAAGCCGAAAACTCACCAGAGGCGACGCAATCGTCGTTTGAACGACGACGGTACAGAAACACTAAAAATTCAATATCTTTTTACTCGGTGAGGCGAATCCAAAACCGTCCGAAACGTAGCCACCTGGGATGGTTTGGCACGTTTTGACATAAACGGATTGTTGAAAGCATTCCCGGACAGGCGGGGACGCGTAGTGCCATTTGCGGCATGGCGAGGTGTCGGGCGAAAATATTTAGGAAAGGTTTTTGGATGAACGGAGGGGAGCACGGCGTAGAACGCATCGAGACGAATTCAACGGTGTAGACGGCTCAGCCAACGGACTAACGGAACGCGGTGGACAAGACGTTAAGCAGCCTACAGACTGACATTGGCGTTCCGGGCAAACGGAGTCGAATTAACATGCAAGAGTTGCGGCGAATCGAAGAGTAGAGCATGGGGATCGTGATGCTCACCTTGGTTTTGGTCGGGCATGCACGGTCGGCCGGTGGCGACGTGACGAACGCGGACCCGATTTGGCCCACGGTGGCGACGATGCTCCGGTGAAGTTCCGGCGAAGGCGAGGTGAGCACCGCGTAGAACGCGACGAGGCGAAGCCAACGGTGTGGTCAAACGCGGCGGCGCTCCACCGGATGAGGCACAAAAGGCCAGAGAACGACGTTTGGTACACAAAAATAAAACTCCGATTGCGACCAAACGAGAGGGAGTGGGGACTTGAGATTTTCGGGGTTGAGTGAGGATGAGGAGAGGCTCACGGGGCTCCCTTTTATAGGGGTTGAGGAGGCCCGAGGAGGGAGATCAACGGGGCATGTCTTTGAATGGCATGGTTTAAATCCCGCGAAAATAGCTCATGATGAGGGGGAAACGGTAGGGGAATGAAAGAGCTTGATGAGGGGAATTCAATGCAATTTATTTCGCTAAAAGCCGTTGAGTAAATCATGAGTTATGAAGGTTTGAAGAAGCTTCACGATGTTTTTTTCATGGCTGTTCGTTCTGTCCAGAGTGCACGCACGATGGCTTCATGGAGAAGAAAGGAAAAAGGAGGAGAGAGAAAAGAAAGAAAAGAAAAAGAAAAAGAAAATTTGGAAAAATTCCAAAAAAAATATTTTTAGAATCCTTGGAACCTGAAAAGAATAAAAAAAATATTTTCGGAATTGTTTGACGTTTATTTTTATTTTTAAAAATGTTTTCCTTTTTCTAGCTTTAAATAATACAATAAATAACAAATAAAGGCTAAAAATCCTAGAAAAATTGATAGAAGTTTCTAAGGCTATTTGGAACTTATAAAAAAATTCCAACTCAAATTTTCATATTTTTCTTTATAAAATATTTTTTTGTTTAACAGACAGGCTCTTTTCTTCTCTTTTTTTTAGCAGAAAATTAAGCTAGCTCAAAATTTTAAAATTTCAAGAAACCAAATAACTTTGATTTTTTGCTTTAAACTAACTTATTTAATACCTTATTTATTTATTTTTTTTTGTTTTTATTTTTTTCTTAAATCACCTTTTCATAACCTTTTTTTTGCCGAAAATCAGGCAATTAATTTTTTTTAATAACTTAAAGAAACCAATAGTAAATGTTTTAATTTAAATTAAATCAAATATTTTGAAATAAACAGCTGGGCTGTTACGTGCTACAATGATGAAAAATAATAATCAGTTACTGACAGTGATGGCTAGAGTGTAATTAATTTTTGCTAAATTAGAGTTGAGCATCAGTAAGAATTAAATGTATGAAATCTAATGAGAGATTTATACTAGTATGTTTGTGAGGTTGTCATGTTCTAATATCATCTTGTTAAAGAATCTCATTTTAATGTGGTGGCTTATGCACTAGGTTTTTCCTAGATTAAGTGTTGGAATCTTATTTACATAATAAGAACATGATGAAGTGATTTATGATGATTCTTGCAAAAAAATATTTTATCTTATTGTTAAAACAATTGATAGCATGTAGTTGTGATTATGGTGTTGAATGTTTTATAAATAAAGAAATTTGTTAATTCCTTGATACTAATTAAATTAAAGGGTTTGAGATTTGCGGTTGGGATCTTTTTGTTCCTTATGACTTGTGTGGTAGCCGATATTGCCTTGAGTAAATAGGCGTGTTGAATGATTTTATTGGTTCTTTATTTGAACCTTGTGTTGTGATCTTCAAGCCTCTTTTGTTGGAACTGGAGGATGAGGAAAAAAATTAATCATTTCTTGTTAAAAGAAAGAGTGTACTAGAAGTATTTGAGGTTCAGATGATCTCATCTTGTGTTTTTCAACCTCATTGCAATTTATTTTTTTTCTCTTGATCTTTTGGCTACTATGAATGATGGCGGTTTTCTGTGTGCTAGAATTTATTTCTTCTTACCTCTTCTTCTAAGAATAGGGTAATTGTTGTGGGTTACGAAGCCTTTGTGTTGCGTGATGGCAATTGGATAGTAGTGATCTAGTAGGTGAATTTGTGGAACCTTTAAATGTCACGATGTTTATGGTACATTGGATGAAATATTATTTTCGTGGAATAATGCTCGGGAAGGATTTGATTTAAATAGAATGTTTGTCTTGGAGTCAAACAATTTTGTTGATATTAAGAATTGGGCGTATGTTAATTGTGGAATAGTAGGGTTTTCATCTGAGGACTTCCCTATCTTATACGGGAAGTTTGTTGTAGGATTCTTGAAAGCTATGTCTGAGCTTTACTTTTTGTTATGCTAGAACCTTAGAGGCCTAGTGTCTCTGTGTGGGAATAGTGGATCAGAGTGATATTCCAATAGTGTGAGGATCATGGATATCATCTTTGAGGTGCAGTAAAGGAGTATGTACGGGAGTGGTGTGAAATTTGAGTTGTTATCCTTAAGGGATTGATATGTTTTAGGAACTACCTGTCAAAATAATTCTGCTGGTCGAGGGCTGGGCTAGAGTATGATTTGCAGGGGCAGTAGAGTCTATCTACAATGGTGTGGATGATGAACTCATTTGAGCTTATTGTTGAGGTTGCCAACTTAAGATAAATGCGTTAGTGTGTTGGACGATGATTTGAAAATACTTGATTCAAGAAAGTTAAAATTTTTGAAAGGGAATGGATTGGGAAATATTTGTTATCTCGAATAGTGAGATGCTCACTTGATTCTTGTGTAACACCCTAAGATCCACATCACCCTGAGATGCCACTAAACCACTCTACAGCTAGCCAAAAATTTCAAGATAATTTATTTCGGCAATAATTTCTAGACATGAAGCATTAAGCGGAAGCATAATCAACTAAGAGAATAAAGATAACGACAACAAGTTCAATACTTGAAACAACCTCTAGCAGATTAATCGAAAAATAGATCACAAGTTCATCATTATTAACTAAAACAATCATCCACTGATAGCTAGGCATTTGGTTAGAATTCCATCGACTTTATTACAGCATGATTTTATGAACCAAGTGCATTATTGTGGTGCCGCTCTACCCATCCCATGAATGCTTAGAAATCACCTGTAGGGGGGAAAACAAGGGTGAGATAAAAATCTCAGTAAGCAAACTGTTTAACAGGCTATTCAGACTACAAACAAATATACAACATCATTAAAGTATTCACATGTCCACATCTGCAATGTGCATCCATATTCATTAACAAGCTAATTAAAGTACAATGATATTAAGTAACAATATCCATTTTCCCAAAATGACCACGATTATAGTCTCAATCATATTTACTACCGACAATAGTAAAATATTAGTAAATGAATCTTGATTAACTATTACATATCAACCACCACCACCACTACCAATGACAATAAAGCATTAACATGATTTACCTTACTAACTTTATTATTCCCCGTATCCACAACTGCTATCATCACTTACCACAAGAGAAAAGAATCTCACGCCACAATCACAACCCCTATCATACCACAACAACCACAGCCACTTTCCTCATACCACAAGTGGCTCTCATGAGCCAATTCCACATTACAACTATGAAGTTGCAATTGTTGTAAAATAACTTCACCACAATATATTGCATAAGTATGCAAATAATCTTTCCACAATGCAATGCATATGCATGCTATGCTCCACTGCATCTTTACCCAACAAAGTAAAAGTGTGGATCGTGCTACGGCAATGCACGATACTGTACCGGTACGGTCGTGGCTATAAGCGGCGACATCAACAATGCAATCTCATGACATGTTTATGAATGATACGATAATCATAAACCATAAGAATTTAACCACGAAGGTCAACCATGTAACCCACATTCGGTTCACCAAGATCATAATCAATCGATCTATAGTGAATCCTACCACATAGACCACAATGTATTCAAGTAATACAACTTGAAGGGCATCATTATGATCCTCATGAATTTAACAATAAGAAAAAATATCATCATATCTGTTAGTGATATGCCCTAGAGGCAACATGGAGATGTTGTATATATCACATACTATGTTTATGATACATTACTTTGTTCCTTGGAATAGACATCATCATTATTGATCAATGAGTATGTGACTTATTCATGAGACTCTTAAATACTAAGATGTTGCTATTTCTAAATGATCCCTGATCGTATATCATATGAGGAACAAATATGATTCAAAGACAAAGATCAGCATATGTATTGATTGATGATCATGTCTCATGGATCATGGTATGGTGATACCAAATCAATAATATGGACATGTGTTAGTGAACATATGTTGGATAGACCTGCCATGAGACACTGCAGAGATTCCATGTGTCATCAGTTGGTCTCAAGTAGTGTTTATGTAGAGTCCTTAGACTTGAGATCATCATGGTTCCCAACATGAGTAGTAGCTTATTTTGGGACTACTAAACACTACTCCGTAACTGGGTAGTCATAAAAGTAGTCTTCGAGTTTGCCATGAAACATGTAGTGGGATGTGAATGATCAAGATAGAATTTGCCCCTTCTTATGGGAGAGATATCTCTGGGCCCCTCGATGTAATGGATTATGAAAGTGCATGGCCATGCCAAGGTGATTGAGGAGTCAATCACGAGTTTATAATCCATCACGGAATCGAGAGAGTGATTGAGCTATTAAGAGGATGACACAGGTCTCGCCTTGAGCTCAATCTATATCGTGAGGCAAAGGGATTCGTACATGAGAGAACATTACAGGTTCAGCCGATATGATCTTTACATATACTTTGGGGTTAATATGTCTTACTAGAGGCCGCTATTAACATGGTAGCGGAAAGGCGTTTCCGGTCACGACCAAGTATCGTGAACCTCTGTGGTCGCACGCTTAACGGGTTGGAACACTAATTCGAATATGATTTGGATATGGGCTCAATTCGGATAGAGATCCGAATAGACTCCTATTGGGCCTCGGTCCACGAGGCCCACGTGAGGAGGTCTATATATATGGAGGCGAGGCGGAGGATTCGTCCCGATTAACATCTAGCAAAACCCTAGCCGCCACCTCCCGAGCCAAACCCTAGCTGCTCACGAGTGCTAGTACACTCGCGATTGGCGTTCGGCCGGGCGTGTGGATACCGGTGGAGGCGCTGCTCGTTGCGATCTTGATCGGCGTGCGTGGAGAGACGATCTGTTCGGGACGATCGGCTACTTCCACTACTACCTCGACGCGCGAGATTGGATCGGTTTCCAATTCTTCTTCCGCTGCGCTGCGCGTCTAAGTGGTAACGATCCATGATCCTTCCTTAGCATGATGTTCTTGGGTGCGCGGTAGAAAAGTTTTGTTTTCTGCTTCCGTAGCCTACGCGTATTCCAATAATATCCACCATGCATTTACTTTTATAAACCACAATTATCTCATTAAGCAAATTACCACAATACTACCAAAACTCATCCAAACATGGCAAGTGATTAATATCTGGCTACCACCTTCTTACTTGGAAAGCATGTAATCATGGCATATCATTTAACATTACGTAAATCATGCATATTGCAAGTAGTAAGAATAACGGATTAAACGGTAGCACATCCGCTACGTTTACTTGCCTCTACCGATGAAGCGACGAGATCACGCGCGTTCAGAAGCAAAACCGCCTATCCAAAAGGTACCTCTCAGCACACATTACAACAATGAAATCGCGACTCTCGAAGAAAAGATATCGCTAAACCCCAAAATCCCACAACAACCTTCCCCGCGTAACGATTCTACAATCTTTCCACTGCAGCGGCGCTGCTTAACATTTTTCTATCTTTAAAAATATAATACTAATCACAGTAAAAGATATATATCTAGATTCCTCACTTAAATACCTACACTTTTCATGTAGATCACATATTTTTATTTTGTCATTGACAAGGTGATATCTAATGCACAAAACAGAGGACGTCCTCTGTTTTGAAAGTCTGGACAGCCGACTTGTAATGCATCCCCAGAATAGATCAAGGCTCTAAAAATTCTAGTTCTTTTACAGAAGCTAGATTACTGAATTCCCTACAACGTTCTCAATGGTGGCCAAAAATATAAAATTCATCTACTATTTCTAATTCCCATCTGAACCGCGGTCTGTCCCTGTCTGTAACCCTAATAGATAGAGAGATTCCAGACCCTGATACGCCTAAATTACGTGGCCAAAAAATCTGGAAACAATATAGTAGATGCGTATCGTCGTCCTCTACGTTTTTCCTTTTGGGGAGACCCTCGGGAAAAATCGTTTTCAGGGTCTAAACAGCACGAACAGAAACACTGCGCGAATCAATCTACAGGCAGACAGCAGAGACTCTCTAATTGGAGAATCTAATTGCTAATTTTCACCAAACCCTGGGCTAAGAACCCTAATACAGCAGAAAATAGAGGGTTTTAGGATGGGGAAAAATTACCTAGGGGATCCCTTGGGATCTCCCTTCTTCTCTTCTCTTCTTCCTCTTCCTCCCTCCTCCTCCTCCTCTTTTTCTTCTTGCCTTTCTCCTTTGCTCCAGAGAACAGGGCAGCAGCTTGGGAGGTGGGGATGGGGCGCAGGGAGGGTGGGGGTGGCGGCTGGGGGTGGGAAAAGGGAGGGGGAGGCGCCCACAAGTTTTATAAAGGGGGTGGCTAGGGTTTGGGAGGGGGTACGGGCCCCCGTTTGGGCTGGCTGGCCCAAAGTGCTGGCCCACCCCTCCGGACAGCCATTATTTTAGAATATTTCAAAGAATTTATTTTCATCTCCCGCGATTTATCGAAAATCCGGGCGACTCCGCGATTAATTTAAAAAACGACGCCGAAACGACGTTCAGGATATTACATCTTGTTTGTGCTGTGTGTTTTTGGCAGAGGTCATCTGCAAATTGAACTATTTTACGTTGAGGCGTAGTCTTTTTCCAGCTAGGAAAAGAAAATGATTATTTTGGTCTGTCGAGTGATTTTCACTCTTGACTTATGTGGTGAGGTTTTGTTGTGAATTCTTTTATTTGGATCGTGGTCCTTTTAAGAAAAACTGGTTGCTAGTGTGTTGCTTGAGAATCCTTTATTCTTTATTTGTTGGGTTCTATTTGTAAAAGTTATTATTTGTGCTTCGAGTAGAATGATGTGAGTGGAATTTGTGGTCCAACTCTTTTAAAGGGGTAAATGTATTATCCCGATTATTTTTTTTAATAAGAAGAAAGTGTTTTAAGGAGGATGATATTAGATAGTGGTTTAATAGTTGTGGCGAAAAATTTTGCGGGAATGGCAGGACCAGTTGACCGCTTAGAGCTGGCCAAAGAGCCATGCGGACGTTCGGCTTAGACCAACGTGAATCGTGGATTCGTCGGAGCTGGTCTGGAGGAGGAGGGCCACTTGGTATGTGGAGGCCCCCTTGACGAATCAGTCCGAGCAGGAGGTGTCATGGGAGCTTAAAGTTCAAATGCAGAAGAAGAACCCGAAATCTTCGAGGCAGGTGAGAACCCGTAGTTGTTGTTCCCTTAGGATGTTCTATCCTTTGGTTGCTCTTTCCTTGATTGATTTTTTGTCTCGTGGGTTGAGGAGTTATATTCGAGAACGAATCCTTTTTGGGTGGGAGAATGTAATACCCTGAATGTCAATTCGGAGTCGGTTTTAAATATAATCGCGTAGTCGCCCGAGTTTTCGGTAAAAAACGTAGGAAGGGAAGAAATAAATTTTTATTGGAATAGCATAAAGTGAAAATGTATGAAATAGATATTTTAAAAAACTCTTTAACGGGCTGGCAGGAGGGTGGGCCTGCCACCTTGGGCCAAAGGGCCCAAGGGGTGGTCGAACCCCCCTCCCAACCCTAGCTGTCCCCCCATTTATATGTGTGGCCGGCCCCTCTCCCCCTTTTCTTCCCCTAGCCGCCACCTCTCCCTCCCCCTTGCACCACCACCCCTCCCTCCCCTTGGTGCTGCCCTTGGTGCAAAGGAAGATCAAGGAGAAGAAGGAGAAGAGAAGGAAGAGAGGAAGAGGAAGAGGAGAAGAGAAAAGGTGTGATTCCAAGGCTAGGTAATTTTTCCTCATCCTAAATCCCTCTGATTTCTACTATAATTAGGGTTCTTAGCCTAAGAATTGGTGGGGATTAGCAATTAGATTCTCCAATTAGTGATTTCCCTGCTATCTGCCTGTAGATCAATTCGCGCAGCATTACTGTTCGCATAATTTAGACTCCCAAAACGATTTTTCCTGTGGGACTTCTCAAAAGGAAAAATATAGAGAACGGCGAGACGCATCTCCTGTATTTTTTCAGATTTTTTGGGCACGGCAAAGTCGGGAACCTTGCTGTCTGTCAAGGGTGCAAATTGTTATTCAGTTGTGATTTAGGGGTAGTAGATGAATTTTTTATTTTTGATCACAATTGAGAAAAATGTGGAAAATTCAGTAGTCTAGATGTTGTATAAAAATTATATTTTTTAGAGCTTTGTACTGTGGTTGGGAAGCGTTAGAAGCTGGCTGTCCAGTATGTCAGAACAGAGCACGTCCTCTATTTTGTACGGTAAATTACATCATGATAGGAGACAAATATAATAAAATGGTCTACTTGAAAATTGAGGATACTTAAGTATAGTTTCCAGAGGTATGTCATTTGCTGTGTTCGGCTTAATATTTTTAAAGTTATGAAAAAAAACAAGTAACGCTGCAGCAGTGGGCTGGGTGTAGGTTCGACGGGCATGGTGGGGATTGATGGGTTTAGAGACTTAGTAGCATTTGTATATTTTTTATATATAAGTCACAATTATCTCGCTGTAGTTGTATGCTGAGAGTGACTTTTGGACTGGTGGCTACACTCCTGATCGCGCGTGATTTCATCGCTACGCTGGTAGTGGTAAGTAAATGTAGCGGATATGCTACCGTTTAACCCGTTATTCTTACTACTTGCAATATGCATGGTTTTCATAATTTTAAATGATATGCCATGGTTACATATTTTCTAGATAAGGATGTGGTAGCAAGATATTAACCAATTGCTATGTTTTGGATGAGTATGGTAGTTTTGTGTTAATTTGCTTAATGAGCCAATTGCAGAATATAAAACTTAATGCATGGTGGATATGATGTTGTTTCCTTGATGTTAATTCCATGAGGATCACATTGGTGCTCTTGAGGTTGAAAATTTATGTGGTTTATGATTATCATATTATTCATAACATGTCATGATATTGCATTGTGGATGTCGCCGCTTATAGCCGCGACCGTATCGGTACAGCATCGTGCATTACCGTAGTATGATGCATACTTTTACCTTGTTGGGTAAAGGTGCAGTGGACATAGCATGTATATGTATTACATTGTGGATGGAGAAACTACATTCATATGCCAGTTGTTGAAAGCCTTAAGTGGCTTGACTCGTGGGAAGTCTTGGAGGTCTAATGAATGTAGATGCACATTGTGAATAATTCATTTGCATACTTATGCCATATATTGTGGTGGAATTTATTTGCAAATGAATGCAATTTCTCAGTTTTAATGTGGAATTGGCTCATGAGAGTCACTTATGGTATGAGGAATATAGTTGTGGTCGTGGTACCTTGTGGTAAGATAAGGGTTGTGATTGTGGCATGAGATTCTTTTCTTTTGTAGTAACTAAAGTTAACAGTTGTAGATGTGAGAAATAATAAAGATAGTGAGATAAAATATGTAAATGCTTTGCTGTTATTGGTAATGGTAGTGGTTGAGGATATGAAGTAGTCAATCAAGATTTATTTGCTAATGTTTTACCGTCGTTGGTGGTGATTCGGGGTTGAGGTTATAAATGTGGTCGTAGTGGGAGATAAATGTTGATGACTAAACTACTGCAATTTAATTAGCTTGTTAAACAGTATGTGGTAACATTAATGATGTTGTATATTTGTTTGTAGTTTGAATAGCCTGTTAAACAGTTTGCTTGCTGAGATTTTATCTTACTCTTGTTTTCCCCCCTACAGGTAATTCTTGAGCATACATGGGATGGGTAGAGCGGCACCACTATAATGCACTTGGTTCATCAATTTATACTGTAATAAAGTCAAAAGGATTCTAACCAATTGCCTAGCTATTCGTGGATGTTTATTTTAATTAAATAATGTTGTACTTGTGGACTATTCGTGTGGTTAATCTGCTAGAGGTTGTTTTAGATTATTGAACTTGTTATCTTTATCTTTGTTTCCTTAGTTTGTCATGCTTCCGCTTAGTTTCGTGATGATTAGAAATTGTTGCCAGTTTAAATTATCTTGTAAATTTGGCTAACTGTAGAGTGGTTTAGTGGCATCCCAGGGTAATGTGGGTCCTGGAGTGTTACACTATATCGACGTCATGCACGTAGAGAAGAATGTGTGTGACAGCTTGATTGGTCATTTACTGAACATTCGTGATAAGACAAAGGACAGTGTCAACACACGGCTTGACTTGATTGATATGGATATCAGGCCAGAGTTAGCACCGAAAAAAGTAGATAATGGACGAACGTACCTTGCCCCTACGTGTTACACTCTGTCCAAGGCCGAGAAAATAGAACTGTGCCAGTGCCTACATGGTGTCAAAGTTCAATTTGGTTACTCCAGTAACATGAAGAAAGTTGTTTTGATGCAAGATTTGAAATTAAATGGCATGAAGTCACATGAATAAATGTGCTGATGACACAGATGCTCCCTATTGCAATTCGAAATATTTTGCCGATCAAAGTCCGAGAGACAATCATGAGGTTATGTTATTTCTTTAACACAATTGCTCAGAAAGTTATTGATCCCGAAGGGCTAGATGCTCTGCAGGATGAGGTGGTGATGACTCTATGTCATCTTGAGCTGTATTTTTCTCCTTCATTTTTTGATATCATGGTCCATCTCATTGTTCACGTTGTGTGGGAGACAAAGATGAGCGGGCCCATATTTCTACGTAGCATGTACCCGTTTGAGAGGTTCATGGGAATTCTCAAGTCCTATGTACGGAATCGATCTCGGCCGGAGGGTAGCATCGTCGAAAGTTATGCAAGCGAAGAGATCATTGAGTTTTGTGTCGATTATATGGTTCAGATTAAACCGATAAGTATGCCTCAATCTCGTCATGAGGGGAGGCTCAAGGGTATCAGAACTATCGAAAGGAAAGCAATCACTCCGGATAAGGACGCGTATGCTCAATCTCATTTTATGGCCTTACAACACATGACTGAAGTGGTCCCTTATGTTGACCAGCACAAGGATGTGCTTCGGCAACAGATCCGAAGCGGCCGGATGTTTGGATCATGAGACAACACAACAGTCGGTTCAACCAATGGTTGAAGGAACAAATCGCTAGGAGGTCGCCAAGTGAGATGCTGACATGGTTGACAAAAGGGCCAACATTTACAGTTGTGACATAGCAAGGATATGACATAAATAAGTACAAATTATATACAAAGGCTCAGGATGTAAAGAGCACTAACCAGAACAGCGGTGTTTGCATATATACGTTCAGTACGGATGGGTTGAGAAACTCGTACTATAGGTTCATAGAAGAGATTTGGGAGCTCGACTACGAGGATTTCAAGATCCCCTTATTCTGGTGCCATTGGGTGCATCTCCCACAGGTGAAGGTTGACAAGTACAGTGTTACTACCGTGGACCTCCAACGTGTCGGATACAAAGATGAACCATTCGTACTCGCTAATCAAGTTGTTCAAGCTTTCTATATAACTGACTCGGCAAATAAGAAGCGCCATGCTGTTCTTCATGGAAAAAGGAGAATTGTCGGAGTAGAGAATGTAGTGGACGAGTTACCTCTTTTTGGAAATGGCATAAAGGTCGACAACGAACAACGTGACGAAACTAGTTACATAGCATTGATCACCATAAAGAGCTAATTTTTAAAGAAAATAAGCAAGTGGAATGAGAATGTGCGATATATATGTGAGCATTTACATTTATGTATATAACAATGTATGTATGTGATGTATATGTGAATTGACATTTATGTATATAACAATGTTGTGTGTGATGTATTTGTGAATTTGTATTTATGTATATGTGAAAATGTGTGATATATAGGTGAATTTTGATAATAAGTCATACAAATTTATCTCTATGTTCATTGGACTGTTGTAAAGAAATACAATGAACTGTTGTAAAGAAATACACTCTATGAAGTCTTATTACAGTGCCTCCTGGTTGGTGTAGGTAATAACTCCAGTGCGTGGGAAGCAAAGGTTTATTACAAACGGTTCTATTTCAGAACCGTCTGTGATATAGTTATCACAGACGGTTCTAAAATAGAACTGTCTATAATAATCCTTCTATATATGCCCGAAAGCTAGGGTTTTACGCGTAAACTGCAGTTATAGTGCACCAACCAACACAGACTTGTCGCCACTCTCCCGATCGAGCCCATCGCCGCCTCCGTCCCCCGAGCCCGTCGCCGGCCATCTTCCCGGAGCCCGTCGACGCTGCCTTCCTGAGCCCGTCGCTAGCGCCTTCCCGAGCCTGTCGTCACTGCTGTCCTGAGCCCATCGTGCCGTCCCCCTCTCAAGGTGTTGTTCTACCTTGCCTGTCTATTTCAAAAAAAGTCCTTCCTGAATATGATGGTACTTTTCATATTGATATATATATATATATATATATATATATATATATATATATATATATATATATATATATATGTATATGCTACATTGTGATACCCATGTATAAGTTAGTACATATATGCTACATTATGCTTTTAGTGAACCCTGGTGTCAATATTTTGCATTTTGATGATCAAGATCATTAATCCCATGAGTATCAATATTGACCGGCACAAGGGGTGAATAGAGCCAAGAAGTTAGTATATATATGCTGTGATTCGTAACCTAAAAATTGCAAAGATTGCATTGTGATCTAGCTCTATGATGAAGGCATACAACTGAGTTTATATATATAGATGTGATGGTAGATGGACCTTGAGTTTGTCATTAGTTATTTGATCTGATCATTAACTGAGCTGTATATTTGATTCTCATTGAGTTATATACATAGATATATACACTGTTTAATATTGATTCAGTTTAAGTTGTAATAACTCGACTGTCCCATTTTAATCAATGATTGTTCATACTTAATCAAATCAGTAGATTGATTAAAAGGAGGTCACATACTGGTTATAGCATTTGGTTCATGGTCTGATTGCTTACTTTAATAGCTAAGTTTGAAAATAAAGCTCAAGGTCTAATCTACAACTGCTATATATATAAGATTGATATCTGTTGTGGCGGAGATAGCCAAGAATATTTCTTGTGCAATTAGCCTTCTGAGAGCAATAATTAAAATCAAATTTCAGTAACATGCACATACATGTTATGATCTTAATGTCTTTCAGTAACATCCTCGCCATGCTGGTGTGACCAGAATTACTGGCTGATATGGAGAAAGCTCATGTTCGACGTCTTCGTGGAGGACTACACGGTGCATTGCGTGATGCGCCAGTTCGGCCTACGTCAGGTCATTCCAATACCAGCCGGGCCGCTTGTGCCTAACAATGTCCACACGTGAGTTACCATAGTAGATGTATGCACTTTTACCGCCATCTCGTTGTATGACTTCTAATCAAATGTTACCACCTGCATGCACTCTAAGAAGGGAGTCCGCCATGGCATGAACTAGATGGCAAAGATGGAGGCGTGGACAAGCTAGTGAGAGGGTACACTATAGGACTATGTCCAGGAGGCCACCCCCTACGGCTATAGCACGTACGGTGAGTACCTTCGCTGGTACACTCCGTGGACATGTACCAAGCTGGTACATGTTGTTGACCCGCCTGCACCACACATTGTAGCACCGACCGACACATACATCGCGTACCTCACACGGAGCGCTCACATCATGGTATGTTACATCGTATTTCTAAAACTTTGCTTCTGGCAATCCCACCTATAGGTTTCACCCTTTTGTGTTTTCCTTGCAGGCGGACATCGGTGCTGTGATTTGGAATGACTCTCGCAACGTGGGGCAGAGGATTGCCAGTGGTGTAGACTTCACACACGAGGAGGTGGTCCAGGCTTTTCATTGTGTGTAGGCCATGGGAGCATGTGTCATCACCTTGTTGTCATGCACGAGGCTCCCGGAGGTTGACACGTCGGCGCCGTCCTGTCCAGCATCACACCGTGTGGGAGGGTTAGCGTGGCTATGTCTACCATGCCCTAACGAGGCTGGAGGGTCAGCCAGGGCACATCTGACACCACCGTGTCCTGATGAGACTAGGGGGTCAGCCTAGGCACGACCCCGTACACCACCAGTGCAGCAGTCCATGTGTCCTTCAGACTTCTTTGGCTTTGCCATGCATGATGCGTACGACGTGCCGTACTTCCCTCCGGACAGCTTTGACCACACCATGGCGCTAGCCGACGGTATGCTATGTCTCTATTTGTTTACTCCCATCCCTTTATTTGATGAACTAACGATATTTACACTGCAAGTCTTACACCCCTTGACGGATTTGGGGTCTCCCCGGGTCAAGAGGACACAGACTGCTACTTTGTGGATTGGGGTGACCAAGAGACGGGCCTAGGACCTTAGCCCACACCTATAAAGGTTCTCTCCGGGTCACAGCTCAGCGGTGTAGCAGTACTGACACAGCTAGTACTACAATCCACCCCTCTAGCTTTGGGACCTCATCAGCATAGGTCTTCTGACCGTCTTACCTTGTTAGGGCCCCGACACCTGGCACTGAGGAGGAGGCCTAAGCAGGACCATACGAGAGCACGTGGAGCCGGAGTGGGCTAAGGTCACGATGGAGGGGGTGCTGTTGGGGGTCTAGTACGAGGGCCATCCACCTGCGCTGGCTATACTTTTCTTGATCCTATAATACTTACATTTCGTACGTACTATGTGATGTTTCAAACACTGTTATGTTCTTATTTGTACTTCTTTTTATGATGTTTATTTGTTCAATGCATGTCGATGCCTCTAATTCAATGTACATGATGCACCACTGGAACAATCCACTCAATAAATGGCAACTGCAATGATGTATACACCATTCAATTACATGCTTTAGACATTGAATATAACCGCGAACAACAGGGGAGAGTACTATGGTACAACCTTCTCTGTGTGTACCTACTGGTAGAAGGTACCTCATGTACTCACATGGAGTGTTGCAGAGGGGGCACCTCGAACGTGGCTGGCCATCATTGTAGTGGCATGCACATATACAGCTAGGGTTCATGCAGTAGCATGTCGGATCATATGAACTTCCTATGTTGATGACCTCCTTGTTGCCCCTCTCACGCTGCATCTATTGCCGAAGGTCATCATTCTCCTCATTGAGACTTTCAATCCATGCCTTCAAGTTAAAAATTTGCTCCCACAATGTATCCATGTACCTCACAACATAATATTCATGGGGAGGATCGATCCAGCGGACGAAGTCACATTTTGCCATCTGTTGGAAAAGAGGATTAACATTGAAACTACATGACCGTGTCCTCCCTGTGTCTGCATTTTAGCCAGACTGGTTGAGCACACCTGTTTGGCATCAAGTGATAGTTAGGGGCCGAAGTCCCCCTTCTTTCCAAGAGAAGGTCTTCCTTTGGCGACCCCGATTGGACTAGCCCCTTAGCGTCTACTAAGGTATGTTATACTAGGAAGGAGAAGTTAGTTTTTCCTACGGTTCACTAGGTTGGATGCTCCTACTTTTAAGGGGGTGGGGCATGCTATCGGATCCCGGATCAACAACTCCGGAATCCTTTGTGTAAATCGCACTATCCCATAAAAAGTCTGTGCACACAGGGTTAACAGGGATACATATAATGCATAACAACCGCACTTTATTATGAAACAAATATATGGGCCTTATGTCTAAGTTTACAATAAAATGGTGTATAGCCAAACATAAAGATAAATCAGCAGAAAATAAATCATAAAGGAGTAGCCTATCCTGCTTGCCCACAAGCGAACTATGGCAACAGTAATGTAACACCCCAGGACCCACATTGCCCTAGTATGCCACTAAACCACTCTACAAGCTAGTCAATTTACAAGATAACATAAACGGGCAACATTTTCTAAACATGACGAACTAAGCGGAAGCATAATCAACTAAGAAAACAAAGATAATGATAACAAGATCAATGATTAAAAAACAACCTCTGGCAGTTTAACCAAAAGAAAAGTCCACAAGTTCAACATTATTAAATTTAAGTATCATTCTTACCTCAAATGCAACCATGGTATATCATTTTAAATTACAAAAATCATGTATATTGCAAGTAGTAAGAATAACGGGTTAAGTGGTAGCATTCCGCTACGTTTACTTGCTTTTACCGGCAAAGCGAAGCAATCACGCGCATTCAGGAGCAAAACCACTTTTCCAAAAGTACCCCTTAGCATAATACTACAGCAATGAAAACGCGACTTAAGAAGTAAAGATATCGTTAAACCCCAAAACCCCACAACTTCCCTCTCCGCTCAACAGTTCTACACTCTGCCCGCTGCAGCAACGCTGTTTAATTTTTTTGTATCTTTAAAATTATTAAATTATTTATAGAGAAAGATATATTTTTGGAATCTACACTTAAATATCTTCATCTTTCATGTAGATCATATATTTTTATTTTTTTTACTAACAAGGTGTAACTTAACGTGCAAAACAGAGGATGTTGGCAATCTGGGCAGTCAACTTCTAACGCACCCCAACCACAGTATAAAGCTCTAAAAATTATGATTTTTATATAGTAGTTATATTACTGAATTCCCTACATTTTTCACAATTATGACCAAAAATATAAAAATCATCTAATACTGCTAAATCACACCCGAACAGCAATCTGTCCCAGTCTGCACCCCTGACAGACAGCAAGGTTCCCGACCCTGTTGCGCCCAAATTCCGTGGCCTAAAATTCTGAAAACAATATAGAAAATCAATCTCATCATCCTCTACAATTTTTCTTTTGTCCAGACCCGCAGAAAAAATCGTTTCTTAGGTCTAATCTGGGCAAACAGCCGCGCTGCACGGATTACTACACGCAGACAGCAGGAATTCCCTAATCGGAGAATCAAATTGCTAATCTCCCATCAATTCTAATGCTAAGAACCCTAATTACAGCAAAACCAGAAGGGTTTGGGATAAGGGAGAGTTACCTAGGGGATCCCTTGGGATCACCCCTCTTCTTTTCTCTTCTTCTCCTTCTTCCCTTTCTTCTTTCCCTCTCTTCTTCTTCCTTCCTTCTCGCTTTCTCCTAGCACCAAGGGACAGCAGCAATGAGGGAAGAAGGGGTGGCGCAATGGTAGGGGGTGGCAGCCTGGGGGTGGGAAAGGGGGAGGGGGGTGGCAGCCACAAGGTAATAAGGGGGCGGCTAGGGTTGGGAGGTGGGGGTGCGGCCCCCTCTTGGGCCTATTGGCCCAAGGTGGCAAGCCCACCCTCCGGCTAGCCCAAAAAAGGTTATTATTATTATTATTATCTATTTCATTCTTTTTTCTATTTTCTGCTATTCCATAATTTTATTTTTCCCTTCCCGTACTTTACCGAAAATCCGGACGACTTCGCGATTATTTTAAAAAAACTATGCCGAAACGACGTTCAGGATATT